>CM020618.1:18919393-19513949 GCA_009829735.1 Pyropia yezoensis | reverse complement strand
GGAAGGTCCTCCACATACTCCCACGTATCATCCTTGGCTTTGTAGCCAAACCAACGCACCCTCAACATGAGGCGGTCAGTGTCTTCATCCCATCCGTGGTCGATGAACTTATCGAACACGTACTCCTGCGGGCCCTGTTTTGGCCGCAGGCAGTGAGGGGAGGCGCCACGCTTCCAAAGCACGCGCCCAAGCTGGGTCGCCTGCAGGGCGGTGGTGCAACTTTGACCACGTCCTGTCCGTTCACTGTGCGGACCCCATCGTCACTTTCGATGGTGAAGCGCCGCCCATCAGTACGAAGGACTGGTACGGTCCCTTCGTCTGGAATACCAGCTTACCCCCAGTTGGGGTGTGCGAGTGTACCAGCACCCAGTCACCCTGCTCGGCGACATGTTTAGCATTGCCCACCTTTTTGTCAAAGGTACGCTTGTAGCGCTTTTGTGCTTTGTCCATCTCAGCCCTGACTTTAGGGATGAGGTTCTCAAGCCTAGCGGCGAACTCCGCCTTACTCTCAGTAGGAGTAGGCGTACTGCCACCATCCTCCCTAGTTGGGAGCGACCGCCGCACGGCAATAGACCGCACGCGACGGGGGGTCACTAAAGCGAGGGGTACTTCCCTGTAGATGAGTGAACCTGCGAATTGTAGGCAGTAGTAAGGATAGAAATGTAGTGGTCCCACGTCTTCACGTGCTCACTCACATAGTGGCGCAGCTGCCTAACAATAGTTTTGTTGAAGCGCTCCACCTGCCCATTAGTTGTGGGTGGTAGGGGGTGGCATAGTTTGCCTTAACCCCCAACATATCCAGCACTCCCTGAAACAGTACAGACGCAAATTGCGGTCCATTGTCCGATAGTGTACTATCTGGGATGCCATACGCGGCAACCCAGTGATCTAGGAAGGCTGACACGACCGACATGGCCGTGATCTCTGCCAGTGGGATCGCTCGCGTAAGTTCGTGAAGCGGTCACAGACGACCAGGAGGTACTGGTTGCCCTCCTCGGTCACGGGGCAGTGGCCCAAGGATGTCCATCGCCAACGCGGCGAAGGGCTCCTTGGCCGGGAACAATAGCATAGCCGTAGTAGGCCGCCGTTCCATCAGACGGTTCTGTGCACAACTTGTGCAGGCAGCCACCCAACTGTAGATGTCCACCACCATGGACGGCCAGTAGTACCTGGTCCTCAGGGTCTGGTACAGTTTACTAGACCCCAGGTGTCCACCCGTGGGAGCGTTGTGCTCCCTCTCAAGGATACTGTCCTTGAGGGATGCGGGGACGACAAGTTGTTCGGTCCCCTGGAATACCCCCTCCTCATGAGGAGGCCATCGTCTCCCAGAAAGAAACGCGTCTCTACCACTGTATCCAGTATATCCCTCTGCAACTTGCAGAAGGGATCCTCGGCCTGGGCCTTCACCACCTTGTCCAGGGACAGGGGCAAGTACTTCTTGTTCCCTGGCGCCTCGGGGTTCAACGCCTGACCCGAGCGCGTGACTACCCCCGCGATGGGGATGTCCTCATCGAATGGGTTAGTGTCCAGCCCCTCGGTAGGTACCCGAGAGAGGCCGTCGGCAAGGGCATGTTGCCTGCCAGGTCGGTATTCAATGTCAAAGTTGAAGGGTGCCAGTCGCACCCTCCACCGGTTGAGACGAGTGTTCGTACAGTCCGTCTTAAAGATGAACTGCAACGCGCGGTGGTCACAGCGGATGAGGAACTTCTCACCCTCCAGGTAGTGACGAAGTGACGTCACCGCCCACACCACTGCGAGTCCTTCCAACTCGGTGACTCCGTAGTTCTTCTCGGCCGAGTTCAGCCCCTTACTAAAGTATCCCACCGGCAAGTACTCCTTGTCCGGCTGCTGCTGAAGCAACACACAACCAAGTTGTTCGTAGCTAGCGTCCACATCCAGGATGTAGTGGCCTCCCAACCTGGGAATAGCCAAGATGGGGGGCTTCAGCAGAAGGTCCCGAAGAGTCTCAAAGGATTCCTGCTCCACCCGACTTGGGGGAGGCAGGTTCTTCGGTAGCGTTGAGCTCACTAGCTCATTCAACGGCTTCGCCACCTTGGCGAAGCCCTTGGTGAAACGTCGGTACACGTTACACATCCCGAGGAAGCTCCTCATCTGGGTCTGGGTCCGGGGGTACTGAGCCTACGAATGGCCCTCAAGTTCTTCTCGTTAACACTGAGACGCCCCGGATGGACAACATGTCCCAAGTACTCCACCTCTTGAGTAAAGAGGTGGCACTTACTCGCCTTCAGTGACACACCGGCGTCAGCAAGTAGCTTGAACACCTGGCCAAGATGGCCAATGTGTTCCTCCGGACTTCGGGAGAACACAATGATATCGTCTAGGTACACAAGACAGATCTGCCACCGTACTCCGGCCAGAATCATGTCCATAGCGCGCTGGAAAGTTGCCGGGCGCGTTACACAGATCAAACGGTAGACGCTTGCACTGGTAGGTACCACAGTGACAGGTAAAGGTAGTTTTATGCCTGTCCTCCGGGCAATGGGAATTTGCCAGTACCCCGCGTTACAGTCCAGGGTAGAGAACACATTTGCCTCCCCCAGAGAGTCCAGACAGTCATCCATCCTAGGTAGGGGATAACTGTCCTTCACCGTGCTCTCGTTGAGCTTACGGTAGTCGATACAAAACCGGGGGGTCCCATCAACTTTGGGGACGATAACCACCGGACTCGCCCACTCGGCGTTGCTGGCCTCGATCACATCGAGGGCCTCCATGCGAGCAACTTGCTCCTTAACGAGGGCCCTTGAACGGGGTCCTCCCCTATACGGTTGTTGGCGTATAGGGGGTGCACCGGGCTTCAACTCGATCCGGTGTTGGGTGGCTCTCATGAGTCCCAATTGACCATCCCACAACTTGTGATATTGGTCCAAGAGGCGTTCAACTTGAACCCTCAACCTGGGGGGGACACCCTCCATGTTCACATGGGGTCGAGGAGAGGCGGCCGACTTGGCTTGATGCTTCTCCTTTCCGGACTTCGGGTCGCTACTTGCGCCCGCGTTGAGGGTGACCGCTACTACCGGTCCCTCGTGTTGGTCGATATAGCCGAACTTGGCTCCCGACTTGAAGTACTTGGGCGTCGGGCTCAGGTTCATCACCTGGATCCTCCACAGGACTCCGGCCTTGGAGTCCATCGTGCCAAGGGCAACATGCACTTGGTGCTTGCGAGCAAGACGGGGGTGAGGGTGCACCAACCCGTTCCCCGTAAAATCAGTTACAACATCAACGTGCGCCACCGAGTTGGGGGGCAACGTGACTTTGCGGGCTAAACGCAGGGTAGCAGTAAACCCTTCCCTCACCGAACAAACAGGCTTCGACTGTGAGACTGTCACAGGAGCCACAGACTTTCCCTTACCAAGGATGGGGATAGTCTCCCCATTCATCAACTTGACCCAGTACTCAGGGCCACAAATCAAAGGCACTTGTGTAACAACATAAGGGGTACCCAGAAGCAGGGGTACCGATATATTCTCAACTACGCCATAGGTCACGTCGACCTCATGGGTCCCCAACCTAGTTGGTAGGGTCACGGCACCAACGATGGGAAGTACCCCACCATTGATGTCAATCATATGGTCAGCTTTGGACCTCCAGCGTTGGAGCTTCACCTCCTTTGGTAATAGCGACTTGCGTATCAAGGAGGCTCCTGACCCGGTATCAAGTACGATACGGGTACAGCATGCACGGCCGGGGGCAAGTTGCACCCGTCCAGCCACCTGGAAGTTCTCACCCGTCAGCACCGCGATGACCCGACGTGGGTTTACGTTCTTGGGGAGTCCTACCCGAGGTGGGCGGACTCCCTTAGGTCGCCGCAGTATCCGGCACGGTTGGTTCGTCCTCCTGGCCCACTTGGCCGAGGCTGCCGTTGTGAGCTTCGGACGACCAGCCCCAACGGTCATTCGTTTCCCGCCGACTTGGCGTCCGAATCTGAGGGCGGGGAGGAAGACGACGAGTCCGAGGACGACGTGTCCGCCTCCTCCGCCGAGGGAGTGGCGACCGCAACGACCGGTCGAGACCCACCCTCGCGGCGTGAACGTACTTCGCTCGTAGCCGACTTCTTACTCGCATTCCTAACAAGTTGTTGGATGCGTTTACTCAACTTGGGGCAGTCATATGCCCAGTGTCCATCGGAGTTGCAGTTCCAACACCGATGGTCAGTTCCCGGAGGGGTCTTCCCAACTGGGGAAGACGAAGAGGTACCCTGGGAAGTTCCCACGGCAGCTACCACCCTCTCCTTGCGGATTCGGCGTGCCTCTCTCAACTCTCTGGCCTGGCGCGCCTCCTCCCGTTCCTTGGCCAACTCGGCCTGACGCTCCTGGCGTTGTTCCTCCCGCAACTTGCGGTAGGCCTCGCCTCTGCGATAGGCGAACCTGGCCAACTCGGCCAGGGTCGCCCGGGCAGTGCTATGCTCCCGGGTCTCCATCCGGACTGACCAATGGAGTCCCTCCACAAACCGACTCTTCACCACAGCTTGTGGATGAAGAAACCCACAAAGATTGTTGAGCTTACGGACTCGCTCCGCAAAGGACAACTCGTCCTCCGCCTCTTCCTGATGGGCTTGCGTAAACTCCTCGACTTGAGAAGCCAACGCTGCCTCATCAACCATGGCTCTCAACAACCAGTTGACGAGCTCCAAATAGGACGTCACCTCACCAGAGCCTCCACTTGAGGAGCTGGGCATGACGGACATAAGTTCTGTCCGTAGGTCGCCCTTCGTAAACTCCTGTAGCATGTAAAAAGCCATGCCTTCACTTATGGCATTGTCGTCGCAGGCTTTTGTGAAACGACGTAGGAACTCAAAGACACGGAGGGGGGGAGTTCCGTCCCACTCCGCTTTGTGCCCAAAAGAATGAAGTGCATTCTTCTTGGCACGGCCCATGGCTCGGGCCTGGTCAGGACCATACGCCACCGACTTGTTGTGGAGGGCGTAGGTCTCACAGTCAAAGATCCTCTGGTAGACCGGGTTGGCTACCTGGATCTTGGGCGGCACCTCACGTTGAGGGAACAGCCGCTGTGGCACTGGGGTAAGTTCACTCTCAGTGCCTGTAGTCCGGCGCGGCGCGCTTGGTGTAGCCGCCGGCGTTTCCGGGGGGAACTCCCCCGTGAAGGGCGTACGCCCCACCGAGTATGGTGTGGCTCCCTCGTTGGGAGTCACAGGTGTCGCCCCCCGTTCGGGGCGACCAGAGATAGGCGTAAGGGGGGATTCCCCCTGCGCCTGCGGGCTCGAAAGCCCCAATCCGGTTTGGACATTAAGGCCATCTGGCAAACTCGCCACAATCTGATTCAGAATAGTATTCGTCATCGTGACCACCAGGTCCGGCAAAGTCTGCCGCAACACATTGGTCGCCTCCCGACGGACAGTTTCCGCGAGGAGTGGATTGACGACTCCAGTTGAGTCTCGGTCCGCCTCCGGGAGTCCACCTGAGGGGTAACCACGTTGCTCAGGGGTCTCAACCGGGGGCATGGGCGCGAGCCCATCGCCGACCAACGGAGGTCCACCGTCCTCCGAAAGCCTAGTTGGCGACGACTCCAAGCCAAAGTTGGCTCCAACCCGAGTGGAACCCGCGGGGACAGTCCTCACCCCTTGGGACGTTCCCGTTGAGTATACCACACGGTGGCCAGACTTCGGCCCACCCACATCAGAAGTGTCACCCGAGTGAACTCCCGACTGAGTCGGGGTGGCCTGTTGCCCGCCCGTACTTCCAGTCCTGCTGGCTTGAGGGACCTCTAGTCCCTCTGCGACCCCAGGTAAACCCACCTGTGTCTCACCAGTTTTCAAAGGCACTGAAGTACGTGCGTCACCCGTGTACTCCCCGGACGACGGGGGGTCCGAGCTAGCCATGTTGGCTGACGATCCGTATGACACGGTCCAAGACCACCGTTCCTCTGAGACAGAGGGCCCCCTACACCCGGGTGCACCCGGAGGTAAAGTTTACCTCTGTCCCCTGCTGCTCCACCAAATGTGGCAAAAACCACTAGCACACACGGCACCCAAGTTGGGGCGGTGTGGTAGGGCTGCCTCCCGTGTCGGGGGAACCGGAAGAAGTGCAAGTCGCACACACTCTGTCCCTGTTGTGGGGCAAACCCCCCACGGACAAACAAGAGGATGGTGTGTGGTCCAACAGTTTCTTGGTCGGGACGGGGACGCAGGGCCAAGCCCCGCTGTCCCTCCCCTTATCCCCCCAGGGTCCACTCAGAATCTCGCCACTCAGAATCTCCCACCCCAGCACCTGCCCACCGGGCCACACGAAAATTCAAGACGATAAATGCAGAAAACCCTCAAATCCAAGTTGGATTTACTACTAAGCTAACTATCCCAAACTTAGGGAATTTGGACCCAAATGCAGGGGGAGGAACGGATCAGGCTAGTGGCCTGCCGCCCCTTGCATGGCACGTGTTGCCCCCCTACCTGGGGGTCAATACTGCCACACTCCCCTCTCCTCAGTTCCGACCGACCCGGTCGGCCCTGTGAGGGGGTGCGTAAACGCACGTCTCGGCGTTGGGGGCGCGACTTGCTGTCCCCCATCGAGTATGTAACACGGATGTGGAGGCGGTCACGGTGACCGCCCCTCTCCTCAAGCTTGCCAACTCGGCAGCTTGCTCTCCTCAGTTCACATTTCACCATCACCACCACCTCCCCTTCACCTTCCACTGGGCCGCCCCACGCTGGGGAGGCCACCCGTATACCCACGATCCGAGTCCCCCTCAACTCGAGGCGGGTCTCGTGCTGCGATAGCCAGAGCTTTTCTCCCCAACTTGGGGAGAGCCATGGCGACTCCGGGAGTGGAGACGGACTCTCTTGACGAGCGCATGGAGGACGCCTCCTACGGGGCAGCACCCGCCGGGACTTCCGGCGGGGGCTCCGCGATCGCTCCGGGGGACGGGACTCCCGCGTCGCCCGGCTTTGGGTTGACGGCGGGGTCTCCCCCGGAGGCGGGACAAGTTGTCCCGCGTGAGGCCTTGGGGCGGTGGTTTTACCCCGCTTGGCCTCTCTATGAGGAGGGGCTGACTGTTCTTTGCAGTGGCCGACTTGGCGCAGCGATGGGCCGAGTATGGGACCGCCTACGGGAGAAGTATCCCCGTAGGGTCGGGTTCCCTGCCGGCTTCAGGACGGACCAGTTTGCCTTCCTGGACGATGAGGAGGTTGAGGACGTTCAGCGTGCCAAGGCCATGGTGGACCGCGGGGGAACTATCCCGGGTCCCGGCGACTTGCCGACCTTCACGTGGGACGCTGTGGCAACTCGCCCACCGTACCTCCACGAGGCCGATCCGCACACTCATCACTTTGATGTGCGGATGGAGAAAGACTTCCGGCGAGGTCCCTACTTGGTGACCTCGGCTCAACTTGAGTTTCCCCAACAGTCTGCTGCCAGTAAGGAGCAGTACTTTCCGAAGAAGCCCGAGTGGTGGCCTCAAGTTGAGGTCCCCTACGGGTTCCCGGCGTTGTTGCCACGGTTGCTTGACCACTTCGGCTCCGTCATGTTGACGGCTGCCCCTGATCACCTGGTGTGGGCCATGTTGGCCACCCAGTGGCTCCTCGAGGTCATGTCGACCTGGGTGTCCTGTGTTCAGCGGCGGGGGATGCTCTGGCATCTCCCCCTCCGGCTCCTCCAAGGTTTGGAACAGCTCACCCCTCAGCTAGTTGCTGAGGGGTGCTCATCAGGACAACTCACTCTACTTGAGGAGATGCTCCGGCTCCATAAGTTTATCGAGTGGGAGAGCATTGAGCACAAGGTGCGCCGCCCCACTCGTGGGCCCAAGGACGATGGCGCACTTCGCCAGTTCGTGTCGGTCGCTCGTGAACTTCATGACGGCCGTGTGGTCCTACGAGAGGGGTTGGGCATCGGGGACTACCCGTATGCCCCGGGGGTGGATCGCCACACTGCGCCACCCCCGGACAAGCCCATAGTTATGGCCGTGCCGTCCTATGATGACCACATGACTCAACCCACTGCGGGAGCCCCAAGTCGGGGTCGCAGTTACACCCGGGTACCGCCACCTCGGCGGGCCCCTCCGCTTCCTCCGGTTCCTTTCCAACCTCACGGGAACATCCCGATCAGCGTGGCCGTGGAGTCTTCCACCCCGGTGTCCCCCAACTTGGGGGCCACCCTCCTGACGGTGTACCCCAAGTTGGTGTTGCCGCCCACGCCTCTAACCTCAGAGATGATGATCACCACGTTGGTGCGCACCATTTCCTGGTTGGCCGCGTCGACCGCAACCCTACAGAATTCCGAGACTCCTCAACTTGAGGAGCGCGTTCGTACTGCAGTGGCGACCGCGAGTTGCGAGTCGGTGGCGGAGTTTATGACAGCCGAGTTGGCTCGCATTGGGGCTATTATGCCCCAGCCAGCCCCACTTGGGCGTGGCAAACGTCGCGCGAGCCGGGCATACTCGCCTCCTCGCCGTCGTCGCCGACACTCGCGGCGCTCTCCTTCCGTATCGGAAGACGAGTTGTCTTACTCCGTTTCGGAGTCCTCTACTCCGTCGGAGACGGAGTCTGTCCAGCGTCTGCGTCGCAAACTTGCGCGCAAGACCAGGCAGAAGAGTGGCCACGGTCGGCGCCACTTGCGCGACCGTGAGGGGCGCGACGGTTCCGACTTGGAGCCGCCGCCCCCTCCAACACGTGGAGACCGTTATCGGCGTGGGTCTCGCCGCTCGCCTCCACGTGAGGGCGAGGGCCGTGGAGTGGGAGAGTCTAGCATGCGTGCCTAGTTGGTAGCTGCCTTTGTTGTGAGAATGTGAGGGTTAGGGCTGTAGTTAAAAGCCACTCTGCGTACCACTTCGACTTGAAGCACTCTCTTGGCACTGTTGCTCTGCCTTCCCTCACGTTGAGGGAGGGCTGTTAGGGTCTATCTCATTCCGGGCACAGTACGCCCGGACCTTCTCAGCGGGAAGGTCCTCCACATACTCCCACGTATCATCCTTGGCTTTGTAGCCAAACCAACGCACCCTCAACATGAGGCGGTCAGTGTCTTCATCCCATCCGTGGTCGATGAACTTATCGAACACGTACTCCTGCGGGCCCTGTTTGGCCGCAGGCAGTGAGGGGAGGCGCCACGCTTCCAAAGCACGCGCCCAAGCTGGGTCGCCTGCAGGCGGTGGTGCAACTTTGACCACGTCCTGTCCGTTCACTGTGCGGACCCCATCGTCACTTTCGATGGTGAAGCGCCGCCCATCAGTACGAAGGACCTGGTACGGTCCCTTCGTCTGGAATACCAGCTTACCCCCAGTTGGGGTGTGCGAGTGTACCAGCACCCAGTCACCCTGCTCGGCGACATGTTTAGCATTGCCCACCTTTTTGTCAAAGGTACGCTTGTAGCGCTTTTGTGCTTTGTCCATCTCAGCCCTGACTTTAGGGATGAGGTTCTCAAGCCTAGCGGCGAACTCCGCCTTACTCTCAGTAGGAGTAGGCGTACTGCCACCATCCTCCCTAGTTGGGAGCGACCGCCGCACGGCAATAGACCGCACGCGACGGGGGGTCACTAAAGCGAGGGGTACTTCCCCTGTAGATGAGTGAACCTGCGAATTGTAGGCAGTAGTAAGGATAGAAATGTAGTGGTCCCACGTCTTCACGTGCTCACTCACATAGTGGCGCAGCTGCCTAACAATAGTTTTGTTGAAGCGCTCCACCTGCCCATTAGTTTGTGGGTGGTAGGGGGTGGCATAGTTTGCCTTAACCCCCAACATATCCAGCACTCCCTGAAACAGTACAGACGCAAATTGCGGTCCATTGTCCGATAGTGTACTATCTGGGATGCCATACGCGGCAACCCAGTGATCTAGGAAGGCTGACACGACCGACATGGCCGTGATCTCTGCCAGTGGGATCGCTCGCGTAAGTTTCGTGAAGCGGTCACAGACGACCAGGAGGTACTGGTTGCCCTCCTCGGTCACGGGCAGTGGCCCAAGGATGTCCATCGCCAACGCGGCGAAGGGCTCCTTGGCCGGGAACAATAGCATAGCCGTAGTAGGCCGCCGTTCCATCAGACGGTTCTGTGCACAACTTGTGCAGGCAGCCACCCAACTGTAGATGTCCACCACCATGGACGGCCAGTAGTACCTGGTCCTCAGGGTCTGGTACAGTTTACTAGACCCCAGGTGTCCACCCGTGGGAGCGTTGTGCTCCCTCTCAAGGATACTGTCCTTGAGGGATGCGGGGACGACAAGTTGTTCGGTCCCCTGGAATACCCCCCTCCTCATGAGGAGGCCATCGTCTCCCAGAAAGAAACGCGTCTCTACCACTGTATCCAGTATATCCCTCTGCAACTTGCAGAAGGGATCCTCGGCCTGGGCCTTCACCACCTTGTCCAGGGACAGGGGCAAGTACTTCTTGTTCCCTGGCGCCTCGGGGTTCAACGCCTGACCCGAGCGCGTGACTACCCCCGCGATGGGGATGTCCTCATCGAATGGGTTAGTGTCCAGCCCCTCGGTAGGTACCCGAGAGAGGCCGTCGGCAAGGGCATGTTGCCTGCCAGGTCGGTATTCAATGTCAAAGTTGAAGGGTGCCAGTCGCACCCTCCACCGGTTGAGACGAGTGTTCGTACAGTCCGTCTTAAAGATGAACTGCAACGCGCGGTGGTCACAGCGGATGAGGAACTTCTCACCCTCCAGGTAGTGACGAAGTGACGTCACCGCCCACACCACTGCGAGTCCTTCCAACTCGGTGACTCCGTAGTTCTTCTCGGCCGAGTTCAGCCCCTTACTAAAGTATCCCACCGGCAAGTACTCCTTGTCCGGCTGCTGCTGAAGCAACACACAACCAAGTTGTTCGTAGCTAGCGTCCACATCCAGGATGTAGTGGCCTCCCAACCTGGGAATAGCCAAGATGGGGGGCTTCAGCAGAAGGTCCCGAAGAGTCTCAAAGGATTCCTGCTCCACCCGACTTGGGGGAGGCAGGTTCTTCGGTAGCGTTGAGCTCACTAGCTCATTCAACGGCTTCGCCACCTTGGCGAAGCCCTTGGTGAAACGTCGGTACACGTTACACATCCCGAGGAAGCTCCTCATCTGGGTCTGGGTCCGGGGGTACTGAGCCTTACGAATGGCCCTCAAGTTCTTCTCGTTAACACTGAGACGCCCCGGATGGACAACATGTCCCAAGTACTCCACCTCTTGAGTAAAGAGGTGGCACTTACTCGCCTTCAGTGACACACCGGCGTCAGCAAGTAGCTTGAACACCTGGCCAAGATGGCCAATGTGTTCCTCCGGACTTCGGGAGAACACAATGATATCGTCTAGGTACACAAGACAGATCTGCCACCGTACTCCGGCCAGAATCATGTCCATAGCGCGCTGGAAAGTTGCCGGCGCGTTACACAGATCAAACGGTAGACGCTTGCACTGGTAGGTACCACAGTGACAGGTAAAGGTAGTTTTATGCCTGTCCTCCGGGGCAATGGGAATTTGCCAGTACCCCGCGTTACAGTCCAGGGTAGAGAACACATTTGCCTCCCCCAGAGAGTCCAGACAGTCATCCATCCTAGGTAGGGGATAACTGTCCTTCACCGTGCTCTCGTTGAGCTTACGGTAGTCGATACAAAACCGGGGGGTCCCATCAACTTTGGGGACGATAACCACCGGACTCGCCCACTCGGCGTTGCTGGCCTCGATCACATCGAGGGCCTCCATGCGAGCAACTTGCTCCTTAACGAGGGCCCTTGAACGGGGTCCTCCCCTATACGGTTGTTGGCGTATAGGGGGTGCACCGGGCTTCAACTCGATCCGGTGTTGGGTGGCTCTCATGAGTCCCAATTGACCATCCCACAACTTGTGATATTGGTCCAAGAGGCGTTCAACTTGAACCCTCAACCTGGGGGGGACACCCTCCATGTTCACATGGGGTCGAGGAGAGGCGGCCGACTTGGCTTGATGCTTCTCCTTTCCGGACTTCGGGTCGCTACTTGCGCCCGCGTTGAGGGTGACCGCTACTACCGGTCCCTCGTGTTGGTCGATATAGCCGAACTTGGCTCCCGACTTGAAGTACTTGGGCGTCGGGCTCAGGTTCATCACCTGGATCCTCCACGGGACTCCGGCCTTGGAGTCCATCGTGCCAAGGGCAACATGCACTTGGTGCTTGCGAGCAAGACGGGGGTGAGGGTGCACCAACCCGTTCCCCGTAAAATCAGTTACAACATCAACGTGCGCCACCGAGTTGGGGGGCAACGTGACTTTGCGGGCTAAACGCAGGGTAGCAGTAAACCCTTCCCTCACCGAACAAACAGGCTTCGACTGTGAGACTGTCACAGGAGCCACAGACTTTCCCTTACCAAGGATGGGGATAGTCTCCCCATTCATCAACTTGACCCAGTACTCAGGGCCACAAATCAAAGGCACTTGTGTAACAACATAAGGGGTACCCAGAAGCAGGGGTACCGATATATTCTCAACTACGCCATAGGTCACGTCGACCTCATGGGTCCCCAACCTAGTTGGTAGGGTCACGGCACCAACGATGGGAAGTACCCCACCATTGATGTCAATCATATGGTCAGCTTTGGACCTCCAGCGTTGGAGCTTCACCTCCTTTGGTAATAGCGACTTGCGTATCAAGGAGGCTCCTGACCCGGTATCAAGTACGATACGGGTACAGCATGCACGGCCGGGGGCAAGTTGCACCCGTCCAGCCACCTGGAAGTTCTCACCCGTCAGCACCGCGATGACCCGACGTGGGTTTACGTTCTTGGGGAGTCCTACCCGAGGTGGGCGGACTCCCTTAGGTCGCCGCAGTATCCGGCACGGTTGGTTCGTCCTCCTGGCCCACTTGGCCGAGGCTGCCGTTGTGAGCTTCGGACGACCAGCCCCAACGGTCATTCGTTTCCCGCCGACTTGGCGTCCGAATCTGAGGGCGGGGAGGAAGACGACGAGTCCGAGGACGACGTGTCCGCCTCCTCCGCCGAGGGAGTGGCGACCGCAACGACCGGTCGAGACCCACCCTCGCGGCGTGAACGTACTTCGCTCGTAGCCGACTTCTTACTCGCATTCCTAACAAGTTGTTGGATGCGTTTACTCAACTTGGGGCAGTCATATGCCCAGTGTCCATCGGAGTTGCAGTTCCAACACCGATGGTCAGTTCCCGGAGGGGTCTTCCCAACTGGGGAAGACGAAGAGGTACCCTGGGAAGTTCCCACGGCAGCTACCACCCTCTCCTTGCGGATTCGGCGTGCCTCTCTCAACTCTCTGGCCTGGCGCGCCTCCTCCCGTTCCTTGGCCAACTCGGCCTGACGCTCCTGGCGTTGTTCCTCCCGCAACTTGCGGTAGGCCTCGCCTCTGCGATAGGCGAACCTGGCCAACTCGGCCAGGGTCGCCCGGGCAGTGCTATGCTCCCGGGTCTCCATCCGGACTGACCAATGGAGTCCCTCCACAAACCGACTCTTCACCACAGCTTGTGGATGAAGAAACCCACAAAGATTGTTGAGCTTACGGACTCGCTCCGCAAAGGACAACTCGTCCTCCGCCTCTTCCTGATGGGCTTGCGTAAACTCCTCGACTTGAGAAGCCAACACTGCCTCATCAACCATGGCTCTCAACAACCAGTTGACGAGCTCCAAATAGGACGTCACCTCACCAGAGCCTCCACTTGAGGAGCTGGGCATGACGGACATAAGTTCTGTCCGTAGGTCGCCCTTCGTAAACTCCTGTAGCATGTAAAAAGCCATGCCTTCACTTATGGCATTGTCGTCGCAGGCTTTTGTGAAACGACGTAGGAACTCAAAGACACGGAGGGGGGGAGTTCCGTCCCACTCCGCTTTGTGCCCAAAAGAATGAAGTGCATTCTTCTTGGCACGGCCCATGGCTCGGGCCTGGTCAGGACCATACGCCACCGACTTGTTGTGGAGGGCGTAGGTCTCACAGTCAAAGATCCTCTGGTAGACCGGGTTGGCTACCTGGATCTTGGGCGGCACCTCACGTTGAGGGAACAGCCGCTGTGGCACTGGGGTAAGTTCACTCTCAGTGCCTGTAGTCCGGCGCGGCGCGCTTGGTGTAGCCGCCGGCGTTTCCGGGGGGAACTCCCCCGTGAAGGGCGTACGCCCCACCGAGTATGGTGTGGCTCCCTCGTTGGGAGTCACAGGTGTCGCCCCCAGTTCGGGGCGACCAGAGATAGGCGTAAGGGGGGATTCCCCCTGCGCCTGCGGGCTCGAAAGCCCCAATCCGGTTTGGACATTAAGGCCATCTGGCAAACTCGCCACAATCTGATTCAGAATAGTATTCGTCATCGTGACCACCAGGTCCGGCAAAGTCTGCCGCAACACATTGGTCGCCTCCCGACGGACAGTTTCCGCGAGGAGTGGATTGACGACTCCAGTTGAGTCTCGGTCCGCCTCCGGGAGTCCACCTGAGGGGTAACCACGTTGCTCAGGGGTCTCAACCGGGGGCATGGGCGCGAGCCCATCGCCGACCAACGGAGGTCCACCGTCCTCCGAAAGCCTAGTTGGCGACGACTCCAAGCCAAAGTTGGCTCCAACCCGAGTGGAACCCGCGGGGACAGTCCTCACCCCTTGGGACGTTCCCGTTGAGTATACCACACGGTGGCCAGACTTCGGCCCACCCACATCAGAAGTGTCACCCGAGTGAACTCCCGACTGAGTCGGGGTGGCCTGTTGCCCGCCCGTACTTCCAGTCCTGCTGGCTTGAGGGACCTCTAGTCCCTCTGCGACCCCAGGTAAACCCACCTGTGTCTCACCAGTTTTCAAAGGCACTGAAGTACGTGCGTCACCCGTGTACTCCCCGGACGACGGGGGGTCCGAGCTAGCCATGTTGGCTGACGATCCGTATGACACGGTCCAAGACCACCGTTCCTCTGAGACAGAGGGCTCCCTACACCCGGGTGCACCCGGAGGTAAAGTTTACCTCTGTCCCCTGCTGCTCCACCAAATGTGGCAAAAACCACTAGCACACACGGCACCCAAGTTGGGGCGGTGTGGTAGGGCTGCCTCCCGTGTCGGGGGAACCGGAAGAAGTGCAAGTCGCACACACTCTGTCCCTGTTGTGGGGCAAACCCCCCACGGACAAACAAGAGGATGGTGTGTGGTCCAACAGTTTCTTGGTCGGGACGGGGACGCAGGGCCAAGCCCCGCTGTCCCTCCCCTTATCCCCCCTGGGTCCACTCAGAATCTCGCCACTCAGAATCTCCCACCCCAGCACCTGCCCACCGGGCCACACGAAAATTCAAGACGATAAATGCAGAAAACCCTCAAATCCAAGTTGGATTTACTACTAAGCTAACTATCCCAAACTTAGGGAATATGGACCCAAATGCAGGGGGAGGAACGGATCAGGCTAGTGGCCTGCCGCCCCTTGCATGGCACGTGTTGCCCCCCTACCTGGGGGTCAATAATGCCACACCGTCCACTGTTCGTCGCGGGGGCGTGCGCGGTGTGGCGAGAAATGGAGAGCGGAGGGGGGGGCGGGTGGGCGTGGGCGACCGTCTCGCATTGGGCGCCGCGAGCGGGCCCCCCGCCGTCCTTCGACGGAGGGGGGGCGTGCGTGGTGTGGGGGGAATCGGAGAGAGGAGGGGGGGGGGCTGGGGAAGACGGCGGCTCTCTCAGGGGCTCCCCAGGCGCCCCGCAGAGCTCACGTGCAAATCGCACTAGAGGCGCTGCCAATTGGCTGCCTCTTTTGGGGGCTCCACGGGGTGGCCAGGCGGGATTGCCTCGCACGGGGCCCTGTTCCGCATTGCCGCCAGGTGGGTGCCCCACGCCGTCCAACGACGTCGCCAGCGCCTCAGCGGAGGAGGCGCGGGGCGGAGCGACTGTCTCGCGCCGTGCGCTGTGGGCGCGCTTGCGAGGAGTCGCCACGTGCGTGCCCCACTCCACCGGCGCAATTTTGAGGAGGGTGGGGATGGGGCCTGCGCGGAGGATGGGGGTGGGCGCACGTCGGGAGGCACCACGCCCGGCGCGTGCATGTGCGGTGCGCTTTCGCCGTTGCTCGAGCAGCCACAGGGTTGGGCGCCCCTCCACCAACGTGGTGGGGTGGAGCAACGATTTTTTTCAGTCAACCCGGCGCCCAGTCCTCACCTGGCTGCAGCACCTCTTCTCCCCGGAACCGACGGTCGCCGTGCTCCATCACCGTGCTGCACATGCCCCCTCCTGTATATTCTTCTACCCCACGCCTCTCGTGGTTCACTTTGGCGCCCCAAGCGCACCGACGCCCTCCTCCCCCACCCTGACGCAGAGTCCCGCACTCCTTGCCGTGCTCTGCCCAGACGCGACAGTGTACCGCTGTGGCTTGCGGTTTCTGCTCCCCCACGCCACCCCCTCCGCTACGTCCCCTCCTACCCCACCCCGCCCCTGTGGCGGAAGACCGTGGCGGGGCCTGCGTGGGGTAGTGTGTCCTACCCAGTCTTCGTACGGCGGCCGTGGCGTCGAGGCGGCCGGCGACGACCCCCACCCACGACGAATACGTGAGGGGGGCGCGATGGGGCGACGTCGCCGGCGCTCCCCTCCCTCATCCTCATCGCCACCTACCACACCCCCCCCTCCCTTACCTTTCTACTCTGAGGTGGAGGACGAAGGTCGACCGCGTCGCCGGCGGCGTCGCCGCTCGCCGACGCGACACGAGCAGGGCGCGCTGCTTCCCCTCCGGGCGCGTCCTCCCCCCTCCAACGCACATCCGCACGGCAACGACGGCGGCCGGGCTGGGCCTCCCTCCTCTATGCCTTCAAGACAGAACTTTGGGCGGCGACAGGGGCTTGGAAGCCGCCCTGGCCCGCCGCCGACCTCTCCACGCGGCTCAAGACGGATTCCCACCCCCCCTCCCCCGACCTCACGCTGGGGTCGGAAGACGGACACGTCGCCGAGGCCGAGGGCGCCCCCGGAGGGGCCGTCGCCCCCTCGTCGCCGCCAAGAGCCGTTGACGGCAAGGCTGGACTGCGATCGGGACCGGGAAAGGGTCTTGGGAACCCGACCAGGCCCACCGCCGCAGGCGCCGTGGGAGCCGCGAGAACGACCGCCTCTAAAGAGGCCACCCCCACCGCCTCTGTACTATCCCCCACCGCGGGAGAAGGGCGGGGCGGGGTGGCGACAGGAGCGGGATAACTACTGGGAGCAGAGCCGGCCATCGCGGGACGGCTTCCTGAGGCAGGGCGCGGGTCCCCTAGGTCGGCCGCGATCACCACCCCGCTGGACGGGACCTCCACCGGGGGGTCGCGGACACGCCCGCGCGGCGCCGCGCGACCCCGCCCGCCAGGGGTTCCCCCCCGAGTTGGCGCGTGGCGGAGCGAACGCGACGGTACGGGGTACGCGCCGCCGAGGCAGTCGCCGCCTCCGCCGAACGAGAGAGGGCGCGAGCGCTAGCAGCAGAACGAACCGAGGGCGCAGTGGCAGCGTCCTGCGTTGCCGCCGACGCCGACTCGGCGGGCGACTCCTGGGCGGCTGACGCGGAGGAGGACGCCTTCGCCGGCCGCAGGGCGCTGGACGGGGCAGCCCCCGCCACAATCCACGGCGCCGACGCGCCAACGGACAGCGCCGACACCACCCCAGGCGATAGCGACGGACCTGGCGGCACCTGGGTGAAACGCCTCGGCACCTCCCCCTGCGGCAATGCAAGCCGCACCACTGGCGACGACAACGCCGTGGCCGCCCTTTCCGGCCTTTTCAGCGGCGGGGCCGCTAGCATCAGGGCAGCCCCTCTACAGGTGGGCCCTGTTCACAACTCCGCAGCGCCAACCATCAGTGGCGACGCAGGCGGCCCCGCCAACCACGCTCATCCGGCCCCCGCAGGCGGCGGCCACGCACGCATAGGTGCAGGACCCGCTGTATAGCTTCTACCAGGGGCCGGCGACGAACCCCGCCGCACAGCCACCATTGTCCCCACGACGCACGCGGCGGTGACGCTGGCTGTTGCATCGCCGCCGGTCTACCAGCACCAGCCTCAGGCTGCGGTGGCGCCGACTTTGTTTCAGCTCACGCCGACGACGGCGCCCCAGGCGGCCACCGCGGCCACATTGGTGGCCACGCAGGTCCCTCCTGGGCCCGGAGCACCCCCGACATGGTGTCTCGTGCCGCCGCCCTGGTTGGAGCCGCCGCACGGGCCGGAGCAGCCGCAAACTCTACTCGCGCCACCGCTGGGGCTTCCGCCGCCGCTGCCTACGCCGCCCCCGCCGCCGCCGCCGCCCCCGCCCCCGCCGCCGCCGCCGCCCCCGCCGCCGCCACCCCCGCCACCGCCGTTGCCGCCCCCCGACCAGTATTGACCGGCGCAGCCGTTCCGGGGGGTGTCCATCTGGGCGGGCACAAGGGGGTGTCGCGGACTGCACAGGTCGGCGCTGGAGCTGTGCTGGACATGCTGGAGGGTATGGCCGCGCGCCGCAAGGAGCGCATCGCGGCGGCGCGGGCTTGCGCGCTCGACGGAGCCAGACGCGCGCGCTACGATCCTGCCCGCCGAGGCGGAGAGCCCTTCCCTTCTGCCGGTGCCCCTGCGGCTGCCCCTGCTTCTCCCTCCTCCGCAAGGCAGTCCACGGGAGGCGCGAGCTCTCGTAGGCGTCGGCTGACGGCGCCCGCTGTGGAGCGCAAGAAGCGGGGCAGCCACGCCGGGCGCGGGAAGGGGTGGACCCGTGGCGAGCGGGTGGCCCTCTGTCACGCTGTCCGGGAGGCGACACTGAACGGCATCCTCGCAGCTGACCAGCAGAAGGAGGACTTCTGGGGCCAGATGCTTGTGACAATGGCCGAGCAGACGCCCAACAACCCGTTGGCCAACCAGATGGCGGAGCGGTGGGGGCAGCGCACCTGGAGCGCCCTGATGGTGGAGTTTACACGCAACATCAGCCCCTGCTGCCAACGGTTTGCGCACTTCTACCATGTCGCATCGACGACAGCGACGGGGAATATGAACGAGGATGGCATTCTTAGCTCGGCGCGGTCGCTGTACTCTGCGGCGGCTATGTACGCGGCCGAGCACGCGGATGCTGTGAAGGACACCAAGCGCAAGAAGAGTGGAAGGGCGGTGCCTGTACGGCGGTCCCGCATTGTGCCCCAGAACTGGGAGCCGTGCTGGCAGGAACTCCGCACGCTGGACAAGTACAGCGGCGCCGCCGCCAACCCGGACATTGAGCGCTCATTTCTGGAGGTTTTTCTCAGCGACGAGGACTCTGATGACACCGAAGAGGACGAGGAGGGTGACACGATGGACGGAGCGGCTGCAGCCAAAGCCGAGGACCCGCGCGCCCGACCTGTGCGCGATCCGGCTCTGATGGATCGACCCGCTATTGGACGCAAGGCCCTGAAGCGGCGCCTGGCAGACGACAACGCCGAAGCTGCGTCCCTCGCCGCCTGCGACAAGTCTATGCGGGTGGTTGCAGAGTCACTCTCTCGCCGTAACGTTCTGGGGGAGGAGGCACAGAAGCTGGAGAAGCAGCGGATGGCCATGGAATGTTTCAACAGGCCTGAGAACAAGCATACCCCCGAGGGGGTGGCATTCCAGGCCCAAATGCTGGCCACGATGGCGACCTTTGGCGGCGAGCCCGCGGTTGTGCCCGGTGCGCGCGTTGCCGCAGCAGCGGCCAGCGCAAGCGCTGGAGCGGCGTCTCGCAACGACGACGGCGAGGACGACGTGGGCGATGACGGCATTGTAGCCGTGCCGCTGGCGCCAGCGCCGCGCACCCCCGCTCCACGTCGGCCAACAAGGCGCGCGGCACCAAGTCCATGGCGACGAAGGTGGCGCTCGCAGGCGCGGCGCTGCGCGCCGCGGCAACCATAGACCTCATCCTCCCCTCCAACGTGGGCGGCCCCAGGCGCGGCCCTGTTGCAGGTGCGGCAAAAACCACTTGCGCACACGACACCCAAGTTGGAACGGTGTACAAGGGCTGCCTCCCGTGTCGGGGGAACCGGAAGAAGTGCAAGTCGCACACACTCTGTCCCTGTTGTGGGGCAAACCCCCCACTGACAAACAAGAGGATGGTGTGTGGTCCAACAGTTTCTTGGTCAGGACGGGGACGCAGGGCCAAGCCCCGCTGTCCCTCCCCTTATCCCCCCAGGGTCCACTCAGAATCTCGCCACTCAGAATCTCCCACCCCAGCACCTGCCCACCGGGCCACACGAAAATTCAAGACGATAAATGCAGAAAACCCTCAAATCCAAGTTGGATTTACTACTAAGCTAACTATCCCAAACTTAGGGAATATGGACCCAAATGCAGGGGGAGGAACGGATCAGGCTAGTGGCCTGCCGCCCCTTGCATGGCACGTGTTGCCCCCCTACCTGGGGGTCAATACTGCCACAGCAGGGGCTGCCGCAGGTGTCCATGCCCCACGAGCTAACGAAGGCGATGCAACCGACAATGACGAAGACGATGACCGCGAGGGCGTCCATTAGCGCCAAGGCACCCTGCGCCGAGACCACAAGAAGCTGATCTGGGGCATACGCGCCGGCGCCCCGTCCACTGTACTGGCCGACGGGGCCACGACCATGACCCTCACACATGCCCGCTTATCTGTTTTGTATCTCTGGCTTTGTTTTTTTGTACTCGTTATTGTAGGTAGACGGACCCGCGGACGCATGTGCACCTGCTGCAGATGGACTCGCGCATGCTCGCGTACCTGTTTCAGTTGGAGCCGCGCACGCTTATGCACAACGCCAGCAAAGGTTTTTTTTTTCCCGAGTTGGCCGCGGGTTGTTTTTTTTCCTTCTGGACAACCTCGTCTCTGTGCCGCCCCCCGCCCAATGCTCTCTCTCCCCGCCTCCTCCCTCAAGCAGTTCTTCCCACCCATCCCAAAGAGCCCGGGCGCGGCCGTCCCTCCCAGCCTGTGCGCATGCAGCCCCACCCGGCATGGACGTGACGGCGACTGTCCACCGAAGCACTCTCTCTCGGAGCGGATCGTCCCCACCCCCCCGCCCCCCCTCTCACGAACACCGTCACCCAGCCCCCCCCCCCACACTTCAAGCCAGCCCGCGTCAGGGTCGACGGCAACCCCGTTCGTGCCAACGACGACAACAAAATTCCCCCCCCCCTCACACCCAGACGCCCCCCCCCCCGGCGGAGCGACACCCGCGACACGGCCGTCAGCGGCGTGAAGAGGCGCACCTGGTGGCCGCCGGCGCGGAGGGCGGCGGCAGGGAAAACGGCTGCCCCTGCCCGACGGCGTCGGGGGCGGCGGGGGTGGCGCCAGACGCGCACCTGCCGCCGCCGCCGCGGACAACGCCTCCCATGCCATCATGTGGCGGCCGCTTTGATGATTTTTTTTACTGTACCGGATCGGTCAGGGAGAGCCCCCCCCCTCCCTCCGTCGTCCCTCCTACTCCCCACAGCTTGTACTTGCACAAGCGACCCTGCACATGGCAGGCTCGCCTATCAGTCAGATCTCTGCCAGCGTCGGATGAAACGGGTGCGTGCAGAGAGGCGTTGGGCAATCGGAGTGCAGGGAGGTTGCGCAGACGTGCGGATTGCCGGCGTGGGCCGGCTATGCAAGCCACAGGTGATAAAGGGAGTGGCAGCCTTGTCCTGGCGCCGGAGAGACAGGGTTGCACCATAGCGATCGTGTCAGGCGAGCTATGCTTGCCACTCTGGTGAGGAGATTGGTCCACAAAGAAATCAAGCAGGATGGTCAGGGGCACGGGAGGTGGCGCCACGCCACCCACAGCCGGCTCACCCACGCCACCCCCGGCACCAGCCCCACCGTCAAGACCCCCCCCCTCCCCCCCCTCACCCACACCGCCGACGCCACCGTCACCCCCGCCGCCAGCCTCTCCCGCCTCGCCGCCACCATCATCACCGCTTCCGCCATCGCCGTCACCACCAATCGACATGTCACCGGCTCCATCGTCGGCTCCACCACGGCCGCCATCTCCATTATAGCCTGCACTGCTTCCGCCGTCGCCAGCGCCCGCGCCGTCGCCACTGTCGCTGCCACCGCTGACGCCGCCACTACCGTCATCCACGCCATCTCCTTCACCGTTGCCGCCCTCCCCAGCGTCGCCGGCGTCTTCGCGTCCCCCGACACTGCCGCCACCACCACCACCAACTCCACCAACCCCGCCGCCGTCTCCACGGCCTCCACGGCCTCCACCGCCTCCACCGCCTCCACCACCACCACCGCCTCCACCGCCGCCGCCGCCGCCGCCGCCGCCGCCGCCTCCAACCCCCAGTGCCTTGCCCTCACCCCGTTCCTCACCACATCCGGGTAGTAAGCGAGAGACGTACCCATGTCGGCGCATCTCGGTCACCATGTTGTGTAGTATGGTGATGGCTTTGGCAGGAACGATGAGCGTTGACACAGAGTAGGCGCGAGCGGGGTGCAAAGCAACGTGAAAGCGCGCGGTTAGTACTGCATAAAGACGTTCCACGTCCTTGCGCATCGCCTCTTGCAGCCTGTTGAACGCCCTCTCCTGAGGCGTTTGCGGCATGGCGTGAGGGGCCACAAAAATGGAGTAGCGTGGGTAGATGCCATCCACAAGATAATACGGCAGAGTCATCTCCTCCCTATTCACGTTGTACGTCAACCCCGGCGGGGGCCACTCCCCCTTCGTGATCTGCACCATAAGGGGGCTGTGCGAAAGCACGTTTACGTCGTTGTTACTACCAGGACAGCCGGCAAACAGGTGCCACACCCACATGTCCTCATCGCAGATGGTCTCCAGCACAATGTTGGGGTGCTTGTGGCGGCCCTTGAACATGCCCGCGTGGGCAGAAGGGCAGTTGGTCCACGCCCAGTGGCTGCAATCCAGGCTCCCAATGCAACCCAGCAGTCCGCGCTCGGCGTTGCGCGCCAGGATGCGCTTCAGGTCCGCGATGGTGGGGGCGCGCAGGTACACGGCCTGGTATTTGTGCAGAATGAATGCCACCAGTCGCCTGACGGCTTCGTGCACCGTCGACTTGGAGAGGCGCACGTACTCGCCCACTCGGTCGGGGGACTCCCCATACCCGAGGACGCGGAAGGCGGCCACAAGCTTCTGGAGGGGGTGTGCCTGCAGGCGGCCCGTGGCGTTTGGGCGCTGCGCCCACGAGGTCAGGTCCTTGATGTCATAGTAGATGCACAAGAAGAGGATACGCGGCACGCGGAAGCGGCGCTCGAAGTCCACCTCATCATAGATTGGCGGCGCGCCGCCGACACCAAAGTAGTCGCGCCTGATCATAGCAACGCCGAGGGCGAAGTTGCGCTTCTTGTGGGGCATGCGGCCCTGCACAGAACCACGGTGCCGCGCCGGGCCCTTTCGGCCACGGCGGCGGCGCCGCAGGCATAGGAGCGTGAGGCGGTGCTGCAGTAACAGCACCAGGGCTGCGTCGTCGTCAAACTCAGCGTCGCCGCCAATGTTTTGAGGGCCTCCG
This sequence comes from Pyropia yezoensis, assembly GCA_009829735.1. Taxonomy (NCBI): domain Eukaryota; phylum Rhodophyta; class Bangiophyceae; order Bangiales; family Bangiaceae; genus Pyropia; species Pyropia yezoensis. Next base: position 19,490,684 of record CM020618.1, on the reverse strand, counting down.
AGCTGTTCCATGCCTGCTTTCATGGGGTTGGTGGGCACGTGGGGAGGAGGGAGTGGACAGGGGGAGCACAACACAAATACTATCAAAAGCAGAACATGAAAACCCACAGTCCACCGCTTCCACGGCGCTCCAGTCCTCCCCCGACAATCCCAAGACCTCCCATCCCTCGCAATGTACAGCCACACCACCCCCGACACAGAGTGAACAGCATACCAGATGTGGCGTGCGGGCCTCACCCAGTGCGCCCTCCCCAACAGGCACACTGGGTGCAATGCCGCGGCGCTTGCCGGCGCGCCGCGGACGTCGTCAAAGTGGACGTTGGCGTGAATGAGCGTCTCAAGAAGAATCGGACAACATGACTGGACACGGGGGGATGCAAAAGGTGGGGCGGGGGTGGAGGGAGAAACACATAAAGAAGCACCATGGGGCAAAGAAAAACAACGGGGCAGAGAGTCCACGTGAAAAAAAACAGAACGTCAGAGGCCACACCGTCTCGAACACAGTGAACACACGCGGACGCCCATGCGGGCGCGCGCAGGATCGCGTGACTGCCGCACGCATGGAGTGGGGCGAGCGGGCGGCGACGGAGATGACGGCAGCGACAGTGGCGACGGTGGTAGCGGTGAGGACCACGGTGGCAGCGACGACGCAGAGCATTCCCGCGCTCCCCTGCAACCCCCACCTCCACACTGAACGTACAGTACGTCTGGTTGGTCCGCGCAGCTCACGGCTGCCGTGTGCCGGTGTGGCCGTGTCCGACACCTCCCCCGTCACTCCAGGGCCCTGGCTGGGCTCCCAAATGAATAAGCGCAGCGATCCTGGCCGCCGTCTTTCTCCCCGCGCAGGCCCCCTCGACCCCGGTCCCCCAATAGGAGGCGTTCTCCGCCCCCCCCCCCCCCCCCCCCGCCCCAGGCACCCGCCGCGCATTGGGCCTCGCGCGCCCCCCCCCCCCCCACCACCGCACCGCCCCGCTGCCTGGCCGTTCGGATGGAGGGCCTGCGCAGATGCGCAGGATACGTGGACAGTATCGCCAAGGCTCGCCCCTATCCCACCCTTCTCTCGAACACGCCGGATCGTGCCGCGGTTGGACAGCCCGCACTCGCGCGCCATATTGCTCCTCCCCAGCGGCGCCGCGTGCCGCCCACGCCGCCCGTCGCTCTTCCCTTCGGGTGAAGCAGCATCGTTTCGTGGGTCAATGTCGGCGCAACACATCTAGCGGAACTGCAACCCCAAGTTAGGGAGAAATTTCACGCAAGCACATCTTTTGGCACCGAAGAGATTTTGACGGTGCAGCGAAAACCCTGTGCCACGTTGGCGTGCAACGTGGGACGCGCACAGCCAATCATCTGCCAGGTCTCTGGCTCTCTGGTATGGCTCGAGCCATGCGGCGAGCCAAACCCACTGAGATTGGTCGACGGTATGGCTCAACCCATCGCAAAGGCCCCATTATCCGCCAATATTCGTCTTTATCCGTTTTTTATCCGCCGTATTGATTCGTAACTCCATTGCCCAAATCAGAGACGATGAGGCCCGTTTGAGCCCGTTTGGCTGCCGTGACGTTGCTGCGGTGACCCTTCTGCAGCCATCCGGCCCCCAATCTGCAACGTGGCACGAATGTGGGCGAATACTCACGTCGTTAGACGTGCTCTCAATACCGTTCCGAGTATCGTGACCGCCACACTATCCGTGCGGCCCTTCGCGGCACAAGATCTTTTACTGAGCTCAAGTGCACGTCGTGCGGGTCTTGTGTTTGCATTACAAGGGTGGCTGACCCGCGTGCCTTCCATGTCTCTTTGCAAAACGAAACCCCACCAGGAGTTCACAACACGTTCGGTCCCGGAGTCGTCCAATGTGTCCCCAAATTAATTCCAATGGGTGATCTGTTGAATCGCCGGCCTTCCCATAGTCGCCATCCCAATTGCCATCTGTGCAGAAATTCACTTCCGCTTTCATCCTTTTCTGCCAGTCAGCAGATTTCTAGTGACGCACTTGCGACTCCTGCGTCGACAACGATGCATAACACCCTGTTGGTTTTACTACTACTAGGGCACTGTTTAAAGAGCTCCTGTGGCGGCTTACTATAGGACTCTCATTCTACTTGAGGTCGGTCGAACGGAGATACAGGCGTCTAAAGATTGCGTCTTCTAAAGTACTCGAGAGGCAAAGTAGCGGCCCACAGCAGTTGTCCGCGCGCGCTCGTAGGACTATTAGTCTTCTCTAACGCGTCCCCATTGGCTCGGAGGCGCGAAACAGGTGCGAATCGAGCCAGTTCCGAGAAGGTAGCCCGCCTAGTTCCTAAAGTACCTGACACTCTCCGACCGTCCGTTGAAAGATACGTACATGCTAAAACCATTTGGACGACTGACCACTCTGGACCAACCAATCGACGGTTAACCCCCCCCGCTTCCCATCGATTTTGGGCCCATCAGGGGGGGCGGATAACCCCCCTGTAGTGCCTCAGGGGAGCTCCCCGTCCACGTGGCCAGTGCCACGTCGAGGGGCCCAGCAACTCCTCATTGACGAGGTGCGTAGTAACTTCTTCCGGGTTTGGTCTCCACAACCCGCTTAGTTTGTTGTTTAGTTCGAGGATTATTCATTAGCAACAGCCAGCGCTCACGCAGAGCACGCAGCATGATGAGCGACCCCCTGCACCCTCGCGGGGAGGACCATCCCGCCTGGCCGTCGCTGAAGCGCCCCCCACCCCTCCCTCTGTTTCCCCTCGGACCCTCACAAACACAGCTACCGCCCCTTCCCAATCCCAGCCTACCAGCAGCCCGCCTTTCCGTACATGACCCCCTATGCAATACAACAATCAAGCCACACCAACAGACAAGACCCCCCTCCACCCCCCAGGCCCCGTAACCCCCCCTCCGCTGTCCCCCCCCCCCCCCCCCCTGGTCGAGCCCGCGTAGCCTCCCGCGTCTCCCACGGCTCCCCCTCCGCCAGCTCATCCGCCCGCCTGCACCCCACAAAGTCAACCCTCCCGTACCGCACGTAGCCGACCAAACCGTGCCATCCGCTCGCGCTCCCGCCGCCCAACGCCAACCGCTGCCGCCGCCATCTCACTAGCTCTTCCGGACGCCCCTTAGACTGAGAAAGCATCCACGCTATTGTCAGCACGCGGTGGAGAGAGGCGGGGAGAGAAAGAGCAGACGAGAGGTCAAAGGCAGGAACGGGGGAGAAGGGGGGGAGGGGGGGGGACGGAGAGTTCCAGAGGGGGGGGGAGGGGGAGGGGGGAGGGGGGCAACATGGGGGAGGGGGGGACGGGTGTACGGGGGTACATGGGGACGGGGAGGAACACGGGGGAGGGCTCCGAGACAGAGGGCTACACGGCGACCATGGCGCGCGCGGCTGGATTGGCCAGGTCACTCTCTGGCACCGAATCCGCCTTATGATTGGACGAGGCCGGATCTGTGTCGCTTCTGCGGGCGGTCTCAACGATGATTGGGTGAAAAAGGGCGCGCTTTTTTTGAGCACGTCCACGTGGACAGCGCAATCCCTACCCCAAGAGCTCGCCCGCTGGCATTCACCAAGCGCCAAGTCAGCACAATCCATCCACCGCCAGTGCCGCCGCCGCGGCCGCCGCCGATGCCGGTGCAGTCCCCGCCGGTCGTGGTCGGCCTGCAGGCCCCCCAGCTGGTGCCACGCCCGCCCGCGGGGGAGGGGGTAGCGGCGACAGTGGTGGCAGCCGGCACCGGCACCGGCACCGCCGTTTGCGGCCGCGCGACGAGGGCTACGTCCGCGTTGGTCGCGCGCGGCGATTGCGGCGGCGGCGTCGACGGCGGTGGCTCGGCCACCGGCTAGGCCACCGGCTCGGCCACCTGCTGGACCACCTTTTTGACCGCCGGCTAGCCGCCGGCTCGAGACCTCTCGACCCCTCATCGCCCCTTTTCATCTCACCAACACACCCAATCTCCTGCTGTCTCCATTGCCCTTGCTGGTCTTCCCCCTCCCCTTCTTTTTTGACTGATGCTTATGTGCCCTTCGCACTGACTCTTTTTTGCTTGCAGGAGAGCACCCTGGCATCACCGGCGCCGCTGCCGCCGCGGCCGCTGTCGCGCTGGGGTAGAGTTGGGGGGGAGGGGGCACGGCGGGGGACGGTGGAGGTCGGCGCTGGGTGGGCTGGCGGTGGCGGCGGCGATGTGTTTGTTTGTGGCAACGGCAGCGGGAGCGGGGTGTGCGTGGAAGACGGTCCGTGGCGGGACGGGCGTCGGATGGTGCGAGCGTGTTTTGAGGTTGTTGAGAAGAGGCAGACCTACAGGGGCAGAGTTGGGGGTGCATCGGAAGTAACGGCTGCTGTGGGAAGGTCGGAGCGGGCAAGGGAGGGGGCGAAGCTAGGCGATGTGTCTCGCGCGTGGTGGGGGTTGTTTGGGGCGGAGTTGGGTGGTTGGAAGCGGGGATAGCGGCGACAGCGAAGTTTGCCGATGCTGCTTTAATACATGGACAGCAGGCGGTAGGAAGGACCAGCGGGGGGGAGGGCAGGGTGGATGGGGGCAGAGAGCTGTACTGCGCATGGAGGAGGGGGGGGAGGATGATGGAATGGCTGAGGATGGTGGCGACATTAGCACGCTAATGCCGGGTCGATATAAAAAACAAAACTGCCTCGCTACACGTCTGCCTTACTAGCTCTGGACTAGGGACAGCAGCTACAACTACACCATTACCAAGAAGTAACTCCTCAAGCTGCCCATGGGGGTGCGGTGAAAGCGGCCTCTGGTGGGTTTGCAAGGCCGATCTTACCTCCCCGATTCTTAGGGTGTGGGGGGGGTAAGTAGCCGAAATGGTTTTTTCACCCTCGAAGATACGTGACATTCTCAGAGAGAGAAAGAGGCGTACAACGCAGAGACAAGCGGAGAAGGGAGAAAACGAAGAGCACGAGAAGAGAGAGCTCGACGAGCTGCATCGACTACTGCCCTCAAACGACAAAGCACAAGTGCCTCAAATAATGAGAAGTCTAAAAAAAACCGCCACACATGAACTTGGAGCGCATCATGCATGAAGCACAATGGTATGTAGCATGTAGTGCAAGCATGCGGAGCATATCCGTAACCATACCATGACTGTAGACATGTACTGTCCGTGATCAAAAATAGTTCCCCACCCCCAAGAGTTCGACTCAACCGCCTTGCTTCCTTCTCCTCATATATGTAGCAGGCGGCCACGAGATAACAAGAGTTCTGGATTCGTCTCGGTCATTGAGAAAAAGATTGTGCACCTCCTACAAACGCCACAGGCAGAACACAAAGAGTGCACAGTTGTTACGCACACACCTTCTGTTTGCTGAGAAAGTATCGTTTGTGCAGAGCAGCCCTTCCATCGGCCTGTAGAGGCGGTAAAGTTATCAGTTTTCTTGCTCCCGACTCCGTACAACCAGAGGGGAGTCTTCGACCGTGAACACTGAGGAAGCGGCGTTGTGATGGCTCAGAAAGGTACCGGACTGTCTCAGGAGGAAAACGTGCTCAAGCAACCCCAAGGAAGTCGCTTTGTAGCTGTGTATTGCAGTACCCCGAATTTCGTCTCATGGCGACAATAACAACAACAGACCCACAACAGGCCAATGGCATGCCTCAGATGGCGCGCCACTGGCCAACGAGTGCTCCGCGTTAGTGTGGAAACAGTGCGATCTGAGACTTTCTCGAGATTTCTGCCCAAATCGAAGAGGGAACAGGCATCCCAGGAACCAGCGGCGACCTCTCCCAGTGCTCTTGAGTGGATCGGGCCGAGATCGAGGGAAATACGCCGAGATTATGAGAGAAAACAACAGCTATCTGACCAACCAGCGTTCGGTACCAGTTCCGCCGCGACTGCAGCCAATCATGGCCTGATCAAAAGGAAAGCTCCACAGCACGCTATTGGTCCGCTGCGAGCTCCCAGCACGCGGTTGGCTCATGGCCTTGTTGTCACGCTGTTGCTCTTGTCTCCATGAGACAAAATTCGGGGAACTGCAATATATATGAGGGGAAGGAACCCAGGCGGTTGAGGCGAATTTTGAGAAAAAGGAACTATTTTTGGGCACCGCTTGTCTGTACAGGACAGTACTTCTATTCTCACCCACTCAGCGTGTTCGAGGCTTCTCTATCAAGTTATCTTCTCATCAATTACTCAGTTTTATCAGGAGTGCGTGTAATGATCCGGTCGCACATTCACCGTCGGCTCCTTTCCCCGTCGTTCGGCCTTCTCCCGTCGGCGACACCATCGGTAGAGCGCCCGGGACAGACCGCATCCGCATTCCGGGTCTTCCTATTTCTTGTCCGTGTTTCTTCGGCGACTGCTCCTCCCCGTTACTTTGCCTTGAATTCAATACTGCGGCCGCTTGCCTGAGGGCGCCCTGTCGGCACCATGGCGCGTGCCCCCAAGAAGAAGCAGAGGGTAGTGGGGCCTGCCTCAGCCGACGCTGGTGATGCAGCCATGGCCTCGCCATCAATCGCCCCTCCCCGCTCCATGCCCGTCAAGAAGCTGGTTCAGCCGGCTGTGGACCCGGCCGAAGCCACCATCAAGGCGGCAGAGGCCGCGCTCAAGGCTGCAGAGGCGGAAGAGAAGAGGGCGGCCGCCACGGCGGCAGCCAAGGCGGCAGCTGCGGCCACCGCGCTCAAGGCTGCCCGCAAGGTGCGTCGGGCAGAGCGTCGAGGTGAGAAGCGGACCGCCGCCGCTGCTGCCGAAGCAGCTGAGGATGACGCGGCCGGCCCGGATAGCCCCCATCGTGGGGTGCTCTACATTGGGCACCTGCCGCACGGCTTTTACGAGAAGGAGCTGCGCGGCTTTTTCTCCCAATTTGGGACCGTCTTGCGGGTGCGGGTGGCGCGGTCCAAAAAGACCGCCCGTGCCAAGGGCTACGGCTGGGTACAGTTTGCCAACGACGCGGTGGCCCTCATTGCCGCAGAGACGATGAATGGCTACCTTCTCTTTGGGCGCCTTCTGGACGTGCACCTTGTGCCGGCCGAGCGGCAGCACGAGCGGATGTGGCACGGCGCGGACCGCGTCTGGCGCCGCATCCCGTGGCGGGCCATTGAGCGCCAGCGCCACAACGGAGCGGACCCGGTGGCGGCGGCGGCGCGCCGTACGGCCCGGCTCGTTGGCCGCGCCAAGCTGGCGCGTAGAAAGCTGGCCGCGGCGGGCGTCCAGTACGACGTGCCTGCGCCTATTGGGCCGGTGCCACAGCCAAAGTAAGCTGCAGAGCTGGCGTTGGCGGATTTGCAAAGCCTATCCTGCTACTGTTGTGCACGTGGACTCAGAACAGTTAAAGCTCTCGGGGTAGGTGCACGTTTTATGCCGCCAAGACTCGTTGGCCTTTGTCTCGACTGTCCTTCATCTTTTACAATGATATCGTCGTCTCTTCGCATCAGGCGTGTGCTTAAATTTTCTGCCCCATCTTGGTTTCACGCTCTAAGGGGAGTTGACAGCTCCACCATCATGTGGAGGAGGTCGCTTGTCTTCTATAAGAAAAAGAAAGAAGGTTACTCCTCCATGCAGTGCTGCAGACCGAGGCAGGCACAGCAAAACAAAAGAGATTCCCATCGCAGGGAGAGCCGTGAGACAAGCTACAAGAATCGGAAACGGGCGCCCGGACAGCGCAACGTCCCAAGCACAAACAACAAAAAAAAAAACACGACAACCATCTGCGATCAACACAGGCTGTGCAAAACAAAAAACAAAAAAAGGAGCGCAGACGGAAAAAATATCGGGCGGTAGAACACCCCAGGATGGCACACCATCCAAGAACAAAAACTGGGACAGAGAGAAAGCCCAAGACGTCAACAATAACAACACAAACGGTACGAGATGCAGCCGCCGATGGCTTCAGACGCGCCACAAATGAACAAAAAAAGAGCATACCCGTCGTAACGCAAAGAGCAGGGGGGGGCATCACTTAGCGGACACGGGAGGTACCCGAGGAGTGGCCGTCCAGAGTGTCCCGCTGGCCGCCCATGTGCCCGTTGCGGCCGTGATGGGAGCGATGGGGCGAGCCCGTCTCCCCGTCGCGCAACGCCCGCGCCTCGCGCACGGACGGCCCCCTGCGGGTACGCACGTTTGGCCCGACTGGAAACGGCTCCAGCTCCCCGGCCGAGTTGAACAACACAGGACGATACTCGGCCTGCTCGTTCATCAGCGAGCTGTTCTGGAAGTGTGTGATCAGGCTGGCCTTGCCTTGCAGCCGAGCATACGCCACCTCGCACACTTTGGAGGAGTTGAACTTGCTCCACTTGTGGCCATGAAACTCGGCGTAGAACTTGATGATCAGCCGTGGGTGGACGAGGTTGATGAACGCATAGCCAACGTTGGCGTTCTGCTCAAAGTCCACAGGGAGGTAGATAAAGTCAAAGGCGCCCTTGTGGTTCTCCAGCAGCGTGTCCAGCAACATGGGTTGCGTGTACTTGTTGGGAAGGTTCCGCAGCATGAGCGTCGTCCGCTGATCCACCCCCGAAGCCACGCGCTCCAGGTCCAGCTGGAACTTGTTAGCTTTACCCATACCGCCGCCACGACCAGGAGAGACTGTGATAGTCGACGGCACACGCCGGCACGAGGCCAGCTGCGTCACCCGGTCGCCACCAACAGCCGAGACGCCACCAAGAGGACGACTTGGCGAAAAGGGCGGCGACAGGGGAGATAACGGCGGCGAGCGCCGCGGCGGGGACAGCGACCCTGACGCCAGGCACAGGGAGGACATTTCCCAATCCGGGACCTCAGCGCTCGAAGAAAACGGCGGAGTACGGTCCGCCGACACTCCGTGGTCGCTCTGGCCATTACCGCGGCGGCTGCCGTCGTAGCAGCTGCCGCCACCGCCTCCCAACCGAGCGGGACCAAGAGCATCAGAGACACTGCCACCAAACGACACAGACGAGCCCGCCCGCGACGCAGGCGGAGAAGTCGGCACGCCGCGACCCCCCGGACGAGAAACCTCCACTTTGATCTTCTTGCCGTTGATCTCTGCCTTGTTCAGCTGGCGCAACGCCTTCTGCGCGTCGCGCACGTCAAAGAACTCTACAAACCGATGGTGACGCTTCGTCGGCGTCTCTCGAATCTCCTTGACGTCCCCGTAGGAGCTGAACAGTGCGCGCACATCCTCGGCCGTCGTTGACGCGTCCATGTTGAACACAACCAGTGTGCCGAGGTTGAGCGGGTCCACACCGTCCCGCGAGGTGCTGCTTCCCCCAGGGGAGGCGCCAACAGCGGGACACCAAAAGCGGGCAACAAGCTTGCGGTCATACCAGGGCAGCCCGTCCAGCTCACGCACCGCTAGACGCGCATGCCGAACGTCATAAAAGGCGGCCGTGACGCTCCCCCGTCCACCGCGGGCACGCAGCTGCGCGCCAAGCTCACGCAGCGGGCCATAAACCGACAGTGCGGTGCGAATGTCGTCATCATCCACTCCCGGCGGCAGGTTCTTGAGAATAACGCTCCGCATGGGGTGGGCGCTCTCCACTCCTAACACCGCATTGTCACTGCACGCACTAAAAGAGCAGCTGCGCAGCGGGGAAGGGCGCGGTGAGCAATGTTGCACAGTCCCACGAGTGCCACTGCGAGAGCGAGAGGCGAAGCCAGACGCGTCGGGCGCAAGAGCCGCATCGGGGGCAGGCTCCGTACCCAGCCTCGGTCGACCAAGCAGCTGGCGGCCCAGGTCCAGCTCGCCACAAAGGTCCACCGACAAGGCCTTGCCGGCGTAACTCCCCAGCAGCGGCGCACTCTGTGGGTGGCCATAGGGGCTCCGCCCCAGCGCTGACGCACCTTGCACCTGGGCAGTGTCGCCAACAAACACAGACGAGCCCAACAAGCAAAACGCGTCTGACCCCGCCGCCGACATGTCGCCGCCATACACTTCCTCAGGTCGCAATGACGGGAAACGCACGTCGCCGACAGGCGCCACTTCCCCTGGTCGGCGGCCACCAAAGCGCCCATCCATACCCCCCCGCCCCCCGGCGCCACACCTCGACCGCTGGGCATCAACGCCCGGATACCAGCCAGTGGGCACAGACGCAGCGGACAAGGGCGGGGAGGAGGTGCCAATGGGGGCCATCGACCGCCCCACCGCGCGGCCACCCGGGGAGGTTATGAGCGGCAAGTCATACTCTGGGGAGAGGGCGTCCACGCCCACCGCACCGAGGTCGGCATCCGACACGGGGCTGAGCTCCGAGCTGCTGTCAAAGGCACCGGAAAACATGGCTGACGACGACACCGCCGCCGGCACGGCAGGCTCGGCGCCATCTACAGGGCGCTGCGCAGACGCTGGCGGGGGGGCCACCCGCTCCCCAGCAGGCTGGATACTGGCGCGCAAACCGCATCCTCCGGGGGGGGACGGCGGGCCTGAAGGTGCCACCCCCCGCGCCGCCGCATCCAGGGACCATCCAGGGGGCGGCAGCACGCCATCGCCTCGGAGCGCTTCGCCCGGCACGTCAACCCCAAGCGCGAGTGACTGGGACCAACCGCCAGCGGGCGGCTGCGCCGCAAAAAGGCAGGGGCGCAGCGTGGAGCCCCCGTCGCCGCCACCGTTCCGACCATCCCCCTCCATCGCTTGTCGGGCCACACAGCCTAGCAACGGTGGCCGCCGCCGCCGCCGCCGCCGCCACCCCCACCGCCGCCGCCACACGCGCCGTCCGAGCGCCACGACAAGCCCCACATCTAACCGGGCGCGCCCGGACACGCGAGCGGGGAACGGCCGCTGCGCCAGCGCCCTTAGGGTCCGCGAAGGAAGGAGCCAACCGGCCGACGAAAAAAACGCCCGCCAAGGAGACCCACTGGGTGCGCCCGCGCCGAGGCACGAGCGGAGCCGAGGGGGTTGGGGGTGGGGGGGGAGGACCACGACGCCCCCAGCTACCAGGGAGCTATTTAGGATAACGCCCAACGCGGTGACAAGAGCTGCCACACGGGGCACAACACGAACAAGGGCTGGGGAACGAGGGGCGGCAACACCAGCTCCGGGGGGGGAAGCGCGGCCGACAACGCCAACCGGGGGCGCCGAAAAAGACGCTGCCGGCGGCGGGGATCAATTGGGTGCGCTCCGCGCCGCTCCCCCCGCCCCCCCCCAGCGGCGTGTGTGCAGGACGGGGCACGCACGCGGTGCGCGCACGCAGCCTGCGCCTCAGCCGCCCCCCAGCGACCCCACCGCACGCGACCGCGCCACAGGGGCGCGGAACACGCAGCCGCGCGCCTCCCAAGCGGGGTCTGGGCAGAAAGAGGGGCTGGGGCGGTCTATGCCGTGCCTGGCACAACCGTCGCAAAGGAGCGCCCCCCCGAGAAAGAGCTCTCCCAACACCACCGGACCCCCTTCCCCCCCCCCTACGCGCAGGCACAGGCGGTGGATGCGCAGGAGAGACGGGAACAAAAAGAACACCAAGCGTGCAACCCAGCTGGCACTGCAGTGCAACCACAGAGGAGGACCGTCTTCTCTCTCCTCTGGTTGGTCGGAGGGAGGCCCCACTGCAAATTCCCGAGGCTGACCACCCCGCGGCGCACGGCGAGCGCGCAAAAAAGGGAAGAAAAAACGCTGGCGTGGCTGGCGGGGCGCCGCGGCCCTCTGCTGATCTGTCCCCCAAGCGCGCGGCGCCTGCAGGCCAGTTGGGCTGGGGGGGCACCGCCCAGCTGAACCCACGCTCCCCCGCAACCGTGCTGTGTGACGGTGGGGTCCTCCGAGGCGCCGCCACAAGCAGCAGATGTGCCCCCTTTCACGGCACACCACTGGGCGAGCGCGGGAGATGATGAGTGGAAAAATATCTCGATGACAATCTCCTGTCTATCAGCTCGGCACATGGAGTGTCTTGGCATCGTGGACACAAGTGCGTGGCAGACCAGATATTTCTCCGCGTCGAGATTTCACTTATTGAGGCACCGACTTCCTGGCTCGTCCGTGATCGCGGTTGGGTGCGCTAGCGGAGAGCAGCATCCCCCCCCCGACCACCACTGCTCGCGTGCCCCCTCTGGCCACCCTCCTCGCCCATCTTCCCTGGCTTCGGCCGTCACTATGGTGGCAGCCGGTACGACCGCCGGCACCGCTGCCGGTGTCGCCGGCAAGGCCCTTCGCGTGGCCTCCCGCTCTACCGTCCCCTCCTTTCGTGTGATGGACGTAATGCGCGCGGCTGTGGCCGCCGAGGCCGCCGCCGCCGCCAGTGGGGGCCCGCGGGTGCTACACCTCGAGGTGGGTCAGCCCGCCGCCCCTGCACCGGCGCCCGCGCGTGCGGCCGCCGCGGCGGCGCTTCGCGACGGCGGCGTACCGCTGGGCTACACCTCCGCCGCGGGCGACGTCGCCCTCCGCACCGCCATTGCCGCATCGTACACGGCCGCAACGGGGGTAGCCGACGTCTCGGCTGAGGACGTGGTTGTCACAGCGGGCTCGTCAGCGGCGTTTGTCCTGGCTTTTCTCACCGCTTTTGACGCTGGCGACCGGGTGGCCACCGCCGTCCCGGGGTACCCGCCTTACCGGCATACCCTCTCGGCGCTGGGGGTGAAGGTGGTACCCATGCCCGTCGACGCTGCCACCGGCTACCAGCCGACGGTGGACCACATTGCGGCGGCCGCAGAGCGGGCGGGTCCACTTGCGGGGGTCATTGTCGCCTCCCCGTCAAACCCGACGGGCACGGTCTTGCCGCGGGAGGTTTTAGCCGACATTGCGGCATACTGTGCGGAGCGACGCATCCGCCTCATCAGCGATGAGATTTATCACGGCATTACGTTTGGGGACAAGGAGGGGCGTTTTGCCAACGGTGGCGCCCGCGGCGGCAACGACGGTGACGCAACGTGTGTGCTAGGTGTCGACCCGTCGCGGTCGGCGATTGCGGTTAGCAGCTACAGCAAGTACCACTGCATGACGGGCTGGCGGCTAGGGTGGCTCCTCGCACGGGACCCAACCCTGCGGGCGGCCGTTGAGCGGCTGCAGCAGAGCCTGTACATTTGCGCGCCAGCGGTAGCGCAGGTGGCGGCGGGCGCCCTCTACGACCCGTCGGCGGTCGCGGCCGCCACGGCTGCTGCCGAGTCTGCGACCGCTGCCGCCGCTGCCGCGGGTAGTAGCGCCCCCGTTACGCTCCACGCGCCCGTCGGGCGGCGGCCACCACACGCCCATGGCGCGCTTTTGCGACCCGATGTGCGGGCGGGCCTGGACGCCCACGTGGCCCGGTACAGCGCCAATGCGCGGTCTCTGACAGCTGCGCTTGACGCAGCGGGGTGTACCCCACTGGTTCCCCCGGGTGGCGCCTTTTACGTCTATGCCGGCGTCGGGCGGCTGCTGGAAGCGTCGGGCGAGCCCGACAGTGGCGCCCTGTGTGGGCGCCTGCTGGCTGATACGGGCGTGGCCGTAACGCCGGGAGATGACTTTGACGCGGACCGCGGGGGTGGGTACGTGCGGCTGTCGGTTTGTGGCAGCCGGGAAGACGTAGACGACGCGGCGGCCCGGATTGCAAAGTGGGCGGCACAAGTGGACGGCGTCAGGAGGCGGTCGCCGTAGGCTGGATGGCCGCCTCGGGGCGCAGGAGTGAGGCAGTAAAGCACAGCCGCCATCACGCTCTGCATTCCCCTCCGCCTGCGCGAGGTGACCAGGTCGCCAGGTCCTACGGATCTGTGCGGACCACGAAAAAACGACGTGAAGCGCGCCGTACGAGAACGGTTTCCAATAGATTACATAGTCACAACTTGTGAATTACGAATTGGATAAGTACGGCCACGTGGAACGTCGACTGACTGACTGGCTGGTGCAGTTGCGCGCGCGCCCGTGCGTCGCTCGAGGAGCTGAGCCTGTCGTCGCGCCCTGTCGTCGCGCCACCGCCGCTAGATACCATTCCGCGCAAGGCGAGGCATGTGGGCGGCTGAGCTGGCTACGCTGCGCTCCCCGTCCGACCCCCCCTTCTCCGACCCACTGCATGCCACGCTCCTCACCCAGCGTCTGCTGTTGAGTTTCCTCGCTGCTCCCGGGGGGCCGACATTCCCCCCACCACTCCCCTCGTCCCCCGCCGCTTTCCTTCCCCCCTCGGCGCTGCGGGTACCCCCACGAGGCCACGATGACCACTGGCGCTCCTGATGCGGTTGTGCACACGGCGGTACGACTAATGCCGGCCGGGCCGCTTCCGCCAGCTGGTGGCGCGGCGGCCCGGTTGGCGCCGGCAGGGCAGCCGCCGCTGTCGGGCGGGTCGGCTGCTCGGTTGGCACCAGCCGGGCAGCTGCCACCACCGGGCAGGAAGGCGGCATGTCTGGTCCAGGCAAGGCCGCTTCCATCGACAGGCGGCACTGCTGCACGACTGGCACCGGCCGGGCAGCTGCCGCCGTTGGGTAGGACGGCGGCTCGCCTGGCCCCAGCCGGGCTGCCGCCGCTCGCCGGCGGCATGACAGCACGCCTGGCACCTGCCGGGCAGCTACCGCCGTCGGGTGAGACGGCGGCTCGCTTGGCACCGGCTAGACCGCTGCCGCCCAGGGGTAGAACAGCGGTTCGCCTGGCACCGGCGGGACCGCTGCCGTCCGCGGGTGGGACAGCGGCACGCCTCGCACCGGCCGGACCGCTGCCGCCCAGGGGTAGAACAGCGGTTCGCCTGGCACCGGCGGGACCGCTGCCGTCCGCGGGTGGGACAGCGGCACGCCTCGCACCGGCCGGACCGCTGCCGCCCGGGGGCAGGACAGCGGTTCGCCTGGCACCGGCCGGACTGTTGCCGCCCGCGGGTGGGACAGCGGCACGCATCGCACCGGCCCGGTCGCTGCGGTCTTCAGGTGGGACGGCAGCTCGCCTGGCGCCTGCCCTGCAGCTGGCACCCGCGGGTGGGACACCGGGACGCCTGGCGCAGCTGTCGCCCTCGGATGGGACGGCAGCACGCCTGGCGGCGGGGAGGTCGCTACCGCCATCCGGTGGCGCGGTGGCACGACAGGCACCGGCCGGGCAGCAGCCGCCACTGTCCGGAACGGCGACGGCGCGCCTGGCGCCGTCCGGGCCGTTGCCATCATCGAGCACTCTGGCGGCACGACAGGCACCCGCGCGGGTGCTGTCGCCAGCAAGCGAGACTGCGGTACGGCTGGCGCCGGCCGGGTCGCTGCCGCCAGCGGCCGGGCCGGCGGGCACACCAGCGGCGCCGACCTTGTTGCTGTCACCCGCGGGCGGCACGGCGGTGCGGCTGGCGGCGGCGGGGCCGCTGCCGCCTTTACCCTCGCCGTCGCTGTCTGTGGCCCGTCCCAAGTTCACCGCCACGCGAGGTAAGGGGCGGGGGGGGCAGCGCGCTAAGGCGGGGCGACGGCCTCGGGGGGGAGGGGCGGCTGCCAGCGGTGCCGCCGCCGCCTCCTTCAACACTACCGCAGCGGTGGTCGGCCCGCCCGCTCCCGGGCGAACGGGGGAGCGCGGCCGGCCGGTCGCGGCCAGCGGCCGCTCCGCTCCACGGCCGTCGGCGGCGGCGACTGGGGCGGGCGGTGCGGCCGCCGTCGCCGCGGCACCTGTCGCACCGTTGGTGGCGACTGATTCGGCTGTCGCTGCGGCCGCGGCATCTCCCGAACCGTCGTCTGTGGTGGCCGCACCGGGTGCTGCCGCTGGCACGACTCCCGTGGCCCCGTCGGCGGTCGTTACGTTGGGCTTCACCGGCGCCAATTCTGTGGCGGCGGCCATGCAGGCCGCGCCTTGTCTGCAGACGCCGTCGGCGCCGGCTAGTGCGACGGGTGCTGGGGCGGGGATGGCTGTGCCAACCGCCTTTGGATTGAATACGGTGGCGCCGTCGGCAGTGGCGCCCCTGCCGCCGTGGATGACTCGAATGCGGCTGGCACCGGCATGGCCGCTGGCCCCCCCACCCGTTCCACAGCCTCAGTTGGCACGGCTGGCGCCGTCGGGGCCGCTGCCGCCCCCTGTGTCACCTTCGCAGTGCTGTGTGGGTCGCCGGAAGCGGCGACCCCGTGGTTCGTCGGCGGCGGCAGCGTTACGGCCAGCTAAGCGGGCCGTGACCACCAGTGGGGCGGCACCGATGGCCGCAGCTGCGACCGCGGCTGCTACTCGTCCGCTCAAACCACGGGGCGCTCCTGTAGATCCCCCCCCGGTGGCGGTGTCAATGGGCGCCACACCGCAGCCGCTGCCAAACCGCTCGGCTGGCGTGGTGTCGGTGCCACCCGCCCACACGGCGGCGCTGCCGCTCGTGTCGGCCGCGCCGACAGTCTCCCCGCACCCTCCGCCTGTAATGAGGGCGGTGGTGGCACCCGAAGCGGCCCGTCGGGCGGCGCCCACCCCAGCGCAGCCTCCTCGCGGACTGCCGCTCACTGGGGGAGGGGCACGTCGGGTTGCGCCAGGTGCGATGGCTTCCTTGACGGTGGTGGGTTTGGGCGCGTCGGCCACACCCGCCACGCCTCCGTTTGGGGTGCTCTATCCCATGGGGCAGCTGATGTTGGCGGGCGCACTCCCCCCGCCACTAGGCGGCCCTGCTATGGCGGTTGCGCCGGCGTATCGCGCCCGGCGGGCGGTGGCGCTGGCGCCTGCGGGACCACTGCCGCCGCCCCCGCCTGCCGGAAAGCCGGCGCGGCGCCCAAAGAGTGCGGTGGCCGTTCAGCCGGCTCGGCCACCTGCGGGCCCCGCCGTCCCCCCGGTGGCGAGGGCGGCGGCGCCCGCCCAAGCGGCTCGGCTGCAAGCGGTCCCCGCTGCCCTGCAGGTGGCGAGATCGGTGGCACCCGCCTGGGCGGCTCGGCCGCCTGCGAGCCCTACCGCCCCGGTGGTGGGGACGGCCGTGGCGTCAGCTTCACGGCCCCGGCCGGTCCTCTCAGCGGCCACGCCCCCTTTCCGGGGCGCGGCGGCTGCCGCGAGGCATCCGCGCCCTCCGCCCCTGGTGGAAGAGGACCCTTTGGTGACCATTGTGCCCATGAACTTGGCCGCCTTGTCGCCCGCAGCGGGTGCTCCGGTCGCTCCCGCTGCCGCGGCGCCACCGGCAGCGGTGCCGCTAGCGCGTGGGCGTGCTATGGCCGCCGCGTCGGCAGCTGCGGCGGCCGCCCTCACTCGCGCTGACCACCTGATGGCCGGCGGCCGCACCCCCTCCCGGCTAAAACGCCTGGCGCCGGCGGGGCCGCTGCCACCGCCGGCGCCATTCCGGCATGGCGTGCAGGTGACTCCGCGGCCGACCTTCCCGGCCGGCGCTGCGGCGGCACCGGTCACGCGACGCCAGACGCTGGCGGCACCGGCGGCACCGGCGACCGTCGCGGCGATGCCGCCAGCCGCGCGACGCCGGTCACTGTCGCGGGCGGCAGCAGCACCGCCGGCCGTTGCGGCGATGCCGCCGGCCAAGCGGCGGCGCACACTGGCGACGGCAGCGGCGGCGGCACCGCCAACCATTGCGGCAACGCTACCGCCGACCGGGCGGCACCGGTCTGCGTCGGCGGCGGCGGCGGCGTCGACACCGCCGCCGCCGACCGGGCAGCCGCAGGTGGCTGTGGCCCTTGCACCGGCACCGGCGCGCCTACCCGGCTAGAACGGCTGAGTCTCCTTGGCCGCCGCGTCAGTCACCCGGGGCAGCCCACCGTTGGTGCCTCGACCGCTGCGCCCCTGTTGGCTCCCGTAATTGCGAGTGGATGCCTCTGTACGACGGTCGCTTTTTGTGTCGGCAGTGGCTGCGGCGACAGCGGGTGTGGCAGCGGGGAGCGGCGGCTGCGGCGGCGGCGGCGGCTGCGACCAAGGCCAGCGATGGCTGACGGCAGACGCGCAGTACGCAGGCGGCCGCGGCTGGGTAGGGCGCGCAGCTTTGGTTCTCTGTAATTCCCTCCCCGCTGCGTTGGGGGTCTCGGCACCGCCGCGCCCCTGCACGTCATCGCGAGCGCGGCTGTCGTGCGTTGCGGTCGACGGGCTGTGCGGGGGGATGCACGCCGGACAGCAGCGCACGCGCTGTACTCGGCGGCACGTCAGACCCCCCCTCCCGCTACCGGTTGACGCGGTTTTTGGAGACTGGGACTTGCTGTGGTCCTGATCTGGCTCGCGCCGCCCTCCCACGTCGCAGAAGGCGGCAGGCTGGGGTGTGCTGCCCCTTTTTTTGGATGAGGGCGTCGCGGCCGCGGGTTTGGCCGGCCGCTGCTGCCCGGAGCGGGGGGTCTCCTCCCCCGCCCCCGCCCACACCTGCGTGGAGAGCGCTGCGCTGCCGTGGCTGGCCGCCCATGCCTGGGCGTGCATCGCCCGCGCTCTGGCAGCACGCGGCCGCGGCCGTGGCCGCCCTCGGCGGGCGGGGGACTTGAAAGCGGCGGGGCTCGCTCCTGGACGTGCACTGTTTTTTGCAAAACAGCTCTGGTGTACGTATACACACCTGTACAGTACGCGTATATGTGAGCCTTTGCGGAGGAGGGGGGTAAGAGGGAGCGGGAGCAACCCAAAAAGGAGCACATAAGCAGGCAGAGGGACCCCCGCACTCATAACTGTACATATGTGGCCACATCATGACCCAAGCGCGCACCAACGGCGGCCGACCAGGAGGAGCGGACGAAAGAAAAACAAAACAGACACGAAAGAAAAAAGAGCGGCTCTGCTGTCGCCGGCAATGGCCATCACGCCAACGCCCAATGTCCATCCCCCCGACGCTGCGGTGCGGGCGGGAAGGGAGGCATGCGGCGCTCGCCAGGCGCCTGTGGTGGCTACGGTCGCGTCAATGTCACCTCCCATCAAGGCCGCCGCCTCCCCCCCCCACGCAACCGCGCTCGTCGGATCGATGCCTTGCCAGCAGGCTTGGGTATCACGCCCCGCACGTGATGTACAGTGCGACCCCTCACTTGGCCGCCCCGCAGTTCTGCCGATCGGCTCAACTGAGGGGGGGGTACGCATTAAGTGGCCCTCCATGGAGCAGAGAATGCGACATATACTTCCTCTCCTCAGAAGCGATATTGGAAAACTTGTCGTATCACTTGTTCTGGGAGTAATGGTTCATGGCGACATTATTTTGTGGTATTTTGTGAATGACCACCAGTCGCCGTCGCTCGCCGTCACTCGCCCACCCCCGACGGAGCACGCTACTGTCCACTGATCGCCCATCCTCACGCCTATGAACGCACCTCATCCCTCCCCGCACCCCTGCCGCTCTCCAACCGTCTTTGATTGCTAAGGCGGACGATACTCAAGAACGTCCTTCCCCCCCACCAACCCTCCTTGCAGCTCTTTTGACAGCCGCCGCCCTGATCCCACAGGCGTCAACGGCACTCTCGGCCCGACCAGAGGCGGCCGAAGCGGTCGACAATGCGGCAAGCGCTGCTCTCGATGCCGTTCGCCAAGCACTGCAAGACAACCCCATCCCCCCAGCTCTACCCGCACCCCCAGCTCCCGGGACGTCTGGAGTCGTTGCTTCAGGCGCCCCACGCGGCGAGCGACCAACCAGCGCCGCCCTCCACGCCGTCGGACAAGCAATACAAGACCCGCCTCCCTCACCAGCTCTACCCGCACCCCCAGCTCCCGAGGTGCCTGGGGCTGCTGCTCACGGCGCCCCACGCGGAGATCGACCGAGGAGGGCAAGCCTCACCATCCAGCAGAAGCAGCTGCTCATAACGCAAGTTGACGACAAGATCCCTCGCGCCGTTTTGGCGCAGATGTATGGAATCTCCAAGCGGACCATCCACAGCGTTTCTGCGCGGCGGCGAGAGGTGTGGGCCGCTGCAGCAGCGGGCGCCCCCTCCTTTGCGCGGTGCGTCCAACCATGTCGTTTTCCGCTGGTAGACTCCCTCCTTTTCGAATGGTTTATGCGCATTCGCAACATGGGGCGCAAGACGATGCCCCTCTCTCGGCTGGCCTTGTCTGTTAAGGCCCGCGAGCTGGCGCAACGTCATTATCCAGGGCAGGACTTCTCGGCGTCGAATGGGTTCGTCGACCGCTGGGCAAGGCGCCACAGAGTTCGGAGCGTCCACCTCCACGGCTCCGGTGGCGGCGTGGATGTTGTGGAAGGGGAAGCAAGAATGGCGGAACTAAGGGCAAAAATGGTTGGCCTCGGCCCAGACTGTATTCTGAACATGGACGAGGCGGCGCTGTTCTACCAACTGGCACCCACCCGCTCCTACGTTCTGGACTGTGACGCCCGGGAGACGCGTGGCACGGCTATGCAGAGGGCTAAAGCACGCATCACTCTTATTGTTTGTGTCAACGCAACGGGCACGTTCAAGTCTCTCTCCATTATTGGGAAGGCAGCCGAACCGGTTTGCTTCCGTGGGGTGCAGGATCTTCCCTTGCGGTACTACAACCAAAAGAACGCGTGGATGGACTCCACTGTGTACACCAAGTGGCTGGCCGACCTCTCCACTGATTGGGCCGCCTTCACGGCGCAGCGCGGCTTTTTAGTCATGGACAATGCGTCTGGGCACGACTCGTCGAAAACAAGCGACCGAATGGACATCGAGTGGCTGCCGCCCAATACGACGGCGCGTTTTCAACCGGCGGACCAAGGCGCCATCAATGCGGTTAAGGCAACCTATAAGCGCGGCATGATGCGAGGTATGCTCGTGGCGTTTGACCAGCAATTTGAGGAGACCCCGCACGAGCGGGACGCGCGGCGGAGGATGGACGCTCGGGCAAGGCCCGGGTCCCTCGGGGTGGTGGATGGGCGGGCGCCGCATGTGCTGGACGCCATGTGCCTCGTCAAGGAGGCGTTCGACGGCCTATCTCCTGCTGCCATCATGCGCTGCTGGCTGCGCGCCAGCTGCACTCCGCCCGACGTGTCGCGCCTCATCCAGTTGAGGCTCGACGCGGCGGTGGCGTGGACGCGCGAGCCCCGCCCGACCGACGATGCGCAGGCCATTGTTGCATTGCTGCGCAGCGCGAGGAGCGTGCGCCCAGTTGGCCGTCGGCTTGCTGGCGAGGGCGGCATCAGCACGCATGAGGGGTTCATTTCTGGCAGCCATCCTAGTGCGCTCTCTGTTATTGAGGTATGGCTTAGGGATGAAGAGAGCGCGGAATCCATTATGTCTGTTCTGGATACAGAAATAAACTGACACCTGGCCAGACGGGCCAGCCCGCCGTGGATCCATGCCCAACTATCCGATGTCTTCGTTTCGATATTTCTCGCAAGGAGGAAAAAAACTGCACGAAGGCCACAGACGACACGCTATGAATCTCTCAAGTTGGCATGGCGGGGGGCTGGGGCGAGAGGGGGTGGGCGGCAGTGCGCCCGGCGGTACCCGCTGCGGCGGCTCGCGGGGGCTCCGCTGCGGTGGTGGATTCTGATGGTGCAATCGGGGGGGCGTCCCGCCAAAGTGCTACTGTGTCCAGCGGGGCGTCGTTGGGGTGGGCGTCCCCCAAGGCAATGATGGGTGACCAAATTGGGTCGGGGTCCGCCGCATGGCTGTCGGGGGGCGGCGCAGGGGATGCGGGGGTGGTGTGGCGGACAGCGGGGGGGGGCTCAGCGCCCAGCGTTATCTACGTCGGCGCCGTGCCTGACTGGGTGACTCCACCGGGCGAGGGTCACACCTGAAGGTGTTGTTCTGTGGGCAGGGCGGGTGGGAGGCTAGGCGCCTAGCATCGTCGGCCGCAGCTTCGTGCCTGATTGGGTGGCCCCGGCGGGCGCGGGTCCCACCTGAGTGTGTTGGGTTGGGGGGGGAAAGCGTGGAGATTGCGGCGGGGGTATGAGGGGGGGGTTGATGCGGGGGGGAGGGGGGCGGGGGACGAGGGGGGAGAGTGGGCGCAGGGGAGCACAGGGGCGGGCGGGGGGGATGCGGGCAGGCCGCCCGGCAGCATCCGGCGCGACGCCTCGCCTCGGCAGGTGGGGTGGCTCACGGTGACGGAATCGGGGGCCCGTGCTACGTGAGTGCTGGGCAGGGCTCGGTGAGAGCGGAGGTGGGTCGACCCGCAATGTCCAGCGCATCGCGCCCAGCGATGACAATGACGAATGACCGAATTTGGCCGGGTCCCGCGCAAGTGCAGCGCATGTCGGGGGTGCTGGCGGGGACGGCGGGACGGGGGGCTTGTCGGGCGGTAGCGGGTAGGGGTGGCCCGGGGCTTGGGGTGGGGGGGGTGCCGGTGGGGCCGCAGGGGGGTGAGGGGGAGGGGGTCGGACGAGGCGTGGGGCAAGGCGGCGGCGGTGGCTAGGGGGAGGGGGATGGGGTCGGACGGGGTTGGGGGAGTGTTGGGGGGGGCGGCAACATCCGAGGTTATGTGGCGATTGCATATTTACTCTCAAGTTCTTTCTCGTGGTCCGGGCAGACTACCACTAGGAAACGGCCAGCCTGTCTGCTTCAACCCATTTACGTGGGTCCATATCCGATTGGCAATATGGGCCCGGACACTTTCAGGAGGGCCACCTCTTTGGTCTACCCTGGGGCAAGTGAGGGGTCGCACTGTATGTAAGACCACGTATTTTGCGTGATCTCATGCGTGATTTAGCACGTCATCACACGTCACGCCCCGGTCGCAAAGGGCGTGATTGGGGCATGGATGGAAAAAAAGGGGATCTTTTACATCCCAGATAAAAAATGGGAAAGTACAAACTGATTAATATATTATTAAACTATGTTAATTGTATTAATTTAATGCATTGATTTTATTTGTGCCATCCACTTTTCTGCATGTTTGTGCGCTCTCTGTTTCTCTCCTGGTGTACTACAGTCTTTCTCCATTGCTGTGACATCCTTTCTTGGGCACGGTGTCTCGTAACCAATGCAGGTCGACCGGTCTCTACGGTGCTATCAACGCATGTGTCAGCATTTGATCATTCTCACCAACCAATCAGAGGGCGGAATGAAGTAACAATCCTTGGGCTGACGGTCGCCACAAAGGGTGCCCAACAATGGAGAAAGACCGTACAGTCTTTCTCCATTGCTGTGACATCCTTTCTTGGGCACGGTGTCTAGTGACCAATGCAGGTCGACCGACCTCTACGGTGCGATCAACGCATGTGTCAGCATTCGATCGTTGTTACCGACCAATCAGAGGGCGGAATCAAGTTACATTCCTTGGGCTTACGGTCGCCACAAAGGGTGCCCAACAATGGAGAAAGACCGTGTTCTCTCTCCCGGCCTCGCGTCTCAAAATGCGATTTTACACCCCCAGATGCGAATTTATCACCGTGTCTCAGTGTGCTGAGGTACTCTGCAATGCTACTTGGGACACTCTTAAGACAACAAAAGTAGGTAGGCTACTTTATACGTGACACGCGGACAAAAAGGGCGTGATTACATCGTGATCGCCCGTGATTGAGCGTGATCGAACGTCACGCCCCGGTTTTGGGGGCGTGATACCCAAGCCTCCTATCTACTTGACAGCCGCCCAAAAAAGTACCCTCGAGAGTATGCAACAGTTGGCTAGACATTGGACACTTCCAATAAAATTGTCCGTACTAGATACACTAAATACACCTGTTGTAGATCCATTCGGCTGGGAGATTGGGAGGTACAGTAGCCGTCTCTGCGCTCGTCGTTGCAACCTCGACGGCTGCCGTGGCGTCCAGCTGCCTGCCCATCCTCCCCCCCCCCCCCCCCCCAACCCCAACCCGAACCCCCCCCCCCAGCTGTGCAACTGGCGTGGGTGTGACCTCACCACCTGTCAGGCCCCGCGTCGGCTGTGTGGTCAACCTCCAACGGTGGGCGGCGGTCCCCCGGCCGCGACCGCCGCGGGTCTTTTACCAGGCTTAGCTAGCTATGGCGCGTGCGGGGTGTGCACGCGGCTCACTCCCCACCGGCCCCCCCCCGCCCCCCCCCCCGCACCCCCCCCCCTTTCCCACCCACCGTGTCCTGCTATTGTGCGTCCCGCAAAAAGTAGACGTGCACGGGTCGTGTAGTGTGCGTTTGATTGGTCCAGTGGCCGATATTTGACATGATCACGACACGAGCACGTCCACTTTTTACGGGACGCACTAAAGGCTTCCGTGCGCCCGTCGCCCGCCTGGGAGAGACCGCTGGTTGGCCGCCCCGAGGCAGCTGCTGCGTGAACACACCAATCAGGAGCCGACCAGACACCCAAAAAAAAAATAGACGGATGGGACGGGTTGCGCGCCATCGACCCCTTCCTATTCAACCCCCCCCCCCCCCCCCCCCCCCCCCCCTGCTTCAGCGCGCTTGTCCAGAGGGTGAAGAAAAAAAAAAAAAAAAAGCCACAGAGAGGCAGCCACAGCCACCAACCGGCGAGGGTGTGTGGCGGCCCCCCCACTTTCATCACTGGAGAGAGCCGTTGAGGCGACGCCAGCCAGTGGTGGCACGCGGCCGCCTCGCCCACCAACCACACCCCCCCACCTTCCTTTCCCCCCACCACCCCTTCCCTTCCCCCCCCCGGTCAGGAAGGGGGGGGGGGGGGGCGGTCGGCGCGACCAAAAAGACCAGAGTACTTGGCAGGCCTCCGCCCCCCCCACAACGGGAAGGAGGAAAACAGCGGGGGGGGGGGGGGTGCGGCGCCGACGCCACAGTGTCTCCCGTCCAGAACGCAGTCGTGGCCCAGTGGCAGCTGAAGTGGGGGGGGGGGGGGGGGGGGGTGGCGACGGCTGGTCCCGGCCGCCGCGGGCTTTTTTGCCCTGATGGGTGTGTGTGTGCCTCGGGGGGGGGGGGGGGGGGGGGTCGCCAGGGGATCGCTCGACCGACGCTGCCCACGACGCAACGCCGAGACACAACACGCTGGGGCGTGGGGGGGGGGGGTGGGTGGGGGGGGGCGGGCGGGAAGGCAGCGAGGCCTCACACAACGCCCCCCCCCCTCCCACACACACCCCACCAGCCGCGGTCGAGAACGACACCCAGCCGGCCACCACCCCCCCCCCCATCCACCCCTCCGTTCCCCACCGCCGGCCGCCTCGTGTATCGTCACAACAGAGTCTATCTCTCTTTGACGCCGCGGCGGCCGGCAACTCCCCCCCCCCCCGCCCCCCCGCCCCCCCCCGGCCCGCATTCCCACGCCCTTCCCGCACACCCAGCGTGTCTGCGCGCTCGTGTGTCGACGCGCGCCCTCGCCGCCGCCGCCGCCGCCGCCGCGGTCGCGACCGCCGCTGCCGTCGCCGCTGCCGCCGCCACCACCGCCGCCGCTGCCGCCGCGGGGGGTCTGGCGCGCTACCTCTCTCTCTCTCTCTTTCTCGCTCTCGCTCTCTCTCTCTCTCTCTCTCTCTCTCCCGCTGCGCCGCGGCGTGACGGGCCCGACGGACAGCCGCCCCAGTCCCGCGAGCCCCGCCCGCCGCCCACACACCCCTCTCTCCCGTGCTGTGGGCCACGGGCGCAAACACGCGTCGGCTGCCCCACCCCCCCCCCCACCCCCACCCCCACCCCCACCCCCACCCACCCTCACCCCCCATCCCCATCCCCCCTCTCCGCCGCCCCCTCTCTCACGTCCCACAACCAGCTCGCTTTCCGTGACCGCGGCCACCCGCCCTGAGACGGACGCCTCCCCCCCCCCCCCCCCCCCCCCCCCCCCCCCCCCCCCCGCCTCTACGTCCCTTCCCCCCCCGCCCGCCCACGCCCCCTTCCGTTCCCCCTTTCCCCGGCCGCGCACACCCGCGCCGCCACGAGCGGCGCGGCCGCGGGCCCAACGGCAGCGGCCAGGCGGGTGGGGAGGTAGCGGCCGCGCGCGCCCGCGCCCGCGCCGCGCGGCGCGGCGGCGCCCCAGGGGGACCGCCGCCACCCCGACCGGCACACCGGGGGTCCCGCCGCCCGTGCCCCCCCCCCCCCCCCCCCCACCTCTCTACCTACATCCATACCGCCTGCCCCCACACACCCCTGAGCAAACCCCGGCCGACCCCTCGCTGTCCGCTGGCGGCGCCTCCCCCCCCCCCCCCCCCCCCCCCCCGCCCTCCCTCACCCCCACCCCGTTCTACCCTTCCTCTCCCCCCCCTGCCCCCCCGTGTCCGCCCGGTCTTCCCTTGCGCGCCCACCCACCCGCCCCCCGCTCCTCTTTTTTTTTTTTTTTCCCGCAGCTGCCCCGTCCTGCCCTCCCGCCCGCCCCTGCTTCCCAGCGTCTGGGCCGAGTCGGCGCCGCCGCCGGCGCGACGCGTCGTTGCCAGCTGTGCGGGCGCTTGCTTGCGTCGCACCGCCCGCGGGTCGGGGGTGGGGTGGGGTGGGGTGGGGTGGGGTGGGGGTGGGGGTGGGTGGGGGGGGGGGGGATTGTTGAGGTGGGGGGGGGCGCGCGTCCTGCGCACCGTCGACACCTGCTGACCGCGTGTGCGAGGTCACTCGCCGCCGCCGCCGTTTGGCGCAGCCGCCGACCTGCGGCGGTAGCGGGTCGGGGTTCCGCCAACGCGTCGAGGATCGCTGCCGCTCCGCACCGCGCGCGCGAGGGACTGGGGGGGGGGGGGGGGCGGGGGCGGTGGGAGGGGGGGCGGGGGGGGGGGGTGCTTCGCGGCTACCCGCGGGGGGTTTGCGCCGGTGGTGACCCTCTGTGCGTTTGGGTGTGTGTGGTGGCGGGGAGGTGCAGGCGGTTGGGACGGCGGTGACGGCGGTGGTGGAGCTGCGTTTTTTTTTTGCGATTCCCTGAACACCCCCGGTGGGGCGCGGCGGTTGGTAGCGGCCGCGGCGCGGACGCGGACGCCCCATCGGGTGGCAGGGATCCCGTGGCGGCCTCCTTGCCTGGCGTTTTTTTCTCCCCGGCGGTAGCTGCCTGCTTGTGCCGCCGCCGGCGGGCGGCGCGTGCACGTCCATCGCGGGCCGTCGGCTTGTCTGGCCTTTGTCTCCCCCTCCCCCCCCCCCCTTCCCCCCCCGCGTGGTGCGTGGCTCTTAAGTGCGGGCGTGTGCGGTCCCCCCCCCGAGGCCGGTTGTGGGTGGTGGCACGCAGGGTGAGTCCCGCAGGCCATGCGACGGCGGCGACGGGGGCGGCACGTGCAACCACGCGTGGTATCCATAGCTGAGGTGCGGCCACCTGTTGGCGATCCCGTCGGGGACTGTTTGCGTGGCGGCTGATCGTCGTCGCGGCCGGTGAGGGCCCCGTCGGTTGCTGGGACGCGAACGCGTCGGCGACGCCCGGCAGCTGTGGACGCTTGTGTTTTTTGGTTTCGCCGCGGCGACGGTCCGTCCGGCACCCGCGGCGTCGACAGGCCCCCGCTGATCGGGGGCGGAGTGCACTCGCACGCGACAGGCGGGTGCTGCTCGCAGCGGGGCTGCTGCTGCCGGTGCTGCCGCTCGCTTGAGGACGAGGACAACTCCCCCTTGTTGGAGACCCCCCCGATCTCGCCAAGCTGAAGCGGACCTTTGGCCCGCAAACAGACGCCCGCGGTCAAACGGCAGGTACCGGTGACGCCCTGCTTGACACTCCCACCCGGCGCCCACCCGTTGATGGACGCGGCGGTGGCCAGCCCGGTGCCCCCCGTGGGGATTCCCACCCCCGGTGGCACGCCGACGGCGGTCGCACACCCCGCCATGGCGTCTGGGGGGGTGGCCGCGCTGCCACCCCCGCGGGGATCTGCTGCCAACCTGGGCGCTGACGCCCCCGCGGGCGGGCTGTCGGCCCCCCCGATCAATGCCGTCGAGGCCGCCCCTGGCCCTGTCACTGGCTCTTCGGCTGCCACGGTGCCGGGTCCGTCGGTCAAGCACCGGGGGGATGGGCCGCTGAGCAGCGTCAACAGCCTGGTCAACGACTTTGGTTCGTTCAGCATGGAGGGCGCCGTCGCGCCGGGCCAGCCGCGGCTGTCGCCGCCGCAGCCGGCGGCCGCGTCACTACCGCCAGTGTCAACGGGCGCTCTGGCGGCGGCAAGCGGCGGCGAGCCCGCAGAGGTTGGAATGACGGCACCGTGCCCGGCTGGAGGGGCGGTGGCACCCCTGGCGGCAGCTGCTGGGACGACGGCAGCGGCTGGGACGGCGGCACCTGAGGCGGCAGTGGTGACGGGGACAGCAGCGACGGCGGGGACGGCGGGGGCGCCCACGTCGGCAGCGTGGGCAGGCTCTGCTGCATCGCCCGCGGTGGGCAATACACATCCGGTGGGGGCGACGGACCGAGCCAAGCTTGGAGGCCTAGGTCCGAGCCACGTTGGAGTGCCCAATGGGGTTGTTGAGGCGCCGAACAGGTCGGCGGGGCTGCCCAATGGAGTTGGGGCGGCCAGCCATGGTCGTGTGGCTGGCGGCCCAGCGTCTGCCGCTGACGCGCACGCATACGGGGAGAGCACCCAGCCGCGTGAGACGGTGATGGAGATGTGGGTGCCGCTTGCCGCCGTCGGCTCTGTCATTGGCTCGCACGGGACGGTGATCAAGTCGCTGCAGTTGAAGTCGGGCGCGATCATCGTTGTCCACAACGATGTGCTCGACGCAACGGCTTCATCCAAGATGATCACGATCAATGGACCACCCGAGGCGGTGACCATGGCCAAGACGCTCGTGAATGAGGTTGTCGCCCGACCCCGAGGGGGGGGTGGTGGCGGCGGCGGTGGTGGCTATGGAGGTGGAGGCCGCGGTGGCTCCTTCTCCCAGTCCCTCTCGGCCCCCGCCGGGGCGCTGACCGCGCCGGACCGACTGCGTCAGATTGCCTCGCAGACGGGCGCCAAGCTGGTAGTGACGGGGCCTGCCGCCGGTTCTTCTGTAGGCTCTAGTACGGGCGGGGCTGTCGCCGCCGCGGCGGGCGCGCCGACTGGAACCAGCGCCGCTGCGGACGTGCGAGGGACGTCCGCCGCGCGGGGACCCGATCGGCCCCCCGCCCCGGCCCTGGTGCACGTGCAGATTACTGGCCGCCAGCACGCTGTCCGCAACGCGGCGTCCATGCTCACCGAGGGCCACGGCCGTCACAGCGGCGGTCGGCCGGGCGCGTGCGTCGTCTCTGCAGGCGGGGTGTCCCCGCCGCGCGGTGGTGGAAGTGGAGGGAGCGAAGGCGTCACCGACCGCTCTCCGTCTGGCCCGCCGCGGCGTGCCAGCAACGCGGCCGCCGACGGGGCAACAGCCAGCGGTGGCGGCGGGCTGTCCGCCGGAAGCGGCAGCGGCTCGCCCGTGCGCGAAACGATTGGCGTCCGCAACGACAAGGTGGGGCTCCTCATCGGCCGTGGTGGCGTGCACGTGCAGACCATCCAGGACCGGTCGGGCGCTTCGGTACAGGTGCACAAGGATACCAACGCACCCATGAACAGCGGCGGGAACGGGGCGGGGTTGGCGGGAGCAAGCGGAATCCCAGCGATTGCAGCGGGCGGACGCGCAGTCACCCCTGCGGTAGTGGCCGTGGCAACGGAAGGTGGCGCGCCGACGGCAGCTAGCAACGCCGCTGCCGCAGCTGCAGGGGGCGTGCCGCAGGTCGTCACGACTGGCGGCGCCTCCAATCCTGCGCTCCCCTCCCGAGCGGCGCCCCCCACGCTGCGGGCGGTAACCATCACGGGCACCCGTTGGGCAGTGGACCTGGCAAAGAAGCTGATATCCGACCGCGTTGGGGGCATTCACCCTGCCCCGCCCGGAACGGCCATGCCAGCCTCTCACCCCCACCACTACCACGGGCTCCACCACCACGGGCACCACGGGCAGTACCACCCACATGGGGGCTACCATGGGGTGTTGCCACCGCTGGCAGCAGCGCCCCCGCACCTGGGCCCACTCGCGTATCAGCACCACGTTGCGATGGCCGCTGCCGCGTCCGCGTCGGCCGGCGGGGGCACCTCCCCGCCTCGCGGGATGCCGCCGGGGGTTGGCCCCGGCGCGCATGGTGCAACCGGCGTTGGCTCCCCGCCTCCCGCCTTGCCCGGGCCGGGACCAGGGGGGGCGCTAGGCCCTGCCGTCGGTCGCATGGCCGTGTCGCCGATGCTGGTTGCCCAGCAGCCCTTCTCGTACTACCCGCAGCTCATGTACCGAGGGCCTCCTCAGGGGCACGTGCAGCCGCCGGCAGTCATGGGGTCGCCCCCGTACGACGGAATGATGTACGCCGGCCCACCGGGGGGGGCGGGCGCGCCACCAGCACCCGCCGTGCCGGCCAATGTCATGGACGTGCGCGCGTACTACGCAGCCGCCGCGGCGGCGGCCCAACAGTTTTATGCGCACCAGCAGCACCAGGCGGCGGCAGCGGCTGCAGCCACACCGCGGCAAGGAGGCCTCCCGGTGGCGGGAGTGCCACCGACCGCCATGTACGGCTATGGGATGCTCCCAACGGCGCCTCCGGCAGCGGCGGGGGGCATGCCCCAGCCGGTACCCGACGGCGGGCGGCGGGCGGTGGACGACAGTCCAGTGGCGTAGGAGGGTGGGGCGGGGGGCATGCCCCAGCCGGTACCCGACGGCGGGCGGCGGGCGGTGGACGACAGCCCAGTGGCGTAGGAGGGTGGGGCGGGTTGTCGGCTTGGTCGGCACCGTCCTCCGCCGTCCAGTGGAGGGCGGCGGTGGGAGGGGGAGTGTGGATCACACGGCCTGAACGGGGCGTGGTGGCTCATGGGGGCTGCGGGCGCACGGAGAGAGTTGAGGCATGTGGAGAGCGGCTGCCCGGGGAAGGGGTGGTCTGAGGGAGGGGGAGGGCTCGTCCCGGCGTGGAGGGATAGGCCGTCAGGAAGTGAGGGGGTGGGTGGGAGAAGAGTGGTCGCGGCACAGGGGGGGAGTTGTGGCACAGGAAGAGTGGTGTGAGGGGGAGCGCGAGCTGCGGCCGTCGAGGCGCACCATCGGGGGTACGGCGCGGGGTGTAGCAAGCGAGACAAAGGGCGACGAGCAGCCAGCGAAGTTTTCGCGCCGTCGCGAGCAAGTGCGCATCACAGCAGATCATCACTGCGTCGTCCGCGACGCAGCCTCGTCGTGGTTGGCACCTCGCCCCCTGCGTCCAGTCCACCTCCGGTCTTGTGCGCGGCAGAATTCCTGCTTTGCTGGGTCCGGCAATCACGCACCGCCGGGCGTCGTCCGTCGGCACGCCTCGGGCGTCATCTCGGGCATCACAGTAAGGGGCAAGAGCAGTAGCGGCGGCGCCGAGAGATGTGGCGCAGGTGGCCACCCCGTGCGTCGGCCGCGCGCCAGACAGCAGTCATCGCGTCGTGGCCGTGCCCGGCGATCCCGCAGCCCGATCTGCAAGTGCGGTGCGTGGTGGCCCAGTACCTAGATAGGTCAGCGTTTGAGAAGCTCACCGCCCGCTCACCACGGCGATGGCAGAGTTGATCCGAAAATACTCGCTCCAAACAACATCGCTTCTTCA
This sequence comes from Pyropia yezoensis, assembly GCA_009829735.1. Lineage (NCBI taxonomy): Eukaryota > Rhodophyta > Bangiophyceae > Bangiales > Bangiaceae > Pyropia > Pyropia yezoensis. The sequence continues at coordinate 19,459,774 of CM020618.1, read as the reverse complement.
CGCGTGCAGCGTAGTCAGCCTCACATCTACGTGTTATCCCTAGAATTGCTCGATCCTTTATAATTTCCATGCACCATTTCAGCTCTTTGGTAACGGCAATCAATGGACGATCAATACACACTTGTGACAACTTGAATGTAATTATATTGCTCGATTGACCACCGTGCGCACAGCTGCTAGCTAGGAGGGACCCCACGAGAACGATTGGAAACGGATGTCCCCCACCCCCCCCTCCCCACGCGCTCTCAACGTAGGCGGTTGGCCGGGCCCACCTTCTCCCCTCCGCGGCCCGACCGTCGTGGCGTCATTCCCGCCGCGTCCTCTGCGCCCGCCTCGTCCCCCCCACCCGGCCCCCTCTGCCTGCCCCGCCCCCACGATCGCTTGGCGCTGTTGGGCACGGTAACCATCTTGGCCCCCCCCCCCCTCTTGCCTCACTGTCGTTGCGGCGTGTGGATCGGCGGTACACGACGCCTATCATGTCGCGCATGGCTGTCGGCCTCACTGGCCGCTACGCCAACGCCCTGTACGGCGCAGCGACCAAGGCGTCGGCGCTGGACGCGGTGCGGACGGATGTGGCCAAGCTTCGCTCCCTTGCTGCCGCGTCGGCGCCTTTCACCGACTTCCTCCGTGACCCGTCGCTGTCGCGGTCGGCCAAGAAGGACGTGCTCGGGTCGGTGATGAAGGCCGGGGATTTCCATCCCACACTCGCCACCTTCCTCTACGTCGTCGCTGAGAATGGGCGGGCGACCGACGCGGAAAAGATCCTGGACGACTTTCACGCCATGGTCGCCGTTGGGGGCGGCGCCCACGAGGCGATTGTGACGTCCGCGGCGGCGCTGAGCGAGTGGGAACTGGCGCTGCTCAAGAAGAGCATTGTCAAGCGCTTTTTCGGCGCGGGCTCGGGGGTGGAGGTGGACGTGGCGGCTGTGGTGGACCCGGAGCTCGTCGGCGGTTTTACCGTCCAGGTGGGTGACAAGTTTGTGGACCTGAGCGTCAAGGCGGAGCTGATGAAGGTCACCTCCTTCCTCCAAAAGACGCTGGAGGGTTGAGCACGCTTTTGGCTGGTGCGCGCGTGTGGGTATTGAGGGCGGGGGGAGTGGCGTGGGTTGTGGTGTGAGGGGGGTGAGTGTCGTGGGGGTGTCGGGGGAGGCAGGAGCCCTGCAGAGGGTGGACGGTCGTGGTGACGACAGAACACGGATGTGGTAAGGATGGGATGCTAGGCTTCTTTCTTCTGTTTTTTTTGGCACTCGTCTTTCCTTGCATTTCCTCCGCGCCCACCTGAGCGGGCAGATAACACTGGCCAGGGCGGAGGGCAAGAGTCCGGTTGGGGGGGCGCGGCTAAGGGACCGCCAGGGGATGGGGTTGTTTGGAAGGAGGGACGGGGTCCGGCTGGGGGGTAGAGGGTGGGCCATGAGGCCGGGCGGGTGGCCGGGGGGCGGGTGATTCGAGGGGAAGGACGTCCTGTTGCACTGTTGGAGCGTCAGAGGGGTATCCTGGTGCGGTGTAGTGTCGCTGCGAGTGACCGAGGGGGTGGTGTTGCTGACTGTGCGGTTGCTGGGACGCGGCGTGGGCGGCGCTGTCGCAGCGTTGGTGGAGCAAGGCGGGCGGGCATGCGGCACAAGGTGTGTGGACAGAGCGAGGTCAAGGCGGACGGGCGGCGTGAGGCGGGCGAGCAGCGCCAGGCGGGCGAGCCGCACAAAAGGAGCGAGCGGCACAAGGCGAATGACGTGCGAGAGGCGGGCTGGGACTTGTCGTGGCGGTGGGGTGTGGGTGGCTGTGTGATGGTGTTGGGTGTGTTGTGTGGCAGCGTGAGTGCGTGCTATTCTGGTTGGTCGAGGGAAGCTTGAGTGCGTATGTCGTTGGCGTGTGAGTGGTAGGGGTTTGCGGTTGCGTGGGGGGGTGAGGGGGGTTGCGAGAGCGTGAGTGCGAGTGGGTAGCGACCTTGGGGCATGGCCTTTCTGATAGGAACAGCATCTTTCCTCTGCTACGAAGGCAGGAAACCTGACGCATGGGCAGACTCACTGGGGCGCCGGGCCGACAGCGCGTCCACAGCAGGCAGGGGCCGTTGACTCTCTCTCCTGGCGCGCAGCGAGTCACCTCACTTGTGTCCTGCATCCTTCCTTCTCTTTTCTTAACGTCACCCTCTTCGCGTCCACCCCAGCCCCATCCCCCTCCCGGCCCAGCACAGACGGTGACTCCCCCCTGCTTGCCAAACAGCCCACCCACGTGCAGGGCGTCAAACGGCACGGGCTGGTGCACCCGTGGCGGGAACGGTGCACCGTGTCGTGGGTGCCCGCCAGCCTCCCGCCCGCCTTCCAGCCAGCCGTGCGGGGCCGCCACCTAGGTGACCGCGCCGCGTCCGCGGCGCCAAGCCCGGCGGCGCGTTGACAATTTGTACCGTGGGCACAACAGCGGCGGGTGGGGCAGCTACGGTGGTCGCCAGCCCGCCGCCGCCGCTGCCGCCACCCCCATCGTCCCCGCCGATGCAACACCCGTTAGTGGCACCCGTCGCCACGCCCGCACGAGCCCACAGATACCGGCGCCCACTGCCGCACACTTGACAGGTGGGTCGACGGGGTAGAAGGGGAGAATCCCAACGTCAGGATGTCGGCCCCGTTGACGGGAAGAGCGACAAAGCCACAAACACCGTCAGCGGGTTGGCCGCAGCGACCATAACCGCCACCGCCACCGCCACCGCCACCGCCACCGCCACCGCCACCGCCACCGCCACCGCTGCCACCACCGCCCAACGTGTTGCCATGGCACACGTTGCGAATGGTACAGGCCTAGCACCGCGGGCGGGGGAGCCCCGCCAGGGCAGGTCAGGGGTGCCGCAACTGCCGACGGGGAGCTCTGCCCAGCAGCGTGGTGCACCCCCCACGCCCCATTGACCATGCGAACGTCCAGCCCCGGGACGGGGAAGAGGGCCGCCGCCCGCGGGTCGTCGTCCGCTGCCGCGGCGGCGCCGCCGCCGCCGCCGCCTCGCCGCCCGCCGCCCTTGCCGACCGCCTCGTACGGAAGTTTGGATGTGGGTGCCCACGTGCGTCCACGTGGCTGAAACGCACGCGCCTGGGGCGGGGGCGCCACCAGCGCGGGCGCCCGCCGCGGCCACCGCGGGGTTGTCCAGCGTCCGCCAGCTGGCAGAGGACGCTCCGCCACAGCACCCGTCGCCGCCGGGTGGGGGCTCCGCCGGGTGGGGGCTCCGCCGTGTGGGGGTTCCCCGCCACCAGCACCCCGCCCCTGGTCCTAGTTGCAACGGGGCGGCACCCCCAACCACTACCCCCACCGGTCCACGCCCACGACGCCCGCCGGCCAGCGGCACGGCACGGCGTGTGCACGGCGCGGGCGGGTCACCACCCCCAGCCGGCGGCCTTGCCCCCCGCCCCCCCCCCCCTGCCCAGCGCGGCCGCCAGGGACGGCAGCTCCACGGCGGCGCGCGCGGCCACCACCGCCGCCACCGCCGCGGCGTCACACCCCGGCGGCAGGTGCAGCAGGCGGTCCGCCTCGGGCTCGCCCCCGCGCAGGGGGGGCGCCCGCGGGGGGCCCCTGCCGCCGCCGCCGCCGCGGCCGACCGTCGGCAGCTCCACCCCGTCGCTGCCGCCGCCGCCGCCGCCGCCGCAGCCATCCGAGTCGAGGTCCGCCGCCCCCCCCCCCCCCCACCGCCCCCCGCCCCCCGCCCCCGCCGCCCACCCGTCCTCGTCCGTGCCGTCGTCCCCCCCGCCCACCGCCCACCGCCACCCGCTGGCGGTGCTGCTGCTGCCCGCGTCGCTGCTGCAGGTGGCGCCGCCACCCCCCTCCCCCCCCCCCCCCTGCTGCTGGCCGTGGCGCCCCTGCCGCCGCCGCCACCGCCACCGCCGCCGCCGCCGCCACCGCCGCCGCGCCGGCCCCGCCGCGTACGCCTCCTCCTCCGCGGGGGTGCGCACGTACGCAACGGCCAGCGCCAGTGGGCCCGCCGCCTCCACCCCCACCCGCAGCCGCGACGACGGCGTTGCCGCACAGCAGATGCCCAGCTGCACCGCCCCGCGGCCCGCGGCAGCGTTTGCGGCGAGCAGCGGGTGGGGCGGCGGCGGCGGTGGCGGCGGCGGCCGCCGCGGCGGCTCGGCGTCACCGCCATCGTCATTGGCACCGTACGCGCCGTTGCCGCCGTCGGCGGCGGCACCGCCGCCGCCGCCGCCGCCGCCGTCGCGGGCCGCCCACCCCCACATGCCCACCCGGAGGTACCGGACGAGCGCGGCGGCGGTGGGCGGGGCGAGGCCCGCCCAGCCAACCACCTCCCCCCCCTCCCCCCCCACCCCCCGGTCCGGCCCGTCGGCGACGCGCACCACCACCCACCCCACCACCCCGTCCAGGCCGCCCACGATCCGCGTCACCGCCCGCGCCACCGCGGGGTGCGCCGCCCCGGGGGGGGGCAGCGGCGCCACCACCCGCGCGAGCGCGGCTGCGAGGGACGGGCCCCGGCCGCGGCCCGCCGGCGGCAGGCCCACCACCCCCCCGTGCGCCGCCCACCCGTCAACGGGGGCGGGCGCGTCCCCCCCCCCGCCATCCACGCCGCCGCCGCCGCCCCCCCCCCCCCCCCACGGTCGTCTGGCGGCAGCAGCGGCAGCTGCGGGGACGTCCGTGGCGGCGGCGGCGGCGGCGGCGGCACCCCCACACACAGCCCCAGTACGGCGGCGCGGAGGGCGGGCGCGTCGGCGGCGCACAGGCGGCCGCCCGTGTGGAGGCGCGCGGCGGCGGCGAGCGCCGGCGGGACGGCGCGGAGGAAGGCGGCGCCGCCGGCCGGGTGGGCGGCCGCCCACGCGGGCGCCGCCGCAATCCCCACGTACACCTGCCCGCCGCGGGTGACCTCCATCGCCGCCACCGCCGCGCCGGTGGTGGTCGTCACCAGCGACGCTACCGCCGGGGGGGTGGCGGCCGGGGGGCGGAGCCACGGCGGGGGGGGCGGGTAAGCGGCGGCGGCGGCGGTGGTGGTGGCGGTAGTGGCGGCGGCGGCGGTGGTGGTGGTGGTAGTGGCGGCGGCGGGGGGGGGCGAAGGGGGGTTGCCCCCCGCAGACGGTGACGAGGACGCAGACGGCAGCCGGGGGGGGGGCGGGAAGAGCGGGGGCGGCGGGATGGACCGCGTCGCCGTGGACGTGGTGCCCCCCGACGAGGAGGGGGAGGAGGAGCACGACCGGCTGGACGCGGCGCTCGCCACCGACGAGGGGGACGGCGGGCCAGACGACGGGCGCGCCGCCGCCGCTGCGGGCGGCGGCGGCGGCGTCGGCGGCGGGGACGGCGGCGGCAGCGACAGCCCCGCGGGCGCAGCGGCGGCGGCGGCGGCCGCGGCGGCGGCGACCGCGGCGGGGGCGGCGGCGCGGGGGGGGGCGCCATCCCCCCCCCCTCTTCCCACCGCTGCACCCGTGCTGCTGCCCCCCCCCCCCGTGCGGCGGCGGCGGCGGCGGCGGTGGTGCCCCCCGCGTCCCCCCCCCCCCCCCGAGCAGCGTCGCCCCCCCCTGTCCCTCCACCCGCCACCGCCCCCACCTCCCCCTCCCCCCCCCCTCACCGTCCCCCCGCCCGTCGTCGTCGTCGCCCTCCCCCTCCTCGTCGTCGTCGTCGTCGTCCTCCCCAAAGACGCCCGCCGCGAGCGCCTCGGCGGCCACAAACAGCGTCGCCGCCGCGTCGGCAGACGCTGCCGCGTCGGCCGCGGCGGGGCCCACCACAAACAGCAGCCGCCCCGCCGATGGGGTTTTGGCGTCAAAGGCAAAGAGGGACAGCGCCGACGACGGCGCCGCCGCCGTGGCGGCGGCGGAGGCGGCGGCGGCGGCGGCGGCGGGGGCGACGGAAGAGCCCGGGGAGGGGGGCATGGTGGGGGGGGGGGGGGGGGGGGTGGGGGGGGGGGTGGGGGGGGAGAGCAGGGGCGCGGGGGGGGCGTCGGGGCGACGCGCCAACGGCGGTGGTGGCCGGGGCGGGAGGGGAAACAGGGGGGAAGAAAGGGCGGTTTCTGCCAGCGGTACGGGGGGGGAGTGGGGGGAAGGAACGGTATGTAGTACAGTACAGGGGAGGGGGGGGGGGGGTTGGCCGTGAAAGGGCGACGGCGGTAAACAGAGGCGACGGGCCCGCCCGGCAGCCGGTCGGCCAGTGTGGCCCCGCGGGGGCGAGACGCGCCCGCCGCCCGCCGTCGCGTCGCGCGGGTGCCGCGTGGGAGCGCCCGCGTCCCGCGGCGCCCCTCCGCCTCGGCCCCCCTCGGCCCCCCCCCCCCCCCCCCCCCACCCCCCCCCCCCAACCCTCTCGGTGGCGTGTACCCACCACACCCCCCCCTCGAGCGGCGGGCCGGGCGGCATCGATGTCGAGCACACCCACCCCACCCCCCCCCCCCCCCCCCCCCCCCAACGTGCCTGCGATGGCCACGGCGGGGCCAGCCGGTCGGCCACGGCAGCTGCACACACAAAACGGTTTACACGACCGGTGGGGTGCTCCCGCGGCAGGTGGGGGGGGGGGGGGACGCGTCGCCGAGGCCGACGCCGCGCGTGGCCCCGGTTGCCTGTGGGGCGGGTGAGCACCCCACGTGGCTGAGCGACCGTCGTGGACACGCCTTGTCCACCTGGACTGCCCGCGCTGGTCACGGGCGGCACCGTACAGTACTGTACATACAGTACAGTACAATACAGTAGAGTACCACGGCAGAAAATTCGTGTCTCATCCAAAATCCTATCGAGGGTGTATTTCGTCCATGCCATGTCTGCCGACGATGCGAGGATCACGGCGGCCGCCGCCCTCTGTCCCGCCCACCCTGTGTCCCCCCCCCCCCCCCCCCCCCCCCCCCAGCGGCAGGCATCGCCGGCCCATCCACGACGTTGCCACAGCGGCAGACATCGCCGGCCCATCCACAACGTTGCCACATCCGCGCGTGCCCTCCCCCCCCCCCCCCCCCTCCGTCCGCCCGCCCACCGCCGCCGCTCGCCCACCATCGCGACGGTGTACTGTACCACCCCCCCTTTACCCCTGCGGCTACGGGCCCCCCTCCCCCCTCTTCTCTCCCCCACTTGGCGCTGCGCGGCCGACCGCCGTGGGGGGGCGCGGGCCACCATGCGGGGCCTCGCCGCCCAGTCGCCCCCGCTGGCCAACGACGGCGCCGCCGGCGGCGGCGGCGGGTCGCCCGGCGGGGCGCCCCCGTACGTCACCGCAGTGGCGGTGCTGCCGGCCGATGGGGTAGGTGTCTGGGGGGAACGTTGGGGGGTACCGAGTGCAGGGGGGGGGGGGGGGGGGGGGGGGGGGCCTGCCGCCGTGGCGGCCGCCCGTGTGACCGCGCCGGCGGCCTGTACTGTACTGTGGGAGGCGGCCCCCGCTCTGACGCCCTCCCCACCGCTGGTGCGCCGCCCTTCTTTTCCCGCCCTGTCTCCCCCCTCCCCCCCCCCCCCCCCCCTTCCCCCCGGCCCGAATCCTGTCTTTTGCCCCCTGTCACCCCCCCACCCAGACCATTGCCGCCCTCACCACCGGCGGCAGCATCGCCCTCTTCTCCGTTGCCGGCGCGGGCCTGGCGCCCATCACGACGCTGCGCCCCCCCCCCCCCCGGCTCCGCCGGCGGTCTTTGCCACCCCCCCCCCACCCCATGGGGGCTGCTCCCCCCCCGCACCCGCCACCCCCCCGCTCTACGTTGCCACCGCCGACGGGGTGGTCTTTGGTGGGGACCCCCGGACGCCCCGGCTGGCCCGCTTTGCCGCCACCCCACGCGGCACCCCGCTGCTGTCCCTGGCCGTGTCGGCGGATGGCTCCCGCCTGGCGGGGGGGGGGGGGCGGGGGAGCTCACCGTCTGGGACGCCCGCCGGGGGGGGGGGGCGCTGGGTGCCACCGCCGAGCTCCACGACGGCGACGTGCGGGCGCTGGCGTTTGAGCCCGACGGCGGCAACGGCAACAGCGGCGGCGGCGGCGGCAGCGGCGGCGGCACGGGGGACGCGTCCCGCCTGGCCACCGCCGCCGACGACGGGCTGCTGTGTGTGGTGCGCGCGGGGGACCTGGCCGCCGCCACCGCCGACGGCCTGCCGCCCGCCGCCGAGGAGGATGACACGCTGGTGGTGGCCAACGTGGGCTCCGCCGTCGACACGGTCGGCTGGGCGCCGCCGCCGCCGCCGCCGCCGCCCCGGCGGGCAGCCGCCGGCGGGGGTGGGGCGACCGCCGCCGCCGCCAGCCGGCGGTCGCGGCGGGTGTGGGCGGTGACGGCGATTGGTGGGGTGGGCGTCTTTTCCGCCCGCAGCGGCCGCGCCGTTGGCGGCACCCCCGACGCGCGGCTGCCGCTGTCGCGGGCGGCAGCCGCCGCCGCGTCGGGCGCGGCCGCCGGTGGCGGCGCCGTAGAGGGCGTTGTGGGGTGTGTGGTCGCCCCCGCCGCGCGGCGGCTGTACGTGGTGGGCTGGACCGCCGGCGGCGGCATTGCCACTGGCCACGTGCGCCACTGTCGGGGGGCGCGTGGTGGGGGGGGGGGGGGCAGGGGGTGGGGGTGGCGGCGGCCAAGCTCCTCCGGGGGGGGGGGGGGGGGGGGGGGGGACGCGGTCGTCCGTGCGGCGGCGTATGGGGAGGGGGTGGGCTGGTGACGGGGGGGAGGACGGGGTGGTGCGCCTGTGGCGGTGACGCCCGGCTCTGGCCGGTTTCTGTGTGCGCTGGGGGGGGGGGGGGGGGGGGGGCGGGGGAGGGGGCTGCGGGGGGGGGGGGGGGGGGGGAGGCGAGGTGGTCTCGGCCCACGCGTGGCGGACGGACAGACCGGCGGGTGACGTGGCTGGTGGGCAGGTGGGCGGGAATGGTGAGGGGTGGGGAGGCCAGCCTGCGCCGGCCGCGCCGGTGGGAAACGGTCGCGTGCTGGGGGATGGGGCAGCGTCCGCTGGGTGGGGCCTTTCTCCTCTGGAACGCCTGGAAAAGAAAAAAAACAGCAGCGACACGACGTCATCGATAGGCATGCTCTTACCCAAGAACAGGGGGTGACAGCCGCCCCCCCCCGCCCCCCCGCACCTCTACAGAGTGGCGCGGGGGGGGGGGGGGGCCAGCGGTGGTCGAACCGCCCACTCGTCCCGACATCGCGCCACCGCGTGCACTCTGATGCCCAGGTAGCGGCTGCCCGGGTCACGGCGGGCAGCAGCCGTGGCAGAGGGTCACTCCTGGTAGTTGCCTCGCCAACGCTCCATGCTGCCCACTGAGACTGGACCGTCGGCACGGAGGGCCACCCAGGGGGGGGAGAGGGGGAGCCGGGGTGGGCTGTTATTGTAGACACCTGGTCAATATAGCTCTAGACATGCGTGCCAACGCCGCCGCCCCCCCTGCCGTGCAGACTGCGGATCGACTGCTGCCCCCGCCACCGCAGTTGGGCTGCTGCCGCGGGCCGTGGGCGGGTCGCGCCGCGGGTGGTGGCCAACTGGGCCTTGAAGCCGCCGGCGACGACGGCCACGTGTCTTGTGGGCGCGTCGATCTGCCACTTTCCCCACTCGCGTTGGGTCAACCCCTCGTCACGGTGATCAACTACATCTCTGCTGCCACTCGAGTGGGCGGGGCGTCTGGCTCGTTGGGTCTGGTCGGGTGGCCCCTCAGCCACGCCCCAAAGATGGTGGCCGCCGACGCCCCGTATCGCAGACACCATCGCCCCTTGCGTGGCCGTCGGTTTTAGCCACAGCCCGCGACTCGAGCGTGGGCGCGTGGGGGGGGGGGGGAAGGGACGACTCGTGGGGTCCAAGCCGCCGCCGCCCCCCCGCCAGCCCCTTGTTGAGCCTTTTGAACGCCATCCTCCCCCGTCCCAGCCATCTCCACCCCCCCGCACCCACTGCATGATTGACACGGCGGCGTCTCGAGCCGATACTGTTGGCGGTCGGCTCGCCCACCGGGCAGAGCGCCGCCAGGTCCCGTCCAGCGTACAAAAAAGCCGCGGGTGGTGGGCGGTTGGGTGGGGGGTGGGCGGGCGGGAAGCGGGGAGCGGGAAGCGGAGACCCCTGCTGGTGGCGTCCCTCACCAAGGAGGGGTGAGTGGACTGTTTTTTGCAGAGTCGGCGGCAGCCGGGGAGGTCTATACTCGCCCCTTGGCGGCGGTTTCGTGGGGGGGGGGGGTGGCCGCCAGCCGCGGCTCCACGAGGACTGCCTCCCCCCTTCACCCGCCACCCCCCCGCTGGTCCAACTTCCCGGCCGCCCAGACGCCGAGGCTGGGACACTGGGCGGGGCATGGCAACCCATTTTGGACTCGCCGCGGTCCGCCCAAGGCTCCTCGTCAAGGTGGGTGCGGCGGCGGCTCGTCCGCAGCGTCTGCTCTGGCGACCACCACCAGCGGGGACGGAACGGCGGGGCGCTGTCAGGCCACACCCTGCCCAGCCACACCCCGCCCATCGCGGCCACAATGGAGCGAGCGCAGCAGCGGGCAGGAGCGCAGCAGCGGGCAGGGCCGCCGCAACTCCCCCCCCCCCGGCCGGGATGGCACGCCGCGTCGGCGCAGCAGAGTTGGCTGCGCGGTCCGCGCACGACTGCGCTGCTGGCCGGCTGCTCGGCCCTCGTGGGACACGGACCGCGGGGCCGGCCGGGGTCCACTGGCTTGCCAAAGACGTGCAAGGCTCCCCAACGGTGGCGCACCCTCCTTCTCTGGGCTTGCCCCCTCCCCCCACCCTACCCCCCGGCCACTCCCATCATGCTACGCGGCACGGCCAGACACAGCAGTGTCCCGCCCAGTCTCACGATCAGGCGACCCTGGGGCGCGCGGGGGGTCCCTGTCCCGTCCCGGCGCCCTTTTAGCGGAGCCTGCCCAATCCAATGCGCCGGGACACTCTTCACCCATTCCCCTCGCGCTCCCAGACCCCAGCTGTTCCAGTGGTCACGGGCCCCACCGTCCAATGACCAAACCAGCGTCGTTGATCAGCGTGGGCACCATCGTCGTCAATGATTGGTGGCGCCACCAGTGTCCCACGTCGGGGCGGGTGTCGCGGTTGCTTGCACAGCGGTTTGCAGCCGCTGCCAGCCGTTGGCGCGGAGCTCCCGCCAACCGCTGAAAAAACCCACCCCCCCCCCCTGCCCCTCCTCACTGGCCTGTCGCAGCCGGTTCCTATTTTCTAAACCCCGCCACCCCTGCACCTGGCGCTGACGGCTCAAAAAAATCAAGGGTGTGGCACACCCTTGAAAGGGGGGGGGGGGGGGGGGGGGCGTGCCCGTGGCGGGTTCCAGGGGGGGGGGGGGGGGCTTGAAAGGGACGGCCTGGTTTGGACTGGGCAGGGGACTGTGGGCCCGGCTTGCCACGCTGTTGGAGGGGGCGCGCCGCGCGTGCGAGCCAGCCGTGGGGGCGGCCTGACGCGCGCGCCCCCTCGTGGGAGGGGCGTGTCCCACTCGCCCGCCACCGCGCCACGTCGCCGCGGCGGGAGCGGAGCGCGCTGCGGGCCGGATCAGGGAGGGCGGGGGGGGGTGCGGCGGGGGGTGTGGCGTTTGAGAGGCAAGGGGTGTGTGGCAGGGGGGGGGTGGGGTGGGGAGGAGACGGCGCCGGGCCCCACCATCAGCCAGCTGCAGCGGGGCACGCGGCGTGGAGACGACCCCTGCTCGAAGAGAGAAACGGCTGCCAGGTTTTGCAGACGTCCCGCGGCCGGCGCCGCCCACTAGGCCGCCGCCCCCTTCAAATGGGGGCTGTGGGAGGGCGCCCCCAAACGGCGCGACCGGGGCCTCGGCCAGCGCGGGGCCCCCAATCATCGGGGGGGCGGCGGGGGGGGGAGGGGGGGCGTCCCAGTTTTTGACCGACGGCCAGGCGGGGGGGACTGCCGCGACAGTGGGGTCTGACGAGGCCCCCTCCCAAGCGTCCCGCCACCTCGGTGGGGCGCCACCGCCCCCCACCCAATCACCCGGGGCCCCGATCATCGCGGCCGCTCCCGCCGCTCCACCCTGCCGCTGCTGCCAGTAGCCGCCTGGCGACCCCCCCCCCCCCCCCCCCCCCAATCCCCCCCAGCCGCTGGCAGCCAGCTCCCGCGACGTGTGCCGGCGGCGCCGCCCCCCTCTTCCCATTTTCCAAAACACCCCCCACATGCACGGCCCCTCCCAAGCCTCGGGCGGGGGTGCCAACCCTGGCGGTTTGGGATGCACGCCCCCCCTGCGGCGCCCCTCCCATCCATTTTATCTCCGTCCTCTCACCCCCCTCCCCGCCTCGTCCCGGCCGGGCGGTGTGTTTTGGAAAGGTCCGCCATCCTTGTCGGGCGCCGCCCCCCCAACAGGCGGGGACAGCCACGGTGGTTTTTTCTTTTTCCTATCCTGTTCACTCACCTCCCCCCCCTCCGTTACTTTTTTGGTGGTGGTTTTGTTCCACCCCCCCCCCCCCCCCCCCCCGCCCATGCCGCCCGTCAGACACGCGTCTTGTTGGCGCCCCTTCCTCGGAACCCCCCCCCCCCCCCCCCCACGCTCCCTTTGTCATGGCGACCACTCCCGCGACACCCACCCCCCCCCCCCCCCCTCCCGAGCGTGGCCGCGTGCCCCGCCACCCACCGCCCCCCGGTTCCCGCGGGAGCGTGCGGCGCCCCCCCGCCTCGGAGCGGAGCGTGTGCGGGTCGTCGACGCACGTGCGGGGGCGCACGCCCACGCTCCTCCCCCCTCGGGCGGCGGGTTGTGGAAGAGCGAGAGAGGGGGCGGGAGGGCTGCTCGACGAAACGGCCGCGCCCGCTGCCAGGCTGTGTGCCCCCTCGCCGTGTGGGGTTTTGTGGTGGGGGTGTGGCGCGGGGGTGGTGGTGGTGGTGGTGGTGGTCCGCCACGGCCGGCCGCGACGACCGCCCCAGCGGGGGGGTGGTGGCGCGGTGCACAGAGGGGGTCGGCCCCCCTTTATCAGTTTTTTTTTCTTCTTGTTTTCTTTTTTTTTTTCTTCCCCCCCCCCCCCCCCCCCCCCTCCCAGACACCTCTGGTCGCGATGCAAACGGCAGACGGAGGGGGGCCCCCACCCCCAGACGAGGACGGCCTTCCCGCCGGCGGGGGAGGAGCGCGCGGGACGGCGCCCCGTGGGCGGGCGTTTTGGACGCGCCGCCCCGCCGCGTGCGCGGCGGCGGGAGCAGCAGCGGCGGCCGCAACCCCCCCCCCCCCGGGCGGCCGCACCCACGACGTCCCGTCCCGCCCCCGCCGCCCCCCCCCCCACGCGACGGATCCCTCGCGTGGTTGGTGGTGGGTGGGTGGGTGGGGTGTCCACGGTGGTTATTTCTTGTGCTTTCTCGTTTTTTTCTTGCTTGCTTGAGAGGAGGGGGGGGGGGCAGCTGCCGCGCCTGTCCCACCGCTTCCGCGTCTCTCCCGCCCCCACCGCATCCCCCTATCCCCCCCCCCCCCCGCGGCTGGCCGCGTGGCCGCCGCTGCTGCCGCGACGGTTGTGACGGCGCGGCACCCCCCACCACCCCCCCCCCCCCCCGCAACACTGCCGCTTCTGCAGCTGCCGCTGCTGCTGCCGCCGCTGCCGCTGCCGCTGCAACCGCTGCCGCCGCTGCTGCTGCGGCTCCTTGCGGCGGCACGCCGCGTCCCCCCCCCCCCCCCCCCCCCACCCCCTTCCGAGCGCGGCGCGGGAGCTGGCGCGGCGGCGACAGCGGCGGCGGCGGCGGCAGCGGCGGCGGCGGTGGGGTGGCGGCACCACCAGCCCCGGGGCGTTGCAACGACCCCTCTGGCCCCAACCCCTCCCCCTCCCCCCCCCCTCCTTCCTCCCGCCGCCGCGCCGACGCCCCCCCCCCCCCCCCCGCCACGCGCTCTCTCCCGCCCGGGGCGAGCCGACCCAACCCCCCCCTCTTCCGCCCACCCCCCCCCTCACCCAGAGGGGTGGCGGCGCTCCCTCGCGCGGGCGGGCCACGCCCCCCCCCCCCCCCCACGCTGCACGCGCGTGTCTGACGCTGCCCCCCCCCCCCCCCCCGAGCTGACGCCGCCCCGCTCCCCTTCCCCCCCGTTTTGACGTTTTTGCTACCGCCGCGGGCACTCCCTCTCCCTCCTCCCCCCCCCCCCCCCCCCCCCATCCCGTCCTCGCCATCCTAGCCCCATCCCCGCCACCGCCTTCTTCTCCCCGCCACCACCACCACCCTCCCCCCCCCCCCCCCCCGCCGCCTCCCCCGCCACCACCCCCCACCCCCAGTGGCCGGCCCGTTCCGCCGCCGCCCTCCCCGTGCTCCCCGCGCTCGCACGCTTGGCGCTGCGCCCGCCGGCGGGAGGGGCGGACGCGCGGCCGCACCGGCGGTGGACGGCCGTGTGCCGACGAGCCCGCGTGGTGGGCAGCGCGGAGCAGGCGGGGGAGGGAGGCAGGGGGGGGGGGGGGGGGCGGTGTGGAGCCGCCGCCGCCGCTGCTCCTCCCTGCCTGCCTGCTGCTGCTCCTGCCGCGCGCGTGGCGCTGGCCGCGGGTGGGTGGGTTGGCTGTGCCCCCGGGGGGGTGTACCGGCGCGCACCGCGGCGCGCGGGGGCGGCACGGTCGTAGCCCGTATCCGCCACAGCCCCAGCTCGCACATCCCCCGCGCACCACCGTCCCCCCCCGCTTCCCCCTCCCGCGCCCCACCCGCCGCCGCCGTTGACCCCCTACAAACCTCCCACCCCGCCCGCGCGTCGGCTGCGGTTGCGCTCCCGCCGCCGCCGCCGCCGCCGCCGCCGCCGCCCGCGCCGCTTCCCCGCCCGCGCGCCCGCACCCCCCCCCCTCCCCCTCCCGCCCTAGACACCGCCCGCGACGCGTGGCGCGCCGCCCGTCCCGCCGTTGCTGCTTGCCCCGCGCGGCGGCCACCGACCGGCGGGCAGGCGCCGAGCCAGCAGCCCCTGTGCGTGGCCGTGGGGGGGGGGGGCGGGCAGGCGGGCGTGCGCGTCGGCTGCCCTGCTGCTGCTGCGGCGGCGGCTGCCCAGCGGCTGACGCGAGCGCGCGTGCGCGGGGGGGGGGGGGGGGGGGGGGGGGTGGTGGTATATGAGGCACCCCGATCGGGGTGGCTACGAGGTGCGCCCCTGCTGTGCCGGCCATCGCTCCCCGCCGCCGTCGCTGCAGTCGCCGTCGCCAGCAGCCGCCGACGCCCGACGCTGACGCCCGTCGTCGTTGCAGCCGCCGCCGACGCGCTTGCGCCGTCGACCTTCCCAACGACAGCCGCGCCGGTGGTGGTTGCTGCGCTGACCCGACGCCGTCGCCGTCGCCGTCGCTGTTTGTCGTTGCTGTTGCCCGGCTTGCCGCTCACCGCGCCCTGCCCCATCAGCATCACCCATTGACCTCTCTCTACCACCGCTGATCGTCGCCGGCTGGCTGGCTCCCTGGCTGGTGCCGTCGCGGCCATCGCCGTCACGCCCACTGCTGGTGTGCCACCGTGGCAGCCGGGTCGGCGGCGCCGACATTGCGCCCCCGCCGCTCGCGACGGTGCGCCGGTGGTGACTCACGGCGACTCCCCCTGCCCGCCCCCCCCCCCTTTCCTGACCGCAACCCCCCCCCCCCCCTGCTCTCTCCATCTCCCCCCTCTTCCCCCCTCCCTCGCTGGTTTGGCCCGGTACGGACCAACCTCCCGTCTCCCCCCTCCTGCCTCCCCCACGCCCTGCCCCTCCGCCCCCCCCCCCCCTTTGCGGGAATGATGATTACCACCCGCCGTGCGGCCGCTGCGGCAGCAGCCGCCGCCGCTGCTGGCAACAACCCACCCCCCACCGCCGCGGCCGACGCCAAGCTCATTGCGGGCGTCAAGGGCGGCGGGGGTGCCCCCCCCGCGGCGGCGCCCCGCCGCGCGCTCGGCGACATTACCAACGCGAATGGCACCGCCGCGGCCGGCCGCGGCCGCTCGGCGGCGGCCATTGGGGGAGCAAAGAAGCCGCTGGCGGCGGTGCCCGTGGCGGTGGGCGTTGCACCGCCGGGGGGGGGAGGTGGCGGCGGCGGCGGCGGGGCGGTGGGGAACAAGCGCAAGACCCGCTCCACCCGCACGTCGGCCGAGGCGGACAAGGTCGCCGCGGCGGGGGCGGCGGCGGCGATTATCGCGGCCGCCTCTGCCGCGGCGGCGGCGGTGGGGCCCAAGGGGCTCGCCGCCCCGGCGCCGCCACCGCTGCCGGCCATGGACGTGGCGGACCTGGGCAACCCGCTCGCGGCGGCCGAGTACGCGGTGGAGATCCACGCAAATGCCCTCGCGCGGGAGCGCCGCTTCATGCCACCACCTACCTACATGGCGGTTGTGCAGACGGACGTGACGCCCAAGATGCGAGCCATCCTTGTGGACTGGCTGGTGGACGTGGCGCTCAAGTTTAAGCTCTCCCCCGAGACGCTGTGGCTGACCGTCAACATCATTGACCGGTTCCTCTCCAAGCGGCCAGTCATCCGGCAGCGGCTGCAGCTGGTGGGCGTCACGTCCATGCTCATTGCCGCCAAGTACCAGGAGATCTACGCTCCTGAGACCCGCGACTTTGTCTACATTAGTGACAAGGCGTACGCAGAGGACGAGATCCTCGCCCTCGAGGCGGTCATCCTCAACACCCTCCGCTTTGAGGTGACGGTGCCGTCGGCGCTGGCCTTTGCCGCGCGGCTGCTCAAAGCGGTGGGCGCGACCGCCGGCAGCCGCGTCGCCGCCGCAACGGCCTACATTCTCGAGCTGGCCATGCAGGACTACAGCCTCCTCCCGTGGGCGCCGTCCGAGCTGGCCGCCGGCGCCGTGCTGCTGGCGCGCACCGACGCGCTCGCCGCCGGCCTGGGCGCCGTGCCGGGCAGCTCGGCGGCGGCAGCTGCCGCCGCCGCCGCCGTGGCGGGCCCGACGCCCTGGTGCGCGGGCCTTGCGGAGCACGCCGCGTCGACGGGCCCCGCTACGGCCGCGGCGGTGGCGGCGGCGCTCAAGCAGCTGGTCCGCGCCGACGCGGCTGCCAACAACAAGCTCACCGCCGTCAAGCGCAAGTACGCGTCGTCCAAGTATGGCGGGGTGAGCAGCCGCCTGGCCGCCGAGGCGGCGGCCGAGGCGGCCGCCGCCGCTGCATCGGCAGCCGCAGCCGACCCGGCGGGGCCTTCGGGTTACCACCCGGGCGGTGGGATGGCCGCGCCGGCGGGCCCCGTGGCGGGGAGTGGCCGCGGCGGCGCGGCCTCTGCCGCCGCTGCGGCATCTGCGGCCGCGGCCGCGGCTGCGGCTGCGGCGGCGTATGAGGAGGAGGCGTACGACGATGAGTATGACGATGAGTACGACGATGAGGAGGACGACGAGGCCATGGATGTGGACTACTGAGGGCGTGCGCTCCCTTGGTGGATATCGTTTTTCCATGCTTCTTCCTTCACTGCTTGGTCGTTTCTTGTGTCTGTACATTTCCTTAGTCGAGAGCACCGTCCGAGGCGTGTGGGGGGGGGGGGGGGGGGGGTGTGAGTGAGGAAGAGCTGCATCGGGTGGGTGGCAGGGTGACTGTCCGACGGCAGGGTGTCTGTCCGATGCCGTTCCCGCGTCCCCTCTCCCCCCCTCCCTTCTTTCCGTCCCTATTTTTGACGTGCTCACTCGTCGCGACTACCTCTTTTTTTAAGCACTCGGTTGTAACATGCACTGGCCCGCCCCGCCTGAGTGTGCGCCGCCGCCGGCCGGGTGGAGAGGGTGGGGGTGGCTGGGAGGAGGGAGGTGACCGGCGTGGCACTCTGAGCACATAGCGCAGCAGTAGCAGTAGTTTTCTCATTCCTCGCTGCCGCTGGTGGTCGTCAGCGGATGGTGGGGGCCTTTGGAATAGGGATGCTGGGCTCCGTGGGCAGATCGATGGGAGCTGACACTTGGGCGCAGCGTGCCTGGGCTGCACGACTAGCTGCGGAAGGACGCGCGGTGGCGGCAGTAGCGTGCGTGGTGCAGGGGATGTGGCAGACTGGGCAGCGCCGGCGAGGTGGATGAGAGCGAGATACTGTAGCGGGGCGGAAGGACAGGAAGCTTGGCCCTGGCGCCAGGCGGGCTCAAACCGCCACCACGCCGCCCCCCCCATCCTCCGGGTCTCCCGCCACCAGCGCAGTGGGGCTTAAACAATGGTTCAGCGCGAAGCTCTTTTGGCCTGTTTGACGACCCGCAACCGAGTCCACAGAGAGGTTGCGTTCAGCCTGTGGAGAGCGATTCCACCAAGGTTCTGTGGAAACTTTGTGGGCGGCCACAAATTCTTGCGGACCACTCAATCTCCCAGGCGGTCGCTGGAGTGCCGCAGCCAATCAACACTCGTTAAAGAGCCATCAGACAGCTGTTTTATTCACATTTGGCTGTTCAATGCACGGACCTGGCTGGGAGATTTGCTTGCGTTTGGACCCCCATCCGCAGTTTTCTCCGGGGTGCTTTCTGATATGCATTGTTGGGCGCACGCGACGGCATGTTCCTGGACAGATCAGTAATGCTGCTACACATCTGTACTCATGTGTATGTAGCGGAGGACATGGTGCTTCACGTGGTCATTGTCAGCATCACTGCTGCGGTCCGGAGCACATTGCCACAGGACATAGGAATAATAAATAGAGATTGCTCGGGCGCACGCACCGTACCAGGGGCTCCAAAATCGAGTCCACAACCCGCAAACCCGAATGAGGGCGATTTCCTGAACTACGGTTCAAGCCCCACTGCGCACAGGGTTGCGAGATTCAATCAAATATTTCCGGAGCGATTGTATTCAATGCCAACTCAATTATTATTACATATTTGCAATATTTGAACACTTACGTGATCTAAGTACACCATCTTCAGGAGTCAGTTTCATGCGCAAGAGGGCTCCCAAGAGCTGCTTTGAATGGGCTTCCACACGCGGGGTAGCTCCGCGTCGTACGCAGATGCGTCCAGCATGGTGCGTGCCAAAGCAGCACATTGCGTTGGCTGCTGGGCGGGAAGAAAAGGCACCGTTGGCAATCAAAACTGGGGCCTCTCACACCTCAAGTCACAGTAGCAACGGAGACCAACTGCGCTGAGTGTTACAGTCTTTCTCCATTGTTGGGCACCCTCTGTGGCGACCGTAAGCCCAAGGATTGTAACTTGATTCCACCCTCTGATTGGTCGGTGACAACGATCGAATGCTGACACATGCGTTGATCGCACCGTAGAGGTCGGCGACGTGCATTGGTTACTAGACACCGTGCCCAAAAAAGGATGCCGCAGCAATGGAGAAAGACTGTAGAGGCCTCGTTGGCGGTGCGGCGGCTTCCTTGTCGGAACGTAGTCTTCCAAAGGCGAAGGAGCTTTGTACCTTGGCTATGCTTCCCGCAAGACCAGACGCCTCGCCTGGATAAAGGTTCCGTCCCTTTCGACCCCGCCGTGGCGGCCAAGACCCGGCTGTAAAGCGAGCTGCAGCCCCGCGCAGAACACAGCATTTAGTGCGTCCCGTAAAAAGTGGACGCACACGTGTCGAGATCATGTCAAATATCGGCCACTGGACCAATCAAACCCACACTGCACGGCCCGTGCACGTCCACTTTTTACGGGACACTTGTAGCCAGTGTGTGTCAAATGTCGACCACTCCTCGACGGTCGTCTGTCTACACGGATCCCCCGGTCAAGTGCTGCGTATGGAGAGATAGCCCTCACTGCGGGGAGTTGTGCCATTATTTTTTTTTCTTTGTTCTGTGCGTTCTCTGTTGTGGGCGTGCGAACGAAGGATAAGAACGCCATTTCCTGTGTCGATAATGTCGACCATAATATTATCCCATACAGCCGGGCCCACAGGGGCCTGGACGCGTTCCTGAAAGCCATCCCAAATTATGTCCCATCCAGTCAGGGGGACGGACAAGAAGGCAAGTGCACCACGCCTCAACCACGCACCCTCACCCAACTACCCTCAACCACCCACCCTCATCAACCCATCCTCAGCCCCACCCACCCCGCCTCAGGCAGGCTCACCGGGCCCTCTTCCGCCGAGGCTCCTCCTCCACAACTGCGCCGCTGGCGCACGTGTACGGTTGAGCGGACCCCGCCGCGGCTCGTGCGCGCGCGGCGCGGCGCCGCAACGAGGCTTTGCGGGCCTAGTAGGCCGGGCTGTTGCGACGGACCTCCGCCTCCACCTCCGCCCGCGCCTCGTCCGCAATGGCGGCCGCCGTCTTGGCCGCCCGCGTCGCTTGGGTCTTTTCCTTGGCCGCCACTTTCCGGGCGGCCACAGCGTCGAGCTCTCGCAGCGTCTCGAGGACGGCCTCACTCGTGGCCTCGACGGCCCGGCCCCGTGTGGAGATCGAGCCAACGGACAGCAAGGGATTGCGCGTGTCCCGCCTCGCCTCCGGCCCCAGTCGGACGATGAGCTGCTCCAGGTTGACCTTCCGCTTGGCGTTGACGGGGCCCTTTCCCTTCACGAGGCGGGAGACGTCAATGGCGGTGGGGTTAATGGGCCACGTCCCCGTCTGGCGGAAGCCATTGATGAAGTTGACAGATGACAGGCCATAAAACGCAGATTCGTTGATGACGCGCATCAGATGTACCAGGTTAATCTTTGCCTTAGGAGGGAGAGTGGGGATGATGGTGCGCATCGCCGTGCGCCCGCGGGCCTTCACCTTCAAGAACGGGTCCTTGCCGAGAGCTTGGAGGATGTGGGAGAGGTGGGATGGAAACATGAGGACGACCACTTTGGATTGTTTGAGAACGGTCAAACCCGCAGAGGAAGCATGGACTTTGCAACCGTCCATGACGAGCACCTTCCACTCTCCCGGGCACTTCTTCTCCAGGTTACGCGCAGCAAACCGGGCGTACAGCTCCCAGATGTAGCATCCCTGGCCCCGACTTGGCGCCGACCCGGGACTACAACCAGAGGGCACCAGGTGCCAGAGCACGCCCGCCGTGTGGTGATGGTTGGCGGCCGTGGCCCGTGCCCGGCACTGGGATGCGGTGGACTACGCTATCCACACGTGAGAGAGGGATTTCTGATGGGTTTTTGCATACTTGTGAGGGACTTGATTTGAGAGAAATTGAGTGTGAGATTAGTGAGTGGGAATAGAATTAGTAGTGATAGTGGCCCCCGACCTGACGAGGTTAGACTCGGGTCGGGGCCACTCGGGGTTATGGGGGGGGCTACCTGGCCAACGTGCCGAGGCTCCCCCAGATGCACGTTAAGAGGGACAGCGAGGCGCCCTTGGCCCGCGCCCTCAGGAAAAAGACAACTGCGCGTTTGCTTTCCTCTTCCCCGTGTGCACTACCGTGCGTATCTGTTTGCTCTGCGAGCAGGCACGTGAGGCAACAGGCATACCATTCTCGTAGTTCACCTGTCTGTGTTACCTGTCCCTTTCCCCCGAGGGATATTGACACGTGTCTGAGAGGATCGAGTTTTATACCACATATTTGGTGGAGCAGCAGGGGATAGTCGGAGTGTTTGAGAAGAGGCATTTGGGAGCAGCGGTTGGGTTGTTCCTGTTCTGTCTTTTTCTGGGGTTTGGGAATTATTTGCACCCGTTCACGGGAATCCCATTCCTGGCTCTCCAACCCCTCTCTTGTGGTCTTGCGATCTTTGGACACGCAGGCAACTGGACTGTGGCTGTCAAGAGACCAACATGGCTACCCTCCCTGGCACGACGGTGCCCGAAGGGGTAGACCCCGCGTCCCTTGACGCATCCCTGGTCACCGCGGGGGACGGTGCCCAACCCGGCGTTCTCCCTACGGGTGAAGCAGACCTGGGTGTGACATCCGGTAGCGGACTGGAGTCTAAAGGCGGCCAAGCACCTCCTGCTCCCGTTCCTCCGGCTGTTCCTGCTGTGGGAGCCTCCCCGGGGTCAACGGCGTTTGAGTCCGCTCGCAGCAGACGTCTCCCTCCTGTCGGTTCTACTCCTCAACCTCCAGGGATAGCCCCTGGTGTGTTTACTCCTGGACCCACACATGGCAGCTGGGTGTATACACCTCTTCCTGTGGGCACTAGCAGTGCCAGAGGCACCGCTGTGACTGGTTCTACGGGTCTCCCTGAGACCTCGACTCCTGGGACCGGCCAAGCTTTTCCTCCCCTTGCATCCTATGGGGCGGGGAGCTCTAAGACCGGTAACCGGAGCAGCCGGAGGCGTCGGCGTCGTCGCCGTCGCTCTAGCACCAGCGAGACCAGTTCCTCCAGCTCTGAGGAGGGAAAAGACTGGGATGCATCTCCCGGTCCCACCCGGCGCAGGCTAGTCGAGTTTGACTTCCCTGCCCACCAAGTGGGAGATGCTACCCTGAACAAGGTCACGTATTGGGGTAACTACCGGCTGGAGAACCAAGACCAAGGTTACACCCGGAAGATGGCCAAGAGGATGGCATCCCTGAACCGGCGAATGCAGCCGAGCTTCGGGGGACATCCTAAGTTTTCCGGGAAGAGACCGGCGCTTATCTTTGCCTTCCTGCGCCGGTTTGTCAAGGCATGCAACGACAACGATGTGTCCGAGGGCAAGGCCCTCTACCTCCTGGTTAACTTCATGACCGGAGAAGTGGAACAGCGACTTGCACAGGTTCTACCAGACTCTGCCGGACACATTGTCGGGCGTACCGTTGGGAGCTATCCGGAGGCGGTCAACTTGCTCCTGTCCAACTACGCTGACGCGGACTCCCTGCGTAAAGCAGTCGGCAGGCTGATCCGGGCAACCATGGAGAGACAAGAGACTCCAGAGGCCTTCGCCCGTCGTGTCCGGGAGATGAGCGAGGCTTGTGGCAACGTTTACCCTGAGGACAGGCTCAAGATGGTCTTCTCGGAAGGGCTTCCTGAATATCTTCAAGTGGATGCGGAGAACTACAACCAGGAACATCAAGAACATACCTTCCAGCAGTTGATGGCCTACACCCAGGGCAAGTACCGGCAAGCCAAGGCCCTCCAAGCTCCCATGGTATCAACTCCCAAGCCGTTGTCACGAGTTCGTCCCGGACCCGACAGGTATAAGGGAGGTGATAGCCCTGTACCGGTACTCGCAGTTGGCGAGGCCTCACCCGTGGGGTCAGGGGACAAGTGGGGCGGCTTCGTTTCTAAGGAGCAACCTTCCCTGGTCGCCCCCAAGCAGGTCAAGAACCAGCGGTTCCGGTCTTGCTGGCTGTGCCAGAAGGAGGACCACCTGTCCTACCAGTGCCCGACCATTCCCAAGGATCTCCAGGAGAAACTCAAGCGTTAAGGACTGGTGTTTGCAAAGGCGGTCAACTGGGCTGACCGGCGAGCACCCTCCAAGATGGACAAGGCACAGGTACACGCAATCCGAGTGGCAACCTTACAGAGCATCACGGAGGCTCTGGCAAGGGAAGCTCTACGGACTTTGACCCTGAGACCGAGACCTCTAAGGACTCCTCGGACCCGGGAAACGAGTAGGGCAGGCGCTCTCCCCAAGTGTCTTCCCGAACCTCCAACGGCAGGGTACTTCTACCCGTTCTCCCCTTGCGTGCCGGGAGAAAGGACGACAGTTACCTGCTCAACTGGTAGCCGCCTGGACACCCTGTTTGTTCAAGGGGACCTTGCTCGTCCTGCGTAAGGAAAACCTCAAGATTAATGCTCGTATGCGTGTGGGGGATAGCCTCCCCCAAGCTGTTACGCCGGTGGTTGACACGGGAGCCGGACCAAGCGTCATCACTGAGAACCTGTTACCTCCGGGCTGGCGTCGACATGCCTGGAGAGCGCCTACCAAAACCCACATTGTCGACGCATCAGGTCAAACCCTACGACCGATGGGCCGCCTTCCCGTCGACATCTATGTCAACAATGAACCAATGCTTTTTCCCTTTCTAGTAGTCAAGACCCTATCAGTCCCCCTTATCCTAGGCTGGGACTTCCAGAAGCAGCACGACAAGAGCATCCTACCCGGAGAAGGGAAGGTGCAGTTCAACCATGGGTTTGTGTCACCGGTATTGGAGCATCTGGACGCCAAGGTTCGTGTAGCCAAGAACAAGAGGGAACGCATCCCACCCTCTACCTTGACTCTCTTCAAACCGGTGCTCCTACCTCCTCGCTCGGAGACCAAGGTTCAAGTAACGACCCGGATTGCAGGTCAATGCCTGATCTACGGACGTAAGGAATTTCTGGCGAAACACCGGTTATACTTGGCCCACGGACATCACAAGAAGGAAGAAAGGCACACCCCGTTCTCGGTGCTGATCGTCAACGTGAGCCGGAAGCCAATAACCCTCGCCAAGGGCTCCCGAGTTGGTACAGCAGAGCCTTACCGGGGGTCCGCCCGTGCTATGAGCAAGGAAGACCTCTTGAACCTGCAACAAGAGCTGGCATCCAACTTGACGGCCTTAGACGTACCTCCGAAACAAGAGCAGGCTGGCAGCGCTACTCCGAAGCCCGAACAAGCACCGCCCGGGATGCCGAAGGTCAAACAAGAAAAAATGTCCCTCCCGACTTGAAGGAGGCACTGGAGAAGCTTCTCCAGGAATATCGGCACCTGTGGTCGGGAGAGCTGTGCGAGATGGACGCCACTCTACACCGGATTCAACTCAAGCCGGAAGCTAAGCCAGTACACCTGCAACCATACCGGGCTGGACCCCATCGCCGGGATGAGATTGAGAAGCAGGTTAACAAGATGCTCAAGATGGATGCTATCGAGCCGTCTGATGGCGAGTGGGCCTTCCCGGTGGTAGTCGTCCCGAAACCTGGCGGTCACTTCCGTTTCTGCGTTGACTATAGGCGCCTGAACGAGATGACCGTCAAGGATGTATACCCGATACCCCGGATGGATGATTGCATCGACTTTCTTGGTGATGCCACCCTCTTCTCGACGCTGGATTGTAATGCCGGTTACTGGCAGATCCCTCTGGCTGACGAGGACAAGGACACGACCACCTTCACGTGCCACCTGGGACTATTCCGGTGCAAGCGTCTTCCTTTTGGTCTCACCAATGCTCCGGCCACCTTCCAAAGAGCCATCGACATCATCCTGTCGGGGCTAAGGTGGAGAACATGTTTGGTCTACCTGGACGACATTATCGTTTTCTCCAAGACCCCAGCGGAACACCTGGAGCACCTTCGAGAGGTCCTGGCCCTCCTGTCCAAGGCTGGAGTTACCCTCAAGGCCGAGAAGTGCCACCTGCTTGAGACTGAGGTGGAGTACCTGGGGCACGTGCTGAGTCCGGGGGAGCTCCGAGTCAATGAGAAGAACATCAAGGCCCTCCGGCATGCACGGCAACCTAAAACCCAGACGGAACTCAAGAGCTTCCTGGGTATGTGCAACGTCTACCGCCGGTTCGTACGGGACTATGCTCTGATTGCCCGGTCATTGACCAAGCTCACCAGCAAGAAGCTTCCCGCACAACTCCCGGTGTTAGACGAGAAGCAGACCGCGGCCTTCGAAGAGCTCAAGAAGCGCCTGACCACCACTCCAGTACTGGCGGTACCCAAGCGGGAGGGCCAGCTTGTTCTGGACCCTGATGCCTGTGGCGTCCAGGTGGGGTGCTCACTACTCCAGCAGCAGCCTGATGGGCAGTGTGGGAGATTGGGCCGGAATTCGGTACCAATACTTTGAAGATTCGGGTCAAGTGGACCTGACCGGAAGTCGAAATTCACCCGACCCACGATGGTGAAACTTCTGACTTCTGGACGGAAATTCGACTAGGACTTCCGACATACTAGAGCAGGGTAATGCTGCTGGTATTTGTTTCTTGGGATTTTTGCACGGGAGCCAGACGGATTTCTACGCTTTGAGTTCTTTGCATGTGGAGTGATATGATTGGTTTGTTTGAGGGTTCATTTTCTGAGTGTTTTGAGGGGTTGCGTGAGCGTGTGAGGAGGGTTGATAAGGAGGGACAGCAAGGCGGGGAGGGCCCACCTTGGCTGGCCAAGCAAGAAAACACCGTCTGGCTCCGACACATCTTGTTCGTGCCTTGGTGAGTGGACCCGCTCACCACACGCAAGTTCCGTGTTCGGCTGTGTGGAGGTGCTTGCTTCCGGTGTCCCAAGTTGGGATATCGGCAATACTCCTCTTCCTTCCCTGACTCGGGGTTGGTGCTTGGGAGTACTGCTACAGTTGGTGGATCAGCGGGGGAGAGGATATCGACTTTGGTACCTCCCTTGACCGGAGACGGGACCAAGTTGGCCCCTCTCCCCCTTCGGCACCGAGACTTCCGGTGACACGATCGACTCGCCTACGTTCCGAGCGTTCGCTGGGCGACGAGGTTGGCCACCGTGAGTCTTGGTGGGAGACCCGGAGTTTCGGGAAACCTCACCGCCTTCCTTGAGGCAGGTGGAGGGGTGGAACGTGCTCTAGGAACTCCCTAGCTGACGATCCCCGACTCTGGACACCGTTTGGTCGTTTTGGTTGACTCCACGTGACTCTTGTGGAGATGGCTGGTGAGGGAGACCCCCCCATTGCGCCGAGTGTACCTGGGGAGGGGGAGCGTAGTCCTCCCCCGACGGGCGGAGTACCACCCAGGCCGGGCAGTGCGGATGTGGTGGGTCCAGAGGTTGGACCCCGACGGCGATCGGCCAGGTTCCTTCCCAGGCCGTCACCGGAAGAGACGGGCGGAGTTCGCCCTTCTCCGGTGGGAGCGCCGAGCCAGCGTCAGGCTCCGGCAACCTCTTCGGGGAGTGACGACACTCACTTCGGCATGGGACCGCCGACCGGCAGAGGTGACGGGACAGGGAGTTCTGTACCCCGGGTTGGTGGGTCCGCGCCACGACTGGTGCCGGAAGGACCGGGTGGGAGCTCGAGTCAAGCTCCACCTGGATCATCCGGTATCGTGGATAACTCGGTGATGACTGCCATCGCACAAGTCGTGCGAGAGGAGGTGGGGAAGGCGTTGAAGGGGAGCACCCCTCCGCCTGAGCAGGCCTCGAGGCGTCAGAAGCGACGGGAGATTCGACGTACTCTCCGTCGTGAGGTGGACTCGGAGTCTGAGTCCTCTGCAAGTGGCAAGTCGGGTGAAGAAGATCTTACTCGACATGGTCGTGTGACTCACACGGACCGTCTTGGGACTAGAGTCGTCCCAGGAAAGATCGTGGTGAATAATCCATTGTTCAAGGATGTCTTCGACTGTGAGACATATGGGTTGGTCAACAAGTCGTTGACCTACTCAAATAGCCAGGCCCGTACCCTGGGCCGGCGCAAGAAACACGTTGCGCAATCCTTCGGGGTCCGTTCAGAATGGGACGGGACTCCACCCCTGAAGGTCTTCCAGTTTTTGCGGAAGTTCGCAAAAGCCTGCGATGACAATGATGTCTCTGAAGCTGAAGCGTTTTTCATGCTTCAGGACTTCACCAAGGAGCCACTCCGCTCCGAGGTGATGAACGTCATGCCAAGTCGGCATGGTGGGAATCCGGGTGAGGTGACCTCCTACCTGGAGTTGGTTAATTGGATCCTTCGTCTTCACGCAGACGAGGCTTCCTTGGCTGTGCAGGTTGAAGAGTTCAACCGCGCCACCCAGAGTAAGGGTGAAGAGGAACGGGAGTTCGCTGAACGACTCCGTCAGCTGAACGTCCTCTGTGGATTCCTATATCCCCAAGGAGTCATTAAGGGACGCTTTGTGGAGGGTGTCCACCGAGCAGCTCGAGCGACTGTGCGAGAGCGTAATACTCCGACCATGACTCTGGCGGAGTTGGCACGCATCGCCCAGACTAAGGGTGATGAGTACCGCTGGCTCGTGTCTGAGCAGCGGAAGGAACGAGAGAAAGAAGTTAAGGGAATGGAAGCAAGTCGCTTCCGCAGAACTGCAAGGATGCCTTCCTACACGCGGACGTACCCTGCAGTACCTTCGTCCTCAACTCGAGAGACGGAAGGTATGGTGGCCGCCATCCCTGATAAGTCACAGGGAAAAGCGGGGCCATCGGCGTCGATGAGTGATCGGCCGTGTTGGCAGTGTTCCAAGTCGGGACACTGGGCAGCCCAATGCCCCACTCTGGACGTTCGTTTGAGAGCCCTGTTGGCTCGTATTGGGAAGCTCGGTATTCCGAGGACTGATTCGGATACCCGGCCACACACCACACGTGTGACGGCCATGACTCAACCTAAGTCAGAGGATGAGTCCACGCTTGAGAAGGGGGAAACCTCTTCCCCCAGCTCAAGTGGCAAGGATACTCCATCATCCGAGTCGGATGAGGGAAACGCCTAGCCGCTGGGACTAAGACTGACCCAAAGGCTCCAGCGGTAATGAAGCGGGTTGCTTCACGCTCACCGACCCATGGGAGAGTGAAGGTCCTGACTCGACCTCGAGGGGTGAGACCTAGGGACAAGGCCCCTCCTCAGAAGCACGACCCGAGTCGGATTGTGTCAGTGCTGGTAGGGAGTAACTACCAGGTCGCAGCTCGACTCTGGCTGCAGGATGGATATGAGTTTACCTCTCGTGTCATAGTCGACACAGGCTCTGCTGCCTCTCTCATTAGGCAAGACTTATTGCCAGAGGGGACAGATGTGAGCCCCGCCGGCTCACCCGAGTGGCGTATGTTTGATGTCAATGGGGGACTCCTCCCCATTGTTGGGTCTATTGCATTGACTGTTTGCATTGGGTTCTACCAGACGCAGGTGAACTTTGGAGTAGTCTCCAATATGTCAGTCCCCGTACTCCTGGGAACTGACTATCTGGACCTCCATGTCCCGGCCGTCTGTGGACCGGAAGGGATAATCCGAATGCGTAATGGAGAGACTGTCCCCATATTGCGTAAAGGGAGGACTGTTTCCCCTACGACTCATCAACCTAGGGAAAACTCTCCCAAGGGTGGAGGCTCTACGACCCATGTACGAGTATGTAAGGGTACGGTAGTCCCGCCCCGATCAAGGACCTTTGTGCGAGTACGCACACGGTTTCGAGGGAATGGACTTGTTTCCCCCGTGGACCGAGTCTATTATACTCACCAAGTGCAAGTTGCTTGGGGCCCCATGACTTGTGGGGATGACCAAACCTGGTGGGTGGAGGTCCTCAACACGTCGGAGGAACCTCGACGACTCCCCGGAGGCATGAAGATTGCGTCGATCTCTACCTTTGAGGGGAATGTCGTTGCTGTGACTCAACAGCAATGGGAGGATATTGGAATGGCAGGCTCTGCCGACCAATCGAGTTCATCGACGGCTAAGTCGCCGACGGTACATCGGGAGAACATCCCGGAGTGTTTACATGGACGACTGGATGAGTTAATCCAGAAGCATCACAAGTTGTGGAATGGTGACCTTGGGCTCATCAAGGCCACCGAACACAGAATCGTGTTGAAGCCAGGGGCTAGGCCAGTTCGCCTGAGTACCTACCGTATGGGACCAGACTCACGGGAACTCACCCGAGAGCAGGTCCAACGGATGCAAGACATGGGTGTCATTGAGCCTTGCTCAAGTGAGTGGGCCAGTCCCATAGTCTTGGTGCCCAAGTCAGACGGCACGATGCGGTTCTGCATCGATTATCGTAAGCTAAACGAGCGGACGGTAAGGGATAGTTACCCCTTACCCCGTATGGACGATTGCCTTGACTCACTCGGTGAGGCACAGTACTTTTCCACGTTGGACTGCAACGCGGGGTACTGGCAGATACCCATCCGCAAGGAGGACAGACACTTGACCACCTTCACGTGTCACTGTGGAGTTTATCAGTGTACACGGCTCCCTTTTGGGCTTTGCAATGCACCTGCGACTTTCCAGCGTGCTATTGACTTGATACTTGCCGGAGTCAAGTGGCAGATCGCCCTGGTGTATCTGGACGATATCATTGTGTTCTCCGGGACTGCCGAAGAACACTTGTCCCACTTGGACAGAGTGTTTACCCTGTTGGGTGAAGCAGGAGTAACACTCAAACCTACGAAGTGTCACCTCTTTAGTAATGAGGTGGAGTACCTCGGCCATATAGTCCGGCCAGGTCGCATTCTGGTCAATGAGAAGAACCTCATGGCCATCCGTCGGGCGAAGTTCCCCCAGACGCAGACACAACTCAGGAGCTTCCTGGGTATGTGTAACGTATACAGACGCTTTGTGGCGAACTATGCCAAAGTGTCTGCACCGTTGAACCACTTGGTAAGTTCCAAGATGCCCAAGCGCTTGGATGCTCCCAAACCCCCGGAGCAAGAAGCGTTTGATAGGTTGCGAGAGCTCCTCTGCAACCCACCGGTGTTAGCGATCCCGAGACCGGGGGCTCACTACATCGTTGATGTGGACGCAAGTTACGACCAACTCGGTTGTTGCTTACTCCAACAACAGCCTTCGGGGGAGTATTTACCCGTTGGCTATTTCAGTAAGGGACTCTCACCCGCCCAGAAGAACTATTCTGTGACGGAGGTAGAGGGTCTTGGCGTGGTATGGGCAGTCTCCATGCTACGGCCATACATCGAAGGAAGGAAGTTCCTCATTCGATGTGACCACAAGGCTTTGAAGTGGATACTCACCACTACAGCCTGTACGAATAACCGACTCAATCGATGGCGACTCTGCCTCGCTGAGTTCGATTATGATGTTGAATATCGGCCAGGCCCGAAGCATGCGGTTGCGGACGCGTTGTCTCGCATACCGACGGATGGGAAAGACACTTCCCCTATCCCTGAGGAACTCCCTCATGTGGCAGTGACCACTCGCTCCGGAACTGTCCTCGACCCGAGGATGCCTGGCATGGCCAAATTATTACCCGTGTCTTTGGATGAGTTTGTCCAGGCACAGGAGAGCGACAAACTTTGTCGACGACTCAGGAAGGAGCTCGACCAGGCTCAACCGACTCGGTTCTTCCTGAATGACAACGGCATACTCTGCCGTAAGGGATATACCCAGGGGGACAAGCAAGTCGTCGTCCCCAAGGAGTTACGCAAGAGTATCCTCCAACGGGAGCACTCCTCACCGTTGGGTGGACACCCAGGGTCTACGAGGATGTATCAGACCCTACGTAAGAAGTACTATTGGCCATCACTCGTGGCTGATGTGTACGGATATGTAGCCGCATGCGCGACTTGCGCAAAGAATAGACTCATGGAGTCCCGGCAGACTTCTTCCATGAGACTCTTTCCTGCAACAGAGCCGTTTGCAGCGATAGCAGTGGACTTACTCGGTCCACTACCACGAACACCTGAAGGATATGAGTACCTTCTGGTGATGTGTGATCGCTTCACTAAGCTCACACGGGTATCCCCACTCAAGGATATCACAGCCGTGGACGTTCTGAGTGAGTTACTCGACGTCTGGGTTGCCAGTTATGGCATCCCCGACTCTATCCTTTCGGATAACGGACCACAGTTTGCGTCCGTCCTGTATCAGGGAGTCATGAAGATGTTGGGGGTGCAGACGAACTTCGCCACCCCTTACCATCCCCAGACTAATGGGCAGGTGGAACGATTCAACAGGACTCTAGTGCGCCAGTTGCGTCACTATGTCCATGACCATGTAGTCACATGGGCTCGTTATGCGTCACTACTCGTGACAGCATACAACTCCCAGGTACACAGTAGTACGGGAGAGGCACCGTTTGCCTTCGTCTGCCCCCGACGACTTCCGTCAGTAGCTGTGGAGCGTCTCACCCAGACTGAGGGTGAGACTTCGACTCAAACACCGAGTCAGGCGAAAGCCTCCCTACTCCAGAGACTGGAGGAGATGATACCCCTTGTCCGGGCTACTATGGAGAAGGCCCAAGCCCGTTACAAGAGGTACTTCGATGTCCGAGTCAGACATCGTCGCGATCCGCTCCGAGTTGGAGATTGGATTTATGTTAACTCCCACGACAATAAGGGAGGGAAATTGGTCTTCAAGACTCTGGGACCATATCACATCCTTAAAACGGATGGACGTCGGTTAACCATCGAGAGTGATGATGGTATCCGGACAATAAATGGGAATCACGCGACTCGCGCACCCGAACCCCCAGAGGGAGATCCCGCTTGGGAAAGGGCTTTGCAAGCATGGAAAGTCCCATCCTTGCCGACCTCTTCCAATAAGCCATTGGAGGCGGTGTTCGACAAGTTTGTCGGGCACGGATATGATGAGTCGGGGCGACTCATGCTCCGAGTCAGGTGGTTCGGGTATGGACCAACTTCCGACACATGGGAGTTTGTAGAGGACCTACCAGTAGAGAAGGTCCGTAGATACTGCCAGACTGTGGGCATATCTATACGCCGACGTAGCACTCGTACGTCGGGGGATGAAGTCCCTGCTCCAAGTCAGAGCAGAGCGGCAAGCCAACCATGAGTACAAACACATACCATGGTTCTTCAAAGATTCTCTACTAACAAAGCCGACTATGGCACAATACAAAACGAGAAGAATACCCACCACTCTTCTCACCAAGGAAAGAACAAGTCGTTCGACCGCTGACTCTAGCGTTCCATATGGCCACCCCCACCACTATAGGGACCGCCCGACCACGAACCCCCAGGGTCGTAGGCCGGTAGCGGAGGGGCGTAACCCACTCGGGAGGGCCCCGGAGTGGAAGCACTGGGAGGGGCCCGCCGACTCGCGGACCCATCCCCGTCGTAAGATAGATGTCCGGAGGTACTCCCTCCGTGACGCGGAAGCTGCTGCTGAGTCGACAGCAGCCGTTGGACAAACTCGTGTCCAACCGCGAGGCGAGTGACCTCAGCTGCCAATGACTGTCGCGCCGTGGCTGAGTCGCCCGACGCGAGGAAGTGACTGACACGCCGGGTGACCCAAGCCAACGTGTCAAGGGAGGCCACGAGTGAGGCCTCCACCGTGGCGTCATACATGATGGCTCCCAAGTTGGGAAGCATCTCGCCAACGCCACGCGCAATCGGCATGGGTACCGGAGTTCGGACCCGTAGCGAACCCAACGCCACGTCGGGGAAGGGCTCGAGGAACTGGAAGGGTGGAGCCTGAGTCGGCTCCACACCCCCCGAGGTCGGAGTCGCGACCCGCGGGGAAGTCGTCGGCACAGCTCGCCCGCGGCTTCGAGGGGCTCCTCGATGAGCACCACGACGAGTCGTCGCCGATGATGTCGCCCACCCAGAGCCAGGGGGCGACGTAGAGGGAGTAACCCCCTCTGCGTAGGGAAGGGAAGAGTCCCCCAACCCCTCACGCAAGAACAGCTGTCCCTGCACCAGAGTATGGGTGACATGGACGAACTCCCGGGGTGGCTCACTCTCCAACCCCGGCTCTGGACGCTTGTTGCGGCGGAGGAAGGGTTCCAGCTGCGCCCAATCGAGTCGATTGTGCAGGGTGACCATACCCTTAAGGAGGAACGGAGCCAGGTCCCCCGCGCCCAAGGCTAACCAGTGGAAGCCAAGGGTTTCCATACCCTCCACCAGAGCCGGTGGGAGGTGCCACAGGTAACCCCGATGGACTACATCGGAGTACCAGCCCCGAGTCACCACGACCACCCAGTGCGTGGCGAGGTAGGCGAAGACCCGGTTACCCTCCGAGCTGGAGCGTAGCACGGAGCCAAAGTAGGCAACGAGGAGGGGGATCCGAGCCGGAAACCCACAAGGTACCTCCACTGTCTCCCACCACCCTGGGAGAAAAGGGTACTGGTGCTCACGCTCCTCCAGAGGTACGTGGGTGAACTCCACCCGCGACCCGTGGATGAGGAAGCCCGAGGAGCCCCGGAGTCGGAACTCCTCTCGCACCACGCCGTGTTGGGCGTGGGCGTCCTCTCCGCCCAGGTAGGGACGGGGAAGGGCACACCACTCGGTAGACACAACCGCGTGGGTGTCGTCGATTTCCTTGTCGCCCGACCCCAAGGCGAGGGAGGTTGACAACGCCTGGACTTCAGGCGCGTCCGCCAGGCAGAGTAGCGCTGGTAGGTCGCAGACCACCCCATCAGGTAGAGTCACCTGGTTGGGGTACCGACGAGTCCGGCGGTACCATACGTCGGTCCGCCGTGGCTCGGGGATGATCAAGTAGACATCCTTGAGCTTGCAGTCGGGAAGCTCCCCGACTGACTTGGGAGGCGCCCAGGCTCGGGGCCCCATAGGAGGACGGGGCCGCGGCGGGAGTAGCAGCCGTGACTCAGGAAGGCGGGGGATGGGAGTCACATCCCCTTCCGCCACCGGGTTGGAAGACCCATCCCCCGGTGGGACCACGGCCGAGGGGGCAGTAGGAGGTGATGGGGCGGGGACGGCTGAGGCGGCCGCCTCCGACCCTCGCCCGGGACGAGTCGTCTCCATGGCCGACCCCCGGCTGAGAGACTCCTCAGTCCCGAGGGCCTCCTCTCCCGTCCGTCGCTTGTCCGACAGAGACGTCGGAGACGGGGACAAAGGCCGACTCGGCTCACCCGCCATCACGCGACCAACCTTGACCGACTCGGTGAGGTTGAGCACGGGGGGGGACACGACCCGCTCCCCCTCCGACGACAACCAACCTTGACCGACTCGGTGAGGTAGAGCAAGGGGGGGGGACACGACCCACACCCCCCACCGACAACGAAGAAGCCCGACACAAGGGGCAGCGCGGGGATGACACAACCCCGCCAACGAGGACAAAGGGGGGGGAACACAACCCACGCCCCCACCGACAACGAAGACGCCCGACACAGGGGCGGAAGGGGGAAGACACCACCCCAACCAACGACACCAACCGCACGGCGGGAAGAGACAGACCCGCCGACGCGAGGGAGCAGCGGCGGGAAGGCACACACCCGCCCGCACACACGAAGGGGAGAGAAGACCCCGCACCGGCGGCCGAGTCCCACCGCCGGCGACCGAGTGCAACACCCCCAACTCGGGGTGCGCACACCCCTCAACCCTGACTAGAAAGGGGGGGAAGGAGTGAGGAACACCCCGCAGAGAGCCAGCTGGGGGTGGATCGAGCTGAAGGGGGGGACACAACCCGACCCCCCGAGAGCAACCGTACCCCAACTGAAGGGGCAGGTGCACGTCGACGTTCCGAGTGAGAACGTCGACGCCCTACTCCTCCAGTTGAGGGGCAGGGGGTGTGGCGGAGGTACGCCGACACCCAGATTAGGGGGCTCACCCACACGTGAGTCCACCCGTGGAGCACCCTGACCAGGTGGGGGACGACTTTCCCCCACCCCTGTTTCGCGTGGAGGGGGCTCCTCTACCCAGTGTCAGGGCAGAGAGCGCACCCCACGGAGAGGGACTGCCTCTCCCGGAGGGCCCCGCCGGACGCGAGTGCAACCCCGGCGTAACCCTGGTGCACGCTAGACGCCAGCGATGCACCGTACTTTGCATCTCAACTCGGGAATTGCATCCTCCTCTCCCGGTCACTGCGACTCGCCGCTGATTGGACGTCCACCGGGACGGCTGGACTTTTGAGAAGGGGGAAATGTGGGAGATTGGGCCGGAATTCGGTACCAATACTTTGAAGATTCGGGTCAAGTGGACCTGACCGGAAGTCGAAATTCACCCGACCCACGATGGTGAAACTTCTGACTTCTGGACGGAAATTCGACTAGGACTTCCGACATACTAGAGCAGGGTAATGCTGCTGGTATTTGTTTCTTGGGATTTTTGCACGGGAGCCAGACGGATTTCTACGCTTTGAGTTCTTTGCATGTGGAGTGATATGATTGGTTTGTTTGAGGGTTCATTTTCTGAGTGTTTTGAGGGGTTGCGTGAGCGTGTGAGGAGGGTTGATAAGGAGGGACAGCAAGGCGGGGAGGGCCCACCTTGGCTGGCCAAGCAAGAAAACACCGTCTGGCTCCGACACATCTTGTTCGTGCCTTGGTGAGTGGACCCGCTCACCACACGCAAGTTCCGTGTTCGGCTGTGTGGAGGTGCTTGCTTCCGGTGTCCCAAGTTGGGATATCGGCAATACTCCTCTTCCTTCCCTGACTCGGGGTTGGTGCTTGGGAGTACTGCTACAGGCAGTTCCTCCCGATAGGCTACTACAGTCGCGTCCTGACTCCAGCCGAGAAGAATTATTCCACGACGAAGCGCGAGTGCTTGGCGGTCGTGTGGGCTTGCTTCCTGTTACGTCCATATCTTGAAGGACAAGAGTTCCTCATCCGGACGGACCACGCCAGCCTAAGGTGGCTGCTATGTATGGACAGCAGCCAAGGAAGGGTCGCCCGGTGGCGCTTACGCCTTTCGGAGTTCAAGTACAAGGTGTGCACCAGTGCAGGGAGGGAGCACCACTGCGCCGACACCATGTCCCGGCTGGAGACTCCTGCAGCCGACACCGGTCCTATTCCGGAGGAAATACCTTGCTTCATCCTCCCGAATGTTGGACGTGGCTGGCATGCTCCCCTGTATGAGACACCTGAAGCTCATCAACCGGTGACCATTCACCGGATGCTGGAGGCACAACTGACGGATCCTCAATGCTTGGAGCTTCGCCACCAAATGGACCTGAACCGGAACAGTCGTTTCTCCGAGTCTACAGATGGACTCCTGGTACGGGTGTCACCCTTCGATGGGGCAACTCAAGTCTACGTACCCCGAAGTCTGCGAGCTGACATCCTACGCCTGGAGCACTCGTCTCCCCAGGCCGGACATCCTGGCATCAATCGGATGTATGCTTCAATGCGACGACATTACTACTGGGAAACCATGGCCAGCGACGTCCATATGCACCTGGAGGCTTGTGTTTCTTGTGCAAGGTACCGGTTGTTCCAGAGGAAGAAGACTTCTAAGCTACGCCTATTCCCGGCGGCGGAGCCCTTTGCAAGCTTAAGCATGGACACCCTGGGGCCCCTACCTGAAACATCCAGCGGCAACATATACCTGCTCATCATTTGTGACCGGTTCTCCAAGTTCACTCGAGCAATCCTGCTGAGGACCATTACGGCTCTGGATGTCACGTCAGCCTTCTGCGAGTACTGGATAGCTGCCTACGGCCCTCCAGACTCCGTCTTAACAGACAATGGCCCCCAGTTTGCATCCCTGTTCTTCCAAGGAGTCTATGACCTGATGGGCTTAAAGAACTTGTTCACCACGACGTACCACCCGCAAACGAACGGCCAGGTGGAACGATTCAACCGGACCCTAGTGGATATGCTACGGCACTACGTGCAGGAGCAGCAAGAAGACTGGGATGAGCTCCTGGCTGTCCTTACTCTAGCCTACAACTCCCGAGTTCACCGGACAACGGGGGTCGCTCCACTCGACTTTGTCACCCCAAGGCGGCTGACCAACTTCTCCCTGGAAAGAATACCAGACGGTCTCCTGCCTGCATTGAAGTCAGGTCCCAAGGTCAAGGATGAGTTCCTGGAACAACTGAAGCTCCTGCTCCCCAGAGTCAAGGAGTCAATCTCAAAGACCCAGGAGCGATACAAGCGGGACTATGACAAGGGAGTCCGGGAAAAGAACAAGGACCTGGGTGGTGGCGACTGGGTTTTTGTGGACAACCATAGCAAGACCCGGGGGAAGCTGGACTCTTAAGACGGATGGACCTCATGAGATCCTGAATACGGATGGCTGGACCTTCCTTCTAGACGTGGATGGCTTCCCGTACCGGGTGAGCAGCGACCATGTCACCCGAGCTCCACCGCCAAGCAAACGGGACTTGACCCGGCCCAAGCGGGCCGCAGTACCCTGGCTATCCCAAGAAGAAGGCCGGGAATATGTCTACGTCAAGTTTGTCGACCATGCCTGGAGAGACGGGCGCTTGTACCTGCGAGTACGCTGGTTCGGTTTTAACCCGGCAGATGATACCTGGGAACCCTCAAACCGGTTACCCATCGCGGAAGTCTGCGCCTACACGCGACGGAACGGGATCGAGGGCACTCCGGTGGCCAGAGCCGGCAAGATCCTGGAGTCGGACTCGGAGGAGGACCAGGAGGACGGGACCGATCAAGACCCTCAGGACGAGCCGAGCTCACCCGCAACGGATGCGGAACAAGAGGATTGAGAAGAAGGGAACGGGTATATCAAGGAAAACACGCAATGCAAGCATGGAACAATCAAGGAAAACAAGCACCCGCTCGAGCAACCCTTCTCTCCGCCTCTTCCCTCCTCCCTTCTCCCAAGACTCTCACCCTCCTTGCCCCCAAGTACTACTCCCGGCGCGGACGCTGTGCCGCGGGAGCGTCCTCCAGCGCTGCCTCCGCGGCACGACGGGAACCGGAGGAAGGCGGGATGACGTAGTGCGGCGGGCGCGGTGCATCCAGGTATGACGCCATCGGAGTTGTACCGGTAGTTGACGGGCGCTCCCGCTCATCCAGATATGCTTGTCGGCGCCCCTGGAAGCCAGTGAAGGTCTCTGACCGCTGCTAGGCCAGGCCATGCCGCGTCAAAGTCGCCAGAAGTTCGCCAACCACCGGGCTGTCCGACATCTGGCCGCTGTCCGCGCAAGCAAACACCCGGTCAACCACGTTGTTCAAGACGCTGGCGTAAGTACCCAGCACCAGGGAAGACCCGACGCCTTCAACCTGCACCGGAAGACGACCCAGCTGGTCTTCAATCATACCGACGTCGTACTGGTCGCATGTCGGGCCACCTTGGTTCAGGTACCAGTCAGGCACCCGGAAGCGGGTAAGGCGCAGAGTCGGCGCCGGGATCTCGAACCGCCCCGAGGATGCCACTACCGGACGGTCCACAACAGCCCCAGAAACCGGAGTCCCCAACTCCAGCGGAGGCACAGGGCCGCCGACGTTTGAAGAAGGCGCCCGAGGCAGAACGGCCGGAGTAGTCGGCGACCGCACGGCCACCCCCCGACTCGCTGCAGACAAGCGCGGTGCCGGAGGAGCTTGAAGCACCGGCACAGACGGAGCGGAACGCAAACGCGCCGGCGACGGTCCAGGCGAAGCCACCGGGACGACAGGTGCAACAGGAGCAAGCGGAACCGCCGCAGGCGCCCGACCGACCGCCGCGGCCCATCCCGACTCTTGCACCGGCGGCCCAGTTGGCAGAAGATCGAGGGCGACCGGAGCAGGAATGCTGCCTAGCTGCGGCCACCCCGGAAGCGGTGTCGCTAGCTGCACCTTGGCCGGAGAAGACTGGTAGACCACCTGCACCCAACCGGAGCCATCCCGACGCGGGCTGTTCTGGTCGGCGATCGCGTTCAAGAAGCTCCGGTCATGCACCGGCAGCCGACGCCGGAAGTCAACCATCGCCTGGAAGAGCTCCTTGTACTCCTCGTCCTGGCTGCACAGGAAGTCGACGGTCAACTTGTCGACGATCCAGACCATCAGGAGGTCGGGGAGAAACCAAAGCCGGTTGGACACCAAGACCTCGTGGAGCCAGTGGTTGGCCGCCAAGACCGTCATCTCGGAGGTGTACATCATGTACGGGATCGAGGGGAAGAAGCCCTTGATCGACGCCTGGGTCAAGGCGTCCAAGAAGTACCAGGTGAAGGGGATGCTGGATGGAGCAAACCCGACCGGGATCTCGATTTCCTGCTGCTGC
This sequence comes from Pyropia yezoensis, assembly GCA_009829735.1. Classification (NCBI taxonomy): domain Eukaryota; phylum Rhodophyta; class Bangiophyceae; order Bangiales; family Bangiaceae; genus Pyropia; species Pyropia yezoensis. The sequence continues at coordinate 19,420,820 of CM020618.1, read as the reverse complement.
GGGATGACCTTGGGGTAGTACGCCGCCCGGTTAGCCTTGTCCAGCTTCCAGAACTCCTGATGGTTGCAGCTCACGAGGAAGTCACGCTGACGCCCGCGTCGCTCACCTTGCTCCCGTGCCGGCGACAACTTGGAGTATTTCCGGGTCAGGAAAGGCGGCTCCAGGGCGACCATGCTCGGACGGGGATCGCAGTTCAGGCTCCCCGACCCCTTGAGCGCCTCGTCCCAGACCTTGAGCGCCCGGTGGACGTACCCTTCCTCCTCTGGCCACCGGAGAACGGACGCGGACACACGACGCTCGGTCAAGGGTAGATCCAGCACCAGCGCGAAGAGGAGATCCTCCAGGCGAGCAACCCAAGAGGAACCCGAGAAGCTCCGAGAGCGGTCTTGTGCCAGGCGCATCTGGTCCGCCGTATGAAGACGAGTCTTGTCCATCTCGGTCAAGACCCCGCGCTGGAGTTCCTTGCGCCAGATGTCCAAGCAATCCTGTTGGCACTGGGCCGCGCTGGCGTTGCCGACCACCGTGGAGTAGCGCCGGCCCGCCAGAGGATCCTGCCCAAGAAGCATCTCCGGGAGACCCACCGGGGGGGTCTCGACCGGATGCATTGCAGAAGCCGGGGGAACCCGATCCGTCCCCGCCGTGGCAACCGACACCGACACCCGAGGAACCGGAGGCAGGAGAGGGGCGCGACTACCCGAGTTCTCCTCCGCAACACTCGCCGCCGGAACCACGGGCCCAGCTTGGATCTCGGAACTGGACATGACGTCAAGACTCCGGGGGAACGAGAGGGCCAAGGTGAAGGAGAAAGGAGGGGGGGACAGAATCGGAGCAGGTGATCGTGACCGGGGTGAAGACGCTCGACCTCGGCACCGGTGTGGACGTGCTCGAGGCTGTGCACGGTGGCACCTGGTTCGGCCCGAGGACGTGCCGGACTAGGGAGGGAGCTATGTAGCATCCCTGGCCCCGACTTGGCGCCGACCCGGGACTACAACCAGAGGGCACCAGGTGCCAGAACACGCCCGCCGTGTGGTGATGGTTGGCGGCCGTGGCCCGTGCCCGGCACTGGGATGCGGTGGACTGCGCTATCCACACGTGAGAGAGGGATTTCTGATGGGTTTTTGCATACTTGTGAGGGACTTGATTTGAGAGAAATTGAGTGTGAGATTAGTGAGTGGGAATAGAATTAGTAGTGATAGTGGCCCCCGACCTGACGAGGTTAGACTCGGGTCGGGGCCACTCGGGGTTATGGGGGGGGCTACCTGGCCAACGTGCCGAGGCTCCCCCAGATGCACGTTAAGAGGGACAGCGAGGCGCCCTTGGCCCGCGCCCTCAGGAAAAAGACAACTGCGCGTTTGCTTTCCTCTTCCCCGTGTGCACTACCGTGCGTATCTGTTTGCTCTGCGAGCAGGCACGTGAGGCAACAGGCATACCATTCTCGTAGTTCCCCTTTTTGTGTTACCTGTCCCTTTCCCCCGAGGGATATTGACACGTGTCTGAGAGGATCGAGTTTTATACCACACCAGAGAGGCCCGTCAAATCCGGGCTTCTCGCGCCGATGCACCTCCGCGCCCTCGTCGAGACAGGAAACGAGCGGGGTCTTGCGGGTGGAGCCATCGTCCTGCTCCAGCGCGGCATAGGGGACACGGCCGCCAGAGCCGGTCACCACTAAAAAGAGGGGGAGGCGCGATCCATCGGCACACACAGTAGCAACCAGGCTGGCGGCCTCTGCCCCACTCTGGACGCTTGGAATGACGAACTCAGGACGGGCGTCGTCCTTACCCGCCACCACGGTCATCCTGGTCGTCTCCATGAGGCCCTCAGCATTCATCATGGACTCATCGGTATTCCAAACCTGAGCCGTGCAGGTGATACGAAACTCAGAGCAGAGGAGACGGTAAGCGGCGAAAAAGTTGGCCACAGCCTCCGGAGTTGACGCATCGGCACGCACGCTCTCCAGTGCCCTCGGCCGCACGCGTTGCAACTTAAGGTGCCTCCCCAAAAATGAAGAAAAAAAAGTACGACTCGGAACCCCACCCGCACCAAACCTCCGCTCGGCCTCCTCAGTACGTCCCATATCAGCATTTTATTGGCGGAGAAGCACACCCGCGATCTCACAGGTCAAGATGTTACCCCCCTTCATCCAGGCGGCGAGGTAATCGGCAATCACGCGCTCCTCCTCGGCCGAAAAGAACGGCGGCCGACCGAGCTGGACGGGCGCCTCCCGGCTGTTCAGCCACGTGCGGACATTGGCCCTCGTGGCACCGGTGGCCCTCATCAGGCCCGAGACAGTGATGGTGCCCGCCTCCGCCTCCGCCACCGCCAGGCGGTCACGCATCTCGTCCGTCAACCGGACACCCCACTTGCGCTTGGTCGGGGACACGCCGTCGGTCACGGATCCGCCGGCAGCAGGGGCAGACATCGCTCCAGCAGTCACAAGAAAAAGGGAAAGGCGTTCGAGTGTTTTGTGCACTGCAGCTTCAATGGATGTGCGGGCAATCAATTTCGCTCGTAACTATGACACGTTTGGCCACGTGCTGAGTTGAACTCAACCTCTTCTCTGAGCGGCTGTTGGGCATTCAATCAAATATTGGCCAAATTGGCTTTGATTCTGTGACGTCGTCGCAACCATGACTGCGCAGCTGGTGTGCACCAGAGGCTGCCAAGCGTATCTACTCAAAACAAGCATATGACGCGGGTGTTCGTTTACCGTGCCACGCGTACGCTCTGACAAGATTCTGAATGTGCCTGGTACGCATATCTACGCGCACTCTATAGGGCAAAATGAACGCGCAAGTATCAAGCTCGAACGTATTTTCGCCAGGTACGCTGTCGAGCAAGACGTAGCGGCCATAACGTACTTACCATCGTTTTCCGGACGGACATCAGCTGTATTGAGATCAATTGGATAGTTCAAGGCACTAAAGAAGATTTTATGAGCCTTCGAGCTGACCATTTTGCCAACAAGTACGCTTGCGGTACGCTCTTCGCGGCATTTTTGACGGTACGCTTGCCGGATATTAGGAAACAAAAAGTCGTGAGGAGAGGACGCTTTTTCAGGCGTGTTAAAGAGGTCGCGTGCTCGCAGTTGACGACACGCTCGTACGCGTTCACTGATTTCTAAAATCACTCATTACTCGTACGCTCGACCAAAAGTGGTACGCTTGACACCCCCTGGTGTGCACGCGCATACACGAGGCAAGGCCATGTTTCGCGAGGCTGTGGCTTCTCTGGTTGGGAAGTTGGCCCGCGGGAAGGCCTGCTGAGATCATCATCAGCCCATGGCGAAAGCATCCTCATCGAATTGCACACACGCCGCAAGAAAAAGGACCTGTTGGCATGGATGAAAAACGAACAATGCTTTGACCCGGCAGAAATAGTCCATCGGTTAATTCATTCCTTTTTGCTTTTCATAATGCTATGCATTATATTCGTTTTTTTTGAAGGTACATGGATGTGCGGAGCAAAGTATCTTTCCTTTAGCGCTCCTCTTGATAGTCTATTATTCACCTCGCCGATCCCCTCATTTGAGTCGGTCGAGAGGATCAGTTTAGGGGATACGGAATCGACGATTCTGACCCATCTCGCTCTGAAAATTCACGAAAATGCGATATTGCAGCGCTTTGACTGCGCTTCACGGCGAAAGACGCAAAAAGGATGGCACGCGGCATATAGAGTTCTGAGCATACCTGGTATTGATGGATATCAGTTTAAGTCCGCCTTTCAAACCGACGATCCAGTCACCTGTGGAACCCACGAAGACGCTTCATTGCTCAAGCAGCGATGGCTGCTGGGATACGCCTCTCATGTGACTGTTCCCTAATGAAGGCGTCCCACGTCAAGGGACCTAGGTCACGCGACAGCTGTCTCTGTAAAGTCGATAGTGCAAAGCTCTTGGCGTGTTCAGCGAGCGCATGCACGGATGCACCTGGGACCCGGCGGGGGTCCGGCACCATCGCAGCCAGCCATATGCGGGACCCAGCGGAAGCGCCAGAGAAAGACGGGAAATGAAGGAGGGCACCGCAAAGAGGGCAAGTGTAGAAAAAGAGAAGGAACAGGGAGAAAAATGGAGGGGGGGGAAGGGGGGCGCCCAGGCGCAGGTTGCTGTAGGGGACGGGGGGGCAGGAAATCGGCACACGCACGGTGGGGTGCAGGAGTGCGGTGGAGCCGTGTGATCGGCAGGCCACAAATCAGGGGGCGGCTGTGGCGCCTAGCAATCCTTGTCGCGCGCCGCTCCGCAGTTGTGACAGGGCTATCGGGGGCGGCCTGGTGTCCCCTAGCGCGACGTGCGCACGAGAATACGTTGGGCGCTCAGGGGGCACGGCGCGGGATAAGAAGAGTGCGGCGCCGCCGGGAGGCTTCGCTTGCACTTGCTGTGCTCTCAGGCTCCGGGACTTACTGGTGCACCTTCGTAGGGCACTGTGGCGTGTCGGCCAGGCAGGATGCACTGGATCCACTGAGAGAGGGCTGGGTGTCGTGAGGGAATTGGTCACTGAGGGGACAGCTTTTAGTATACTGGGGGAAGCATCTTAGCAAGTCACAAGGGTGACCAGGCTACGCTGAGTCCGATTCTGGCGTCAGAAAGAGCTTTGGACCAAGCATTTCTGAAATATGGTCCTTTACAAAAAGCGGATGAAATGAAGGGAATTCGCTCAATAGATGGGGAAGGTACCATAGACACTCGGGCAGCCCAAGAGTATTGGTGATTTCTGAATTCTGTCCAGGTGGACCGAGACTGACTCTCTCAGACGGGCTCTCAGCCATTGAGATACACCGCTGGGACCGACTCCAAGCCCAATGTGCCCTTACGAGCTGGAATCGCCTCTATTTCTCTTCACATCTCCGGGGAATCAAGTGGTTCTGCCAATGTCTCCCGGCAAAGTGCTTCTGACAATAGAAAATCTCAAGCTTCTGACAAGAAACAGTGATTAACAGATTCGGCCCTTCCTGGCCCGGCATACGACCACTTGATTGGGGCTTCAAGCAGCTGATAGCGCTGTCCAGCCAATGCCGTGCCCGAAAAGAGCAGAAGTTGGCTCTACGACTCGGTCTCGGTCCACCAGGACAAAATTCAGCGAGCAGAACCACTCGCTACTTCAAGCGATTCCCAGTCCGCCGTTTTGCCATGCCCCACGTCTCGTCTTGCGCTCGCCGACCAAGACCTGGCCCGTCGCGTGACATGACGCGCTGGCGTACGCATCTGTCTGCGCTGGCCTACGAGGCATGGCCATTTGCGACAGACATGTGGGCGGGGGTGTGTGCGTTGGGCGGCAAACGCGGGGCAGGGAGGGGTGACTCCGGTCGCGACAACAGCGGCCAGCACGACCATCACCCCCGCCGCCACCTCCCCGGCGTCTGCCAGTGTCACTTTGGCCGCCCCACCCGCGGCGGACGCCCGGCAGAGCAATGGCTCTCAGTCGCTTGAACCGGGGGTCATGGACCTGCCTGAAGTATTTAGTGCACGAGTGCACCAAAGCGACTTCCTGCAATGTCCGCTGGAAACAGTCTTACGGTACATAACCAGTGAACGTCTTTCAACACCATGTTAGCCGCCATCAAAAGCTTTTCTGCAGTCATCATTATCTTTGCTGTTCGATGTTGTTTTCTTCAGCTGGAAATCCTTATAACAACTTGGGCTTGACCTGAAGGGATTCTCAGCGATAGACTGTAACGGTTCATCAAGCGCTTTCATTTACCGGCTGGCCCATGCACCAACGGCTGTGGCGTCGTTTTTCATTGCGTCTTCATCGTGACGCCGACCATGACATGCACATTGTGCAAAACACGTACCAGATAAGTAATCAAACGGAACTGCCAGCAAATGTCAACTCTGCAATGAGGTTCTGAAAAATGGCGGTTGACAGGCACACAGGCGTGAACGTTATGCATAACTACACAGCCATTTATTTGGGGCCTGATCGCGTTTGTTCAAGCATCGTCAATTTCTATCAATACGACCCGCGATGGATTCGGTTTCAAATCAACATTGATTGCGTTTGCTTTTTCTCTGTCCGTGCAGCATGCATCCAGGTACGGTTCGGACACGGACAACTAACGGTATGTCCCACGCATTAAAACGTGCGACAAATGTGCTCTGGCGCAAAGAGTGAAAATCGCTCTTTTGCGGATATACGAGTTTCTTCCGTACGGTACATAAGGGATTGTGAAGCGGGAAGAAGCATCAGCTTCCTCACACAGAAGAAAACACGGCAATACAGAGAAGTAAAAAGCGTATTTTTCCATGCCACAGAACCATACGAAACCATGCGGGATGGTGTACAGGAGTCCTGCGGGATGCAACAAGAAGACATGGAAACAATAGATACACCCCCCTGAGAGAACGCTGAGGGGGGGCTAGTATGTATGTCGGTCAATCGGAGAGCGGAGTGAGACATCCTCGCAACCGTCCTTACCTGGGTGTTCTCAGCCGCGCCACTCACGTCGTCTCCTCGGTGCCGCCGCCACGCGCAGCACTGCCGCAGCAAAGAGGGGTGGTGGCCATGCTCGTCACGTTCGCAGGAGGGCCTACGGGCATCCCCCGTCTCCCCAGCCCCCGCCCACACGAAGCGTTCCCTCTGCCGCCAGCCCGACCTGCGCGGCCGGTACGCTGGTGGCCGCGGCCGCACCGGCGTCCGAGACAGTTGTGGGCGGGCTGGCGGTGAGGTATCACACCGCGTGCTCCGACGTAACCGCCGTCCACCGGCACCACTGCCAGCCCTGCCACAGCCCGCTGCCGCCGACCAACTCCGCCGAGACGACCTCCTTGCGCCGCCACCGCAAGCACCCTCGCCGCCACCCCGCGCGGCCGCCCACTTGGCGCGAGCGGCCGGGGCGTCACCGCCCGCGACCACTGCGGCGACGTGGCCTCAAGTTGTCGCCCCCTCGGCTGTGATGCCGCCAAGCATAACGACCGCCGCCGTCCGGTAGCCACCAGCCACCTCGCAGGGGCGCCACGTCACCGGGCCGTGGGGTGTGGCGGTGGCAGTTCTGGCGGCGGCAGAGCGGCCGACGAGGGGGGACAGGTCCGCCTCGCTCAGCAACATGCCCCTACCAACGCCACCACCGCTAAAGCCGCCCCCCAGCAATTCACCGGCCGGGGTGACGGCGCCGCGAGTGTCTGTTTGTCTCCGTCGCGAGTGATGACACCGACGGCGTGAAGACCCACCTTTTCCTCGGGGTGACGGGCCGTGCCCTTGCCCTAGGAAGAGGTCTTCCCCACGTAAGAGGCTGAACCATCGGTGGCGGCACCCGCAACAGGAGGCTTCGGGCTCGGCCTGGCCGGTGACACAGCGGCAGCGGCGGGCTGTCGGTTCTTGCCTGCCACTGTATTGCGTGGCCCCCAGATCTTCCCCCCCACCTCACCTGTGCCGCCCATGCCCTAAGGGAACAGAATCACAATAAATTCACGATCTTTGATCCCCTATACCGAGACAGTCGGTCAGAGCCAGAACCACGACCAAATCACGATCGGTGGCAGTTTGATTGGCTCACAATGGCCCTCAGAGGTGAGCTGGGCGAACTCAGCACACAGCTTACACCTCCCGTGGAGGGCTGCGCTGTTTGCAATCGCTGTAATATTTTTGTGCTGTGCCTCTTTGTTCTCTTGTACCGTGGCTGTTTATTTTCTACTTTTCCAGCTGGCTAAAAAAGGCCAGCTGCTGCCCTCGCGCACTCATAGCATCGTTGCCATCACCACCCCCCGTCGTCTCGGCAGCACAACCACCCGTCGTGGCCGCAGCTGCGGCTGCACTGGGGGCAGCGGCGGTGGTGGCGGCCACCACCGCTCCACTGCCCGCCGTCTTGCGCCGTGCTTGTATCCGCTGGTGACGCAAGCCGCGTGACAAAACCGCACATGCCCCCCAGGCCGACTCACACAGAGCCAACCGGGGTACGCGGTCCTCCAGGTAGAGCACCGCCGCGCGTTGTCGGTCCTCCGGGTGGGTACAGAATGACGCCGTGGACCGCAAAATCTGGTTGATAGCAAACGCCACCCCCGTGCGCAGGCGCCGACGGTCGCTGACGGTCAGCTTCAGATCCTTGTCCTTGGAGACGTTGACCTTCTGGATCGGAACCGGGGGGGGGGGGAGCGGGCGGTTGCCAGGGAAGAACAGCCCCCCCCGGCCGCCGGTGCGGCGGAAAGCGCTCGGCCCAGCCCCCCCTGCACTGGCAAGCGGTTCACCGCTGGCGGCGGCAGCAGCTGAGAACCTGCCGGGGGGTTGAGCTGGAGCGGGGGCGTGAGCGACGGGGGGGAGGGGGGCGGGGGCGGGGGGGGGGGGGGGGGGGGGGCAGGTGCAAGCCGGGCTGGCGGGGACGGGGAAGGGTGCTGACTGCCCCCGCCCTCTACGGACAGCGCTGCCGCGACCTGCGAGGCTGCCAACAAGCCGTCCACATCTGAGAAGTGAAAACAAACGCGACAGCGAGCACAACTGGGCAGTCACGATGAAATGTGAGACACAAAAGAACTCAGAAGCGCTTGCTACCCAAGCGGAAAAACAGAAAATGAACAGACGTCCCACCTCGCTCCCGGCAGAAGATGGGCGTGGTACTTACTGGTACGAGCCCGGGGAGATCGGACAGAGCCCGACCACGTGCGTCGACGGGGCGGCATGGATGAAAGTAGCAAGGGGAAAAGGACAGCAGGTTGCAGATCGAGTACCACCGACGTGCACGAAAGGGAGTGGGGATCGGTTGCGTGCAGCAGACGTGCACCAAGGGGAGGGGGGATCACACGCGCACAGGAGGAGAAGAGGGGCGCCCGCACCAGCAGCAGGAAGTGACTCGACGGGGACGACGCTGGTTGCGGGGGAAGACACACCGACAGCGCCGTGTGCGACACGCGCCGAGTGGTGCACCCTGGCACGTGGTAAAAGAGGGTGGAAGACGAATCAATTTATCGAGCAAACAACTTGCAATAAAGTCCAATCCAATGACTCAGCCTTTCATTGGCAATCAAGTACTGAGTGGCTGCACGTCCCCCGCGTCCACAACCACATCTGTGGACCTACTGCGCCCGCCTCGTCGGCCGCGTGATGCGTTCCTCTGCCTTATGACAAGGAGGCCCAGCGGAGCAGGCAGCTGGCTTGCAGGCAGAAAGGATCCATTTATTCCGTGCTAAACACCTCCCGTGTATACAAGACAACGTGCCTCCCTCTCACGAAAAGCGTCCCCACAACAGCGTCAATAGACATAACGTCGACGTACCGGAAGGCCCCTCCCAAGCTCAAAAAGCACTCCGTCTCTCGCCGCTTTTCAGGCAAGCCAAACGTGCCGCTTCGGTCAACCGCTGACTTCACACACTGCAGAAACGCGTACGCCTGGGGCTTCCCATCGATGAGGACGACAGCGTAGTGGTGCACGGCTCCATAAACGTTGACGGGAACGCGGACTGCACCTCGCCCCCGCCCTGCAGCGCGCCTGACGTAAGAGCTTACTCGGACAAGATAGTCCCGCCGACTGTCGCCATCTTCAACAGCAGCCGGCACAGTGCCAGCAATTTGGCCATTTGCCAATCGCAGGCGGAAGTACTTCTTGGCAACTATTTCGTCAGGAATTGATGCCGCCCCTTCCATCGCGAGAACCGCCTTCATCCTCGACAGCTCTGCGCCAACCAAATCAGCTGACTTGCGCTGGGGCGGGAGAAGATCCACTCTCGGATTATACGAAAGTGAAAACGTGCCGCCCGGGTCCCTGTCTTCTCGTGAAACAGGTTTTCCAGTCGCCTCAGCCCACTTGTCCGTCGCGTGGGTTTCCCCAAAATTCGTCACCAGCTCAGCATAGTACTTGGCCGATACCGCATTGGTAAGAGCTGCGTACGGGAACCGGCGAGAGCGGATGAGCCGCGTGAGGGTGCCTATGAGACGCTCGGCCGGGAACTGCCAGTAGGACCATGCGGGGCCGCAGGAACGCAGATTGGCGGTCACGTCCAACAGCGAGACGATGGTGGGCCGACACAGCCGCAGCCACTCCACTTTCCCAGCAAACACATGCGTGTAGTAGCCGTGGCAAAACTTTTTGAGGTGCTTGTCGACCTTCTTGAGCTCGTCCTCTGTCACGGATCCCGGCTTGAAAAGTAGTCGGCCGGCGTGGCAAAGTTCCATAAACATTTTGAAGACGTTCTCAGGAATTCTATCGGCCAAAACAACTTCACCTGTGCAGAGCAGGAAGTACATCCAATCGACGGCCTTGTACGAGCCCGAATGCTTGTCGATATCGCGCAGGGCCCGTGCTTGACACAGAGGAACGGTTGGTCGACCCGCCCGGATTTCTCTGCCAATAGCTTCGCAGCTGGCCTTCGGGATGAGGCAGGGTTAGTCGTCACCCAGCTTCTCGTTCTCGCCAGAAAACAGTTCCCATAGCCGACGCACAACGTTGCACAGAAACAGATGCATGGGGTCGTAAGGGAGCAGATCTGGGCCAATTTCCCACATGTACTTGAGCCCGGGGTAGCGTGCCTTGTCCGCTGGACTCGGGGCGAAGAACAGAGAGTACCCCTTGAACCCTTCTCTCTTCGCTAGAGCACGCACAGCCGACTGGCTCCGTCCCGCTCGGCGGGCATTCTCCACCCTCGCAACACTGTCGGCCACGCTAGCCGCGGTGCGCCTGGGCGTAGCGTCGCCTTGAACGTCAAATCAGCGGCGCTTGGACGGAGGGGGGTTGCTTGGGTTGTACGGTGGCTGGTAGGGTGGGTACCAGAAGCGGTTATGCGCGCGGACCCCGGCGAAGTCCCTAAACCTGCCGGGACGCTCGCCGTTAGTTCCGACAGCGTTGAGCAGCTTATCGCCAGCGGCCATGTCCGTCGTAAATTGGACGACGAACGCAAACATGACCTGGGGCTCCGAGTAGCCGGCGACCTCCACACCACTCACGCCTACAGCGAGGGCGTCCAGCTCGTTGGCGATTGGATGAAGAAACGACTCCATGTCCGCAGGTTGTGCCGGGCCTGGCGTAATTCCAACGATGACTTGCGAAACAATTCGAACCCTGGAGCTAGGATCAAGGTTCAAAATCGTCGCGATAATCGGCCATCCTTCGAATCCGCGCTGTTTCCAAGCTTGAAAACCGTCCGTTGAAATGCTCAGAGCGACGGAAGTGTTGGAGGAGAAATAACCCTGTGCAACGAGCTTTCGAAACACTGCCCCGTCGAACCAGTCACGTAGATCCGTGGGTGGGCCTGCTGCAGCGGCCTCGCGCGCCTCTTTCATGGCGTTGACCATGCTCGGCCCAATGTGCGCATCAGCCAACATCATTTTCAGCCATGGTAGAAGCGGCCAATAGGTAGCTTGTTTGGAAGGCTGTCCGTTTGCGCGGTACCGTGCAGCCTTGCACACGTCGCACGCAGAGAAGGCATCACGGTCGGCGGTGAACGCAACACAGCCGTTCCTGCAACAGTCGACCATCTTGGTGTGCAAGTCGACACTGGACTTCACCATAGAGTTGAGGGAGTGTGGCGTGCGACACGTCCCAGCGAAGCGACGCTGTAGTAGATAGTCCTCAGTACCCTCACGGGACCGGCAGTGCTGCACTACGAACGTGTACGCCACAAAGTCATCAACATTTTCTTCAAAAACTTGACTGGGTATACACACGCCGTTAGGTAGAACCGAGTGTAGCTCGGGAGCGGACGACGCGGGGGTAGCATCATCCGGTGGTCGCTCGTCGGCCTCGCTACTATCACTATCTTTCGTGTCAACACGGATATCCGTGCTGCTGACAGAGGGACTTGTGTCTGGCGTAGGGTTGGCGGTAGGGAGGGCGAGCGGGGCGGCAGGCATCGAAGGGCCGTCCGGCGGAGTGGCGCTTGAGGCCGCCGCAGCACGGGGGCGAGGGGGAAGACCTCTGGTGGCACGCCGGTGTCTAAACCAGGTCCTCTCTGGCACATAAGAAACGCCACCCGGCGTCCCTCCGCTGCACTTGGCGCAAGAGCACGCCCTCATGCTTGCCTGGCCAGGATGGGTCGGTTGGTTGAGGGAGGGGGGGGGGGGGGGGGGCAGGAGGGGATGGGCGACAGCGGGGTCGGGCAATCAGGGGGGGGGGGGGGGGGCAGCCGAGTACGGGCGAGAGCGCAGCCAGGCAAGCAGGTTCTGGCAAGCAGGGGGGGGAGCGAGGGTGGGGAGGGGGGGGGGGGTGCGCGCCACGTTCTCGTGGCGGGGGTGAAGGCGCTACGATGGCTGTGATGTGCAGCAGACGAGCGCAGACCGGGTATCCCGCAGGCCTTGTATATATACTCTTGGGAAAGGATCCTGCGGGCAGCCAGGCCCGCAATGGACGCCCACATCATATGACTCCATGATGGAGTCACACGACGTTTGATTGGATTGTTGGTTGATTCTTGACCCTTCCGCGCCGTTCAGGAGGCCGTCCGAGATGAATGTGGACCCAGCCGGACTGTTCTGGAGGCCGCTCCAGATGGTTCTGGAAGCGCTCAATGGAAGGCCAATCAGCGCTCGCATCGGGCATGCGCAGCTGTCAGGACCGCGTGATTGCCTGGAAGGCTCCTCAGATCCCGATTCCGGGTGGCCAAGGATCAAGAATCGCGGTTGTATCGTGATTCTGTTCCCATAGGGATGGCTGCCGGCGCGAGACGCTTGAAGGCGCTCACGGGCGCACCTGCCACCGACGCGTACCCCCAACCAGCCGAGCTGGCACGAGCACGGGCCCCACCGGCAGCCGCAGGTCCAGCAGGCGTGGACACCGCCGGACGTTTTGCGGGGGGCTCAGCTGTCGACGCCAGTGTCGCCTCGGCGGGTCCGGAGGGCGGCCTTTGCGCGGATGCGCCGCGTGGGCCGCCCACAGCGGGAGCCTTCCCTTTCACCAGGGTCTTGCGGCGCTTTATGGGGCGCGGGGTAGCGGGCGGGGTGGCGGTCCGCTTGTCCTGCAGCCTCGGCCGCCGCCGCGTCCTCGGAGTTGCTGCTGGAGCTGCTGCAGCTAGAGGACGACGACGGGAGCTTGGCCGGCGGTGGCTTCTTGCGCTTGGAGGGCTTCTAGGCCGCCTTCACCTTCTTGACAGAAGCCTTTGCGGGACGACTGGGGGGTTTGAGTGTGCCGCCCCCCGCATCAGCGTCGACGACCGCCCCTTCGCCAATGACAGCCTTCCCCTTCAAACGAGGGGCTAAAAGTCGAGGTGGCTCCTCGAGAATATCCTGAAGGACGTCGGGGTGGGCGGGGGTGGGGGGGGGGGGGGAGACGGGAGTGCGCAGTCCGGAACAGAATACACGGACGACTGCGCCCGCCGCGGCAGCCTTTCGCCGCCCCCGCTGGCCGCGCCCGCGGCGGCCGGCCACACCCACCTCTGCCGGACGCGCCTTCCACCGCCAGCCGCGCCCGCCGCGGCCAGACGCACCCGTCGTGGCAGACAGGCGCCACCCCCACCCGACGCTGCTCGCGGCGGCCGGCCGCACCCGCACCTGCCGGATGCGCACGCGACGGCCGGCCGCGAGCTCAACACCAGTCAGCCCTTGCCTCAGCCGGCCGCGCCCGCGGCGGCCGGCCGCGCCCACCGTGGCTGTCTGCGCCCTCCGCGACGGGCTGCGCCCGCACTGATAGCGCCACCCACTCGGCCGCCAGAGGTTGCTGCGACCACGACCAAGAATGTCATTGTCGGCAACGCCATCGTCACGCCCGCAACGACACCCACCCACCGCCGCACGATGCCGCTGCCTTAGCAAGCGAAGCTGAGGTGCAAGGGTGAGATTAGATGGGAACAGGGGAGCACATTGAGAGAAGAAAAAAGAGGAACCCGGCAGCGTGGCGCCACGATGGAAAACTGGCAGGGAAAAAGCACACGTTCAACCGACTGCCGAACAGAACGAGTGAGCTCCCCATCCCTCTGGACCCTCGCAGGCTACCCGCCCCCCCGCCCACCCCGCCGCACTCCCGACCGCAAATCCTTTGACCACAACAGTGCACAGGTAAAGCCAGCCAACCTGCCAATGAAACTGCTTGATGGCTTTGCTCCCACACAGGCGGTGAAGGGTGCCTCGAACGTACGCACTGCCACCCGTCTCCAACGCGCGCAGCAGCTTCCTTTGACATATGTATGGAATGCCGCACAACTTCATTTCATACCGTGCCCCTGAGGCCCTGTGGTCCACGGCCACCGAGGCCCAGCTGACAGACACGGCCGCGATAGATGACGAGACCGCCAGGCAGCCCCGTGGCGACCCACCAGCCGCTGGACACAGGTCGTGGCAGGTGGTCCCTGAGCCACGAGCGCCTGCCCAGCAGGCTGCGTTACACCCAGGCGGCGCCGCCATCAACAGGGCGTCCAAACGTCAGCGACTGCCTGTCTACTGAAGGGTATTGATACACTTGGCCGTCGCAATCTGCTAATACTCATGCCGATGAGGGGCACGTGCGTATACCATTGATACATACTTTCGCACTTGCCTCACAGCCGAATACACTTGACGGAACCACAGCCCACTGTCAGCTAGATAGTCTGACCCACTTGGTGCGGTCCCATACAGTACACTTGGCCTAATCCGGTACCCTTGCACAGCCCTGGTGCATGAGGAAGGAAGCCCCTTCTCTTTGACGGCCGACCGGCCCACTCCCATCCCCGCACTCGTCAATTGCGTCTGCAAATCCAACTCGTCCAGGATTTGGCTGCCGCGTGCAGGATTCACTTCACGCTGCAGAGAGTGCACGAAAGTTCCAGATGAACCTGAACGAGCGGGTGCCTCACACAAGCAACGAGGGCACCCACGAAAAACTATCCGTCCTCTGAGCGGATAGAGTGAACGACGTCTGGTGAACTTTCTGGTGACGCCTGTGCCGGTTGCAATCTGAGGAACTATTCCGGGCTGCATGTCCGCTGAAAATTGGGAGAAGTGTGATAGATCATTCAAATGATCAGCCATCATGACGATGTACTTACTCCGTTCATGCGGAGGTGCGCAATGTACTCCCTGAAGTATAGTGCGTCCCGTACAAAGTGGTCGTGCTCGTGTCGTGATCATGTCCAATATCGGTCATTGGACCACGACCTGTGCACGTCCACTTTTTACGGGATGCACAATAGCGATCAGCTTCGTTCTGGGAGATTTCCCACGTCTCTCGCGCCGACCAAGATCTGGCCGTTCGCGTGTCACGATGCGCTGGCGTACATATCCGGATATCTGTCTGCCCTAGCCTACGAGGCGTCGCCACTCGCGACAGACACGTCCTTGACTAGCGTAGGAAGTCCTCGTGCAGCCGAAGCTTGCCCAGTGGGCACTCGAAGTCGGTGTGTCGGCCGCGCTTCTTGGTGAACTCTACTCTTACCGATGTGCTCGAGCGAGGGACAATCTTTGATCAATCTCCCCCCCGGATTTTGCAGGCGATGGCCTGGCTTTGGTATCGCCATAGTTTCTCGAGTGACACATCCAATACTGAAAACTGAATGCTGAGCAGATATCTTTGTGGGCATAAGGTCGAGGTTCCAAGGGTATTGACGCTCCGAATCCTGGGAAGCATTTTAGGACACAAGCCCACACCACCAGCAGTCAGCTGCATGGCCATGGGACCGCACACCAGTCCACCAGCCCGCGTCGCGTAAACAATCGAGAACGCTTCCACCGCCTCCTACTCCCCATCCGGCGGGCGCCACACGTTCCACCGACGCTGGTAGTCACCCACCCGTGTCCGCGCCGCCATCTCCAGGCCCACGGTGAGACACTCCACGGTGCCACCGGCATGATAGCTCATACCGCAAAGCCTGTGATTTCTCAACATGCATACCTGCCAAGCTCACCATGGCCACCTCCTCCATGGTCACCACGTCGGCGGCAAAACTGAGCATGTCAGTTGCAGGGGGTGGCACCAGAAGAGGGCACTGCGGCCGGTGGTGGTGGCGGCAGGCGGAGGCCGCCACCGGGGGCCCCTGACGTCTTTGCCGTAAGCCACGACGAGAATGCGCGCAACGCTTCGCCCATATGATTGATTGGCAGCTCTGCCGCAGACGTCCCAATTTTCTTGGATGATGTCACGAGAACACACAGGAGAGCACCCCCCCATTATAGCCAGTGCTTCTGATCTCAAGGTGATCGATGTCACTCATGAATCCGTAACATCCGATCTGGAGACCGCGATACCAGCGCCAACGCTGATGCCTGCGCCGACACGCGGATCTCTGCCGGAGATACAAGTATTTCTCGTACGAGGCGGGGTACCAATCTGCACCCAGCAACCACCCCCCGCCAGCGCACACACCTACCCCTCTGGCGCAGAGACATCCAGTGCGTACGCTCCCTCCCGCATCAGCAAGACCGTCTGGGCAAAAGGGGTGGGGGCGGGAGCGCTGGCAGCCACCGTGACGCTCCCCCACTTCCAGGTTGGCAACAAGACCCCGCGCGGGTGCTCGCTCTGGCCGCCGACCTCCGCTTTGACCATCACTGGGCGGGTGGGTGGGTAGTCGGGGGGGGGGGGGCAAGTGGCCGCCGGCCGCCGCCGCGCCCCCCACCCCCCACCACCACACACCCACGCCGCACCGCCGCCTCGCCCTGCCCCCCTCCCCCCCCACCCGCCCGCGAGGCGGGCGGGTGGGTGTGGAGCCCCAGGATATACCTCTAGAGGCACATTCGGGCGAAACCCTGCCCGCGCGGCGGGCGGCGGACCGTTTCCATCGCGCGCCCCGCCGGCGCGGCAGCAGCCGCCGCGGCGGCCACAGCGCAGCCGCGTCGGCGGCAGCCTCGTCGGCAGCACAGCCGCCTCGGCAGTGGCCGCCGTCCCCCATCGTGCCGGTTTTAAAGCTGGCGCGCGGGCAGGGGCGGGGTGAGGTAAGGGGGGGAGCGGCGCCGCCGGGCCGCCAGCACACGCCGCCGGATGGAAGGAGTGGCGCGCGCCGCATCGCCGCCCCCCCCTGCCACCGTCCCTCCCTGCGCGCCGCCACTCGCCCAGCGCGGGGCGGCGGGGCCTTGAAAAACAAGCGCCAACCCCGCCGTCGCGTGCGCGCGCCTCTGTCCCTCACGCGGGGCCGAGCGCCGCCCCGACCGCCAAGCCAATACCTCTCCCTTCCCCCCCCCCCCCCCCCCCCCCCCCCCCCACCCCCCCCCCCCCCCCCCCCCCTTCTCCCCCCCACCCCACCCCCCCTTCTTCCCCCCCCCCCCCCTCCCGCCCCCGCTTCCGCCTGCTCCCTCTCGCCCCCCCCGCGCGCACACACACCGCCACAGCGTGTCGTATCATGGCGCGCCGCCGGGGCACCCGCCGCGTGGCCCTGGCCGCCGCCGCCGCCGTCGCGGCGGCAGTGGTGGCGGCGGTGGCCACCGCCCCCGCCCCCGCCGGTGCCACCCATGACCGTCACCGCGGCGACGACGACGGCGGCGGCGGCGGCGGCGGCCGTGGCGGCGGCGGCTGCTACGGCGGCGGCGGGTACCCCCACGGCCCCGGCCGCGGGCGGTGCGTGCCGGCGCTGCCGCGGCAGGCGCCGCGGGCGGGGGGCGTCTTTGGGGTGGCCAACCGCGGCGGCGGGACGGTCAGCCTCATTGACGCGGTCACCGAAGAGGTGGTGGACACGTACCCGCTGCCGCGGGGGGGGGAGCCGATGTACCTGGCCACCCCGTTTGGCACGCGGGAGGTGTGGGTGGGGGACCGAGCCAACAGCGTGCTGGTACGTTTTTTGGTTTTGGGAAGGGGAAGGGGGGGGGGGGGGGGACTGCCTGCCAGTGAGCGCGTGGTGGGCTTTTTCTGCTTGTTTTTTTGCCAAGTCTGGCGCGGGGGGCGAGGTGTCTTTTTCCTTTCTTCTTTTGACACGCCGTGGGCGCTTGTGGGCAGTGCTCAGTCGGGGACGGGGCGGCGCCGCGGTGGACAGTCATGGGGGGGGGAGGGGAGAATGGCCGCAGACAGGGCGGGCAGGGCGGCTGCCGTTGGACTACGGGAGCTCTCTGCTAACGCACCAGTTGATGCTCTGCTGCTCCACCCCCATCGTGCCGCCTCCTCGGTGCCCGTTCGCCACATTGCTTGCTGTTGGCTGCGACGTGTACGGCGCCGCCCCTCCCCCCCCCCCCCCCCTCCCCCCCACCCACAGCACGTGCTCCAGGTGTTTGAAAACAAGTTCTTCCCTACCTTTCAGCTCCACCTCCCCGGCTGCGATGGGGTATTTCATACCATGGCGTCGATGGTGCCCGTGTCGTCGGGGGGCACCGTGTGGACCACGTGCGACGTTTCCAACGTGACGGTCGTTGCCGACGTGACCACCCACACGGTGCTCGCCACCATCCCGCGGCCCGACGGGGTGGACGGCGTCCCGCACGACACGATTGCGAATGACCGGTTTGGCTACGTCAGCTACATCAAGAACTCAGACGGCGCCGGCTACGTTGCCGTCTACTGCCTCCGCACCTTTTCGCTGCTGCGGCTCATCCGCACGGCCGAGGACCCCCACATTGGCCTCTTTGCCGACTCGTCTGTGATCATTGCCGCCCAGGGGGGGGAGGTCAGCACGTACGCGCAGGGCCTCTCTGGCGGCCGCCCGCTGACGGTGGACGCCACGCAGCCGTCTCCCCACGGGGTGACGGTGGCGCAGGGCGGCCGGAACGGGTACATCACCAACATTGCCGACGGCGGCGACGCGGCCATTGTCACGTACCGCCTCGGTGCGTCTGCGGGCGCGCCACAGGCGGGGTGTGGTGCGGTCAAGACGTCGCGGCCCATCCCCCACAACCTGTCCATCGCGTCGGATGACCGGGTGATGCTGCTGACGCACAGCGGCCCCAACTCTACCGTCGTTGGGCTGTGGTCGGTGGACGACGACGGGTGCGTGGAGCCCGACTCGGAGCGGCTGGTCGAGACGGGTGGCAACCCCTTTGGCGTGTGCTTCCTCCGTGCGCTCACCGTGCCGGAGCGGCCGTGCTGCTAGCCGCCGTGGTGGCCCTGGCCAGGAGAGGGGCGGGGATGAAAGGTGGGGGCGGGGGGGCGCGACCGGGCGCTGAAACCGTGGGGGAAGGCGGCGACGGCAGCGGGGTAAATGCCCGGTGAGGTGGGATGGAGAGGGGGGGGCTGGGCTCGGCCGGCATTGCGGGCAGCAGCAGCGCAGCGAGTGCGCAGCTGGCGGCGGCCGTCAAGCCCCCAACCGATCCTCTGCACGTCATAGAGAAGAACAAGAGCGCGCGTTATTCCAAGCAGGCGCTTTGAGGGAACAAAACAACAAGTGAAGCAGCGAGGACACACACACAGGAGAACAAAAACAAAACTGTCAAACAAACGCGGCGGCAAAAAAAAAACGGGGACGCCGGCAGCTGGGCGAGAGAAATACACACGCACGGGCGGTCTGTACGCTGCTGCACTCTGCGATACCAGTCATCGAACACGCCCACAAAAAGAGGGAGGCAGGGGCGGCTGCCGGAACCCTCCGTGGGCCTCACGAGCGGGTGCGGCCCTCGGAGAGGCGCAGCAGCACGCCCGCCGCAAACTCTGCCGACGACCGCTCCGCCTTGGCCTCCCACCAGGCGCTGCGCGCGATGGGGGCGGGCGCGCCTCGCCCACCCCCCGCAGTGGCCGCCGCTGGCGCGGCGGTCGCCAGAGGCGCCGGGGACGGCTCCCAGCCGCGCGGCTCGGCCTTGCATGGCACCGCCGCCCGGCCCGGCGCCACGGGCGGGGCGGCAGCCGCAGCGGTGGCGGCAGCAGCCGCCGCGGCCCGCGCCGCCGCCCCCCGCAGCACCGCGGCGGCAGCCTTGGCAGTGGCGCGCCGCTCGGTGGCTGAAGTCACCACCGGGGGTGCGGCCGCAGCGGCAGCAGTAGCGGCAGCAGCGGCGGCGGCAGCGGCCCGTGCCGCCGACGCCGCCGCCTGCCGTCGCAGCTGCTGCTGGCGGGTCGCCACAATGACCACCGCGGCGGCCGCCTTGGGCAGCAGCACCTCCCGCAGGGGCGCCGACACGGCGGCGGCGGTCGCCCACGCAGGCGGTGCGGGTGGCAGCGGTGGCGTCTGCGGTGCTGGTGCCGCCGCCACCGTCGTCATGGCCGCTGCCGGCAGGGGCCGCAGGAAGGGCGTCGGCATGATGCACCACCAGCCGCCGCCCGCCGCACCGGGTGGCGATCCGGACGGTGGCGGGGGTGGCGGCGCGACCGCCGACGGCGCCGGCATCATCTGCACCGATGGCATCCAGAGGCTGTAGGGCGGGGGGAGGGGGGCGTACGCCATCCCAGCGGGAGGGGGCGGGGGCACGCCATACGCCCCGTGCGCCCCGTGCGGGGGCGTCTGTGCATGGGTAGGGGAGGGGGGGTGGCCGCGCACGTAGCTCCCGCCGCCCGTGGGGTCAGACGGCGGGCGGGACGACGGCGCGCCCGACAGGGGTGGCAGCGTCGTCGTTGTTGCCGACAAACGCGGCCGGGGCGTCGTCGACGGCGCCGCGTCCGCCGCCCGCGGCGGTGGCAGCGGTGGCGTGACGGGGGAGCAGGCGGTGGCCCACGCAACGGGCCTCCAGTGGGAGTGGAGGAGCGGCGGCAGCCGCACCTCCACGGGGTCCGCCGCGGGGAGGCGCGTCCCGCCCGCGGCCGTGGCGGCCCCTGCCCCGAGGCGCCCGTCCAGCGGCGGCGTCATGGCCGTCGAGGGGGGGGGGGCGGCGCCTCGCGGCGCGGCGCTGCCGACGGTGGACGGGACGTCGGTGCCGGCGGCGGCGCGCGCGACGCGCGGCAGCGGCGCGTGCCGCGCCTTGGCGACCGCTTCGCGACGGTGGACGACGCGACGGGCGCGGGCGGCGGGGGAGGGAAGCAGCGGCGGCGACGCGGGCGACGGGGACGCCGACAGGGTCGGCGACGGCGGGTCGTCCACCGCGGAGCGGGTCGGGCTCCGTGGCAAGGTCAGGGAGGAGCACGCGGGGCCAGGGGAGGGCGGCCGCGGGCGTTGGCGCTTGTGGGGGTTGACCGACGCGCTGGTGGTGGTCTGGGGGACGTCGGCGCCCGCAGAGGGGGTCGCCTGCGACCATGGAAATGGAGGGATGGAAAACAACAAGAGGACAAACGCAGCCGCACACACACATGGCCACAGGCGCAAAGAGTCGAGCACTTGGGAATGGAGACATGGTGAGTGCGATGAGCATGGCAGCACACACCATTCATGCTGCCAGAGAACAGCAACGCTCGCACACACACCCCAACAGAAGCGCGAGCATGCCAGGGCCAAGCCCCCCTCAAAAGAAAAGAAAGAAAACGTACCGCCGACAGGCGCCGCTTGGCCCACTTGCGGCTCGCCGCCACCCGCCTCGCACAGTGGACGGAGCAAAAGCGGCCGCTGCCATACCCGCCGTCGTGGTCACAGCGGCAGCACTCACACGCGCGCGCTGCGCCGGGCGCCCGGCCTACCGCCAGAGCCTGCATTTGGTCGAAGAGACGCACCAACGGGGGTGGCAGCGCCACCATCAAGACAAAAAAAAAAATCGGGGAGCCATAGAGGGCAGCAGCAGCAACAACGCATGTCAGCTTGCTGCCCATTCACCGCCACATCCAGAACCCCTCCCCCCGAGAAACACAGACAGAAATACGCGTGCTACAACACACAGCGGCCAGGGAGCAGCCGTGCCCAGACGACCGCCCCCGGCCGCGTCCGGTGGGAAGGGAACAAAAATACGTACCGCAGCCGCAGTGGACAGCGTCGCCTGCGACGAGGGCACGCCAGACAGGAGCGACACGCAGCTGTTGACTGGCGGCCCCGGTGTCGCTACCGCCGCCGACGTTGTCGACATGAGCCCCACCGCCGGCATTGGCGATCGTTGGGCATACCCACCGCCGGGGTGGGTGGTGATGCAGGCCATAGCTCCTCACAACAACAAAGCAAGGGGAAAACAGCGCAGGGAAAGAAGCAGCGCCGGTCTGCACACAACGGGAGCCACAGCAGGAAGACCGCACTCGAGCAGCGGCGGTGCCGTCGACGTCCGTGTTTCGGTCAAGGTGCCCAGACGCAGAGGGAAGAGGGGAGGGTGGCGAGGAGACCAGCGTGTCGTCACACGGTGCTGTGATGAGGACAGGGTGGGAGAGCACCAGATCGGAGGTTATGCACCACGTCGCCAAGTGCCCGCCGTCCAGCGTCAGCGGCCGTGGGTCACGACAGGGTCGCTGAGC
Organism: Pyropia yezoensis; assembly: GCA_009829735.1. NCBI lineage: Eukaryota > Rhodophyta > Bangiophyceae > Bangiales > Bangiaceae > Pyropia > Pyropia yezoensis. Next base: position 19,398,794 of record CM020618.1, on the reverse strand, counting down.
CAGAGAGGAGGGAGAAAGTGGGTTACAACCACCGTGTGCGACAGGCGGCTGGGCGGCGGGCTGCAATATGGGGACCGGCCGCCCTCCTCTCCCCGCGTACGCGCAAGTCACGTGGGTAGCAGACAGCCGCGGCGTACGGCCCGCGGGCGACCCTACCGGCAGCGGGGATGCGGGACCGGGAGATAGGGGATTGCGAGGGGTGTAGATACAACGGGCGCGCCAGGTGGTGGACTGCAATGTGGGGACAACCGCCCCCGCCCCCCCAGCCCTCTCGCCGCCGCCTCTCCCCCCCCCCACCGCCGCCGCGGCACGGGCGCGCCGAGCCCACACCGCGCCCTGCGGGTAGGAGACAGACAAGCCGCGGGGGGTCCCAGCCACCAACCCCGCTGCGGGTGGCCGGCGTGGCCCGACGGTCACGTGGCGGAGGGGGCGGCCGCGGGAGAGGCGGCCGCGGGGGGGGGGGGGCGCTCAGCCCGGGCCACGCCGCGTCGATAGCGACCAAAAAGACGTGAAGCGCCACCACCACACCCACTCAACCACGAGGTCGGCGGTTGCAGACAGTGATCCAGGGCCGTGCACACGGCGGCAGGAAACGCGGCAGCTGCCCGGCCACGCACGCACGCACCCCCACCCACCCAGAGCCCCACACGCGGCCGCCGAGCCCCGGGCAGGTGCGGGGCAGGGTGTGTGCCTCTGACGGCGCTTCAACGCTGCGCCGGCGTAGGTATGGGCTCTGGCAGGCCTCCCGCCCAGGCGCGGGCCTTCCCGCACCCCCCCCTCTTCCAGCCAGCGGCTGGGGGGTGTGCGTCTCTCGACTCGTGAACGACAGCGGCGTATGTACTGTCTGTCCACCCCCCCCCCCGCAGTGTGCGCCGGGCGAGCGCTGGCCGCAGCCACGGCGCGCAGGGACCTTGGGCCACCCCTGAAGAGGATCTGTGCACCAAAAGTGCCAAGTGGCACCCCTAATTTGCATCACGTACTGGCATGGGGGGGTCAGTGTCTGCAACGGAATGTCTGCCGTCCAGCTACCAATCAGAGGCCGCCATGATGGCCCGGGGGGGGGCGGCAGCGGTCTCGCGTGGTGTGTGGACCTGGCGTGTGCCGACTGTGCTGTGGCGTCGACAGCAGATGGAGATTGGACGAGGGAAGAGGAGGGGAACGGGCCGCCTGTCGGCGATCCCACGCGCCAACACACTGGACCAAATGGGTCCTTTTCCACGCTCTGGGGTCACGTTGACTCACCACATAAACAGAAAACTGCACAGCCTTTGAGGTGGGGAACGGAGACGCGGCGGCCGCCGCGACCGAAACGAGGGGCGGTGGGGAAGAGAGCAGACGGCGACGGTGACAACAGGGCCGGCGGCGGCTGGCTCGCGGGGGTGCATGGGGAAGGTGACGCGCGCGCCGCCGCGTGCGAAGTCTGTCGCAGGCGTCGTGCGGCATCTTGGGACCGACGCCCGACTGCCGCCCGACAGGTAGGGGAGGTCCATGCGCTTGACGGGGGTTTTTGCGGGCGCCGCCAAGGGGCATGACGTCGCGGCTTGTGGACGGGATGGAGGGGCGGGGAGCGCCAGCAGGGAGCGCACCCTGACGGCACCCGACGCGGACGGCTGCCTCGGGGAACCACGTCCCGTGGAGCGGGGATGGGGGCAGAGCGACGGTGGGGGTGGCTGGCCGGTGGTGGCGCGCGCTTGCGCCTGGCGGTTACGGCTGGGAAGCGGCCTCGGCTGAGAGCGCCTCAGTCGGCCTGGCCCGTCTCCCCGCCTCAGCCGACGCCGCTGACGCCGCCGCTGCCAACGCCGCTGCCGCCGTCTGTGTCGCGCGCGTTGCTTTGCCTTGCCTTCTTTGGCCGCTGTGACGCCGGCGGCTGTTGACAGTGGCCGGACGGTCGTCGTCCTGTGGATTGCGTTGCCAGCTGCTGCGCTAGAGCCACGGGGGGCCCTTGAGGGTGGGCTGAGCGAGCACTGTGCCGCCGTGGCTACTGCCGCGGCTTGGCTTGGTGGTGGGCGTAGGGCTGACGGCTGTGGCACGGCCGGGAAGAGAGAAAGACTGTGACGCAAGGAGCGTGCAGGGGTGGGAATGCGGCCGGCAACTGGTTGCCAATGATGGTAAGTGCACGGCACTCGCTTGTTTGGTTGGGGTAGAGTCTTGCTTGTGTTGTTGTTTTCTCGTGTGTTGTGTCATGGTCCCTTTTTCCTGAAGGTCACTCCAGTTCGTCTGCGCAGTGCCGACACAGCCTATGTCCTGTTCCCGATCCGTTTCTGAAGCGCGCGTCTTCCATCTTCCTGCCGTCACGACCGCGGTCGCACCCGCTTGGTTTCGCTCACCGTAGCCGCTAGGGGAAGCGACAAGAGTGGAAAGAGCCATCCATTGTTCCACCTTGCGCATGCAGTTTTGTCATTGTTCTCCACGTGTCGCGTTCACGCTGAGTTTTGCTGGGCGATCGCGAGACTGTCATCACCATGTGACGGTGGTTGTCCAGGCGGGCGGGCGCGACGACGCTTGGACTGTCGCAGAGGCTGCCGTACCCCTGATGTGAAGGTGTCTTCCACCATACGCGCGGCCATTCTCTGTCGTACTGGTGTGCCATCCTGTACGCCGCTGCTTGCCTCCCATTCGCCTGGGGGTGCCTGGACTCAGACCGCCTTGGCGCTGGGCTGCCCGTCCCTGTCACAGGTCGCTCGCGTTGGACATGGGTGATGCTCTGCTCTGCATGGGATCTGTGCTGCAGAGTCTTTCATGGGAAGATACTCCTGTACGTGTGGCAGTTCTTTCTATGAACCACTATGCCACGGAACGCCAGCGGTGTCGAACCTACTAACGAAGGTGGGTGTGCGGGGGCGGGAAGAAGAATTCCGATAGCGCGTTGCTTCGGCTTGGCGAATGTGTCAAACAGCACCATGGGCTGCAACTGCCGTGAAGGGAACGGGCCTGGAGGCGCCCTGTCGCGCGGTGCAGCGACAGGAAACACGAAGGAAAAGGGTTCTCCACGCTCACAGATGAAGGAAGGAAGCATCATGCGTCGTGCCTGCCCCAGGATCCGAGCAACAGTCAGGCGGCAGACACGTCGAGGGTTCGCCAACGCTCTGCGAGGGTGTGAAAAGTCACCACTGCGGGATGGATGTTGCTGTCAACCGCGCAAGGTCGTGCAGCATGCCGTGCGTGTCTGACGACCGTATATGTTCGTTGATGATGGCGACGACATCATTCATGCTGACGGTGATGTCCTTGCCCGCAGGTGGCAGGTAGCGCATGAGCTTACCTAAAACAGTTTTCATTCGTTCGCACCGTGCATAACTCAAGACTGCCCTCTGTGGAGCCCCCCACACGTAGCGCTTAGGACCTCCCAAGCCGGGCATCTCTGTTCCGGGAAGCATCCGCGACCCGGCACAGATCGGGCGGATGACACTGTGGACGACCGCGGAAGGTGGGTGAGCTGAGGGGGGAACAATCGCCCTACGACACACCGACGTCACCACCCCCTTATTCTTTCTGCCTGTCGAGCAACAGCAGTCACCCTATCACATAGCAACGAGAACAGTTCATGTACAACGTTGAGAGCAAGCACAAAAGCCCACAGGACGGCAATGTCACAGATGCATGGATGTCAGTGTCTGATGACGGCAACACGACTGCCCTTGGGAACCAAAGCGCAGTTCATCATGCCGACGCCAAAGGCGGTCGCTCATGCGGCGACAAGCAGGCTTGCGCGTGAAGCAGGACCTCAGATCCGAAAGATGGTATGTGTAAAAAAGTGTATCAACAGCGCGGCCGTAGCAGCTTCGTGCGTTGGATTGTAATTTTTCTTGATCATCACCAGTGCGCTGCAACTCACGCGCGCGCTCACCCACAGCCGCCACACACCCCCTCACACCGCTGGCACGTGGGGGAGGCGAGCGGGAGCAATGACAAACCCTCGTCGGCGGCGTAAACCCAAAGAAGGAAACGTACCTCAGCAAAGCATGGGGTCACGCGCACATCATGTGCCGCGTCGTCCGCTCGGACGCATCGACACCGGGTGACGAAATGACCTCCCCAAGTCAGCCCAGGTGGCAGGCCAACGCCGTGCACCCACGACGGAGCGCCGTCGGTGATGCATGCATGCCATCAATGGCTGGCAGCCTAGTCAAAAAGACCGCAGCCATCATAGAGGAGGAAGCTCACCGCGTTGGCATAGCGCCGTCGTCCGGCCGACCTGGAAACGAAGGAAGACATGACATGCGCTGAAGGAGTACGCGGGGCGCGCCGTGATGTCTTCTTTTTTTGTCGCACACAGCGGCCGGCGGACTCACAGCTGGAAGCACAGCTCAAAAGGGTGTGATCCGATTGCCACCAGGAATTGATCCAGTCATTATTTGAGACAAGCGTGCAACGTGTCTTGGGAGAGCGCCGTCTCTAGCCAACTGGGCGGGGCCGCCCGCCACCTTCACCCCAAGCAAACGAAACCCCCGGCGCCTGGTCGCTTCTCCTCGCACTCCTGACCAGCCGGAGTGACGGTGGCAGCTGAGTATGTCAGACTGGACTGTGTGTGAACGGCAGCGGCATTGGGCGGCAGGCTGTGCGGGCGGCAGAGGTGCCTGATGCCAGGCTCTACGTGGACGGCTGCCGCGACGGCGGCGGCGCGACAACCGCGACCGCAGCAGGGCTTTTTCCCCCGACCAACAGCCAGTGGCACCGGCGGGGGAAGAGCGACAAAAGAGCCGCTTACCATCGGTGAGCCCACCACCCGCGACCCCCCGACCGAGCCCCCGCGGCTTATCTCACCCCGCCCGCCACCCCCCTCACCGTCGTATCCACCATGTACCATAGCCCACCGGGCGCGGCGACATCCCGGGGCGCCACCCCTGCCGCGCCCCCCTCCTCCGCCGTCGCCAGACGCAGCGTCAGGGTCAGCCGGTGACGGGCGGTGCGGCCCGCAGCGGCGGGGGACCATGCGCGGGCGGGCGTGATGCCGGGGGAAGGCGCAGTGGAAGGGGGGGAGCCATCGCGAGCTGCGGGGGCTTGTAGATAAACCGTGAGGGTGGCGGCAGCTGAAAAGGGGGGGGGCACACGAGGGCCGCCAGGTGTGGCCGCAAAACAAAAAAAACCAAGAAAACAGTGGCCAGGCACCAGAGCAACGAGCAAACGTGCCCCACACCACAAGCGAGGGGCGCCAAGCGCGGGTGAGTCTCAATGCGGACCGCCAGCCAAGTCAGGGCCGCACGCCCCCTGCCGTCGGCCGAGGCAGCCACCTGCCCTGAGGAGGCGCCACTGTCACCCGCCCCTCCTCCGCCAACAGCATGTTTAGCAGGAATCCAAGCCTCTTGCGTCAACCCCCCTCCCGTCCCCCACATTCCCACCCACACCTTCCCCGCCCAACGTACGCAGAGCGCGACCGAGGTAGGCGCTCCCCGACGTCCTAGCTACCACAGCCCGCAGCAGCGTCCGCACGGCCGCGTCGACGGCCGCGGCATGCCGCTCGCCTCCCCCTGGGCCGCCCCCAGGCCCCCCCCCAGCACCCATCTCCTCTCCCACCGCTGCGCAAGGGCGGCCGCCGCCGCCATCGTTGACCCAGCCCTCCCCTACAAAGCGGAGCATGTACAGGTCGTCGGCGACGCGCGGCGCCCCCCCCACGCGCAGGCTGCCGGCGGCACGCCCCGCCGGGCGGGTGAACACGACCGCGGCGGCGGTCACACCGGGGGGGGCCGCACAAAACGCGGCCACCGCCGAGGTGAGCGCCCGCAGGCGGGCGGCCAGCGCCGCCACGGCGCGCGCGTCGTCTGGCGAAGCGCCCCGCGGGGCGCGCCCATCCGCCCCGCGCACCGCCGCCCCAGCCGCCGCAGCCACCGTCGCCGCCGCTGACGTCGCCGCCGAGGCCGTCGTCAGAGGCGCCTCGCAAGCCGTTACGGTATGCCGGACGTCGTCATCGTTTTCCTTCTCCAGCAGCACCTGTACGGGCACGGGACAGCCGCCGCGGGCATGGAGGGTGTGTCCCGCGAGGCCCGTGATGAGCGCCGCCGCAACGGCCGCGGGCCGGCCGCCGAGCGCAGTGGGCCAGGGGAGGAGAACCACCGACTCGTCGGACGCCGCGGGGAGTGGACGCTCGACCAGCGGTTCAAGGCAGGGGGGGGAAGGAGCAGGGCCTGCGCCATGGGGGGGGGGGGCGGCAGCTGGAGCGGCGGCGGAGGTAACAACGGCGCCAAGAGGGCCATCCGCGGAGGCGGCGAGCGCGGCAGGTCGACGTCGACGGCTGGGCGACGCTGGGGGTGGCGGCGGCGGCGGCGGCGCCACGCCGATGCGAAGCGCCTTGGAACCGGGAGGGGCAGACATGGTGTGGCGAGGCGGGTGTGGAAAGGGGATACCTATGGCGAAGAGGAGGCATGCGCTGGGCATGACGGCATGGAACGAGAGAGAGGTGGCGGTACATGTATGTTTGGAGGTGCGGCAAGTCGGGCTTGGCACCTGCTGTATGGTACATATGCACAATTATGCAGTAGTACTTCAGTGGTTGTCACCTGCGGCTGGTCAACTCACACCCCACATATTGCCAGCGCACCAAAAAAATGAATATGTTTTCGTGAATTTCAGGGTAAACGTTTCACCTTGAGCAACGTGGCGTCCCCTCAATGGGGATCAGGAGCACTCTCGGGGTATCTTGATGCACAGCAATGCACAAGGGGGCGCGGCGGCGAGTGTTCCGGACCACACTCCACGTCGGATCTTTGCGGGGATGGAAGGGGGCCCCTCCTCCCATCCAGCGTTGTGGGAGGCGCGTCACAATTTACCCACTGGGTGCTGATTGGTGGAGCGATCTCAGTCCCCGTTGGTCCCCAGCCACGTAGCCCCGCTGCGCGACGGCGTGCCTTGCTGCCTGCTTGCCGGGCGGGGCCGTTCGCTCTGTAAGGTCGTGCCATTCGCTTGCCCCGTGCCTTGGCCCCTGTTTCTTAGCTTGTCCGCCACAGCTCCCCTGAATGCCCCCCGTGCGCCTGCGCCGCCGCTGGCTGTTGGTCGCCGTCGCATGCTGCGCGAGCGTGTTCGTGGGGTGGGCAGCGGCACACCCCTGCCCAACGAAGGGTGACCAGGGACACCCTCTCATTTATTTTTTTACCGCCTCTGCCGGGTGCCACGGCCCGCGAGGGCGCCGACCACCCTCCCGGTCTGAACGCTGCGCCGCGCCCGTTGTGCGGCTGCTGCCTCCGCCTCCGCGCGCGTGGCCCCGCGCGTCGCCACTGCGTCGACACGCTGGTTGGTGCGGTGGTGGTGGTTGCGGCCGCGGGTGTGCAACCCTCCTCCGCTCCCCCCCCCTTTTCCACACGGTGTTGCTGCTCCTGTGCACGTGTGCGTGCTGTTTGGCCCTGGAGGCCGGGTAGCGGGCACACGTTGCGGTCCTCCCGAGGAGGCCACTTGCCGGGGCGGCACAGGCGCCAGACGCACGCGCTCCTGGCGGCCGGTCACTCACCTCCCGCTGTGCGAGCGCCCCGCGCCGGCCAACGCCTCCTCCTCCTCCCTTCTCCCAACCACACCGCCAACACCCCTCCCCCCCGTCTCACCGCTTTGCTCCTCCTGCCTCCCGCTCGCCTGCCGGGCCCGGCCGACGCACGCACGCTCCCTCGGCAAGTACCCTACCCATCCGCGTTCGACGCGCGCGGACGCGCCACGCGCGGGCCGCTACCGCACTCTCCGCTGCCCCCCGCGCTTGCGGCCTTCGCCCACGTGGATTAGGGGGGGGGTTGGGGGGGGTGGCGAGAGGGAGGGACGGGGGCCACCAGCACCGCGGCTGCGTGGTGGTGGGCGTGGTTGGGCGGGGACACGCGCACGCGGCGGCGGCCCGCTTGACGCTGGCAGCTGTGGTGGTGGGCGGTCCAGGGGGGCTCCTGCCACAGGCACGCCCGACCGCGTGTGCGGACGTCGCCGGCGGTTTCTCCGGTGCCGTCCCTCAAGTGAAGAGGAGGGTTGGTGCCGTTGCGTAGGTTGTGCGGTCGAGGAGGGGGGTTGGGGGGGGGGGATTGTGCGGCGCCGCTTCCCACCGACGATACCCCCGGCTGCTGCCGTGGAGAGGTCGTGTTGTGTGCGCCCGCCTGGGCGAGGGGCGGTGGGGTCGGCGGGCGAGCCCGGCTTGCGAGGCCTCCCACGCGTGGACCCCCGGTCGGTGCCACACCTGCGTGCGGGCGGCGGCTTGGGCGGCTTGTGGTGGGGGGACCCCCCCCCCCGTGTCTGCCGCCATGGCGGCCGTGGCGGTGGACCGCGCGATGGAGATGTTTCGTGCGAGGCAGCGCAATACAGGGCAGGCGGGGCAGGTCAACCCCGACGTGGTGCAGATTGAAATCCACCTCGAGTGCTCCAACCTGGCCAACCTGGACGTAATGTCCAAGTCAGACCCTGTACGTTCCTCGCTCATCTTGGCGTTTTCCCCTGAGCTCCCTTCGTGTTCTACATGGCTTGCTTGTGGGGCCCGGCACGCGCCGCGTTTGTTTTGTAGCTGGCCGGTCTCCTGACCCGTTTGCTACGTGGGCCTCTTGGCATGTGTGCTGGAGCGTGTACTTCTCTTGACCTCGCTCTCACCCACATTGTTTTCTGTCCAACCCTACCTGCGTTGCCACCACAGTTTGCTGTGCTTTATGCCATGACCGGCCACGTGGGGCATTCGGAGATTGGGCGGACAGAAACCGTCTTTGACGACCTGTCACCCCGATGGTGCCATTCGTTTATCATTGACTACGACCGGGCCAACCCAAAGACCCTTTACGTGGAGGTATTCGACCGCGACTCCCGGTCCGAGCGGTTACGGAAGCACGACCACATTGGTTCTGCAGAGTGCTCTTTGGAGGACGTGCGGGAGGCTCCTGGGAAGCGTCTCAAACTGCGGCTCCGCAACCAACACATTCGTTCAGTGCTGCCCGGCTATGTGTCCATGGTGGCCGAGAAGGTCAACCCGTGCGATCCCACGCTGACTGTCACGATCAACATTGAGGCTGCATTATTGAAGCGGAAGAACACCACTGTGAACGTGGGTGTGTCCCAGTTCTTCACCCTCTTGCGTGCGCGTGAGGAGGCAGATGGGTCACTCTCCTACTCTCCTGTCTATCGATCCGAGGCGGTGACGCGGGCGGCCAATGATGGCGCGGGCTACGCGCGCTTTAAGCCCGCTGTCCTCACCGTGCAGAAGCTGACGAACGGGTTCTTTAAGCGCCCCCTCCGGCTACAGTTTCATCGACGCAAGCTCAACGGTGACCACAAGCTCCTTGGCTACGTCAACACCTCCCTCACGGACCTCTGCGCAATGGACCCCCATGGGGAGTCGAGATGCTTATTACCACTCGAGGGCATGTACCAGGACGAGTCTTCCCTAGGCAATGTGATCTTAGTTGACTCTGAGCTGACGCAGACGGCTTCGGCTTTCTTCTTCCGGGTGGACCACTTCTTGTCTTCCAAGTTTTGTGGCCTGCCTCCAGACGTGCGCCTTGGTGAGACGCCCTACGACGTATCCACGCGCGTGCTCCACGGCTACTCGTCCGAGTCTTGCACAACCTCGGAAACAACACGGCTGACATCGGTGCGGCTACACAACTCGGCGGCGTCGTTTGGGACGGGCGTGCGGGTGTCGGATGCGGGAACGTCTGCGGACAGCGGCAGCTACACGACTGCGCAGCAGCCGCCATCGTATGGTAGTCACGTGCCAGGCTCTGTTGTTGGAGGCTCCAGTGCAGCGGGAAGCTTCAGCGGCCCCCCCTATGCACCGGGGGTCTATGCTGGGAGCGGACCCGGCGGTCACCCGGCGTCGTCTTATGCCCCTTCTTCCTCTGCGTCCCTACCGCAGGGCGCCCATCTCGGCAGCAGAGGCGGGGCTCCGCCGTCTGTAGCTGGTGGCTATGGTGCAAGTGGGCCTACCAGCGCCACCTTCTCGAATGAGAGTGGCAGCTTCCAGAGCCTGCAACCGGCGCCGCCACAGATGCCACCACCGACCGGCCCTTCCCCCCACTTGGCTCATGGCGGGGTAACTGCTGCGCACGGAGTACCCCGCCACCACGGGGCGAATGGCCCGGCGAGCTTGAACAGCGCGGCGCTGCCTGCGTACGCGACGGGTGGTGGCAACGGCCCGGCCTACCCACCAGGCGCGATCGTCTCCCCTGCCAGTACAGCCACCTTCAACCGGCTCTCCCCGGCCGCAGCAGCGGCGCGGGCCGCAGCGATTGCGGCAGCGACGAATGCAAGCTTTAGCAGCGCCGGTGACGGCTCACTGGATATGTCTTCGCTCTCTGTGTCGGGAATACCGCGTCCGTATGGGGCACCGCCGCCTGGGATGGCTTCCACAGGAAGCCTGGGAGGGGGATACCGGTGAGCTCGTGCTTTTTGTGTCTGGTTTTTTTCATCTATTGGTTCTCGCCCACTCGTCCATGCACATCTCTGCCTCTGGCGTTTTTGAGTGTTTGCTACGTGGTCGATGTCGTTGAACCTCGTATTGTTTTCGTTGACTTTTTGTGCACAGGTGCGTGTTACTACTTTTTCTTCCAATCCTCTTGCTATTGCTTTGTCACTCGGTGTATTTACCTTGCACCTCGGCAAGAGGTTGGCGTTTCTTGTAGCCAGGTCCTTTGCTTTCGACTAGAGGATAGCAGGTGGCCTTTAGGGGGGAAACGTCGTTTCTTTCTTCTTCAACTCTGTTGCCCGTGCGGTGCGATGTGTCGTTGGCCCTTAGTGCGCAGCGCTCTGTCGTAGGCGTATGAACCTGGCTGTGAACCCCGCTTCATCGGCGGCGTACAGGCGGACCGCAGGATGCGGGCGAAGAAACGTGTCCTTGTTGTGTTGGAAAACAAAATGGGAGTGGCGACCGTGGCGATTGGCTTGCAAGCCGAGCGCCCCACCCCACCACCACCCCCAAAACCCATCTCCCTTCCCAGGCTGCCGCTCAGGCGTAGGATGTAGTTTCCTCCCCCTCGTCCATCATGTCGTCGGCGGTTGGCGAACCGGATGGTGGTGGCGGCGGTGGCGGGGGTGGCGGCGGACGCCCGACGGGGGCGGTGTAAGAGAAGCCCACCACCGCCTGGTCGTCGCCGAGCCGCGCCGCCGGGCGGGTGAGGGGCCACAGGCTCGAGTCGCCATAGCCCGCGTCGTCGTGGTCCGTGTCAATGGAGACGCTGCCCCACTCGTTGAGGTCAAAGTTGCGAAGCTCGTCCTGCGCAGACGCGCTCGCCGCGTCCATCCCAGACCCGGGGACGCTGCTCACCAGCGGCTCCACCGTCACGAGGCCCCGAAAAGTGTCCATGTCCCCGCCGCCGCCACTGCCTAGTGGCGGCGGGGAGCGTATCCGCCCTGCAGCTGCAGATGACGAGCCGCTGCCGTCCCCGCCGTCTCCGCCGCCACGTCCTGGCACCAGCACCGTGTGGTGGCGGCGAAAGTACACAGCATCCCAGTCGAGGCCCTCAAACCACGGGTGGCGACGGAGGTCGGCCACCCCCCCGAGCCCGCAGCCAAGTCGCGTTTCGGGCCGCCAGTCGAGGAGGCCCTGAATGAGGGAGACCAGCTCTGAGGAGGTGGACGCGGAAAAGCGGATGGAGTGGTGGCCCATGTTTTGAATGACCTCGTCCAGGGTGCGCGCCTCGTAGGGGGTGCGCCCTCGGAGGACGTGGTAGAGGAAGATGCCCAACGCCCAGAGGTCTATGGTGACTCCGTAAGGGCGGACAGAGAGCATCTCTGGGGCAGCATAGGTGTGGGTTCTGTGCGGTGTGGAAGCGCCGCGGAACCGCGGGACCAAAGACGGTACCGGTGCACACAGGAGCGGTGGCAGCACGCGAAAGTGACAGCCAGTGCCGAGCCAGCCAGTGGGTGAGAGTGAAGCAAGACAAACAGCATGGGCAAGGTCAGTGCTCCGCCGCCTCGCGACAGACTGCAACAAGCGCTGACTGAAACAACCAAAACCACACGTACACGGCTAAAAGGGCAGCGCGTGTCGCGTGCGCTCGCACCCAAACTGCTTCCAAGAGCCGCCCGAGTCGCCCATGTCCCACCCCGTCCGTCCTGTAGGACACTTCTCAAGGCCTCCCGCCTCCCCACACGCAGTGCCCCCACCACAACGTACCCGCAAATGGTGGACGTCAACCCCCCCCGCAGCTGCTTGCACAGCCCCATATCCGCCAACCGCAGGTGCCCATCATTGCCCAGCAGCACATTCTCCGGCTTGAGGTCCCGGTACACAAAGCCCAGGCCATGGAGGGACTGGAGGGCGAGGATCACCTCGGCCGCCACCAGCCGCGTCTGCGGTTCCGAAAGGCGCCCGCCGTGGTTGCGGAGGTACTGGAAGAGGTCGCCACCCTCACAAAATTCGGTCACCATGTACAGCATCGACGCGGTCTGAAACGCAAAGCGGAGGTGCGCAAAGAACGGGTGGTCCGCCACCACCTGCAGCGCCAGCCGCTCGTCCACCGCGTGCCGAAAGCCCGAGCGCGTCTCAAACACCCGCGCCTTGGCCGTCACCTTGAGCGCCAGCCGCTCCCCGCTGACACGGTCGCGGACGAGAAACACCTTGCCCGACGCGCCCTTGCCAATCGGCGCCACAAACTCAAAGTCCGAGATGCCCACCACCCGCTCGGCAGCCGCCGCCCGCAGGGCCGCCACCCACGCCGCCGCCTCACCGCGGCTGCCGTAGCGCAGCCAGATGCTTGTCGGCGAGGCGGGCCGCCGCAGCCGCAGCTCGGTGCCGCCGGCGCTTACCGTCACGCTCACCCGCTCGACACAAAAGACCGCCGCAATGGCGGCGCCGTTGGCCCCATCGCCGCTGCTGCTGCTGCCGCTGCCGCTGCCGCCGCCGGCGCCGCGGCCAATGCCCCCGCCCCCAACGCCACCCATTTCAGCATCGTGCAGGAGAAGAACAACGAGGCGGCCGCGGAGCTCCACCCACCGCCGCTCCGCCACCGACGCCAGCAGCCGCACGTTGCCCGACCGTACGACAGCAGAACCGCCAATGGTCACGGGCAGCCGCCGGAGGAGGGAGTAGGGGTCGTAGCCGGTGCGAGACGCCTCGGAGCGGCCCGCGTCCTCGCGCTGGAGGCTCGCACGGCGGCTGCCAAGCGCGCCCGCCGCACGACGGAGGAGGGGCACCGCCACGGGAGCGCCCCCACCGCCGCCGCCACCACCACCGCCACCCCCACCGCCACCACCGCCGCGGCCGCTGGCGCCCCCACGGGTCGGGGTGCCAATGCTGGAGCGGCGGCCGAGGGCGCCCGCGCGGCTGCCCGGGCGGCTGCCCGCCCCCCCCGCAGCCCCTCCCCCCCCCGCAGACGCCGCCACGCCACCGCCGCTGCTGCCGACCACGTCTGACGAGGAGCCGTGGGCAGACGGGGTGGAGGCGGACCCCCCCCCCCACCCCCCCCCGCCTCGCGGTCGCCTCCCCCCGCCGTCGCCGCCGCCGCCGCCGCCGACCGGAGGCCCGCCGACGCGGTCAGGCGGGAGCGGAGGCCCGCAAAGGCCCGCCGCCGGGGCGCCGCCGCCGCCGCCCCCGAGCCGCCGTCCCCGCCGCCCCCACCGAGGCCGCCCGCCGACGAGCGGCCGCCGCCGCCGGCGTGGGAGTGGGTCGACTCGCCGGCGCGGCGGGACCAGGTGCTGCCGCCGGCGCGGCGGAGGCGGCTCAGCGAGGGCGCCTCGCCGTCGTCGCCGTCGCCGCCACCACCACCACCACCACCGCCGCCACCACCACCACCAGAGGCGCCGCCACCCCCCCCCGCAGCCGCCGACGCGGCCGCCGCCTCAGACACATCGGGCATGCTGCGGCTGGTGTTCATCCCGTACCGCGCGCCGCGGGCGGCTTTGCGCAGCCGCCGGCCGCCGGATGATGCCATGCCCGGCAGGGCGGCGCTGGAGGCGGCGGCGGGGGCGCCACCGCCCCCCCACCCCCCCCCTCCTCCCGCCCCCCACCGCCCGTCGCCGCCCGCCTCCATGGGGTGTGCGGGCTCGTCGCCCAGCAGCGGCTCCTCCCCCAGCTCCCCGGCACCCGCCAGCGGGCCAGACGGGGCCGCCGTCGCGCCGCCGCCGCCAGCAGCGGCGGCAGCCGCGGCGGCCGCAGCGGCGGAGGTGGCGGCGGAAGCCGCGGTGGAGGCCGCCGCCGCCGCCGCCGGCCGCCCTCCCCCACCCCCCGACGTCCGTGGGGCCCACTCGGCGGCGCGGCTGGCCCCCCCCCCCCCCCCCCCCCCCCCGAGCGCGCGTCGAGGCGGCGTTTGGTCGCCGGCTCCGCTCCCCTATCCTCGCCGTCCCCGCCGTCGTCATCGTCCTCGCCGAGCGCCCCCGCCGCCGCCACCGCCGCCACCGCCGCCGACGAGGAAGCTGACAGCGGCCGCCGCGGGACGGCAGCCGCGGTGGATGACCGCCGCCACATGCCGCCGCGGAGGGAGCGGGGCTCGGCGGCGGCCGGGTCGGCGTCGCCGCGGCCGCGGCGTCCCCGTTCTGGCGGCTCCGCCGCCCGCCGCCCGCCGCCGCCGCCGCCGCCGCCGCCCTCCCCCCCTCTGCCGGTGCCGGTAGCATCCCCCCCACCACCACCGCCGCCGCCGCCGCTGATGCTGCTGGCCGCCCCAACGTCGCTGCTCTCGCCAACCCCCCCCCGGCCGCGGCGGCCAATGCGGCCACTCCGGCGGACGTCCAGCTGCAGGCTCCGCCGCATGGCGCGGAGGGACTCCATGGCGCCGCCGCCACCCGCCGCCCCGCGGCGCGCCGCCGCATTCACCCCCTCCTCCACCGGGGAAGAGGGGTGTGGAAAGGACAGGGGGGGGGGGGGGGGGGGGGGGGGGGGGGGGCGGACGGGGCGGACGGTTAGGGTGGCGCGCGCGCACGAGGGGGCGGCGCGGCCGACAGTGGCCCGTCCAACACCCGCGCGGGTGGACGCAGGCGGCGGCGGGAGGGGAGGAAGGGGGAAACCCCCGCGTGGCGGGGCGGTGGTGCTGGGCAGGAGCGGGGAGGGAGGAGTCCCTCCCCGGCCGACTGCCCCCCCCCCAAAAAAGGGGGAACAAGGTACCACACCCGGCACCCACTCTGTGCACGCGGAGAGGCGGGGGGGGGAGAAAGGGCGTCCACACCGTCGCCGCCGACAGCTACCCACCCACACCCACCCGTCCTCTTCCCACCCACTACCCCCCCCCCCCCCCCCCCCCCCCCCACCCCCACCCTCACCAGCGGTCGCACACGCACAGAGGCGGCCCTAGGCGGCCCGCCGCGTCATGCGACCGGGGCGGCGGCGGCGGCGGCGGCGGCAGCAGCAGCAGCGGCGGCGGCGGCGGCTGCGCGCAACCGCACGGTGCGGCGCGACGTGGCGGCAGGGCAGCGTCTGGGAGCACGCCGCCGTGGGGGGAGGGGGGGAGAGAGGGGGGGGGGGGAAGGGACGCCGCTCTACAGACGGCGGCAGGCAAGGGGGAGGGACGGACGGTCCCCCGCGGCGAAAGAGGGAGGGGGGGGGGGGGGGGGGGGGGGGGGGGGATGGGGTGGAGGGGATGAGCCGCGCTGCCGCGAGCCGCCGCGACAATGGCGTGGCACCACGGCGGCCGCCGGGGGGGCGGGGGGGGGGGGCACCCGTGGCACCACAAAGGGGGCCGCGGCAGCCGCAGCCGGCAGGGGGCGCGGCGGGACGCGGGCAGCGACCGCCGCGGCGAGGGGCGGGCGGCGGCCGCCGCGCCCCAACGTGCCGCACGGTCGGTAGCGCAGGCGCCACGGCGGCGGCGCCGCCCCCGTCCCCCCCGCGCCGCCCCCGCAGCGCGCGCGGCGCGTGCGCAGCGGCACCGCCCGGCGGGCGGGGAAAGGGGCGGGGGGGTACACGGGCACCACAGGGGAAAGCGGGGAGAGAGGGGCGGGGGGGGGGAAGGGCGGGAGGTGGCGGCGCCGGCGGGCAGGGGCCGCCGCGGCAGCCGGCAACCCCCCGCTCCACCCCCCCCCCCCGGCCGCCGCCCCCCCCGCGCTCCCTCCCCCCCCCCCCCCCCCCCACTCTACCGCCAACGACCGCCGGCGGGGTGCTCTTGGCGCGCCGCCGCCGCTGGGGCGTGGGGGTGCCGCCGCCGCCGCCGCCCCTTGCCCCCCCCCTCTGCCTGCGCCGGGCGCCGCGGCGGCGGGCCGCTGCTGCTGCGCCCCTGCGCAGCGTCAATGGCGCCGCGGCGCCTTGCCTTTGGGGGGGGGGGGGGGGCGCACCGGCAGGGCAGGTCTTTTGCCGGCAGCAGCAAGCAGCAGCAGCAGCAGCAGCAGCGGCAGCGGCGGCGGCGCAGCAGCAGCCCCCGCCGGCGGCCGTCGGCCCGCCGCTCGGGCACCGCAGCGGGCGCGGCACCCACAGGCGGCGCTACCAGTGACACACCCCCCACAACCCCCACCCACCCCACCCACCCACCCCCCCCCCCCCCCCCCCAACGCTGCCCGCCGCACAAGCCCGCGGTGCCACGCCTCCCACCCACCGCCCCGCTGTCGTTGCGGCCGACGCTGCCAGTACCGTTGCGGCCGCTGCCGCTGCCGCTGTCGCCAACGACCCCAACCGCCGCTGCGCCGGTCGTCACCGTCGCCACGCACCGCCGCCGCGGCCGCCGCCCCTGCCGCTGCCCCTGCCGCTGCCGCCGCCGCTGCCGCCGCCGCTGCCGGCAGCCGGCAGCCGTTGGTGGCACCCGGGGGCGTGGCAGGGGGCACCGCCCACCCGGCGGGGATTCGCCTTGCCCAGCCGCCGCCGTCGCCGCCGCCGCTGCCTCCCCGCCCTCCCTTACGCCCAAGACAAAATACTGCCGCCGGCGTCGGCCCCCCTCTCTCCCTACACGCCCGTCACCCCCCCCCCCCCCCCCCCGCGCGTCGCTCCCCCCCCCCCCCCCCAAAGAGAGTACCTTCCACCCCTCTCTCGACGCTGCCACGTCGGTCCCCACCCCCCAGGGCACCCCTCTCGACGCCCCCCCCCCCCCCCTTCCCCCGCAACCCCCCACCCGGTGCCACGCCGGCCCAGGGAGAGCGCAGACGCGTCGCAGGGGAGCGCACGATGGGGACACCACCACCACAACCCTCTCGAGGCACACACACACAACCCACCGCCCGTCCGCCGCGGGGGGGGGGGGGGGGGGGGCGCGCGACTGGGGCAGAAGGACGGGGGCGCGGGGGGGGGGGGGGGGGGGGGTGAGAGGGGCAAGGGTGTCTGGCCGGGGCAAGGGTGGCTCGGTCGGTCGCTGGCCTGGCCGCCGACAGTGTGGCCGACCCTGGCGGCGGCGGGGTAGGTGGCGTAGGCGGCGGGGTAGGTGGCGTAGGCGGCGGTGTGGTGCGCGCGCCCGTGGGGCGGGGGGGGGGGGGGGGGCAGTCGCCAGCCTCGGCGGGGGGGCAGCGGCGGGCGGGGTGGGGGAGGTGGGGGGGGGGGGGGGGGGGGGGGGTGGGGGGGAGGCTCCCGCGCGCGCGCGGGGAGGTGGGTAGCCGCGTCGGGTGGGGCTGCTTGGTCGGTCGGTGGGTCGGTGGGTCGGTGGGTCGGTGGGTCGGTCGGTCGGTGGCGGCGGCGGTGCGGCCCCCCCCCCCCGGCGCCAGTGGGCGCATAGGTGTCCCAGCGTGGGGGGGGGGGTTGCGGGCCCGCCGCCAATGGTAGGAGTAGGTAGAGTAGAGTAGAGTAGAGTAGGTAGGTAGGGGAGGGGGGGGGTGGGGGAGAGAGGGGGGAGTGGGGGGCAGAAGCAGGGTAGGACAGAGGGGCGTGGGGGGAGGGGGTGGGCGGTCGCACGCCAGCGTGACGCAACGCCCACTGACCGAGCTGGCAGGCCGGTGGCCGCCTGGGTGGGGGGGGGGAGGAGGGGGGGGGGGGGAGGAGCGGGGGAAGGAAGGAAGGGTGGCGCTGTCCAGTACGTGACTGCCGGCGGCGGCGGCGGCGGTGGTGGTCGGTGGCCGACAGCGCCACCCAGCGGGCCACACCGGCCGCGCGGCACTCTTGACCCCCCCCCCCTACAATCGCCTGGGGGTGGTGGTGAGGGGTGGGGGGGGGGGGGGGGAGCGCAGGGGAATGCGTCCCAGCCGCGCCGCCCCCAGCGTAGACGACGCTCCCGGCCGCCGCGTGCGGCTGCTGGTGGGTGGCACACGCCCCTAGGGGCCTGGGCGGCGCGGCGGGGTGGGGCGGGGCGGGGCGGGGGGGGGGGGGCGGCGGTGCCAACGGGACCACGACGGCCACCGTGACGGGCCACCACCCCTTCCCCCCCCCCCCTCCCTCCCTCCCCCCCCCCCCCCCCAAACCCCCTCCCTCGCCTAGTAGCCCCGCGCAGCTCCTCGCAGCCCTACAGTGCGCGTCGTCACAGGGGGAGGGGGAAGGGGGGGGGGGGGGTGAGCTGGGGGGGTCGCGGCCGCCCGTCACGGGCGCGCGGTCGGTCGGGTGCCGCACACCCTCCCAGGCACACGCGCGGTGACTGCGGATGCCGTAGCGTTTGCTTCTGGGCCCCCCCCTCCCCGTTTGGGGGGGGCAAAACCGTTGACGGAAAACAGACGGAGGGGGCGGCCGGCGGTTGCCGGCGGCAGCGGCGGCGGCGGGGGGGGGGGGGGGGGGGGGGGGGGCCGGCCGGCTGGTGGTGGGGGGGGGGGGGGGGGGGAGGGCGGCGCAGACCAAAACGACGGGTCAAGGCGGCGGGGGCCTATAGGTATTGGCCCCACCGGACGGGTCGGTCGGCGCTCTGTGTCTCTCCCGCATTGGGGACTCTGGTTGCCCCTCCCCCCCCCCCCCTACACCCCAGCGGGGGTGTGCACGCACGGCGTGGGGGGGGGGGGGGGGCGGGTGCGGTGCGGTGGTGGGGGTGTGTGTGTGCCCAGCAGCCGCGCCGCACAGGGTGGTGGTGGAGGGGGTGGGGGTGGGGGGTGGGGGGGGGGCGTGTGGTGGTGGGGGTGTGTGGGAAAACGCCCGTGCCACGCCGTCGATCGGGAGAGAGCAGAGGGGGGATGTGTGCTGTTGTTGGACGGGGAGCGGTGGGGTCCCCCTCCCGGCAGGTGGCAAGCGGGCGTTGCCCGAGGAGGGGGGGGGGGGGGGGGTTTGGTGGGAATGGGTGTGACGCTGGCCAATTGTGTTGGGTGGCTGTCGGTGGCCGGCGGCCTGGGGTTCGTGGGAGGGCGGGGGGGGGGGGGGGGAGGGTGGGGGGGGGGGGGAGGGTGGGGGGGGGGGGGGAGGGTGGGGGGGGGGGGTGGCGGTGGCCGTGGCGGTGGCGGTGGGCGGTGGGCGGTGAGAGGGGGGGGGGGGGGGGTGCGGGACGTGGGATGCTCTACTGTTGTCCCGAGTGTCTCCCCGCACCCCGCCCTCCCACCCGCGCCTTGTCCCCGCTGTGATGTGTATGTATGTAGTTCTTTTTCTGCCTTTGTGGGGGTGGGGGGGGGGGTGACACCGCAGAGGCGGGGGGGGGTGGGGGGGGGGAAGGTGTGGAAGGGTGTGTGTGTGGCCAAAAGGGGAAACGCCACCGCAGCCAACGGGGGGGAGTGGGCGGCAAGTCGTGCAGGACCGGGACGTTGGCCAGGGAGCGCCACAGCACACACACACACCCCTGGAACACACACAGTGGTAGAGCAGAGCAGAGCTGACACAGGCGGGACCCCAGTCTCGGCGCCAGCCCAACGGGGGGGGGGGTGGGGGGGTGGGGGGGTGTACTGTATGTGTGTGTCCAACGGCTGTGGCGACACCCCCCTTCTCTCGTGGACAGAGCGGTCAACGGGGGGGGATGAGGGGGGGGGAGGGGGGGGGGGGGGACAGGACAGGACCGCTCGCGACGGGACCGACCCGCCCGCCCGTCGTGTCCCGACAGACGCGGGGTGGTCGGGGGAGGGGGTGGGGGGGGGGGGGATGTGTGCCGACCTCCAACGTCCAAGCCGCCAACGGCGGCAAACGGCGGCGCGAGGCGGCAAACGGCGGCGCGAGGCGGCAAGGTCTCTGCCAGACCTTGCCCACGCTCCCCCCCCCCCCCCCGACAGGCCCCGTCCAGGCCCTCCCACTCCGCGGCGGCCCCCCCTCGGCGGCGCCGCCCGTCAATCCGTCCGGCCGCCCGGGCGGTGCCGCGCGCGCGCGCCCATGGGGGTCAAGTACGTGACGGCCGCCACAGAGAGCAGGGCTCTGTTCCCCGGCGGGGGGGGGGGGGTTGGGGACGCCTAAAAGGGAGCCCCCGCCGTGCCGCAAGACCAGACGACGACGACGCGCCGTCGGGCGCCTCTGCGGGAGCAGGATGGCGGCCATCATGGCGGCGCGATGAGGGGGGGACCCCGCCGGTCCGCCGGTCGTTGACGGTGCCGCTCTGCCACTGGGCTCCTCCCCGCCAGCCGGGGCGGCGCTGCGTCTTCACCGTGGCTCCCGCTCTCTGTACCTAACAGTACTTTTTGCTATGGCGTTGCCATCGCCGGTCGCCGACAGCGGTCCCCGCCAGCCAGCCAGGAACGCTCTGTGCTTTCCTTCTGTATCTCTCTTTTCTTTCCCTTTTTTTTTTTTTGCACCGCTCCCCGCTTTGGCCCGTCGACCGCGCCCCCTTTTTCTCCGCGACCCCCTTTTGAGTGGCCCACTCCCCCTGTGGAGCAGCAGCCGCTGTCCTGTATGGACAGTACATTCCTGTGTGGATAGATGAGGGCATGGAGAGGGGTGTCCCCTTCTTGGTCTCCCTCGTTGGCGAGACCGCATCATGCCACCGGCGTTGGCCACATCAGAACAGTAGGCGGTACTGTATCCTAGTAGGGAAAGTATGTACCGTAGGTAGGCATCTGTTCAGCCGCTGGGCGCGCTTGACGCTCGGTTGCCGTCCCTGGGCGGCCGCGCTCTGCCTGCTGTGCGCTCACGATCCATACATACGCGCGCGTGGACGCTGTGGCCAAGGGCGCCCGCCGCGTGGGCGACGGGCGACACCGCCGGCGACGGGCGGGGTGGTGAGCGTCGCGCAGCGCTGCCGCCCCCGGCGGCGGGGCGGCGGGAACGTGGCGGCCGGCCCCCCCGCACGCGCGCCACCGACCGCCGCGCGGCACTGCCGCACCCCACCGGCCAGGACAATATGTATAGGGTTGTGAGGGGGTGGCGTGATGGAGGAGAGGGGTTTGGGGGCGCACCCGCAGCGGCGAGCGGTGTGGCGGCGTGTTGCTGTTTGGGAAGTGGGGGGATGGGGGGGGGGGGGGGCCGTGTGCCCTGGGGAGACACGTCGTGGGAAAGCAGCGTGGGGGGGGGTGGGGCCGACGGCGGGGCCCCCCGCCGGTGCGTGCGCCTCGTGGGGGGGGCTGCGACGCTGGTGCCGCCCGCGGCGGCGGTCGGGGGGGGGTCACCACCGGCAGCCACCCGGGTCGGGTGGCGGGGGAGGGGGGGGGAGGGGGGGGAGGTCAAGGGGGGGGGGGGGGGACTTACAGCCGACCGCCTCTGATGGCGACGTTTTCCCATCCCCCCCCTTCCCACCTTCCCACCTGGTTGCGCGCGTCCCCTTTTTGCGCGCCCCCCCCCTCCCCCCCCCTCCCGACGTGGCGAATGAGCGCAGCCTCCCGCCCCCCCGCCGGCGGTCAGAAAAAGGGAACGGACGGTGTGCCGCCTTGTTCCCCGCTCCCCCCCCCCCGCCCCCCTCTGTCTGCTGAGGTTGGGTGGAAGGTGGACAGCCGCTCCCCCCGCCCCGTCTGTTCCGAGAGCAGCCGGGGGAGCGCCAGCGTCGCCACGGCCACTACGTGGCGCCTGGTGCGACGGCGGGCGGCAGCCTGTACTGTTGTAGCGGCAGGGGCGGTCGTCCCCCTGCCTGCCTGGCTCTGCCTGCAGCACCAGCTGCGGAGGTTGTCGTGGCGTGGGGCGTGGGCGGGGTTGGGGGGGGGGGCGGGGGGGCGGGGGCGGGGGCAGGCCCCGCAGCGCACGTTGTTGTTGGCTGTTTGTTTCGTTGTGTTTTTTCGCCAGCGCGCACTGTGGGACGGACTGTGGGTGGGCGTCCAGGAGGGGCTGGCTACGTAGTGAGGCTGCCGGTGGGATGGGTGGCTGGTTTTCCAAGACGAGGCGTGGTGGCGGGGGGGGGGGAGGCAGAGGCCACCCGTGATCCGCGGCGGCACGACCCCGCCCACCAACCCCCCCCCGCCCCCCATACGCTGGCTCGTAGGGGGGGGGGGGGGGGGCGTGTGTCGAGTGGCAGCCCGCCGCCCGTCCCCAGAAGCGGGGCTGAGCTCCCCCGTCGGACGACGGGGGCGCTCGTCTGGCGGTGGCCTGCGCGCCGCGCCCCTGTTGCGCAGGGAAGTGGGGCCGTCTGCCGCCGACGGTGGGGGAGAGGAGCAGGGGCCGGACGGCAGCCTGAGTGTCAGGCGTCTGCGGGCCCCCCCGGCTCGGCCCCCCACCGCCGCGGGCGGGCACCCCGACGGCAGCGGCGCCGCCCACCGACCGCGCGTGGCGGGGGCGTCGCGCGCAAGGATTGGGGGGGGGTGTGGGGGCGGGGGCCCTCCCGTCTCGCCCCCCGCCGCCCCCCTCGCAGATATCTTTGCACCTGCTGTCGCCCCCCCCGCTCCCCCCGCTCGAGGGGGGGCCCCCGCACGGTGGTGGCGCGTCGACGCCGCCGCATGGGTGGCGTGTCGGTCAGCCTCACGAGTCCACGCGACAGGCGGCGCGGCTTGGTCGTCGCTGCGCCGTCGCTCGGTCCCCCCTCCCCACCGCTTCCCCTCCCCCCCCCACCCCCCGCCAGCTGAGTGTGGCTGGTGCAGGCCCCCCCCCCCCCCCCCCGCCGGTGGACGCGTTGGCCAGTGGTGGCGGCGGAGGGGGGCAGAGGCGCCGCAGCCAGCCTATGGTGGACGAGGGGCGGCGAGGAGGGGGATACGCCCATATACCGACGACGATGCGCAGCGGCTGTGTCGCGGATGTGGCGGCGGGTGGGTGGGAGCAAGGGCAGAGGGGGGGGGGGGGGGGGGGACACCCCCTCAACAGGGGACACCCCGCCGACGCCGGCAGACTCCCTCGCCAGACGGGCCCAACCAGCCTCGGGTCAGATGGGACACGCCGCCGCACGGTTGGCCGTTGGCTGCCCCCGCGCGGGCGACCGCCGGCTGCCGCCGCGCGGGTGGCCGTCGGGGGGGCGCTGGCGCCAGCGCCATACAGTACCGTCGCGCTCGCGCCGTGTTGCTGCGGCCCGCCCCGCCCCCCCCCTGCCCGCCACCCTCCCCCGCGTCGGCCGTCTCTCGCCCGGACGGCTTGGCAGCGGCGGCCCGCCCCAGCCGGGGGGGGCGGGGGAGGGGGCGCCACAGCACCCCAGGTGGCGCACCCGCGCGCCCGGCCCCGGCGGTGGGAGAGGGGGGAGGCCAAACCCGCTCCCCGCGGCCCCGGCCCCCGCCCCCGCACACGCCGTCGTGCGTCTGGCACCTAGCAGCTCCCCCCGGCGACAAGGGGCTTGGTGCCCGCGAGGTGGCTGCCGCCGGCACCTGACGGGGCACCCAAAGCCGCCCAAACGCGTGGGCGGGATTGCGGCGGCGGCGGCGGCGGCGGCGGCGGCGGCGGCGGCGGCGGTGAGGTGGTGGGTGAGGGGTGGAGCAGAGGCAGCGTGGTGGTGGGGGGGAGTGGAGGCACAGGCGAGGTGGTAGGGGGGGGGGGAAGGGCACGAAGGCGGGGGGGGGGAAGGGCACGAAGGCGGGGGGGGGGATGGGCGGCAGAGCCCCCGCCGCCTCGCCCCAGCAGCGGCCCGTTCATGAGGCGCGCGCCTGGGGGAGGGAAGCGGGTCGCTCCTCCTTGGCCACCACCAGTCCAGGCTGTGATTTGTTTTTCCTCTCCTCTTTTCTTTTTCCCCGAGGCGCTCCACCCCCAAATCTCATCGCACCGCTCCCCACGCACGCCCCCCCGCTCCCCCCACCCATGCTTTGCCGCTATCGCCACCGCCTTCACCGCTACCGCCACCGCCGCCGCCCCAGACGCGGCAGCGCCGGCCGCCCCAACGCGGCCGTGTGACCGCCGGCGGCGGTCCTTGGCCCCGCGCGCGGCCGCCCGTTGCCAAGCGCAGCCCCGCGCTGAACGACCCAGCAGCGGGGGGGACCCACAGTAGCGCACATGTGCACAGGCGGCGGGGGGGAGGCGGTGGCGGGCGCGGCACCGCCAGGACACGCCAACCGGCCACAGTTAAGTGAGTGCCGACTGGCCCGCGAGTGAGTGCCGACTGGCCCGCGAGTGAGTGCCGACTGGCCCGCGAGTGAGTGCCAACTGGCCCGCGAGTGAATGCCGACTGGCCCGCGAGTGAGTGCCGACTGGCCCGCGAGTGAATGCCGACTGGCCCGCGAGTGAGTGCCGACTGGCCCGCGAGTGAATGCCGACTGGCCCGCGAGTGAATGCCATGGGGACACCGTTGGGGGTGGAGAGGGCGGGGGGGTGGGGGCGCTCAGCCGGAGGCGGACATGTTTTCGACTGAGCCCGACGTCAACCCCTACTTTAACCCGAGTAGTGGTGGTGGCCGCCTCGGAGCGCGCCCGTGCCGACGCGGCCGACGCGGCCGCCGCGGCCGCAGCGGCCGCGCGCCGGGCGCGGATGGCCGCGCGGGCGGTGGCAGGCGCGCGAGTACCCGTCGTGCCCCCAGTGGTAGACGGAGTGGGCGCCGCAGACAAAGGACCAACAGCCGGCCACCGCGGTGAGCGCATCCACAACAGGCCAGCCCGGGGGGTGGAGCGTCCAAGTCCGGCAAGAAGGACCTTGGCGGTGACCTTGTGCTGTATGCGCGTCCAAGAGCAACCAGCGCCGGGGAGATGGGGACGTACACAGCAGGGGCAGACTGGGAGGAAACGCGGGCGGATCGCTCAGCATCCACACGCCCCGAGTGGGGGGTGCGCCGCGGTGGTCAAGGCGGGGGAGGAGGGCAGGGCGCTCCCAGCGGGTCGCCGCAGCGCGGTCACGGCCACGCCAGTCACCGAGACAAAACGCTACGATAGGGGACGGCACGAGCAAAAAAAGGGCAAGAAAAACGCCAGAGGAAGGTGGTGTGGACGTCAGCAGACTTTGCGCGAGCAAGGGCGAGAAAATCACAATGGAGAAGCAGATAGGCGAGGAGGTCGCCGGGCAGCGAGCAGAGAGGCGCGGGCCACGAGCCTATCGATACGAGCCTATCGATACGAGCCTATCGAGCCTATCGATACGAGCCTATCGAGCCTATCGATACGAGCCTATCGAGCCTATCGATACGAGCCTATCGAGCCTATCGATACGAGCCTATCGAGCCTATCGATACGAGCCTATCGAGCCTATCGATACGAGCCTATCGAGCCTATCGATACGAGCCTATCGATAGGCTCGTGGCCCGCGCCTCTCTGCCCGCTGCCCGGCGTCCTCCTTAATATATCAACACAACTCTAAGTCACCAACCACGACCTCCGCTTGCAATACGTGCTAGCTCACAAATGCGCAAGTTCCCAACTGTTACTTACTCTCAGTATTCCCTGGACTTTAGTCTAGGGTATTACACAACATTCCACAAACCACACCATCTGCCCGGTCTCCGTAGCTCCCTCTCTTCGTCGTTGGTGAGGACATCGACGCCTTAGACAATGAAGGTGAAAGAACACTCCGGAGCCAGTGCAATGTGCGCTTGAACGAGCTGTGCGCTCCAGTGCAAAAAAAACGCCCTGTACGCACCCTCTGAGCCGGGTTTTTCGAGGTCTGCACGGGTTCGCACGCGCTGTATGTGCCAAAATTCGGTCCCCCGACGTCTTGGGGTTTGACACCACTGCGCGGGGAGACTCTGACCGGGGTGAAGAGGGGGGCGCTGACGGCGACGACGAAAGGGCGCTGACGGAGCGATATAGCGACTCCTAGCCGCCCGTCCCCCTTCCACAGCAGACTCCCCCACCTTGCACAACGATTCCGGCATTGCAGATGGCGTCTGCAGCGGCGGGGCGGCGGCAAAGGCGGCGGGCAACCACCTGTGTGCCGCAGGGTGTCTGACGCAGCGCTGTGGCGGCGATGAACGGGCGGAAGGTGGCGGACGGCCGCCGCTCGTGGGTGGTGGTGGCGGGTGGCGACAGCGGCGCGGGAGTATGCGAATGGGCGCTGGGGGCCTTCTTCTGGCCGCCCACCTCCCCGCTACTATTGGTCACACTCCCCCGCATCCCCCTTGACGGCAGCCTGACGGACCGCAGCACCGTGTTGGCGGTCGCTGCGACGACCACCGGTGCCCACGGCGTGCCGTCGGCGAAGGAAGAGGACGCGTTCGCGGCGGAAGGCGGGCGGTCGGAAAGGGTCAGGCCGCGGCAGGCGGACCGTGAGGTGGTGTGGCATGCTGGCCGGGGGGAGGGGGGCGCTGACGTGGATGAGGGGCCTACCTCTCGCTGTTCACCTCTCCGCCGGCACCGGCATCGCTGCCACCTCCCCGCACAACGGTGCCGCAACGAATTGCGGCGGCGGCGGGGTGGCAGCGGTGTCGGCTGACGATGACAGTGCGCTGTAGGGAAGCTACGGTGGTGCGATGGTGGTGATTGTCGGGTGGTCGGCGGCGAGCGGGCCGGTGCCATTATTCGGCGCGTAGGCCGGCAGCGTTGACAGCGATGGAGGGGCGGCACGGGCCACGAGGGTGCGAGACTTGTGAATCGTAGCCGGTGGCCTTCCCCCTGCCAACGACGCCGGCGTGGCCTTTGCCTGTCGCGATGGACGCAGTCGACCCCGCTCACCCGACGGGGGCGCCGAGGTAGCGCCGCCGACACCGCCGCTGCCGCCGCCGCCCTCCGGGGCCTCCACCGCTGCCGCGACGGGCGCGCGGCCAGGCAGCTGCGGCGGAATGCCGTTGGCCCCCGTCGGCTGCCGCGTTCCCCGCTCACCCGACGCGGGCGCAGGGGTCGCCCCGCCGCCGCCGCATCCCGGCGGCTGCCGCCCCCCCCGCTCACCTGAAGGAGGTGCCGAGGTCGCATCGTCACCGGCGCCGCCGCGGCCGCCGCAACCGGCGCCGCCGCCGCCGCCATCCCGCACCTCCGTCGCTGCCACTGCGGGCGCGCCGCCAACCAGCGGCGGCGGGGCGCCGCTTCCCCCTGGCGGCTGCCGCTTCCCCCTGGCGGCTGCCGCCCTCCCGGCTCACCTGAAGGGGACGCCGAAGTCGCGCCGCCGCCGTCGCCGCCGCCACCACCGCTGCCACCGACGTCTCGCGCCTCTGCCGATGCCGCTGCCGGTGGCGGAGGGGGTGGTAAAGGCGGCAGTGGAGGTGGTGGTGGCGGTTGTCGTGGTGGTGGCGGCGGCCGCGCCAAAGACGGGGAGGGGCGGCTGCTAACCAGAGCCATAAGTGGCGGCTGCCTGCACCTCCCGCACTGCTTCCATGGCGGCGAGGATCGCCGCACGGGCGCGCGATTCGGTCCTGGCCAGGCGGCCGACGAGGCGGCGGGGGAGGGTGACGTGCTCCCCAGAATTGATGGCCGCCAGTGCGGCGGCCAGTTGAGCAAGGTAGGTAGAGCGGGTGAGGGGGCTGCACCGCCCGGGCGACGGCCCAGCCGACACCTCCGGAGGAAGCGCCGCTCCCGACGCGGCCGCCGGGCGCCGTGGCCGCATCGGGCGCGCAGAGGGTGGGAGCATCACCGCAGCAGTCCCGCCCGAGCGTCCAGAAAACGACGGCGGTCGTGACGGAAGGAGAAGTGGAAGGCGTCGATGTGAGGCCAGGGACGAGCGAGGAGGGGCGCAGATGCAGCAGGCGTGGGGTCGTCCCCAAGACAACTCTTGTCACTGTTGTCTGACGGCGACGACAAGGTGGACGGAATTAAGCCATGAGACACGTTCATAAAGTAGCCTCCTTTACAGGCTCAGCTGAGGATAAGTCCAGGGTGTCTTCGCGAACGCGCATTAATAAGCAGCTCCTGCAGCATCTGCGCCTTCGCGCCAACGACCGAGAGCGCCGCAGACTGCGTGCCCGGACCGCCGCCCCCCCGCAGCTGGCACTCGACCGTCCCCGTCGCCGCCACGTCCGTCCCTCCCCTCAGCCAGACCAAGTTGTGTCCCACACCTTGTAGCCTTCCCTGCTGGACGCGCCTCCTCGCCCTTTTTGGCCACGGGCGACCGCGGCATGCGTCGGTGTCCCCCCCCCCCCCCCCCCCCTGATGGATGCGCCGGATGGTGGGAGCGGGGCAACGGTGGCGGCCGCCGCGGCGGCCGCCGCGGCCGACCCGGTTGGTGCCCCGCTGCGCGCCATCCTCCGCTCTCTGATGGACGCGTTGTCGTCGCCAACAACGGATTCAGTGCTTGCTACTGAGCTCTTGTCATTGCTTCAGGTACGTGGGGAGGGAGGGAGGGCGCTGGGTGTGTGAGGATGCGGTATGATGCCTGATGGAGGCCAGGGACGGAATGCCAGTGTGCAGAGCGGCTACTGTCTTTTTTTGTTTGGTACTCAGGTTATCAGTGGCTTTAGTGGCTCTGGACTCACCTGCCAATGACTCGTCTGTCCATGCTTTCATTGCCGAGCACGTCGCTCCCTTCTTTTCCGGGACACCTTGCGGCTGGCCCATGGTGTCTCTGGTTTTGGCTCTCACACAGAATACTGCCAAGCAACGCCCCTCCTCTTTTGACGCTGTCGCTCCTCTGGTGGCGCGCCTTGTTGGCGTCCTCATCGACGGCCGCCTTCACTCTCGTCACTGCGGCGCCGCCCACACGGTGGTTGCGTTGGCCGAAGTTCTTGTCGGCAAAGGAGCCGCCGCTGTTGTCAATGCGCTGGTCCGCGATGTAGCTGCGGGGGCGGTGGCGGTCGCTTCGGGGAAGGTGGGGCAGCCAGGGGGCGATGCCACGGACGCGAGCGGCGGCGATGTGGTGACTGATGCAGCCAGCCCCCCCCCCCCTCGTCTTCCCGAGTTTCTTCCCCGTTTTGCCGCTGCCGCCACCGCCGCTGGCGAACTGGACCACGAACCCACGTCCTGGCCCACCTCCCCGCTTCCCCCACCTCCCACGTCTGGTTCAGCTGCCGCTTCTCCCCTTCTTCGTTTGCTGCTGCTGTTCCTCCCGTCCTGGTCCTCCCCCGCCGCCGCCCTCCGGGTGTGGGAGGTCGCGGTTGAGGAGGCACACCCTGCCCTCGCCGCCGCTGCGTCAGCCCCTGCATTGGCACTCGGCACTGCGGGCGCCCGCGCTGCAGTCGACGCGGCGTGGCTGGGCGAGGCGGCTGCCGACGCGCCAGCAGGGCCCCGTGGCGGGCTAGGGGGCTCCGCGGACGCATCCGCCGCCGCGGGACTCTCGTATACTGTGTGGGTGCCGCTGCTAACGCCGCCGCTTGGGGAGGCTGCCGGCCGTGGTTGCAGCGGCGACGGTGGCGCCGGAGGTTGGAGCGCTACCGCCTTTCCGACCGTGACGGCCAGTGTTGACGCGGATTCCGTCGGAACTCCGCCCCCATGGGCATCGGTGCTCGCCGACCCCCGCGCTTGGTCCCTCGACGGTTACCCCCCCTCTGCGGGCCCCTCTGCCGCGGCGGCGGTGGTGGCGTCCGCTCTCCGTGTTTTGGGGCGAGTGTTGGCCGCCGAGCCGCCCGCATCTCCGGCCGCCACGATAGCCGTCGCGGCACTGGCCTCCCCGCCGGGCGTTGCTGCGGCCGCGCGTGTACCTGGGGCGGTGTTACCAGCGGTGGCGGCATCGGTGGAGCGGCTGGCCATCACCGCTGGCGTGGCCGCCCCGTCCGTGGCGATGCGGCTGGCCACGGACCTTTTGTTGCCTTCCTTGGGGCGGAGCGACAGGCGAGCGGGCGGAGGTGGGGGTGGGGAGGAGGAAACTGTCCGCGCCGCCGTGCTGGCCGCTATGCGTGCTCTGCTGGGCCGTCTGGCGGTCATGCCGTCTCTACCGGCGGGGGAAGCGGGGTCGGGGGCGAGTCTTGCCGTTCCAGAGGCGCTCACCGGAGCTGCCACCCGGCCTCCTGCTGCCAAGCGCCGCCGCGTAAACATGGGCGAAGCGGGCGTGGGCGAGGTCCCACCATTGGAGGCGTCGCTGCTGCACGCGGGCGTTGACGCGTACGGCAGTCCCTCATCTCTACATCTGTGCGACACCGCGTTATACGCAGGCTTGGAATCGCAGGTGGCCGCGCTCGCGGGCCGCGGTCGCTCCGTGGCCCTCGTGCGCGACGAACCGACGCTCCGCGCGCTCGCGGGGCTGTGTCAGCTGCTCGAGCCGCCGTCCAAAGGCAGTCGAATGCTGGGGGGTGGGAGCCTGGGCAGCGCTACCAACCCTGGCGCCTCTCCGGGCGGCGGCGGTGGCGTCTGCGGTGTGCAGGGTGTCTCGTGTGCGCGCCTGACTGCGTTGCGGTCGACCCTCCGCGGCGTGGCCGTCGGCGCGCTGGTGGGGTTTCGCGACTCTGTCCCAGGCACTATCGCGGCGGTGGTCGTGGCCATGCTTGCTACCTCTGTCCTGCGCCTCGGTGGTGGGAGTGGGAGCGAAGGTGGGGGTGGTGACCGCGTGCCCGCACCAGGTGTTGCCCTTCACGCCGTAGCCCCCGTGCTGATGGCCTGCCTCGCGGCAGTCACCACCGGGGCTGCCAGTGACGCCGCGGGCACGGTGGCTGACGCTGACGCCGACGCCGCCGTGGCTGTTGACGAGGACGCGCCTGCTCTTGGTGACCGCGCTGCTGCTGTCACCCGCTTGGTGGCTGGGGCGTTTTTGGCGCTGCCGCGACCCCCTCCCGGCACGCCGGTCGGCCGCGCCGACGCGGAGGCCCTCCTGTCCGCCGCGCGACAGCTGCTATCCACCGCGTGGGACGGAGGGGGCCGGAACCGCGGCACCCTTCTCGCCGCTGGCTTGACGTCGCTAGCGGGGGTGGCGGCAGCCGCTGCGTCGACCGCGCCTGGTGGGGGTGACGCCGAGCTCCTCGCCGCCGCCGCCGCCGAGGCAGATGCGTCTCTGCCGCGGCTGCTGGCGCTCCTTGACTCGGCAGAAGCCGGGGTGGCTGAGACGGCCCACGCCGCCCTCCCCTGCCTGGTGTGCGTGTCGGCGCGTTGTCCCGCGGCGGCCTACACCCTCTTTATCCACGAGGGGGGGGCGGGTCCCGCCGGGATGCTGCCGGCCGACGCTCACTCGGGAGCAGCGGCGACTGCCACCTGGGATGGTGTGTTGGGGGCTGTGGACGCCACCCTCGGCGCCGACAAGGCACTCGGCGCGGCTGCAACCCGATCCATCCCCAGCCTCATCGTCGCGTACGGACGGCTCTTGTACCACGCGCCGCCTGGACGGGTTGCGGCGCTCGGTGGCCGTGCGACGTCGCTGTCCATGGCTTGCATCCGAGGACTGTGGCTGTCGGTCGTGGGGTCTGTCTCGTATGCAAGCGCGCTTACGCTCCAGGCGGTGCTGGCGTGTGCGGCGGAGCTGTCGCCAGAAAGGGATAGGGTGGAGGGTGAGGCGGGCTCTAGCCACGCCAGCCGCCCTGGGGGGCCAGGTGGTCCTGGTCGCTCCCGCAGCGCCAGCCTCGGCCGCCGGAGTGCTAGCCCCGCACCCGACGGGTCGGTGGTGCTCCTCGACTCGCACGGCAGCGCCGCGGTCGGCGCCCCTGCCTCGCACAGCGCGGAGCTGTCGGCCACTTCATCGCGTCCTAGCAATGGCGGCGGCAGCGGCGGGGGTGGCGCAATTCAAGACGCCCTTATCTCTGAGCTCCGCGCTGCTCTCGCTACGGCGGACCTCGGTGCTGCCTCGGTCGCGACCACTGCCGATGGCGGTGGTGGCGGTTGCCGGGGCCGTGGCCGGTCGCCACCCGGCCGCGAGGCCGCGCTCGCGCGGCGCTACGTCCTGGCCGCTTTTGGTTGGTTGACGCGCGTGTCTGCACCTGTCGATGTTCCGCTGATTGCGTTGGACGTCCTGTTGCGGGCGGCCGTGGCGGAGGCCGCCGCTCTGCGGTCGTGGCTCGGGGATGGGAGGGGCATGGCGGTCCCCGCACAGCTGCGGGCGCTGCCGGCGCACGCAGAACTGGTTGCCTGGGCGGCGTCGCCCGTTGGGCGGGCGAGGCTGGGGGGTGGTGCGGACGTGGTGGCAGAGGAGTGGGGGTTGGACTGGGCGCCCGTCGCGGGCCTGGTGGGGGACGTAGGCGCCGCTGCCGCGACCGCGGCCGCAACCGCCGCTGGGCGCGACGGAGCCGCGGGTGGCGGCAGCGGTGCCGACGCCGCTGCAGCATCGGCCGCGCTCTCATGTGGCGTCGCGGTGGTGCACGGCTGCCGTCGCCCAAGCGGCATGTTGCCCGGCTCTGGCGCGGCTGGCCGCGGCGGCGGGGCTGTCGGCCGCCTGCCCCGAGTCCTCGCTGCGTGGCTACCCGACCTCCTTACCCGCACGGGCCTGCTTGGCACCATGCTTGACGATGATGGCTTTGCCGCCGGCCTGGCCTCCTTGCTGGACCGCCCTCTACCCGACTTGTGGGCCTCCCTCCCCGCCCTGTGGCTGCCTACGATCTTGGCCGCTGCAGACGGAGCTGCCCTGGAGCGGCTTGCTGGCAAGCTCGCTACCACCCCCCGTGAATTGATTGTAAAGCACATGGCCGATGCACTGGCGGGCGCCTACATGCTGCAAACTGCCCGCCGCAAGGCGGCCCTCGGCCTTATTGTACGGGCGGCACGGCAGAAGGGGGAGGACCTTCTCGACAACTACGCGTCGGCAGTGGTGACGCGGCTGGTCGCTGCGCTCGGCACGCCCCGCACGTCGGCCGCGCGGAGGGCGCTGGATAGCCTCTCGCTGCGGGTGCCCATGGGTCCGCCCTATCGAGGCACGGGCATCGCGGGGCTCCTTGCCCTCCACTTCATGGCGGTTTGGGAGTCGCTCAACGGGGCGTTGTTTGCACCGCGCGCGACCCCAGCCGAGCGGGCGGTGGTGTTTGGCCGCCTCGACGCGGTGCTTCGGCTGGTAGCACCCCACTTGCACCTGTTTGTCCCAAAGGTGATGGCGACGCTCAAGCTGGCGCTTGATGCGCGCAACTTGGGCGCGCCGCCGCCACAGCCGCCCTTTCGCTCAGTGGCGGCGCGGCACGTGCCACCGTCGGCGGGGGTGGGCGCACTCCTCGGCCTCGCGCTGGGTGTGTGGGCGACCTTCCTCAACACTCTCGGCCCCCGCCACGCATCGCGCTACCTCCGCGCCATCTGTGTGGTGCTGGTGCCGCACCTGGACTCGCACGTCGGGGTCATCGCGCCGGCGCTTCGGCAGCTGCTGGTCGATGGGCGCTCTGAGCTCCGCGCACAGCTGACCGACATTGGGTTTATTCTCAAGGCCAGCCTGCCGCTGGGTGCAGCTGGCGGCGACGGCGGCCGCGGTGGTGGCAGCGACGGCGGCGGCACCAGCATCCACCCGGACCTGACGGCCATTCACGCTATCATCCGGGAGGAGTTGGGCGGCGCCCCCCACCCAAACAGCGGCGACATTGGTGCCGCCTTGACCGACGTGGCGGCGATGGTGGCCGCCGCGGCCCGGGAGGAGGCTACCCTCGTTCGGCGGCACACGCTCGACCGCGCTGCCACTCTCCTCCGCGCCCATCGCGCAGACGTCCACGCGCCGCTGCTCGCGCTGTCGGCGGGGGATGACAAGGCCGCGCCGGCCGTCACGGCGATTGCGGCGATTGTGGATGGCCTGGTGGCGGGGTGCATGGACGAGACGCCCGCCAACGCCATGGCGGCGGCGCGGTGCCTGGGCGAACTGGGGGCCATTGACCCGGCGCTGTTGGGCCTGGTTGAATATGCAGGCGCAGGTGCGTCCGGGGGATGCAGTCCCAGCAATCGTGGCGAAACGCGGCGGGGGCGGACCAAGTTCCGTATGCCCGACTCCCGTCCCACCCGGCGGATGGCGCTGGTGTCGGACCTCCTCACCCTTCACCTGGTGCCGGCCCTGCGCGGCGGGGAGCGTGCGACGGGTGGCAGTCGCACCGTCGCTGCCGGCTACGCTATCCAAGAGCTGCTGCGGCTTGTTGGTTGTACCGCCGCCACCCCTGCGGCGGCCCTGGCGCTGCCCCGCAGCCGGCGTCTGGAGGTGGGCCGCGCCGTGGACGACATTGCTGTGCCCGAGGGCGACGGCCGGGGGGGGGGGGCGGTCGCCCCCCGGCTTGGGATGGGCACCCGTGAGGCGGGGGCGCTCGCCGAGCTTGCCGCGGCCTTTTGGCAGCGCCTCCCAGACCACACGGCGCTCGCGGTGCAGCCCTACCTGTCCACAGCGTATTCGTATCGCACGGACGAGATGGCGCCCGGGGGTGCCGCGTCTGAGGCGGTCGCGACGGGCGAGCCGGCGTGCGTCCGCGCGCTGCGCGTTCGTAGCGTACCCATTGGCAAGACGCTGTGGCACGTGGGCGTTGCCCCCGCGGATTGGGTGTGCCTCCTGGCGTGCCGCCTCATTGACTACCTGGACCGCCGCGGCCATCCGGTGCCGGCGGCGGCCGATGTGCGGCGCGCCGCCGGTGCAGCGGCGGCCGCCAGGGGCGAGTCCCACCCGCCCCCCCCGCGAGAGGTCCTCGGCCCCGTCCTCCGCGCCGCTCGTTTTGTGGCGCGCTATGACTATGCCACCGCTCTCTACCTTCTTCCCGTGGTTATCGCCGAGGTTGCTGAAGAAGATGACCTTGACGTTGTTCAGCGGACGCTGGTGGCGGCGCGGGCCACACCGGATGCGACCTGTGCGGGCCCTGCCTGTGCGGGGCGTTGTGCGCCACCAGATGCGCGACCGGGGCGGGACTTCGTGGCGGCTGAGTTTTCTTATGCCCTCCGGGGGGGCGGTGCGGAGTGCGTGCAGGTGGTGTTTCACGTCCTTGATGCTCTCCGGCGGTGGCGGGAGCAGGCGCGGGGGAAGTCGGCGGGGTTGTCTGGTGGGAGAGGAGGCGCGATGGCCGCCGCCGCCGCCGCTGCTGCCGGGGTGGCCAACCCGCTGGCGCCACTTGCGGACCTAGGGGTCTCTTCGGTAGTCAGCATGTGGGAGCTGGCCACCGCTGCCGCTAACGTGGCGGCCTACCCCCGCGCGCTGCTCTATGCCGAGCAGCGTGTGCGACGGCGGCGTCCGGTCGTCTGGGCGTGGGCGCCGCTGACCTTTCGGGACGACTCCGCCGCCGCAGAGGGCGACTGGACCTTTATCCAGCGCCTGTACGCGGCCAT
Organism: Pyropia yezoensis; assembly: GCA_009829735.1. Classification (NCBI taxonomy): domain Eukaryota; phylum Rhodophyta; class Bangiophyceae; order Bangiales; family Bangiaceae; genus Pyropia; species Pyropia yezoensis. Next base: position 19,363,886 of record CM020618.1, on the reverse strand, counting down.
GGAAGAAGCCGATGGCTTGACGGGCGTCGCGGCGCTCCGCACCGCGTCGAGCCTCTCTGAACAGCTCCTCGACGCGGAAGCGTCGGGTGCCGATGAGACGGCGCTTATTCTCCACCAGCGTTCGATTGCCGAGGCGCCGGCGGACATCGGCCGCCAGACGGGTTATCTCCGTTGCTTGGCAGCGCTGGGCCACTGGGAGACGGTATTAATGCACACGGAGCTGCTCGGGCTGGGCCGCGGGGTGCGCGAGAGGGCGGCAGGAGGGGGCGAGGCTGTTATGGACGCGACATCGCGGACGAAGGGCGCGCCTGAGCCCCTCCGCGCTGTAGCCGCGGCGTTTGGGGTTGAGGCGGCGTGGCGGCTTGGCCGGTGGGACCGCCTCGCAGACGAGGCCCCGCTTGCGCCACCGCCCCTTGCCGTTGCGTCTGCGGCTGGGGTGGCCGCTGGCGGTGCCACCCACCCGTGGGGCCTGGCCGCGGGTGCCCCCGCTACGGGCGACGGCCCCGGCCTGGTCGGTGGCGGCTGGGAGGCGGCCTACCAGACCGCCGTCGGCCGCATGTTTGTGGCCCTCCGCCGGCGCGACGCCCCCGGCCTTGCCTCCTGGGCCGACGCGGCGCGGGCTGCCCTCATGGGGCCCGCCTCTTCCGCAGCGGCGAACCACTATGTCTGCCTCTATCCGTACGTGCGGGCGCTCCACCTGGTAGCGGAGGTGGAGGACGCCCTACCGGCCGCCGACAACGTACGTTCGCTCCCTCGCCTGGGCTCCCTCCGCGCCCGCCTGGATGTGACGGCACCCTCCCTCCGCTGCCGCGAGCCGCTGCTGTCGGCCCGCCGTGTGGCGGCCGAGGCGGTAGACGACAGGCCCGGCGCAGCAGCGGCCGCGGCCGCGCTGGCGGCCGCCGCCCGCGCAGCGGGGTCCCTCCGCATGGCCGCCGTTGCCGCGCTTGCGGCGGCCGACGCGGGCGGCGAGCCGGGGGCGCTGGCTTTGGAGGAGGCGGCGCTGGCACACGCACGGGGCGACACGGCCGGCGGCCTTCGGGTGCTCGACGCGGAGATTGGCCGGCTGTCGGCGGCAGTCGAGACCGCGGCCGACGAGCTCAGCACCGCCCGGTCGGCTCGCCGCGCGGCGGTGCGCGCCGCCTGGGCCGCCGCCCGCACCGCGCTCGGTACCGCCCACCTCACCGCTGGCCGGTGGGTAGAGGCGTCACGGTCGCTGCCACCGTCGGCTGTGCTGGCGCACTACAAGGCCGCCCAGCGGTCGCTGCCGGGCGACGAGGAGCCCCTCTACACGCTCGCGCGCTACTATGACACGCTGCTGAGGGAGGCGGCCAAGGCGGGCATCTACACGCCCGGCGACTACCTTCCCGAGGCCGCCCGCTCGCGGGCGGCGGGCGCGCGCGCCCCGTCGCTCGAGGCAGGTACGCTCGCGTCGCCCTACGAGTACTACCCGACGGTGATTGAGGCGTACGCGGCGGCGCTGCGGTTGGGCTCGCAGCACCTCTTCCAGGCGCTCCCCCGCATCCTGACCCTGTGGTTTCAGTTTTACGAAGAATCCCCTGAGGAGGCGGCCGCATCTGCTGCCGCCGCGGCTGCCGCTTCAGCCGCACGGCGCGCGGCGGGCCGCAGTGGCCGCGCGTCGTCGTCGTCGACGGCTGCTGGGGGCGGTGGCGCGTCTGCTGCGTCCCCCTTTCCCCGTCACAACAAGTGCCGCGCCCCCGCCATCGAGCCCGTCATGCACGACGCTGTCGCGGCGGCGCTGCAGTCCCTCCCCTGCTACATGTGGATGACCGCCATCCCGCAGCTCCTCAGCCGGGTACTGCACCCCCACGACGGGGTGCGGGCGAATGTGGCGGAGCTCCTTGCCGTCGTCCTTGCCACCTACCCCGACCAGGCACTGTGGCACATCCTTCCGCCGTCGGTTAAACCCGACACAGGGGGGCGCAGCGAGGCCATCAACGGGGTTCTCAACTCTTCCGTCCGCGTGGCGTGCGCCGGGGGCGGGAGCACCGTGCTAGGCGCGTTTGGGGTTGGGGGGCGCCTGCCAGCCGGGGTTCGCCCGCCGTCGCGGCGGCCCGTTTCCGCTGCTGGCGTGGAAGCGCGCGACGCGCTCGTCCTGACGCTGACTGCGGGGCGCAAGCTCCTTCGTGAGCTCATTTCCGTGTGCGAGACGGCGCCCGAGCCTGGGCGGGCGCGCTCCCACGCGTCCCGCACCCTGCTGCCGACGCTGACTAAGCTCCTCCCTATTGACGTGCTGGTGCCGACACAGGCGGCGCTAACCGTGGCCCTGCCGGGAGTGGCGGCGGCTGCGGCGGCAACTGCGATCGATGCGGGCGGCAGTGTCGACGTAGAGCCGACACCGCCCGTGCACGTGCCGTTTGCGAGTGACGCGCGCGTGACGTTTGTGGGCCTGGAGGAATCCGTCCTTGTCATGTCGTCGCTGATGAAGCCTAAACGGGTGGGCTTTTGGGGGTCGGACGGCTGCCTCTACCGGTTCCTGTTCAAGCGTGAGGACCGTGGGGACATGCGTAAGGACGCGCGGCTGATGGAGTTCAACGGTGTGGTCAACCGGCTGCTTCGGCTCGACGCTCCCGCGGCCCAGCGGCGCCTGCGCCTTCGCACCTATGCCGTCTTGCCCCTGACTGACGAATGTGGGCTGCTCGAGTGGGTGGAGGACGTCGAGACGCTTCGAACAGTCGTCAACCGTGAGCATGTGGACGCGGGGTACAGCACGTCGAGCGTGGAGCTCAAGGCCGCCTACGAGTCGTACGAGAAGCGGAAGCTCCCCACCCGCCAGTTTTTCGAAGAGTGGGCGCTCCCCCGCCTCCCCCCCATCCTTCACCGCTTTTTCCTCCGCCGCTTCCTCGAGCCGTCTGCGTGGCACGCGGCGCGCACCCGCTGGACGCGCTCCGCGGCGGTGTGGTCCATGACGGGCTACGTAGTGGGCCTCGGCGACCGGCACGGCGAAAACATCCTCCTTGACACGACCAGCGGGGAGTGCGTGCACGTGGACTTTGCGTGCCTCTTTGAGCGGGGACTCACCCTCAGAATCCCCGAGGTGGTGCCCTTTCGGCTGACCCCCAACGTTGTCGACGGCATGGGCGTGCTCGGCGTTGAGGGCCCCTTCCGGGTGGCGGCTGAGACGGTCCTGCGGGTGCTGCGGGGCAACCGGGAGGCGCTCATGTCGGTGCTCGAGACGTTTTTGCACGACCCGCTGGTCGAATGGACGCCCAGCCGCGGCGCCGCGGCCGCCTCCGCGCCCGGCGACTCGCTCGCCGAGCGCGCCGCCGCAGCGCGGCGGGCGCAGCAAGCGCATGCGGTGCGGTCGCTTAAGGCGATTGACCTCAAGCTGCTCGGCGTGGAGGGCGGGGGGCTCCCGCTGTCGGCCGACGGCCAGGTGCGGCGGCTGATCAACGAGGCGGCGTCGCCGGATAAGCTGGCGGCCATGTACATTTGGTGGATGGGGTTCTTGTAGGGGCGGGGGCGGGAGAAGGGAGGGGAAGGGGGGTGCGGTGCGGGGGTTGATGACCGAGGGGAGGGGGGCGATGGCAGGTGTTCTGTTTCTGCCCGTTTGCCTCGACGGTCGGGGGGCGATTCCTTTTTTTCTCCTTTTGTGAATGAGGCGCGGTGCCTCGGGCGCGGGCCACGCTGGCAACGCGCCCGTTCCCGTGCAATCAAGTGCCCTGCCGCCACGTGATCGCGACCGCTCACCAAGGGAGGTACGGCCACCACGGGCGGCCACGAGGGCGCGAGTGAGGAGGGACGGGGAACGGTGCTATCGGGGGTTAGCGGGAACGGGCGCCTTTGGGGGGGGCGCCAACGAGAGGCGCGCGCAGCGCGCGCGTGCGAGGGACGACGCTCCCCCCCGGTCTTGGGGGATCCTCTGGGTATATGGGCAGTGGAGGAGAGACGGGGGGGACAAGCCTCGCTTCCCACTCCCCTGCGCAGACCACGGCGTTGCCGCCGCGCGGCCGGCCGTGTCGGCCTTCCCGGCCGCCGTAACAGCGGCGGTGGTGGTGGCGGCGGTGGCGGTGGGGGGGGGGGGGGGGGCGCCCCGGTCATTGGCCGGTCCGTGGGGGTGCCCCGTGAGCGGCTGGGGGTGGTGGACATGGGCGTCGCGTGGCCGCCGCCGCCACCGCCAGTTGCGGCCGAGGGGGGGGCGCGCCCCCCGGCGGGGACTGCCCGCCGCCGCGCCCGGCCGCCGGGCCTGGAGCTCATCGACGCCGCGCTGTCTGGCGGCACCGCCGACTTTACCGCCCGCCCCGCCATGAGTGCCACCACCTGTGCCGCCGCCGAGGCGGTGGGCGTGGTGGCGCGCCTCGTCGTCACGCACGGGTCCTCGGTGGTGGCGCTGGGGGAGGTGGGCATTGGCAGCGCCACCTCTGCGGCGGCGGTGCTGGCGGCGCTCACCGCCACCCCCCTGGCGGCCGCCGTTGGCCGCGTCGACGATGCGGGGCTGGTGGCCACGGTCGCCGCCGTCACCGCCGGCCTGGATGCGCTCAAAAGTTCAGCCACTGGACCTGAATGGAGCCACAGACGGTGGAGCGGACAGCCGCCTCCCACTGCTGTCGGTCGTCCGCCGCGACGGCCGCGGCGGATCGGAAGACGATGTCCAGCCGGCGCAAGCCCCCCAACGACCGCAGCGAGGTAAAGGGCGCCAGCGGGAGCGGCGCATCCGCCGTGACGTCGAGACGCCGCAGGTGCCGACGCATCCAATGAGACCGCCCCAGCTCGGCGACCATGCGCAGAAGCGTGATTGTGGAGATCTGCTCCCACGCCTGGAGGGACAGGCGCTCCAGACAAAGTTCCGACGGCCAGCGGCAAAACTCGCTCGACGGGTCGCCAAGGTACAGTGATAGCTCTCGTAGCCCGGGGAGACTACGCGCTGCCGCTGCAAGTATCGAGCCCACCTCCACGCTGAGGCAAACGGACAGGGTCCGCAGGGAATCCCGCCGCTGGTGGTGGCACAGCGGGCGAATGTCGCAATGCTCCTCAGCCATGAAGATGTTTGCGTTGACGGGAAGGGCTGGGCCCAGCCCGGTCATTCGCACGAGCCTCTCCCCATCTGCAGGTGCCCGTGACGGCGCCAAGGTCTGCAATACACGGCCACGGACGAGGGCCTCCTCACAAAGGCCGTCCGGTACGCTTGCGTCTGCGAGGTCTAGGTGCCGCAGCGCCGGCAGAGCCGGCAGCGCCAATTCCGCGACCGCACCCGCGCGATCGGAACACAGCAGCTCCAGGGACGTGAGCCCCGACAGGCCCGCAATGGCTCGGGCCGCTTCCCTTCCCAGCGCCCCACACAGTGCGAGGTGCCGCAGCTCTGGTAATGGGAGCTGCACGTAAGATGCCATGGCCGCGTGCGCCGCAGGGTCAAGCCCTATCCACACCTCTGGCACAAAATGGATTCGAAGCGAGCGGAGGGAGCAGGTCTGGTTGGAGAGCATCGCGTGGATGATAGGCAGCGCTTGCACTGGCTGGTTCACCGCCAGGCCCGTGACGGACAGGGCCTCCAGGCGAAGCGAAAGACGGGCGGCCGGCGTAGCGGCGCCTGCCGCCACACCGTCGAGGGTCAACTCTCGCAGCGACAGCTCGGTCAGACCTCCAAGGAGCGTGCTCCAAAAAGGAGTCGCCGTCGCGCCTTGAAAACGCCCCCCCTGCTCGTCGCGGCCGCCGCACAGACCCATCCGCCGCACACGCGTCGTGCGCAGAAAGAAAAGAAGCGATGTGGCGACCGCTTGGCTCGCAGGTAGCGTCCCGCCCGCCGTCACCGACGTGGGGGATGGCGGGTGGACCAAGAAGGGCACGTCAAAGTTGTTAACTGGCCGCGGCGGTGGCGACCGCGGGTTGAGGAAGACCCGCACGCGGGCGCCGTCAGCGCCCCGGGCCACGACGACGACCGCCGCGTGGACGGCCGCGAGGCACGCTCGCCGGACGACGCGGCCGCAGCGCGACAGGGAGAGAAGGTCTTGTGCGGGAAGGTGGCCCGCCACCGCGTCCCAAATGTCGTCGGGCAGCGCCAGCGGCGGGGCGTCCATTGCCGTGCCGAGAGAGGACGAGAAAATAAACACCCGCGCCGCGTACTGCTCGCTGAGGCTGGTGTCGGCCCCGTCTCGGCTGCCGCCTGGATGGGCCTTCTCGAGCTCCCGACGCGGGCGCTTCGGGAGCCGGGAGGGCGTGGCAGATGGTGGGCAGGCAGGACAGCGGTCGCCGCGGTTGACCCACGCAGTACGACCAGGCTGCTGCTCGCAGGCAGGGGCGAGGGCACTTCCCGCCGGGCACGTCCACGTCGCCGCCGCGCTTGTCTCGGACTTGGTCGGCGCGCGGCGAGGCTCGCCCGCCGTGAGGCACACGCGCACAATGGCGGCGGCCGCAACGTCGACCGCACGCGGAGACAGAACAAGCGGAGGACGACAGGGTGATGTCGGAGACAACGGGCAACCAGAGCGGACACAGCGGACAGTGGCCGGGTCGCGTTCTGAACAGTTACTTAGGACATCTGAACCAGCAAGTTCTCGACACGCCTACCCATTTTGAGCTGCCATTGGCTGGTCAGGCCCTCGAGGCCCGCCGCGGCCGCCACTGCTCGCCGCGGTGGCGGTGGCGGGTGGGGGCGGGCGCGGCGGGCGCGGCGGGCGGGTGGCCGGCCGGCCGGCCGGCTGGGCGGCCCGCCGGCGCAGCAGCGGCTGGGGCGGGAAGGAACGGGTATCCATAGACGGGCGGGGAGGGGGGGGGGCGGATTGAGGCGTGCCGTGGCCACCTCGTGCCGGCTGTGGGGTGTGTGCCCGCCGGCGTGCGGCGCCGCGGTGGGAGGGGGGGGCCGCGGTGGGAGGGCGGGCGCGGCGCGGTCCGCCGGTGGGTCGTGCCGGCGGAAAGCCGGCGGCAGGAGTGGAAAAACACGAGACACAGAAAGGGAAAGTGGCGGGGGCGGGGGGGACCCGGCGTGTCGCCCGCTGGACGGCCGCCGCCGCTGCCGCGTGCCCCCGCTCGTGATCCACCCTCTGGTCCGCCCCCCGGCCAGTCACCCCTGGACGCGGCTGTACATACTGTTTAGGCCAGCCACAGCCCCTTCCCCATCGGGTCCACAGACGGTCCTCTCGCCAGCGCACAGCGGTCAGTTATCATGTGTACTGTATGTACATTTGTACCTACACGAGCAACCACCCGCTCGGGTGCACCAGCCGACGGCGCCCGCGGCGGGGGATACAGTACTATAGATACATATCAATAGGAAAGCACGCTCCGCCCCATGCGGCGGGTGCCCCCGCCGCCAGCACATACACACCCGCCCCCCACCTGGGTGGTACCCACGCACCCACCGGTGGGGTGCGTGGGCGTGCGGGTGCGCTGGATCCGCCGCATGGTGGCGATGGACCGAAAAGAGCCCCGTCGCGTGGCGCCGCTGCAGACGTCGAGCCGCCGGCGCTGCCCACGGCGTCGTGCTGCCAGGGCACAACTGCCCCCCCCCCTCCCCCGGCCTAGTCCCACAGTCCTGCCCCGCGACCGTCTGCTGCCGTCCCCCCCGAGCCCCTCCGCTGTGATTACCCAACGGTTTGAACACCCCGTCCCGACGCGGCGGCGACCCCCCCCCCCAGCCCGTTTGCGTGTGGACTGCCCGACGTGGCTGTGCCCCTGCGGGGGGGGGGGGGGACCAACGGCCCCATGACGTCCGCGGCACCCACCGACGTGATGCAGCTGGCTGGGGAGGTTGCGGCGCTGTTGGGGCCCAACGTGACGGCGGTCCGCTTGCTGAACGCCAACGCCACGGCGCTAGCGGCGGAGGTGGCCGCCCTCCGGGCCAACGTGACGACCTTGAGCGGAGCCGTCGAGGCGTTGCAACACGAGGCCGGGCGGTCCATCCTGGGCACTGACGCGTACAACTCCACCGCCTTCATCGTTGCCCTCTTCGTCGCCGCCTACCAGTTCATCCCCGACCCGACGGGCGACCAAGACGCCAACGACGTGTCCGAGCTCGAGGTGTACACCCAGTGGCGCTGGGCGGCCTTGACGCTGTTGGGGTATGGTGGGTTGATGGCCGCGGTCGTGGTGCAGCAGCTGCTGGCTGACTGGGGTGGACTCGACTTAATTTGGCTGCTCGCGCTGATGCTCGCGCCGTGGGCGCCGGTGGCGGACAAGGTGTTTCGGACGCTAAAGGCGTCCAGGCGGGTGATGGCAATGATGCGCTCGAGGGGGTGCCGCAACCGGCTGACGGCGATCATGCGCGAGTACCTGGCCGTTGGGATACTCGAGTTGAGGCCGACCGCAGTTTTCCGCTGGTCCATGACCGGTTTGCTGGTTGTGCCCGGGTGGGTGGTGCCAGACGGAGTAGAGAACAAGGAACTGGTCCTCGAAAGGATCAGGTTGCAGGCGAAGTGGGGGAGTTTTATGACGGTGGACGACCACAGCACGTTCGGGGAGCGTGTGAAGGCTCACATCGTCGATGCCATTAACCGGGCAAAACGTTTGAATGTCTGGGACCCCCTCTTGCGGATTTTGAGCCGCCGTTCCAACGTGATGCGGCGGAAGGGGTGGGCCGCACGCTGGAACCGCTGCCGACGCTTCCTTTGCTCGAGCGATTCCGCCTCTGACGAGGAGACGGAGATGCTCAGCCCGTTTGTGTACCCCCCGTCCGGCGGTACGGGCGGTGCCGGGCGGGCCGACGCAGAGGAGCAGATGGACGAGATGACTGTGCTCGGTCGCCAGCCAATGCAGCTGAAACCCTCTGAGGAGACAGTGCTGTTGGACGCGATGGACGGTGTGCTACCGGGCGGGACGCTGTCAAAGAAGCGCGTGAAGGAGCTGAAGGATAGGGCTGTTTGCGATCGGTGCGTGATGGCCTCCCGAGCCGCCGTGGAGCTGTTTGTGGAGTCGAGCACCTGCGGTCACGATGGCGTCAACGTGGCCGAGTGGTTCCAAGACGAGTTCACCATCGCTCTTTATGGGTCATGGTTGATTACTGTGCGGGAAGCGGCGACTGTTGACTGCAAGGCGACGCCAGTCCGCGGCGAGCTGCCCAACGCGGCGATCTTGGCACTCCCCTTTGATTCGACCGAAGCTGTCCTGACGATTTTTTTCATTGTAGCGCGCTCGCTGCTTGGAGAATCGCGGGACCTGGAACCGTGGCGGACCTACATCACCGACCGTTACCACAAGGCCGCCTGGTGGGACAGCTACTGGGGGGCCCTCCGCGACCGCTTGAGCCAAACCTTCGCCGCCAGCACCGCGCCGGTGTGGACAGATGCTCGTGCGGTCGCCCGGAGCATGCGGCTCGCGGTGCGCGACACCGCCGCGGCCCAGGTGCGGGAATTGCTCGGGTTACTGCTCGACGCAGCCCCCGAGGGCCAGTCCGATGGGGACCTGGGGGCATGCTCACACTGTCGATTTGGGGTCTCGGTCTTTTCGCGGCGGCGGCAGAGGGAGGCACCCGGCACGTCGGCGGTCGACACGGGGGAGCCGCAGCCACCACCAGCGTCCCCGCCTGGTGGGCGGTCATCAGGCTCGCGGCCGCCGCCTCCATCGTCGCCGCCGCCGTCCCCGCCGCCCCCTTCGCCACCGCGGTCGCGGTCGCTGCCGCACTTGCCGCCGACGCTGCCGCCGCCCCCACCGCCACCGCGGTCGCAGTCGCTGCCACAGCACCCGCCACCCACGCGGCGCTCCCCCGCTCCCGCCGGTGGGGCGGCGACGGCGGCCGCCGCGGCTGCGACGCGGGTGGAAGAGCGGGGGCGGGAGGAGGGCGGGGGCGGGGGCGGGGCCGGGGGCGGGGGCGGCGGCGGCGGCGGCGGCGGGGGCGGGGGCGGCGGCCGGGGTGGGCGGGAGGGGGCAACCGCACCCCCGACCGGCGTGGCGCCGCCGGGCTGACCCGCGTGCGCACCGGCGTCCAGACGGCCGCCGCGGCTTGCCCGCTGCGGCTGTTGGGTTTTGGGCCGCGGTTGGCGTCGTGCTTCTCTTTTGCGTCTTTGGCGTGCGGAGCGCCGTTCGTCCCCCCGCCGCACCGCTGACCGGAGGTACCAGGCGCGGGCCCGTGGGGGTGGTGTCCGCACTCCCCGCCGCCCGCGGTCGGCGGGGTCGGGAGCGGCGGGAGTGGTAGTTGGATAGATGCAGTCACATTGCACTTTCCCTTTTGCCGGTAACCGCCCCTGCGCTGGGGCGGTCTACTTCGGGTAAGGACAGGTGGGATACGAGGCGGAGCTCCCCGGAGATCCCGGGCACGACGTGACGGGCAGGGGGGCTCGGCCGCCACCGGCCGCCCTCATAGACGCGCCCCCGCCGCGCCACGCAGCGGAGAGCTGCCCCTCACGTCCGCCGTTTCGCGCCGGCCCCTTTTGGTGCCTGCGCGTTCACGCTCTCTCTCTCTCAATCTCTTTTTCTCTCCCACCATCCTCCCTGCATGACCTGCTTTGCTTCTGTATGCACATCTTGCCGTTTCATGGTGGGCCTTGGTGGGCCTTGGTGGGCCTTTGAGGACTTGGTTCGTTCTCTTTCCCTGTTTGTTCTTTGTTATTCTTTGTTTGTTACCATGCGCAGCCCAAACAAGTAAAACGTCACTCTCATGGCACCCGCGGCGCTCCACTGGTTACCATAAAAAAAAAAAAACCCCAACACAGGAAACACCCGCCCGTGCCCCCGCGCGCACCCCCCCCCCCCCACCCGACCAGCGCTTTCCCCGTGCGCCTCGCAGCCCCCGCCGTCCGCCCGCCACGCCACCACCCCATCCCACCACCTGACGCCACCACCCCTCCTCCCCCAACCCTTTGCCAAAGGCGTGCACCTCTACGCAACCACCACCGCCGGTGCGGCGGTCGCGGGCGCGGCGCCCCCGCCCCACCCAGCAATGGCCTGCGCGGCCACGCCCGCCTCGGCCTCCCCCCCCGCGGCGCCAACGAAGCCGTTGCCCCCCCCACCCGACGAGCCCACCGCCGAGCCGACGGCCGCGGCGACAATGGCTAGCGCGAGCCCCCCCAGCAGAAGGCTCACCACCAGCACCCCGTGTGGGTGCACCGGGGACGGCTGCACGTCGTCGAGCGGCAGGTCCACCCCGACCGCCGTCAGGCCGTACGGGCAGTGGGTGGCGCGCACGCCGTACAGGCCAACGGTGCCTGTGGTCAGCGACACCGTGCCGCTGTCATCGGTGGAGGGGACCATCGCGCCGGGGGCGCTACGATTCACCGCGTACGCTCCGTTGCCATGACTGATGGCCGCAAACGGCCGCTTGACGGGGGAGAGGCGGTAGCCAACAGCGTCGCGGCACCCCGCGAGCGGTGCGCCGTCCCGGCGGGCGAGGCTCGTGTTAAACCAAAAGCAGTCGGCCGGCAGCGGCGTCGGCCAGGTCATGCGCGCCAGCCGGCTGTCGGCACCGAGCTGGGTCACGTTAAACTGGATGGAGAAGCGCGCGTCGGTGCCCGCGGCGGCGCCGTACAGCCGCGACATGGCCACATAGTCAGCCGACTCCATCAGCGAAAAGACGCGGCGGCGGCCGAGCGACGGCCGCACCGAGCCGGGCAGCACGCCCGGCGTTGGCGTTGGCGACGGCGACGGCGCTCCAACGGGCAGTACGGTCGCCGCGGGCGTGTCTTCCCGGGTGCTAATGAATACGGCGGGGCACCAGTGGAGCGTCGTGTCCTCCCCGCGAAGGCTGCTGCCCTGATCCGAGTTGCACAGCACGGCGACAGTGAGAACCACGTGGTCGAGGCTCAGCAAGGCCTTGCCATGGTCGTGCGCCACCGCTCCAGAGCGGGACGCCATTTCGCCGCCGCCACCGTCACTGGCGGTGTCTGACGGCCCCAGCCGTCGGGCGGGCAGCAACCACCGTGGCGATACCCCTACCATGGCCGCCAGGTCGCCGCTTCTGCCCATCTCGCGCACCGCGATGGCTGCGGCATTGACGCGCGTGGACGCTGTCATGCCAGGCACAACGACCGTCGACAGGAGTTGCACAAACCCGCACGGCTGGTTCTTGGACGCTGCCGCCACAAGGTGCTGCATCTGCAGCTGGTAGACATTAAGGACAAGGTTGGCTATGGCCAAAGCCCTGTCGGGGGCGCCGTACATACGCGCCAGGGGCCCCGTCGTACCGTCCTCGCCGCCGGCCACGGTGGAGCTGGGAGAAAGCAGGGGGCGTGGGCGACAAGGCAGTGGGTGACCATGCCGTTGGCGAACCAAAACCTGAGGTAGAGGAGGAAGCGGGGCTGGGCGAGCCGGCCAAGCCCGCATCAGCGCCTGGGGTGGAGGTCGCAATGGGCGTCCCCGAGGGTGCTGCCGTCGCTGCCACTGTCGCCGCTGCGAGAGGAAGCGGTGACACCGACGCCGGCACCGGCAAGAGTGCTGCCTTCTCCGCGACCAACGTGGATGAGCAATCATAAAATAGGCTGAGCTCATCCACAACGTCAAACGGCTCATAGGGCGGCGTCGCAGACACGGCCCCGTCCACCACCCGCAGCAGGGTGTAGAGGGTCGTGCCAGCAAGAAGCGACGAGTCAAGGCACGCCATCTCGGCAGCCATTCGCAAGTAGCTCTTGCAGAGAATGGCCGTAGGAGCCGTGTTCTCGACAATCCTCAGCAACGTGGAGGCTGCGTCGCCGACCAGTGACGAGGCTGTCTCAATCTCGGTAAGGATGCTGCCTGGGTAGCCCGACGCCGGCTCCACTCGCAAATCCCGCACCAGCATCGATGTCAGGTATTCGTACTCAGCGTGGTCGCCGGGAACAAACGCGTTGTCAAAGGCGATCGTGTACTGGGTGACCACACTGCTGCTGCCCGTGTGGTCGCGAACGGTTGGCTGCAAAGAGGGGTCGTTGGAGCTGCCGGGCCCCGGGCCCGCCAGGCCCACAGTAAGCGGGTCGGCGTAGTCGGCCACATGCAGCAACATCTGGACGCGAGTGTCAAACAGGCGAACTCGTACCGTGAAGGTGCCCGGTGCGGCCACCCGGAAGAGAGCGTTGTTTCCTCCAGGGCAGTCGAGGCAGGATGACTCGACGCCGTCCTCGCCGACGTACGTAAATGAAAACAGGAAGCTGTTGAAGGGAGGGTTGGTCTGAGCCGACAAGGAAAATAAGGTGTGGGTGTCGCCCATGACGATGGGCATTGGCTCTAGCAACAACCGCGGCTGTTCGACCGTTGTGAATTCCACCACGCTGAAGGCGTCGGTGGTCTTGCCCGCCGCCGAGAAGGCATGCACCTCGATCGCGTAGCGGGTGTTGGGAGATAAGGAAAAAGCGCGGAGGCCCAGCGGCAGGCGCGGCGTCAGCGACTCGACATTCCAGTAGCCAGAGTAGGGCACAAAGTTGGCCGAGTTATCAAGGAACTTGCTCAGGCCGGGGGGACCCACCATTCGGAAGGACCACGAGACAGGCTCAGAGGTGGCCGGCACAACAATCACGTCATCAAAGTACTCGACAGCGTCATGGTACGCCACCGATCCATCCGCAGCCCTGACCATAATCCCGTCCAGGGAAGCCACGTTCGCGTGAACAACGTACAGCGATCGCGAAGCGTCCAAGCTGCCACCTACCACGAAAATGGTCGCCCCAAAGTCATGAAGAATGTAGCCAAACGGTCGGATGTTGCTCAATTCAGAGCCCGACAACACTTGCTCAGCCACGTCATAAGAGGAGCCCACTTCGCCGCGGGGGGGCAATACAAACTGGATGCTGGTTGTGTTCTTGCGAAGCAACGCAGCAGTTGGGAGCATTCGCCCGTTGAGCACCACGTAGATGCCAGCTGTAGTGTTGCCCTCGTGGAAGTAGCCGTCAAGAGACATAATCGCCCCAGCGTCGGCGTACGGCGGGTACACACGGTCTAGCGTCAGCTGGGAGCCCTCATACGACAAACGGGCCCCCGCCACCCCAAAGGACTTGTCGACGAGGCCAAAGCGGTCTGTGATATCCACAGCGGCAACGACTTGGCCTTCGCGGGGCGCTTCAAATTCCACTTCCACCGTCCAGTTCAGCGCCAGCCCCTCCCCTGGAGACGACACATGTGTGGTGGTCCACACCTGCTCACCCAGATCAGTGCCCGGCAACTGCGTCAACGAGCCCGGCACGATCGGAAACGGGACCGCCACACCCGCCACAACAAGGCGGGTGTTGACGGCAGCGCCCATGTTCAGGAGCGACAGCACCACCTGCTCACCACCTTGCCGACGCAACAGCGGGGGAGCGTCGATCCTCACCACTGCCGGTGGTGGGGCGCCCGTCACGATAATCGGTACAAAGTTTTCGTACACTTCTCCGCCAAAAACTGCATCCCAGCCTTCGGTGAGCGCCTCCCAAAGCAGGTGCACCCCCACCGGGCCGGTGCGGTAGAGGGAGATCCGAAAAGAGAGCGTCGCGGCGTTGTCGCCCGTCACGGTCGGCCCTTCGTTCAACAGCGACAGGCCGCAGCCGTGTGGCAAGGACCGCGAAGAACGGAGGATGGTGATGCTAACCGCGTCGCGACAATTACGCGACTGAAACGGCAGGAGCGGCGAGTCACGGGGGTACTCAGAGAGGGCCACATCGCTGGGCTGGGGCGCGGTAGCGGCCAGCCGCCGTCCCCCCGTTAGCCCACTGCCAACACCTTGCCAAACATGTATGGGCCCGTCGTGCGGCAGCTGTACGCGAACGGCATTTTCGTGGATGGGCGCGTGTTCCAAGCTGGCAAAGCGGACGATCACCGCCGAGTCGGCATTCACACCAGAGAAGATGACGCGCCCAAAGGGCTGACGTGACTGGAGTGCGGACGAAGGCGGGGGCGGGGGACCTGGCGACTCAGAAGCGCCGGGGACACCCGGTTCCGAACTGCCTGGGCCACCCGAGCCGGACCCAGAGGCGCTTAGAACGTCAGAGGTGCCCAACGAGTCGACCGAACCAACCTGGCCGGCCTCGTCGCCCTCCCAATTCAAGACCACCGAAGGTGGCTGCGGCGCGTAGTAAGCGGTGACACCTACGACACGGAACGCTACCGTCGCAGAGCACACGCTGCCTCGACCACCGGCGGTCGTGTTCACTGGCGGCGCTTCAGCGGTGAAGGCCAGCTCCGTGTCGCCGACAAAGCGGTCAAAGGCGGCCACGACCGACACGTTGCGGCACGCGTCGCCATAGACCCCCGATGCCAAGGCGGCGGTGGTGGACGTCATGTCCAAGCCGCCCCGCACCACGTCTAGCACGTCAGGCGCCGATGAGGTGGCCGTCACCGAGTAGTTCTTATTATCGTAGACCGTGCCATTGAAGGAAAGCGGCGGGCACAACATCAGCTGTACAATGTCTTCCGTTGAACCATTCACCTGAAGAACCTGCCGGATGGGCGGGCCAGCGTAGGTCCAGTTGCACGGTGGGTCGCCGTGAAGCACTAGGCCAACGCCCTTGTCAGTCACAGGACGTACCGCCAGCGATCCAGCGTCGAAGCGACTGGCGAGGGCTACGTCAGCAGCAGGTGCAACTGCCGCCCCCCCGGCAACCACGATCTTGGCCAGCGGCAAGCCAGCCCGCCGCTCGGACTGGCGGCGGCCGCTACTACTGGCCTGCCACCCGCTGCCACCACGCCCGCTATGCCGTGACCGCCGGCGATGGACATGCTGACGGCCCCGCGAGCGTCGCCCGTGACCTCCACTGCCACCACCGCCGTGACCACCACCGCCGCCGCCGCCACCGCCGCTGCCGCCACCCCTTCCTCTCTGCCCAGGCTGGCGCCGAATCGACCGCCGCCGTGCAGGCAGAGGGTGCGACCGAAGCGGGGAGCCCACCGACAGCCGCGGCACGCGCGCCAGCGCCGGTGAGGAGCACGCCGGTATGGCAGGGCGTCGTTGCCGCGGCGGCGGCGCCTGCGACGGCTGCAAAGCGGCCGCCGGTGTTTCAGCAGAGGGGAACACGACGCTCGAAGCGAGCTGCGCGGGTCTCGGCACCCGACGGTGGGTAGGCAACGCCGCAGAAGGCGGGGGTGGCCCGCCTGTCCGGAGGGTTGCCCGTGGCGGACGCCGCAGGGAAGAGCGCTGCAGCCCGGTCCGAGGGGCGGGCGCGTCTCGCAGCGCCCTTCGATGGGTCTTCGCAATGCCCCACCTCGGGTGGCTGACGGGCCGCCGGGCAGCAGGGCCCGCAAGCGCGTGACTAGCCGCCACTCGCGACCCAGCCGGCACTGCGATGGTCGCTCGAGCCAGGCCTGCCGGTCGCAGCGGCCGGGATGCTGCAGCGGGGCCAGGCGTCCCAGATGCCGACGGTGCCGCCGACGTTGACGTCGACAGCGGACGGCCCGCAGACCCGTGTCGACGGCATGTCGTGAAAACCGCCCTCCGCGCAGGCGACGCCGACAAGTCCGCCAGGCGGGCGACCGAGCCGCCCCGGTGGGACCCCGCACGGCGCAGACGCTGCCGCGCCGCCGACAGCGATGGCGCCGCGGCGAGCGACGTCGCCGCCGCCGCCACCTTGGCCGCCACCGCCGCTGCCGACGGCCGGGGCTGCGCTGTGACGTCCGCCCGCCGCGAGGACGACCGCGGCAAGATTGCACGGCGCATGACAGAGCCGCCCCGCCCGGGCCCATCGCCGCGGCGACGTGGTTGCGCTGCCGATGGCGTGAGCGCCGCGGTGGGTGCCGTCGCCGTTGCTGCTGCTGCCGCCACCCTGGCTCGCGCCGCCGGCGGCAACGGCAATACGGGTCGGAGAGGCAGCGTTGACGACGATTCCCCCGGGTGGTCGGTCGCTTCTCTTGGGATTCCCTGTGGTAGGGACGACGACGGGGCCCGTCGCGAGGCACCGGCCGCCACCGTCTCGCTGCCCACCACCCCTGCACAGCAGCTCGCGCACACCACCACTACCGCCGCCGCCGTCGCCGCCGCCACCATTGCCGCCACCGCCACCAGTCGCAGGGGCGGGCGGCGGCGGCGCATCGCCCCGCCGCCAAGACCACTGCCGCCGCCGCTGCTGAAGCCGCTGCCGTTGCCGCCGCTGCCGCCGCCGCTGCTGAAGCCGCTGCTGCTGCTGAAGCCGCTGCCGCTGCCGCCGCTGCCGCCGTCTTCCAGCTGTGGTCGCCCCCACCCCGTCGCCGGCGGCGCGCCCATCGGTTGCACGACCGCCGTCGCCGCTGCAGCCGCAGCCACGGTGGATATGTCTCCCCCGTGCTGGGTCGCCAATCCGCATCGGCAGAGAGAGGCGCCCCCACACAAGCAACGCAGGGGAGGAAGCGGGCGGGAGGGGGGAGGGAGGAGGAGGAAGGGGGGAGGGAGGGGGAGCGGCACAAAACAAAGAGAAATGGGAAATAGGAGGCAGGGGTATGTCGACGACGACGGAGACCGGGACCGGGGGCCCGCGGCGCTGCGAATAGTCGCAGCGCGCGCGCGGAGAAAAAACAAACGCACAAAAAACACAGCAGAGCCGGTGCACCCCCCCCACCAAACGAGCTGACGCCGCCACCGCCCACCGCGTGCGCGCGGGGCGCGACGCGGGCGAGCCTTCAGGTCGTGTTTGCCGCGCAGGTTAGGAATACGGGCTCGCGCGCCGGGCGGGGAGGTGGCCGCGCGGGTGGATCCGCTTTGGGGGCGGGGAGGCCGGAAGCCGGTGAGCCCCAAAAAGTCCACTCCCCCGCCTTCCTTCCTTTCCCCCCCCCTTGCCCCTCCCACCGCCTCCCACGGGGGTCACACCCAACGCTGCGCAAGGTCCTCACAGGGGCGGAGGGCCAGCGAGCGAGGGCGGCAGCCAGTGGTAGGAGGTCGCAATAGGGTGGCGGCCTCGAGTTCGGGGCGCCCACCGCCGGCGCCACCTCCCCCACCCCTGCACCCACCCCCACCCCGCTCCCCCCGCCACGATACCCCCCGGCCAGTTCTGCAACCCCCATCATGTATTCCGTGGAGCTCGTCGCGACTCCCCCACTCCCCGCACACAGCGGGCGTCCCCACACCAGCTCCCGTCCCGGCCGCCGTCACCAGTCGCCGCGACGGGGGTGTGCCACCCAGCGGCAGCCTGCTGGAGACGGCGGTGCGGCGACGCAGTCGCTGACTAACGCCGCCACAGATGCAAGAGACGGTGTGGCAGAGCTGTCGCCGGCGACGGCCGCTCCACATGGAGACGTCGGGGCGGCTGCGCCGTTGCCGGCAACGACAGTGACAGCTGTAGAAGGCTGTGCTGCGACGCTCCCGCCGGCCACGGCCGCCCCACCTGGAGACTGTTCCAGTGCAAAGATGGCGCGTTGCCTTCATTCATCGGGGGCCACGCCGGTCCCACGTCGTGGCCTTAAGCGCCCTACACGCAGTCGGAATCCAGACCGGATCCACCGCCCGTTAGAGCAAAACCACGCGATATGTGCCACGTTGCGAAGACTTGGTTAAACGGCAACATTGTTTGAACGAAATTGAGCCGCAGGTCGTCCAGGAGGGTCGACAGCAATGACGCTCCCTCAACGCAACCACGGTCACGCACGATACGGCCCCAAACGATGAATGTAGTTATCATCGTTCACCGGACGGCCCGTTCCGGAAAAGCGCCACTCTCCTCCAAATCGGCGTCCTTGGAGGAGCGCACGGGCCGTTCCGGAACGCATGTCGCACGCCATTGGCTGATCATGATTACCACATACACACACATTTGCGGCACTATTGGAGCAAGTTAGTTCCCGTAATCACAAATTTGTGTTCCTAAAGCACAAGATTTGAAGCGTGCAAGTGGTTTGAGCGCTCATTCAACAACGGTTCTGTGTGCGTGATTTTGCGGTCAGGAACGCGCGCCCCGAAAGCACCTGGATTGATGTGTGACCGCTACTGGAATCGCTCGATCGTGTCCAGATGGCACACGCACGGGCGCACTGACCACTCCCTGGGCGGGGCGCATCGACCCCCGGTGTTCGCGCGTGTCAATCTCGCGGCTCCGTGGCCGCACTGCGGCGACCAGACTGGTATGTAGCACACCACGACAGCCGCAGAAACACGGCAGGGGGTGCTTTCGTAGGGGAGACGTTTGCACTGGGTGCCCAGACGACGCATTCGTTGCGGGCTGTGCCATCCCTCGCGCACCAGCGACGGGATTTCTAGTGGCAGCCTCCAGGCGTGCCCCTTGCTCCATACGATGCCTGGCCCCACTGTGTATCCGGGGAACCCTGCGTGGGGTCTCCACCAGCGACACCCGTGCCCCCTGCCGACGCCACCAGGGTTGGTCTACTACGGTGGGGTGCCATGGGAACTACAAACAGACGCTCACCCCGTGCGGGGACCCTGGGCAGCGGCCCCTGTGTGGCTAGCTGGAAGGGGGCGACGGCACCTGGCCTCGAAACGGCCTATCCAGCAGCCCCCGTCGGGGGGGCAAGGGGGTGCTGCGCCAGGCACTGGGGGGAACGCCCTGTCCACATCCTCCACCGGCATGGGACGTGCGGGGCCAGCGAGGGGGGGGGCCCTCCCATGGAGCGCGCGTGGGGAGGGGGGGAGGACAGCGCATGGAACTGGGGATGGCTCCGTCTCTCCATTCGGCGGGTGCGGAAGGGTGACTGTCCTTCGCCGTCGTCGCCATCGCGCGGCTAGGCGTCCGCGCCCGCTGCTGGTGCACAGACATCGCCTGGAAGACCACACGAGCACGAACAGCTGTGCGACCACGACCACGACCGCGACCACGACCACGTGCGGACGGCCATCTCGGCAAAGCAGCCGCCGGGTGTGGACGCGGTGACGATTGCCAACCGCCTGCGCGCCATCCACCGCCACGACCACGACGACGACCACGAACACGACCACGACCACGACCACGACCACGCGCAGGCATCCAGCCCCGCGAAGCCGCAACGCGAGGAGGTGGGCCCTGATACGGTTGTGAACACGGGCTCGATGGATGACGTGGTGGAGCCTGAGATCAATGCCACCAGGAACCCACTCGGCGAGGACGCCCAAGCTACATTTGTCGCCAGCCAGGACGCGCTGGACGAGGACGAGAAGGCTGACCTGGTGGCCATGCTTGCGGCCCGTCGTAAGGCGTCTCGGCGTGCCCACACTCGCAGCACGGCCGTCGGTGTCGTCGCTCGGAAGCGCATCTACCGCGGGTCTGTACGAGGTCGTCGTGCGAACAAGACGCGGGGTTTTGACATGGGCTTCCACAACATCGTACGGGGTTACTTTGGGCTGGAGGGGGCGCCCCCGGTGTACGACGAGGCAGACTTTGAGCGCCACTTTCGAGTACCTCGCACTGTTTTCCTTCATGTCTATCATGCGATCAAGAACGAGGTGGGCTTCAAGAAGACTATCAACGCGACAGGCCGCCGTCAAGCTCATCCTCTTCAGAAGGTTGTTGCCGCCTTCCGCGTCATGGCCTACGGCGAGAATTTTGACCGCGCGGACGAGTACGTGCGCTTGTCTCGATCAACCGTGGCGCTCTGCACGAAGCGTCTACTGGAGAGCGGGGGGGATTGGAGCATTGCGGTCCACTTTGTCTGACAAAACCACTTGCACACACGACACCCAAGTTGGGGCGGTGTACAAGGGCTGCCTCCCGTGTCGGAGGAACCGGAAGAAGTGCAAGTCGCACACACTCTGTCCCTGTTGTGGGGCAACCCCCCCACTGACAAACAAGAGGATGGTGTGTGGTCCAACAGTTTCTTGGTCGGGACGGGGACGCAGGGCCAAGCCCCGCTGTCCCTCCCCTTATCCCCCCAGGGTCCCCTCAGAATCTCGCCACTCAGAATCTCCCACCCCAGCACCTGCCCACCGGGCCACACGAAAATTCAAGACGATAAATGCAGAAAGCCCTCAAATCCCAGTTGGATTTACTACTAAGCTAACTATCCCTAACTTAGGGAATATGGACCCAAATGCAGGGGGAGGAACGGATCAGGCTAGTGGCCTGCCGCCCCTTGCTTGGCACGTGTTGCCCCCCTACCTGGGGGTCAATACTGCCACACTCCCCTCTCCTCAGTTCCGACCGACCCCGTCGGCCCTGTGAGGGGGTGCGTAAACGCACGTCTCGGCGTTGGGGGCGCGACTTGCTGTCCCCCCCTTGAGTACGTAACGCGGATGTGGAGGCGGTCACGTTGACCGCCCCTCTCCTCAAGCTTGCCCACTCGGCAGCTTGCTCTCCTCGGTTCACACTTCACCATTACCACCACCTCCCCTTCACCTTCCACGGGGCCGCCCCACGCTGGGGAGGCCACCCGTATACCCACGATCCGAGTCCCCCTCAACTCGAGGCGGGTCTCGTGCCGCTATAGCCAGGGCGTTTCTACCCAACTTGGGGAGAGCCATGGCGACCCCGGGAGTGGAGACGGACTCTCTCGACGAGCGTATGGAGGACACCTCCTACGGTGCAGCGCCCGCCGGGACTTCCGGCGGGGGCTCCGCGATCACTCCGGGGGATGGGACTCCCGCGTCACCCGGCTTTGTGTTGACGGCGGGATCTCCCCCGGAGGCGGGACAAGTTGTCCCGCGTGAGGCCTTGGGGCGGTGGTTTTACCCCGCTTGGCCTCTATATGAGGAGGGGTTGACTGTTGTTCGCTGTGGCCGACTTGGCGCAGCGATGGGTCGGGTATGGGACCGCCTACGGGAGAAGTATCCCCGTAGGGTCGGGTTCCCTGCCGGCTTCAGGACGGACCAGTTTGCCTTCCTGGACGACGAGGAGGTCGAAGACGTACAGCGGGCCAAGGCCATGGTGGACCGCGGGGGAACTATCCCGGGTCCCGGCGACTTGCCGACCTTTACTTGGGACGCGGTGGCAACTCGCCCCCCGTACCTTCACGAGGCCGATCCGCACACTCATCACTTTGATGTGCGGATGGAGAAGGACTTCCGGCGAGGTCCCTACTTGGTGACCTCGGCTGAACTTGAGTTCCCTCAGCAGTCTGCTGCCAGTAAGGAGCAATACTATCCGAAGAAGCCCGAGTGGTGGCCTCAAGATGAGGCCCCCTACGGGCTCCCGGCGTTGCTGCCACGGTTGCTTTACCACTTCGGCTCCGTCATGTTGAGGGCTGGCCCTGATCACCTGGTGTGGGCCATGTTGGCCACCCAGTGGCTCCTCGAGGTCATGTCGACCTGGGTGTCTTGTGTTCAGCGGCGGGGGATGCTCTGGCATCTCCCTCTCCGGCTTATCCAAGGTTTGGAACAGCTCACCCCTCAGCTAGTTGCTGAGGGGTGCTCATCAGGACAACTCACTCTACTTGAGGAGATGCTCCGCCTCCACAAGTTTATCGAGTAGGAGAGCATCGAGCACAAGTTGCGCCGCCCCACTCGTGGGCCCAAGGACGATGGCGCACTTGGCCAGTTCGTATGGGTCGCTCGTGAACTTCACGACGGCCGTGTGGTCCTACGAGAGGGGTTGGGCATCGGGGACTACCCGTATGCCCCGGGGGTGGATCGCCACACTGCGCCACCCCCGGACAAGGCCACAGTTATGGCCGTGCCCTCACATGATGACCATATGACTCAACCCACTGCAGGGGCCCCAAGTCGGGGTCGCAGTTACACTCGGGTCCCGCCACCTCGGCGTGCCCCTCCGCTTCCTCCTGTCCCCTACCAGCCACTCAGTGACATCCCGATTAGCGTGGCCGTTGAGTCGTCCACCCCGGTGTCCCCCAACTTGGGGGCCACCCTCCTGACGGTATACCCCAAGTTGGTGTTACCGCCCACGCCTCTAACCTCAGAGATGATGATCACCACGTTGGTGCGCACCATTTCCTGGTTGGCCACGTCGACCGCAACCCATCAAACTTCCGAGACTCCTCAACTTGAGGAGCGCGTTCTTACTGCAGTGGCGACCGCGAGTTGCGAGTCGGTGGCGGAGTTTATGACGGCCGAGTTGGCTCGCATTGGGGCTATTATGCCCCAGCCAGCCCCACTTGGGCGTGACAAACGTCGTGCGAGCCGGGCATACTCGCCTCCTCGCCGTCGTCGCCGACACTCGCGGCGCTCTCCCTCCGTGTCGGAAGAGGAGTTGTCTTACCCCGTCTCGGAGTCCTCGACTCCGTCAGAGTCGGAGTCGGTCAGGCGTCTGCGTCGCCAACTTGTGCGCAAGACTAAGCAAAAGAGCAGCCGCGGTCGTCGCCACTTGCGCGACCGTGAGGGGCGCGACGGGTCCGACTTGGAGCCGCCGCCCCTCCCGACTGGTGGGGAGCGTTATCGCCGGGGGTCTCGCCGCTCGCCTCCAGGTGAAGGCGAGGGCCGTGGGGTTGGAGAGTCTAGAATGCATGCCTAGTTGGCAGCTGCCTTTGTTGTGAGAGTGTGAGGGTTAGGGCTGTAGTTAAAAGCCACTCTGCGTACCACGTCGACTTGAAGCACTCTCTTGGCACTGTTGCTCGGCCTTCCCTCACGTTGAGGGAGGGCTGTTAGGGTCTATCTCATTCCGGGCACAGTAGGCCCGGACCTTCTCAGCGGGAAGGTCCTCCACATACTCCCACGTATCATCCTTGGCTTTGTAGCCAAACCAATGCACCCTCAACATGAGGCGGTCAGTGTCCTCATCCCAGCCGTGGTCGATAAACTTATCGAACACGCATTCCTGCGGGCCCTGTTTGGCCGCAGGCAGTGAGGGGAGGCGCCACGCTTCCAACGCACGCGCCCAAGCTGGGTCGCCTGCAGGCGGTGGTGCAACTTTGACCACGTCCTGTCCGTTCACTGTGCGGACCCCATCGTCACTTTCGATGGTATAGCGCCGCCCATCAGTACGAAGGACCTGGTACGGCTCCTTCGTCTGGAATACCAACTTACCCCCCGTTGGGGTGTGTGAGTGTACCAGCACCCAGTCACCCTGCTCGGGGACATGCTTAGCATTGCGCACCTTTTTGTCAAAGGTACGCTTGTAGCGCTTTTGTGCTTTGTCCATCTCAGCCCTGACTTTAGGGATGAGGTGTTCAAGCCTAGCAGCGAACTCCGCCTTACTCTCAGTAGGAGTAGGCGTCCTGCCACCATCCTCCCTAGTTGGGAGCGGCCGCCGCACAGCAATAGACCGCACGCGACGGGGGGTCACAAAAGCGAGGGGTACTTCCCCGGTAGATGAGTGAACCTGCGAATTGCAGGCAGTAGTAAGAATAGTAATGTATTGGTCCCACGTCTTCACGTGCTCACTCACATAGTGGCGCAGCTGCCTAACAATAGTTTTGTTGAAGCGCTCCACCTGCCCATTAGTTTGTGGGTGGTAGGGGGTGGCATAGTTTGCCTTCACCCCCAACATATCCAGCACTCCCCGAAACAGTACAGACGCAAATTGCGGTCCATTGCCCGATAGTGTACTATCCGGGATGCCATACGCGGCAACCCAGTGATCTAGGAAGGCTGACACGACCGACATGGCCGTGATCTCTGCCAGTGGGATCGCTCGCGTAAGTTTCGTAAAGCGGTCACAGATAACCAGGAGGTACTGGTTACCCTCCTCAGTCACTGGCAGTGGCCCAAGGATGTCCATCGCCAACGCGGCGAAGGGCTCCTGGGCCGGGAACAATAGCATAGCCGTAGTAGGCCGCCGTTCCATCAGACGGTTCTGTGCACAACTTGTGCAGGCAGCCACCCAACTGTAGATGTCCACCACCATGGACGGCCAGTAGTGCCTGGTCCTCAGGGTCTGGTACAGTTTACTAGAACCCAGGTGTCCACCCGTGGGAGCGTTATGCTCCCTCTCAAGGATACTGTCCTTGAGGGATGCGGGGACGACAAGTTGTTCGGTCCCCTGGAATACCCCCCTCCTCATGAGGAGGCCATCGTCTCCCAGAAAGAACCGCGTCTCCGCCACTGTATCCAGCGTATCCCTCTGCGACTTGCAGAAGGGATCCTCGGCCTGGGCCTTCACCACCTCGTCCAGGGACAGGGGCAAGTACTTCTTGTTCCCTGGCGCCTCGGGGTTCAACACCTGACCCGAGCGCGTGACTACCCCCACGATGGGGATGTCCTCATCGACTGGGTTAGTGTCCAGCCCCTCGGTAGGTACCCGAGAAAGGCCGTCGGCAAGGGCATGTTGCCTGCCAGGTCGGTACTCAATATCAAAGTTGAAGGGTGCCAGTCGCACCCTCCACCGATTGAGACGAGTGTTCGTACAGTCCGTCTTAAAGATGAACTGCAACGCGCGGTGGTCACAGCGGATGAGGAACTTCTCACCCTCTAGGTAGTGACGAAGTGACGTCACCGCCCATACCACTGCGAGTCCTTCCAACTCGGTGACTCCATAGTTCTTCTCGGCCGAGTTCAGCCCCTTGCTGAAGTATCCCACCGGCAAGTACTCCTTGTCCGGATGCTGCTGAAGCAACACACAACCAAGTTGGTCGTAGCTAGCATCCACATCCAGGATGTAGTGGCCTCCCAACCTGGGAATAGCCAGGATAGGGGGCTTCAGCAGAAGGTCCCGAAGAGTCTCAAAGGATTCCTGCTCCACCCGACTTGGGGGAGGCAGGTTCTTCGGTAGCGTCGAGCTAACTAACTCATTCAACGGCTTCGCCACCTTGGCGAAGCCCTTGGTGAAACGTCGGTACACGTTACACATCCCGAGGAAGCTCCTCATCTGGGTCTGGGTCCGGGGGTACAGAGCCTTACGGATGGCCCACAAGTTTTTCTCGTTGACACTGAGACGCCCCCGACGGACAACATGTCCCAAGTATTCCACCTCTTGAGTGAAGAGGTGGGACTTACTCGCCTTCAGTGACACACCGGCGTCAGCAAGTAGCTTGAATACCTGGCCAAGATGGCCAACGTGTTCCTCTGGACTTCGGGAGAACACAATGATATCGTCTAGGTACACAAGACAGATCTGCCACCGTTCTCCGGCCAGAATCATGTCCATAGCGCGCTGGAAAGTTGCCGGCGCGTTACACAGGCCAAACGGTAGACGCTTGCACTGGTAGGTACCACAGTGACAGGTAAAGGTAGTTTTATGCCTGTCCTCCGGGGCAATGGAAATTTGCCAGTACCCCGCGTTACAGTCCAGGGTAGAGAACACGTTCGCCTCCCCCAGAGAGTCCAGACAGTCGTCCATCCTAGGTAGGGGATAACTGTCCTTCACCGTGCTCTCGTTGAGCTTACGGTAGTCGATACAGAACCGGGGGATCCCATCAACTTTTGGGACGATAACCACCGGACTCGCCCACTCGGCGTTACTGGCCTCGATCACATCGAGGGCCTCTATGCGAGCAACTTGCTCCTTGACGAGGGCCCTTGAACGGGGTCCTCCCCTATACGGTTGTTGGCGTATAGGGGGTGCACCGGGCTTCAACTCGATCCGGTGTTGGGTGGCTCTCATGAGTCCCAATTGGCCATCCCACAACTTGTGATATTGGTCCAAGAGGCGTTCAACTTGAACCCTCAACCTGGGTGGGACACCCTCCATGTTCACATGGGGCCGAGGAGGGGCGGCCGACTTGGCTTGATGATTCTCCTTTCCGGGCTTCGGGTCGCTACTGGCGCCCGCATTGAGGGTAACCGCTACTACTGGTCCCTTATGTTCGTCGATATAGCCGAACTTGGCTCCCGACTAGAAGTACTTGGGCGACGAGCTCAGGTTCATCACCTGGATCCTCCACGGGACTCCGGCTTTGGAGTCCATCGTGCCAAGGGCGACAAGCACTTGGTGCTTGCGAGCAAGACGGGGGTAAGGGTGCACCAACCCGTTCCCCTTATAATCAGTTACAACGTCAACGTGCGCCACCGAGTTGGGGGGCAACGTGACTTTACGGGCTAAACGCAGAGTAGCAGTAAACCCTTCTCTCACGGAGCAAACAGGCTTCGACTGTGAGACTGTCACAGGAGCCACAGACTTTCCCTTACCAAGGATGGGGATGGTTTCCCCAATCATCAACTTGACCCAATACTCAGGGCCACAAATCAAAGGCACTTGTGTTACGACATAAGGGGTACCCAGAAGCAGGGGTACCGATATATTCTCAACTACACCATAGGTCACGTCGACCTCATGGGTCTCCAACCTAGTTGGTAGGGTCACGGCACCAACGATGGGAAGTACCCCGCCATTGATATCGATCAGATGGTCAGCTTTAGACTTCCAGCGTTGGAGCTTCATCTCCTTTGGTAATAGCGACTTGCGTATCAAGGAGGCTCCTGACCCGGTATCAAGTATGATACGGGCACAAAAGGCGCGGCCGGGGGCAAATTGCACCCGTCCAGCCATCTGGAAGTTCTCACCTGTCAGCACCGCGATGAACCGACGTGGGTTTACGTTCTTGGGGAGTCTTACCCGAGGTGGGCGGACTCCCTTAGGTCGCCGCAGTATCCGGCACGGTTGGTTCGTCCTCTTGGCCCACTTGGCCGAGGCTGCCGTTGTGAGCTTCGGACGGCCAGCTCCAACGGTCATTCGTTTCCCGCCGACTTGGCGTCCGAATCTGAGGGCGGGAGGGAAGACGACGAGTCCGAGGACGACGTGTCCGCCTCCTCCGCCGAGGGTGTGGCGACCGCGACGACCGGTCGAGACCCACCCTCGCGGCGTGAACGTACTTCGTTCGTAGCCGACTTCTTACTCGCATTCCTAACAAGTTGTTAGATGCGTTTACTCAACTTGGGGCAATCATATGCCCAGTGTCCATCGGAGTTGCAGTTCCAACACCGATTGTCTGTTCCGGGAGGGGTCTTCCCGACTGAAGAAGACGAAGAGGTACCCTGGGAAGTTCCCACGGCAGCTACCACCCTCTCCTTGCGGATTCGGCGTACCTCTCGCAGCTCTCTGGCCTGGCGCGCCTCCTCTTGTTCCTTGGCCAACTCGGCCTGACGCTCCTGGCGTTGTTCCTCCCGCAACTTGCGGTAGGCCTCACCTCTGCGGTAGGCGAACCTAGCCAACTCGGCCAGTGTCGTCCGAGCAGTACTATGCTCCTGGGTCTCCATCCGGACTGACCAATGGAGTCCCTCCACAAACCGACTCTTCACCACAGCTTGTGGATGAAGAAACCCACTAAGGTTGTTGAGCTTACGGACTCGCTCCGCAAAGGACAACTCGTCCTCCGCCTCTTCCTGATGGGCTTGCGTAAACTCCTCGACTTGAGAAGCCAACGCCGCTTCATCAACCATGGCCCTCAACAACCAGTTGACGAGCTCCAAATAGGACGTCACCTCCCCAGCGCCTCCACTTGAGGAGCTGGGCATGACGGACATAAGTTCTGTCCGCAGGTCTCCCTTCGTAAACTCCTGTAGCATGTAAAAAGCCATGCCTTCACTTATGGCATTGTCGTCACAGGCTTTTGTGAAACGACGTAGGAACTCAAAGACACGGAGGGGGGGAGTTCCATCCCACTCCGCTTTGTGCCCAAAAGAGTGAAGTGCATTCTTCTTGGCACGGCCCATGGCTCGGGCCTGGTCAGGACCATACGCCACCGACTTGTTGTGGAGGGCGTAGGTCTCACAATCAAAGATCCTCTGGTAGACCTGGATCCTGGGCGGCACCTCACGTTGAGGGAACAGCCGCTGTGGCACTGGGGCAAGTTGACCCTCAGTGCCCATAGTCTGGCGCGGCGCGCTTGGTGTAGCCGCCGGCCTTTCCGGGGGAAACTCCCCCATGAAGGGCGTACGCCCCACCGAGTATGGTGTGGCTCCCTCGTTGGGAGTCACAGGTGTCGCCCCCTGTTCGGGGCGACCCGAGATAGGCGTGAGGAGGGATTCCCCCTGCACCTGCGGGCTCGAAAGCCCCAATCCGGTGTGGACATTAAGACCATCTGGCAAACTCGCCACAATCTGATTCAGAATAGTATTCGTCATCGTGACCACCAGGTCCGGCAAAGTCTGCCGTAACACATTGGTCGCCTCCCGACGGACAGTTTCCGCGAGGAGTCGATTGACGACTCCAGTTGAGTCTCGGTCCGCCTCCGGGAGTCCACCTGAGAGGCAACCACGTTCCTCAGGGGTCTCAGCCGGGGCCATGGGCGCGAGCCCATCGCCGACCAACGGAGGTCCGCCGTCCTCCGAAAGCCTAGTTGGCGACGGCTCCATGCCAAAGTTGGCTCCAACCCGAGTGGAACCCGCGGGGACAGTCCCCACCCCTTGGGACGTTCCCGTTGAGTATACCACACGGTGGCCAGACTTCGGCCCACCCACATCAGAAGTGTCACCCGAGTGAACTCCCGACTGAGTCGGGGTGGCCTGTTGCCCGCCCGCACTTCCAGTCCTGCTGGCTTGAGGGACCTCTAGTCCCTCTGCGACCCCAGGTAAACCCACCTGTGTCTCAACAGTATTCAAAGGCACTGAAGTACGTGCGTCACCCGTGTACTCCCCGGACGACGGGGGGTCCGAGCTAGCCATGTTGGCTAACGATCCGTATGACACGGTCCAAGTCCACCGTTCCTCTGAGACAGAGGGCCCCCTACACCCGGGTGCACCCGGAGGTAAAGTTTACCTCTGTCCCCTGCTGCTCCACTAAATGTGGCAAAAACCACTTGCACACACGACACCCAAGTTGGGGCGGTGTACAAGGGCTGCTTCCCGTGTCGGAGGAACCGGAAGAAGTGCAAGTCGCACACACTCTGTCCCTGTTGTGGGGCAAACCCCCCACTGACAAACAAGAGGATGGTGTGTGGTCCAACAGTTTCTTGGTCGGGACGGGGACGCAGGGCCAAGCCCCGCTGTCCCTCCCCTTATCCCCCCAGGGTCCCCTCAGAATCTCGCCACTCAGAATCTCCCACCCCAGCACCTGCCCACCGGGCCACACGAAAATTCAAGACGATAAATGCAGAAAGCCCTCAAATCCCAGTTGGATTTACTACTAAGCTAACTATCCCTAACTTAGGGAATATGGACCCAAATGCAGGGGGAGGAACGGATCAGGCTAGTAGCCTGCCGCCCCTTGCATGGCACGTGTTGCCCCCCTACCTGGGGGTCCATAATGCCACACCGACCACGGGTGCAGCCACGCCGGCTCACCGACCGAGCGTCGGGGGCCTTTATTCCCGGCCACCACACCCATTGGCCACGCAAGCTCACCCGTACTGTCACCGCTACCGGGGCAGTGGCTTGGGCGTTGCGGGCACCAAGTAGCGCTGAATGGCAGTACCGGCGGCGCGCGGTGGGGCCTATGACGGGTGCTGGGACGGACATGCGGAGAGGGGGGTTAGGGTTGAGTGTGGAGTTGTGGGGGGGGAGGGCAGGGGAAGCAGCGCGTTGCGTACGTGGGGCAGCTCCGTTCAGTGCCACACGACCTCATTTCCAGCGGGAGCTCGCTTTGAGCTGCAATGACAAACGCGATGGGAGCGGGGCTTGACACGGGGAGCGGGGCTGGGCAGGGTGGTGAGGGAGCGGCGGGAGAGGGGTGGCGGAAGGGGTGGGGGAAGGGGGGGTGAGGGGAAAGGGGGGGGCAGGGGGGGCCCGTCTGCAAGCCAAAACGTCTGCCGACACTTCCTCGTGGACGGTGGGGGGGAGGGGGGGGGGGGGGGGGGCTAGCGTCCCGCACATTCACCTTCAAAGTGTAGCAATATGGTTGTCCGTATTGTGACCCTAATATCAGGGGGGCTACTTCTAACCCTTAACTTTCAATTTGATAGTTCGTACTGGTCACGGTATCTATAAGTTACGTATGACCAGAGGGACTTGCATCTTCGGGTGGAGGGTAGTTAGTAGTGTCTCCGAGGGTTTATAACGAGGGGGCCGGTGGCGAATCCACCGCCGGCCAAGGTAGAACAACAAACCCCTCCCATTTGGGCTCCCATCTTGGTCCCGTGGCTTGCGCTCCAAGGACAGCAACCTTGGCCTCCCGGTGACGTTGGTGCCGATCCCCCTTGGTGAGTGTTCCCTGAGAGTGGACGTGCGACGGATCCCTATTGTGCTACATTGGTGGAGCAGCAGGGGACGTGTTTCCGTCACCCTTGTGGTGACGCCGTCTTCGGCCCTGGCACACGGATAGGGATCCGGTCCTTTTCTTGTACTCGTGGTGTTGCGACCTGATCGATTGTGTTGAGCTTTTACCTGTGACTGTGACCTACTGTTACTCTCCCCAATCTACCCCCTCGCTCTCTTATTCGTGGTGATCGTTGCGTCAGTTGACTGATTGTGACTATGTCTACCCAAGAGACGGGGAACGTTCAAGATGACGGATCGGCGTCGACGCCGACTCCGGAGGTGACTACGGGAACCGAGATCGGGAACCCGATCGATAACATTGAGACGCCAATGCTTTCCGGGGCCGGATCGACGTTTGGCACAGCTCGGACGGCAGGAGGCGGGGGCCCGCCTCAACTGTCGTCGACCGACCTCACTCCGCCGCCTCCTTCACCAGGGGATTCCCTGATGGCATCATTGGCCCGCATCGAGGCCCGGTTTTCCGGGCTCAACGCCCGTCAAGATCGGACGGAGGACGCAATGGCAGTGTTGATGTCAACACGGCACACGACGGGACCCCGTCGTGTTCCTCCCACACCGGTACGGTTCGAACCGGCCGGACTACTTTCGGAGTCCACCAGGGTCAACCCCGGTGTTGCTACTCCTGGACAACCCCCGGACACAATGGGGTATGGGTCCGACTCGTCGGCAGAGTTGGAACGGAGTCACACGGAGCGATACGCTCGGAGCACCCGAAGCGGACTCCGCGGACACGACCCGGCGGATACGTACGCCGGGGGAGAGTCGGTTATTGGGGGAGGGGGTACCCTCTCGCAGTACCCCCACGACGAAGGAGGCCAGGCAACTCGGGTTCCCGAGGTGCCGACGCCTGAAGTACCATCTTCAGTGGTGGAAGCTATGACCGCGCAGGTAACTGCGAGCCTACTGAAGCGGATGGAGTCCGATGAGTTCGCTCATCAACTGGCTAAGCGACTGGATATCCAGGACGCTGACACGGAGATCGTCAACGAGGTCTTCCGGTCGGTTCTTACTCCGGAACGTTATCGTTTGGAGGACCGCTCTACCACCGTATCGGAATCGATGCGTACTACGTCGCATCGGGCGATCCGCTCTATGCAGACCCTTATGAAGGGAGTCCCTATGTTCGGGGGGCCGAACGGACGCCCGTTGGCAGTCATCGGCTTCTTGACTAGCTTCAAGGCAGCCGCAGACAAGGCGCTCGTTAACGAGGGGCTGGCCCTGGAGATCCTCCCGTTCTTTGTTGATGAACGGGTGCGAGGCATTCTTCGCCAGGCATCCCCGATGCCGGGAATGAGGGTCGCGGCCACCCCCATGGATTACCGTGGGATATTGAAGGAGCTGCTGAGCAGCTACCTCAGTGAGGACAAGTGCGAGGACCACTATCGGGCCCTTCGCACTGCCACCGCCCAGTCCTGGGAGGATGAGGAGATGTTTGGACGCCGGATCCAAGAGCTCGACTACGAGCTGGGGAAGCTCCTCGGAGAAGGGGAGCTACGGGCCATCCTGTTCGCAGGAGTACCCAACTACGTGCGGATATCCGCACGGGGCGCCAACACGGCACGGACGAACTTCAGTCGACTGATGCATATGTGCAAGTCCCTAGGGGACGCCTACCGGGTTCTACACCCGGAGTGTGCCTTGGCCCCGAAGCCCAAGGGTGAGGGAGGCAAGCCCAGTCTTACCCCGGTACCGAGGCAAGAGAAGGTGGAACGTAAGGCCGCACCAGTACTGGTGGCGACCGAACATACCCCTATTGGTGAGGATGACCCTCTAGTCGACCAACAGGGCCACCTGTTGCTACCGGCGACGCCGGTGATTGATGAACATGGTACGGTAGCGTACATCGCCCCGGCTGGAACCCAGTTCCAGGTCAACGAAGGAACGGGACGGCGCGTCCCGTATGTGCGGACTACGGGGTACTCCCCGGTGACGGGTAACCCTCACCAACCCTTGCCAACATGGGCGGTGCGCACGGAGGCACCTCCGCAGATTGCGGGCCGACCCAACCGGTTGGGGGAGTCCATGTTCCGGTTGACCCAAGGACCCAAGGCCTACCAGGGAGCAGGCACTCGGGCGCCCGAGGGAGGCAACCGTAGCTACGGGGCTACCCCGATGCGAACTCAAGGGGGGACCGGCACGTCCGGGTGTATGTTGTGTGGGGATCCGCAGCACTGGGTGTCTTCCTGCCCACTCATCCCCGAGGAGGCTCGGCGGGCAGCGGCGCAACGCAAGGCATCTACCGGGGGGTATCCCGCCCGAGCACCCGGACCCGCACCGGGTAGGCAGCCAGCTCCAGGTGGAGTACTGGCCGTCGAGGGGGCACCTCCTCAGCCGGATGTCCCGGCGGACAGCACCCTACCAAGGGCGGGAAACGAGTAAGAGGAAGGATAACCGGGGGGCGCTGGGGTTACCCAAGCAAGCCACCCCGGAGTACCGCGGGGAAAGCCCCACGGAGAGCGCGGTTGAGCCGACGCCGCATCAACCCCCGGGTACACCTTCCGGCCCCGACGACACGGCGTCAGGGGATTGATGACCAACCTCCAAGGTTGGGAGGAGAGGACGGGAAGCCCCGTCACGTTGAACCAGACAAGGGCCCTGTTCAGGATGCCCGAGCTACACCGGATATCGGTGTAGGACATGTGTTGTTTACCTTGGAGAACTTCAAGGTATCAGCCACACTGGGGGTTGACCCCCAGTCGACACGATCGTACTACCCTGTAATGGACACAGGGGCTGGACCCAACCTTATCCGGAAGGATACCCTCCCGGACAAGTGGCTTCCACGAGTCAGAGTGACTCGGGGACCCACCATCAAGGACGCGAATGGTCGACTCATTCGTACGAACGCAGCGATGTCGCTGCGGGTTATCATCGGGGATCTCACCACGGAAGTTGACTTCCTGGTATGTGAAACGCTATCGGTGCCCTGCATACTGGGGTGCACCTTCATCAACGTTCACGTTGATGCAATCCGGCCAGGCCGGAGGACCGTCGAGCTTCAAGAAGCCGACGGGACGAAGCGAGGACACACGGCTATCGTCAGGGACCTGACGCTACAAGGAAGCCACGTTAACGTGGCTGAGGTGTACGCAAGCGTCGAGCCGAAGACACTTCGGTTGGCCAAGCGAACTCGCTTTGAGCCGTTGTCAGAGACAGTCCTCCCGGTTAACTGCGACCTCGCAGGCATCTGCAGAGTCCAGTCCAACCTACGGACGTACAAGCGCCATGGGTTGACCATGGCCAACGGTCTCATTGACCTCCCAGCAGGAGGGTCGTCCCTCCTAGTGATGGCGAACTATCGCCGTAAGGCAGTCACCCTCCCGAAGGGAACTATCCTCGGGATTGCCGAACTCTACGAAGGAGATATCCTTACCCCTGATAAGGAAGGTCAAGTGGAACCACTTGAAGTACTGGCGGTCGCCGAGACCACCGAGCGACAGCAACCCGATGACGGGAAGCCTAACCCATCGGCGGCTCCGGCGGACCTGCCGCCAAAGGACCAAGAGGCCTTGAAGGCACTGGCCGAGGCTGACCTCGACCACCTTCCCCCTTCGGTAGCCGAAGGGGTACGACGGATGCTAAGAAAGCATGACGTTATGTGGACAGGCGGGGCCTTGGGGACCATTGGGGCAACCCAACATCGTATAGACCTGGTACCAGGCGCACGACCCGCCCGCTCACAACCGCACCGAGCGGGACCTATGCAACGAGAGATCGTTGATGGAGAAGTGAAGAGGATGAGTGAAGCTAAGGTGATCCGACCTTCGATGTCGGAATGGGGTGCCCCAGTCGTTATTGTGCCGAAGAAGGATCAAACCCCTCGGTTTTGCATCGATTATCGACGCCTCAACTTGGTTACCAAGAAGGACTCATACCCTTTACCAAGGATGGATGAATGCATCGACTCCCTGGGGGAGGCTACGGTGTTTACCACCATCGACTGCAACGCCGGATACTGGCAGATCCCGGTGGCGGACGAGGATATCCCCAAGACGGCATTCGTCTGTCACAGTGGAGTGTACGAGTTCCTAAGGATGCCCTTCGGATTGTCCAACGCCCCCGCTACATTCCAGCGGGCTATCGACATCATACTGTCGGGGGTGAAGTGGCGTAACTGCCTAGTGTACCTCGATGACGTCATCGTCTTCTCGCGTAACATGGATGACCATGTACAACATGTTGACAAGGTACTCACCCTCTTGAGGAACGCCGGGGTAACCCTGCGTCTGAAGAAGTGCGCGTTCTTCCAACAGACGGTCGAATATCTGGGCCACCAGATAACCCCTGGTAAACTAGGGGTACTCGAAGCCAATACCCGGGCACTCCGGGATGCCCGGTTCCCTAACACCCAGACGCAGCTCAAGAGCTTCCTGGGAATGTGCAATGTATACCGACGGTTCGTCAAGGACTTCGCTCGGATAGCTAAACCGTTAACGGTTCTTACGAGCAGTACCTTACCCAAGGTACTCCAACCCCCTTCGCCTAGCGAAGAGGAGGCATTCGAGTCGCTGAAGCGAGCCCTACTAGCCCCACCCGTCCTTGCGTTACCGCATAGACGGGGTACCTTCGTCATCGATGTCGATGCGTGTGATACACAAGTGGGATGCACCCTGTTACAGGGAGAGACGTTGATCGGTACCGATAACGTTATCCCGGACCTACGTCCGGTAGGGTACTTCAGCCGGACACTCAACCCGGCTGAGCGGAACTATAGTGCCACCGAGCGTGAATGCCTCGGAGTTATATGGGCAGTGCAACTGCTCCGTCCATACCTGGAGGGCTCCAGGTTCATCGTGAGGTCCGACCACGAACCCCTACGATGGCTCCTCAACCTTGGTGACAAGGATTCCGATAGCCATGGGAGGCTAGCCCGATGGAGGCTGAAGATGGCCGAGCACGACTACCGCACGGTGTATAAGGCTGGGTCAACCCACCACCTCGGAGACGCGTTGTCTCGACTCGACACCCCGAGCGGGGATACCCGCCCGGTGGACGAGGACATCCCGGTGGTACCGGTGTGCATGGTGGGTAATGCTACCCAGGGTATGGCTGACCATACCATGGCACACCTTGCGTGCTCATTGACCCTCGCGGACTTCCGCGAGGCACAGGCCAACGACGATGACTGTAGACGTCATCGTGCTAACCTCCTGGCCGGTACGGCCGCCATCTTCTCCGAGATCGAAGACGGACTCATATACCGGCGGGCACCCGCCGATGGACGACATCAAGTCGTGGTTCCCGTGTCCTTACGGCAAGCCGTCATGGAACGAGAACATGAGAACCCTACAGCCGGACACCCGGGGGGTTCACGTATGTTCGCAGCAATGCGAAGGTTCTTCTACTGGCCAGCAATGGCCGTCGACGTGGTCGACCACGTAAGGGGATGCCACCCCTGTGCGCGTAACCGCATGAGTCTACATAGGCAGGCGTCTGCCATGAAGCTATTCCCACCCGATGGGCCCAACGAGCAAGTCGCTATCGACATACTCGGGCCACTTCCGGTAACGGAAGAAGGGAACAGGTACATCCTGGTCATGTCTGACCGCTTCACTAAGCTGTCAAGGGCGGCAGCCATCCCGAATGATACGGCATACACGATCATGAACGCAGTGGTTGACCACTGGATCAGTGCATACGGAGTCATGAAGCAACTCCTCTCCGATAACGGAGCAAACCTTACGTCGGCATTCTGCACTAAGGTCCTGGGCATGTTCGGTATCGAACCACGTCGGGCATCCGACTACCACCCGCAGTCCAACGGGCAGGTGGAGCGGTTCAACCGCACCATCGTAAAGATGCTACAGTGCTACGTGGCCGAGCACACGAACACTTGGGACAGGCTTCTGTCCGTACTCACCCTGGCATACAATGCCAGGCCACATCGGAGCACAAACATTGCTCCGCTGGAGTGGGTCATGCCACTAGGCGTCGGTAACCTGACGCTGCCACCCGGCAGGTGCACTCGGTATGATACACCGAAGGGCCGACCCGCCGAACGTATACACCTAGCTTGGTTGTCCAAGCTATCATGGATGATACCGAAGCTCAAGGGTGCCCTTGACAGAACACAACTTCGATACAAGAAGAACTTCGACGCCCGACTACGGGTGCGCAACGCAACCCTGGTAACAGGTGACTGGGTCTATATCAGACACCAGAAGTTCCGAGGGAACAAGCTTATGCAACCGGTCAAAGGACCGTACCAGATCCTCCACAGAGATGACCACTCTGTTATCTTACACTCCGATACGGAGATCCAACGCATCAGTATGAATGATGTCACACCTGCTCCGAAGCCGGAACAGCCTCAGCCGGTACCGGCTGGGTTGCTACATGAAGCTCTTACAACCCACCGGTCAGATGACCCGGTGGGACCGGATGGGATTCCATACCAAGTAGAGAGCGTGGTCGGACACACCGACCCGGACCTACCAGGACCCTGGTACGTCAAGGTTATGTGGGTCGGATACGACTCACCCACCTGGGAACAGGCGGCGAGTATACCCCGCCAACTACTCATGCCTTACATGAGGCGACGACGCCTACTGTAACAACCCAACCGACACCGACTTCGGCTGTTGGGGGGTGAGGCTTGTACCTACTAAGTAGGGTGTGACATGGTTATGGCAGACTTAGGTTTCTAAGTCAAATCAGACTTAGGTTTCTAAGTCGAACCAAGCTTAGGTAACTAAGTAGAGCTAAGCTTAGGTAACTAAGTAAAACCTGAACCTTAATAAGTTAACTTAAAGGTAAAGGCTAACCTCGATAATATCGAAGTAACTAGGGGGCTTACACGGGAGGATGACCTCCCAAAGCCAAGACACAAAGTGAGGGAGGATAACCTCCCCAAGCATGAACCAACCGGAAGAAGTTGGACGGGAGGCAAGGCACCACTGAGCCAGAAGGGGTACTCCCCAGGGCAGCAAACAGAGGCAAGCAATGCCCCCAGCGGGGGATGAGTTTATACTCACTACTACCCGGCTACCATAAGGGTTGCCGGGGCCCTCTCCCGCACAAACAATAGCACTCCTCAGTGGGTAGACCCACTGCACGAGGGAGGCCACTCACGCGTAAGCGCGTAGACCTCCGTGCTCCACCGGTCGGCAACGTCACGACGGTCGACCACCCGAGTTACCTCGGTGCATAGCTGGACGAGGGTGCTGCGGCCAGCCTCTACGTCCTCCAGAGCTTTCTGGAGGCGGTCCAGCACGCCACCGAAGCAACGCGCGGACCCAACCAGCGCAGCACCTGGGGGGATATCCCCCCAGCTAACAGAGAGATCCCCACGCATTGCGCGGGTAACAAGGGCGTCAACGCCCTCATACCAGAGACGGGGACCCCCGTCATGTAGGACAGGGGCGGGAGGTGACACTGGCGCAGCCAGAGGAGCCACAGGAGCCGACACGGCTACCACCGGAGCCGGTGGCACTTGATACGAGGCCCGGTAGGACCCTACCGAAGGGGCTCCACCGTAACCACGGCGGTACTCCGCCCGACGACGGGACACCTCACGCTCCCCACCCACAGAGCCCCACTCTCGGGGACGACGGCCAACCGCCGCCGGCATCGGGTTACCGAACCACGGAGCAAGGACCTGAAGAGGGTCATGGATAACCATGGGAATACCCAGGTCAGCAACAGCCTCGGTGGATGCCCACCCATGGCAACTGGGCTCACCCGGCTGAGTACGCCGGACACGCAACGAGTGACGAGGCAAGGGGGAAGCCCCAGCCTGCGGGTCCCGGTACGGGGGAAGGTCTAACACCCCAGCCCAGTTCACGGCATCGTGAACAGCCAGCAGGGCTTCGAACTCCCGGGCCAACCCGGTCTTGGCGGCTATCAGATCCACGCCCAACTGCGCGATGTGCCGACGGACACCCGTCGGAAGATGAAACAGACGACCCTGCCGGCGGACGGACAGCAAGAAGGATGAAGCCTGCCCGAGGGTAACCTCAAGGGTGAAGGTACCCTGCAACGGGTGGACCGGTCGCGAGGCCAACACACTCCCGAAGTAGCGAAGACAGGAGCCGGTGTCAAACCGGAAAGCAGGGGCGGGTTCCCACCCCTCCTGCCATAGCGGCGGGCGCACGGGAGTGTATACCGGAGCACGACCGTTGCCGGTCTGCAACGCACACGTTATATCCGTGCGGAACGCATCTGCCATGACACCATGGTTACGTCGCCAACTCGACGCCGACTTCAACCCCGCCATGGGCGGGTAGGGAGCCGTCAACGACAGATACGGGGGTACCCCCGGGTAGTAGTCAAAGTCGGGATACCGACCGGTACGGCTCACCGTCTCCCCAATCGCAACCGGCTCCGCCGCCGCCGCAATCCCCCGAGCACTAGCCGGGTAGTCAATCTCCCGCGGCAACGCGGGGGCAATCAAGTCGCAGACCCCGAAGTTGGGGTCGAGGTAGACCTCACCCCGTCCCACCCGGGTGCGCCAGAGCTGCGCATGCCGGTCGTCCGGCTGACTCAGGATCCAATGGTGTTCCACCCGGACCGCGTTCGGCTGGTTGACCAGCCGCACCAACTCCCGCTCCCAGCACGGGTCCACCTTGACGCGCCGGGAGGATTCTCCACGGGGATGCACCAGGTGGAAGTCCACCCGCATACGCCCATCGGACTCCATCGACTCTTGCACCGTGAGGCCTCGAACCCGAGCCACCAAGTCGGACACCGACATGGCGGGTTGACCCGCCGCCACGGCGACGCCGCCACCCAACGGGGCAACCCGGGCAGGACCAGGAAGAATCGGGAGCGCCGGGGGACGCACCACCGGCAGAGGGGCCGACGTCGGAGATGGACGAGGCCGAGGAGGAAGAAGAAGGGCAGGCGCCCGCCCGGAGTAACTCCCGGTGTCAACCGCCATGGGAGAAGGAGCGTCTTGACCGCTCGACACCCGCGGCACCGCAGGTATGGTACCACCCGTCGGCGTAGCCCCCGCCTCGGAAGTGGAAGGCACTTGGACAGCCTCCGGAGCCGGAGCACCGGCCGTGCGGACACCCGCACCGTCTTGACCCACCGCACCGGGTGTCGCACCGCCACTACCACCCGCGTCAACGTCGGGACCGCCTCGAGGAGTCACCGCCCGGACACCCGGACCACCTTGACCAGCCGGAGTCGGCTGCGGGTCGCCACCTCCGCCGCAGGGCGGACCATCTTGAGGTACCTGCGGTGAGCCGGCACCGGCACCAGGCTCCATCCGGGCAGCCGGCAGAGAGGGGGTAGAAGCCGCCACGCGCGGTTGACCGCCGGGTTGACCGCCGGCCGACGGCACCGTCGTGCCGCTGCACACGGACGACAGTCCTCCGGCCGACAGACGGACGGACACCGCAGGCCCGTCGTCGTCAGACGAGCTCACCCCGTAACGCGCGGCGTCGGGACCGACAGGCGCGTCGTCCTCCATCTCCTCCCCGATCAGGAGGTCTTCCTCCTCTTCAAGCACCTGGGGATAGGACATGATAACGGGTGCGGAGTCCCCCGCGCCCACAAGCCGTCGACGGCTACAACCCGGTACGGTGAGATAACCGGGACGAGCCAGGGAAGCGCGGACACCCGCGCTTATGACCACAAACGGCCACGAGAAGCGCCGCAGGCACGCGGGTCGACCCGCGCCCCACGGGGCTACGACCGCGCTCCACCCAGGCACCTGGGCGGGACGGGGCCACACCCACACACGGGGTAAGTAAGGGGGGTCACCCCCAACCGCCCCCACGCAACGCGGGCAGCCCCCGCCCCCCACTCAATCGTCCACACGAGAGGGGCCCCCCTACCACCAGGCACCTGGTGGCGGATCCGCTTGCACCACCCCTCGGAAAGGGGGGGCGTGAACAGCAACCCGCATCGGGAATTTAACGGTCCGGAAAACGGATCGTGTGTGTGTACCACGCAAAGGGGGGCACCCCCCTGAGACAACCTCGAAAAGGGGTGTCTGTCGCGACGGGGCGCAAAGCCCCACCCGACGGGTAAGCGGTCACACGACCCACTTACATTCGGTACCCCGAATGCAACTCGACCCGAGGACGGGCCGAATCTAAGGGGGGGATATGTAGCAATATGGTTGTCCGTATTGTGACCCTAATATCAGGGGGGCTACTTCTAACCCTTAACTTTCAATTTGATAGTTCGTACTGGTCACGGTATCTATAAGTTACGTATGACCAGAGGGACTTGCATCTTGGGGTGGAGGGTAGTTAGTAGTGTCTCCGAGGGTTTATAACGAGGGGGCCGGTGGCGAATCCACCGCCGGCCAAGGTAGAACAACAAACCCCTCCCATTTGGGCTCCCATCTTGGTCCCGTGGCTTGCGCTCCAAGGACAGCAACCTTGGCCTACCGGTGACGTTGGTGCCGATCCCCCTTGGTGAGTGTTCCCTGAGAGTGGACGTGCGACGGATCCCTATTGTGCTACAGGGGGGCGGGACCCGACCTCGTCCACGTCCGCGGGCAACCGCAGGCGGGGAGCCGCCCACGGCAAAGTCTTTCGCGGACGCGGCTGGCCGGATCCCCACCCGGCCGGGTCGCCGCATATCTTTTATGCGTGCACCGGCCACCCGGGACGTGGCAGTCGGTGGTGGCCACGGTAATTAAAAGAAAGCACATTAAATACAAGAATCGATAACAAAGCACGTTAAAATACAACAATCGATGCTGACCATGACGCACCGTCACCGCCGGACTGCCCCCCCCCCCCCCCCCGCTCTCTCCCTAGGCCGCCCCTTCAGCCGCACCGCTCACATTGATTGTCCTGGCGGACCCAGGCCGCGGTGCAACGCACCTGCAGCCGCGCCACAGCCGTGCACGTGCGGTGCGTGGGCCTGCATGGGGCGCGCACGCCGTGTGCTGGGGGGACTTCAGAGGAGGGGACGGGGGGGGGGGGGTGGGGGGGGGGGGGAGGGGAGCTTGGAAGGACGCGCTGCCTGACGGTTTGGAAGCACACTGCCAAGACGGCCGACGGCTGAGCAGAGCGCTATGTGGTACGACTGTGCTCCGGAAAGAGAACCAACTACCACACTGGCTATGTGGTACGACTGTGCTCCGGGAAGGGAACCAACTACCAGACTGGGTGCGTGCGTCGCGGCGAGGGCGGCAAATGGACTTCGACTCTCAACACACAGTCAGCAACCTGCGTGTCTATGGACAAGAAGAAAATCATGCATACCTCCTATTGGTCTGGGTATGGGTGCCGCCAACCCCACACCCCTGCGAGGGCTGGTCGCGCCGTCAACAGTAGAGCTTTCCAATGAGCAGATCAAGGGCCATTCGCAGCCGGAGATTGGCGAGTGCCTCTGCGCCAACGACGGGTGGGATGGGGACTCCCAGGCTCAAGCAGTCCGCAAAGAGGAGCATGAAAACGCCACAGCTGCTGCCATCGGTCTGGTAGGGTAGGCCCCGACGGACGACGATGCCGTCCCAGCAGGTTTCGTCTGCGACGCGTGCCGCCTCTGCTGCCGCGCGCGTCGCGGCAGCCGCAGCGCCAGCGCGCGCGTCCCCACCGTCGCAGCCGTCGTCGCAGCCGTCGAGCCGCGCGTCCGCCACATTCGACTTCGCCGCCGCCGCCGCCGCCGCCGCCACCACAGCGACCTCGTCCCTGTACCACTGGTA
This sequence comes from Pyropia yezoensis, assembly GCA_009829735.1. Classification (NCBI taxonomy): domain Eukaryota; phylum Rhodophyta; class Bangiophyceae; order Bangiales; family Bangiaceae; genus Pyropia; species Pyropia yezoensis. The sequence continues at coordinate 19,321,584 of CM020618.1, read as the reverse complement.
CAAAACAGAGAGCACTCCGGGTCGTACGTGCCGTGACCGGAAAGAGTTGAAAAACCGTACGCACCTGCGCACAGGGTTGATTTGTGCGAGGCACCAGTGGTTGCCGCCCTCGTGGATGGGCACCAGTATGGAGTGTAGTGCACAGACGTCCACCCCTGCCCCGCGCGTCCACCTCGATACACGCGCATGGTCACCTCGAACGACCGACTGCTGGTGGTCCGTCGTTGCCCCGTGGGGGTCCCCGCCGGTCAGCGTCGTGAAAAAGAAGGTGCCCCAACAGTGGGACTGTGCTGGGTCCATTCGCCGCTTGTGGATGGGCTCCTCGACCGCCGCGGCGTCGCCCGCAGCAGCGACACTCGGGCCTGCAGCATGCGGTTTCTTGTTCATTTTGCCGTCGCCGTGTGCAGGATGTGTGGCCACCTCAGTCCCATCCGACATCAAAAAGGCCACCCCGTCTTCGCATGCCTCCGGCCTCGTCGTAGGTGTCGCTTCCCCGGTCTCTCGCGGCGGCTGGCTTCCCTCCTGTGCCACCGGAGGAGCGTGGACAGGTTTGACTTGCCCCGCTGCGTCACCGACGCCGCCGCGAGCTTCCTGTCCAGCGTGCTCAGATGCGCCCCCAGGCGACCCGAGTCGCCCGCCCCGGCGACCCGTGTCAGGACCCTTCACGGTCGCGACCTTGTCCCTTGTCGACGATGACGACGCGTCGCCCCGTCTAACGCGAATATTCATCAACCCAACGTACGCGTTGATGACATTGTCGTTGAGCCACATGGCGGTATCGGAGAGCCGTCGCAAATCGCCTGCCGTGATGTCCGTCATCGAACCGTGCACGCCAGGCACTTGAAAAAGCACCGTCTCACTTCGTCGACCGGTCGGCAGCCCTTTGATGAACGCCACACAGTCCGGTGGCAGGGGCTCCAAAGACAGGGCGCCAACGCGAGCAGTCGCTCCTACCGGAAGCTTCGGTGGTCGACGAGGCGCCCTCTTCTTCGGCTGCACCGGCTTGTTGAGTTATTCAGGGGCCTTCGCATCGGCGGCAGTGTCCGCCGTGGTGGTGGGGGTGGCGGCGGCCGCAGTCGCTCCCGCATCGTCCACATGTGCGGACCCAGAACCGTCCGTTCCTTCGCCCACTAGCGGAAACCGCACCGCGCGTTGCAGTGCGTGCCGGTCCCACCTCCACACGCGCTGCCGCGGAAGGGGCCGCACGCCCACCTCCGATGCACCGCCGCCTGGGACAGCACGCTGGCCCATGACAAACGGTGCCACCTCGTACGCGATGGCCGGCTCCCAGTGGACCTCGTCCTGCTGCCGCTGCTGTTCTTGGCGCTGCTGCTGCTGCTGCGGCTGGCTCTGGTCCTCTTTCGCACAAGAATCTGCGCGATCTGCCCGACCTGGGGCCCCCGCCGGTACCAGCGATGGTGGTGCCGTGAACCCGTCTATAGCCGCACCTTGCACGACGCCCAACAAGAAGCGCTCTTCCACAGAGCGCTTGGGCGGCGCACACGCCAACACCTGTGCCACTCGGCGTGCCACTACCACGGCCCGCGCTGCGCACTTTGACGCCTTACTCCCTGCTTGGCCTGCCACGCGCTCCTCGACAAGCAGCCCTTCCGCCGGGCCTCCACCCCCCCTGTGGCGCCGACCACGAGCAGCGCTGGCGACGACGCCGGCGCCGGTGGCGGTGGCTGCGGCGGTGGCTGCGGCGTCCGCGGCATGAACCGAACAGCCAACAGCGGCAGAACGGGCCACAGCAATCGCCGCGGCAGCGCTGGGGTGCAAGACCCCCAAAAGGGGAAGTGGCGCACGTCCCTTGTCCGTTTGGTCGCCCGCACGCCTACCCCCCGCTTGGGGCCCACACAGCTGGGTTTGTTGGCGTTGACGCGGCGGCTGTTCGGAATGAGAGCTGACGGACCGCCCACTGGACCGCCCACTGTCCGCGCCATCGCCTTCGGCATCACCTTCGCCGTCGCCGTCGCCGTCGCCGTCGCCCCCGACGCTGGCTACGTTATCCGTCGCCGTCGCCTGTGCACGAGAGCGCTTTCTACCCGCCACCGCGCTGTCGGTCGCACAGGGAGCGCCCTCTGTGGCAGGGTCCGTCGGTGGCCCGGCCGCCGTTTGGGCGGCTGACGTTTGCGCCGCAGGTGCAGCCGTCGAGGGTGACCCCGTCATCTTTGCCGCCACCCCCGCCGCCGCCGCAGACGGCCGTTGTTGCGCTGGTACGAGGGACCGGTCAGTTGTTGATGGTAGATGAAGGGGGGGGGGGGGGGGGGGGGGGGGCGCACGGCAGCCGCCACTGCCTTAGCCGGCGCCACAACAGCAGCCGGCCACCGCCGCCCCCACCGCCGCTGCCGCCGCCGTGGGCGGTGCACGTGCAAGCAGAGGACGGTGGGGACCCTCTCGGGAGAAGGGGGGGGGGGGGGGGTGGAAGGGAAGCAGCCACGCACGGGAGCCAACGATGGCGACTGGAGCGACGGCTCGGTGCGTGGAGCCGAGTGCACTGGGCGGCCGAGTGGTATGTGTGCACGTCTGTACGCGGCCGCGGCCGCGACGCCGGGCGTGGCAGGGTCTGTGGAAATTTTTGTCCGCCTGGGCTCCCCCCTCGCACGATGTGCCACGTACCTGAGTGCTCCTTGCAACGCTCCGTTTTTGTCGTCGCTCACATTTCGCAGCAGCTGAAACTTTCAAAAAAATGAATTGCAAGCTTTGTAAAGCATGGCTGTCTGGCGTAGATTTAGAGGGTAACCGTATATATTTTTGCGAGTGACTCGTGCCCTGCCTTTGGGAGAGAGTCGACGGCCAGGGCCCCCGCCCACCACAGCCAATCACCGCGACGCGCGAAATTTGAGCCGCAAGCCATGTCGGCATCCAGCGGGACGCCTGTGCCACACGCTCCCCCGACCCTCCGACTCACAATCGCTGTCGGGCGGTCACGCACAGGGCGGCCAGGCACGCCCGCACGCTCGCCACTCTGCTTCTGTGTTGCCCGTAATGCGTGCCCTGGCCTTACATGCCCCTAAACTCAAGGCAAACCCACGCGCTGCTCGACGGCGGAGCTGTCCCGCCCGCGCACGACGCCCGCCCGCCGGACCATGGGGAAACGTAGCCGCCCTCGTTGGGCACGTGCAGGCGGCGGCAGCAGCAGCAGCGGGGGCGACGGCCGCCCCGGCGGTGCCGTCGATGCCGGTGCCGGCGGTGCCGGCGGTGACGCCCGTGGTGGCGCCCCCGGTACTGGTGCCGCCGGCGGCGGCGGGGCCGCCGTTGCCGGTGGTAGCGGTGCCGGCAGGGATGCCCGTGGTGGTGGTGGCGGCGGCGGCGGCGGCGGGCAGCGCTGACGCACCGGCGCCCGGAGGGGGCGTGGCAGACCGCGCCGCCGCGGGCAGCGGCGCCGCTCCCGCCGCTGGCGCGGGCGTGCTGCCGGTGCCGGTCGCGGCCTTTCCGCTGCTGGAGCCACCCGCCGATCGGCCAACGCGCGCCCACAACGCGATTGAGTGTGACCTGCGGTGGGTCATGCTGTCCATGGGGGGGGAGCCCCTGCCACCGCCGGCGGAGAAGGCGGCCCCGGGGGAGGCTGGCCACGTGCTGAGCCAGACGGAGAGAAACAAGCGGCGCGTCCTACGTCGACGCGCGTGGGTGGAGCGCAGCCTGCCGCTCGTGGCCGCCCGCCTGCAGCGCCTGTATGCCGCTCGAGACGGGCGCGCCTGGGCGGCGCACGCCTACCTGCAGGACAACCAGCGGACGTTGGCGGCCACAGCGGTGCGGCTCGGCGTCCGAACGCTCCCGCCACCGCCGCCGCCAGACGCCCCGCCCTCTGGCGTGCCACGCCCAGCAGCAGCGCCGGCGGCGGGCGACCTGGCAACGGCGGCGACGGCGGCCGCGGCAGGGGCGGCGGCGGTGCCGGCGGCGGCGGCGGCGCCATTGGCTGATGGCACGACTCTCACAGCAGCGGAGCCAGCGGCAGGGCCAGAGGCATCGGCGGCCGACGCGGCAGGAGCAGCGGCAGCGGCGGTGTCGCGGCCACCGGCGAGGCTGGCTGGCGGCAGGACTCTCGAAGCAGCGGAGCCGGTGGCGGGCGATCTGGTAGCGGCGGCGGCCGCGGCAGGGGCAGGGGCGGCGGCGGTGCCGGCGGCGGCAGTGCCGGCGGTGCCGGCGGCGGCGGCGGCGGCGGCGGCGCCGTTGGCTGGCGGCACGACTCCCGCGGCGGCCGCTGCGGCCGGTGTACGCGCAAGCGAGGAGGCGGGGGGGCCGGCAGATGCCAGAACTGAGCACGGGTCGGAGACCCCCGGGTGCAAGCACCCCCGTGACCACACGGGGGCCGACGACGCCACGAGGGCCGCAGTGGGACCGGCCGTGTTCGCCGCCGGGTTGCCGGCGTCGCTGTCAGACGTGCACGCTCCCATTGCGCTAGTTCCGGACGCGCCTGGGAGCGCGGAGGAGGGATCGGCAGAGGCGGCAGCGGCAGCCACGCACCGGTCGGCGAAGCGACCCAGCAAACGCCGCCGCCGACGCGAGCTGACGCGAGCGTGCGCAGCTATGCGAATGACAGTGCGACCGACAGCGCCCGCGGCTGGGCCGCCGGCGCCCGACGCGGGGTACACCCCGCCGATGGCAGTCGCGGCTGCCCCCACGACGGAACAACCCGTTGCCGCAGTGCAAGGGAGGGTAGACCCAGGACCGGCTGTATTAGCAGCAGCGCAACAGCCGGTCGTGCCGGTCGCGGCCGCAGACGCCGCCCCAGCGCCTCCGCGCGAGTCGGGCGCGGCGAGGACGTCGGCAAACGCCACGGGCTTGGCGGGACCGCCCGATCCGGCGGCGCGTGTGGTGCCGGCCACCGACACGGCTGCTACGGCGGCAGTGGGACTGACTGCGCCGGCGGTGGGACCTTGTGAGCCGGCTGCGGGTTTGGCGGTGTCTGTGGCAGACGTGTCTGCGGCGACGGTGCTTGATCCGGCGACGGCGGCGGCGGCCTCGGCCAACGCCCCGGTGCCTCCGTCTGAGTCGGACGCGGCGGCGGTTGCAGCGGTGTCGCCCAACAAAGAGGCCGTGGCAAAAGGGGCCGACTCGGCATCCATATGGGCAACGGCAAACGTGGAGCCGGCGGCGGCCACACTACCTGATTCTGCTGCTGCTGAGCAGCCGGCCGCCGCACCACATACGGCGAGCCGTTCGGCGCAGGTCGCAGCACGCAACGTTTACGCGGCGGGAGTGGTCGCCGCCGTGGCCTCGGCCGCGGTGGGACACAACAGCTCGGCCGCGGCGACGGCGGCGCCCGCCACAGCACCCGTCGCCGCCGACACAAACCGGGCGGGTCCGCCCGCCTCGGTGGCGGCGGCAGCGGCGGGCGCTCTGGCCGCCACAAGCGGTCACGGGGCTTTCACCGCCATGCGCGCATCGGGTCACGCAGGTGCTGCGAGGGCGGTGATGGGGGCAATGATGGGGGCGCCAGCGTCCGCCATTGCCACAGCGCAGGACTCGCTGCCGCCCTCTGCATCGACAGAGGCCGCAAGGTCGGTGGCCGTGCCGGCGGCCGTCACCACTGCGGCCGGCGGCACTGTCACGGCGAGAGCGACCGCCTCGGGCGAGGAATACAAGACGGTGACCACTGTGGCCCGCACAATGGCCGTCGCGGGGCCGGGCACCTCAGGCGCGGCGGAGCCGGCTGCGGCGGCGGTGGCGGAGCTCGGCGATGAGGCGGCGCCGGCCGAACCGCCCACATTGGCTGCGGCGGCGTCGGCACCTACCGCATCGGCGTCCCGAACCGCGGCGTGGGCCACCCCTATCGTCCCGACGGTGGCGGCGGTGGCGGTGGGGCCGGCGAGTGCGCCGTGGCCGCGAGCCGACAAGGCAACGGCGACCGCCGTCGGTGGCAGCAACACGGTGGCGGTGGGAGTGCCACTGCCAACGACGGCAGTAGTTACCGACGAGGCGGCTAGTGATGATGGAAGCGCGTCACCGTCGACACCGGACATTGCGCCGTTCGGGGCAGCAGAGGCATCGCCGTTCGAGTCTACGGCGTCGGTCGCAGCAGCCGCCGTGTCCGGCACGACGTCGCCCCCAGCGCCAATTATGGGAGCGTACGTGCCGACTCAGGAGCAACAGCACGAGCAGCCGGTCCGGGTGTCGAAGGACGACGGACAGCACGGGCAACACGGACAACATCAGCAGCAGTACCAGCGGAAGCGTTTCCCGTCACCCGACCGGCCCCTTGACGACGCCAACGAAGCGCGGCACCGTGCCGCCCCACAAGATGACCGCTTTGGCGGCCACCATGGGTGTGGCTCATATGACTACGACAGCGGCGGCCTGCCCGGCCGGGCGCGACCTCCTGGCCGGTACGACAACGATAGCAGCGGCGGTGGTTACGCAGAGGGCAGACGAGAGGGCGGCGACGGCTACGGTGGTGGCATCGGTGGTGGCTACCGCGACGAGCGCCACAATGCCGGCGGCCGCGGCGACGGTGGGGGCGGTGGTGGTGGCGACGGTGGTGGCTACCGCGACGAGCGCCACAATGCCGGCGGCCGCGGCGACGATGGGGGCGGTGGTGGCTACCCCGACGAGCGCCACAATGTCCGCGGCAGTGGGTGGGGAGGGCGGCGGCTACGACAGCACCGGCGGCCGCGGCGACGGTGGTGGCGGTGGTGGCTACCCCGACGAGCGCCACAATGTCCGCGGCAGTGGTTCGGGGGGCGGCGGCTACGACAACACCGGCGGCCGCGGCCGCCGGCATTGTGGCGACGGTGGTGGCGACCGTGGGGGCGACGGGGGTGGCTACCGCGACGAGCGCCACAATGCCGGCGGCAGTGGTTGGGGGGGCGGCGGCTACGACAACACCGGCGGCCGCGGCGACGGTGGTGGTGACGGTGGTGGCTACCGCGACGAGCGCCACGATTTTCGCGGCAGTGGTTGGGGGGGCGGCGGCTACGACAACACCGGCGGCCGCGGCGACGGTGGTGGCTACCGCGACGAGCGCCACAATGCCGGCGCTCACGGCGGCAGTGGTGGCCGTGGCTACGCAGACGACTGCAACAACGCCGGGGGGTACCACGCCGATCAAGACAACGCCGGTGGCCAAGGCGGCAGCGGTGGTGGTGGTGGTCTCCACGCAGGACTCACCCTTGCCGGCGGCAGTTGTTGGGGCGGCGGCTACGACAACACCGGCGGCCACGGCGGCAGTGGTGCTGGTGGTCGCGGCCGCACGTCCGGCCCCGCGTACGGCCCCGCGTACGGCCCCGCGAACGACGATCGTCGCAGCGGTGGTGGTCTCCACGAAGGACCCCCCCGTAGCGGTGGCAGGGGATCGTTCAGCGGCAGTGGGTGCGGCGGTGGTAACGGCGGTAGCAGCCAGGCGCGGAATTCTGCCGGCAGGAGCAACGGCAGCGACTGGCGGCGTGACGGCAGCGGTGGTGGTGGCCAAGCCGACGCTCTTGGAGACGGCCTAGCATCGTCTCACGTTGCAAGTCGCACGGACAGCGGGTCCACTTGCCGTCCGACGTGTTGGAAGTGCTTTGGCGGTACCACGCCCATGGACGAGCGCGGCGACCCACCCTTGACGGTCAACTGGTTCGTCGAATTGGAGTTCCCGACAGACGAACGTAACAGACAGCCGGCCTGTGCGACGCGTCGGGTGCCGCGGCCGCTGTTGATGCAGCTGCTTTCCGCGGAATCGCACATCCGGAGTCTTTTGGCCCCCAACGCACGCGACCTTGTCGACTCTACACTGGACGTGGACGGACTGCTGGCGCTCATCGCGCTGGACGCTGACAACTTCTCCTTTTTGTAGAAAGAGCTGCCCGAGGGACTTTCCCCGGCGGTCGGAGTGCTGGTGGCCATCAAGGCCAGCGGCGTTCCCAGCCTGTTTGGCAAGCCCGGTGCGGGGGCTGTCGCCCGGCTCCCGCCCGCGCTTGCCCGCCTAGCGGAGGGGGGCCGCCTTGGCTGGACTATTGCGACCGACGACAAGAACGCGGCGGACATTGCCCTCGCCGTCGCCGTCGGCCGGCTCGACGCGCTGCTCGACTCGAGGGCGCGCATCTGGTTTGTGTCTGGCGACAGGGGCCTATCGGCCAACTCGCTGGGCTCCCTTGCGGGCGGCGACCGTGTGCGGTACTGCAACCCACACATCCAATCCGACACCGCGACCTGATGTGCGTCGTGAAGAGTATGGTGCCCCGTCGGCCACTGGTTGCGGTTCCAGGTCGGCCAGCTCTACCGCCGCGCTCCATCGACTGGTGGTGGACAAGGGCACAGGAGGCCGCCGAGCGTGACGCCGTCTCCGCCGCAGTCTCCAATGGGCGACGCCTCGCCCAGTGGTACGAGGACCACTTGTGACACCTGAGGGGTGCTCCGTTCATGGTCCTCTGTGGAGTACCATCCGCACCGTGTGCGTGAGATCTGTATGGGGGCCGTGGGGGGGGGGGGAGGGGGGGGGGAGGGGGGGAGGGGGGGGGGGTGGGGGAGGGGGGGGGCGGGCGGGTGCGGGGTGGGGATTGGAGGTACTACTGGACAGGTTTCACCGTCGTGGACGGCCTCGGCGACAGGCGTCGAGGACGGCAGCATGTGGAGGGCGTACGGGACGGCAGAGCAACCGCCCCGCCGGTCCGTGCCGCCAAAGCGTGGGGCACTTGGACCCCGTGGTGGCCCGCTCACATCCCCCATCCACAGCAAAAAACGTTCTGATTGTACATCCCTTTTGCTACCTCACGTGCGCCGGCCGCGTGCACACTCCGCACACTCGGGGTGGAAGTCGCGCGGGGAGGAGGGGGCGGGAAGGGGACGACATACACCGTGACGCTGGACGACGCCTCGTCGTGGGCCGTGCAGGGGTCACCCACTCTGCGTCCGGTCGCGGGCGACCGCAGGCGGGGAGCCGCCCACGGCAAAGTCTTTCACGGACGCGGCTGGCCGGATCCCCACCCGGCCGGGTCGCCGCATATCCATTATGCGTGCACCGGCCACCCGGGACGTGGCAGTCGGTGGAGGCGACGGACGTGGCAGTCCGTAATTATAACAAAGCACGTTTAACTACAGTAGCTTGAGGGGGGTCGGTGTGCCAATAGCGCAGACTTTATCGCATGACTGAGCTAGGAGTTGGTTGAAAGAAAAACCAACCAAGCAGAGGTGAGAAACCATCTTCAAACAAGCAAGGAGAAGGGGCGCCCGACCCGGCAGCGCGCCACCCAGCGCGGGGAGGAGAGGGGCGTGGGGCAAGCCAAAGGACACTGCCGCCCACCGGGGGGGCGGCCTCGGCTTGCAGGGCCGGCCGCCAAGTAGGAAAAGGGGGCAGCGTGCGGCCGGTGGGCTCCGGAGCGGCGGGCGGGCGCCGTCAGCCAGCAGAGATGGGTGGGGCGCCGTCACCCAGCAGAGGTCGGTGGCAACGACCGGCCGCAACAGGAGAAACGGTCAGGTGCGCGCGGCGGACCGTAGGGCCAGCCGCACTCCCCAGGCCGCGGGAGAGCTGCGGAGGGGAGCAAGGTGGCACGACCTGGCCAGCAGGCCACCCCGCAGATGAAACGGGTCGACCGGCGCCAACCGCCGCTCGTCGCGCCAAAATCCCGCAAGTGCAAAGTCCGGAAGTCCCGCCCCAGCAAGCCGGGCAATGCCCCCTTACCGGGCGTGTCCGCCGGGGGGGAAGAGAGGAGGGCAATCGATGTTGATCACGCCGCAGCCACGACCAGCGACCCACTTGCCACTCAGGCGGCCCTCCCCACGCCCAGATGGGGAGGGAGCAGCTCCCCCTTCCACTCCCGACCGACGGTTTTCCAAGCCCGTCCAGGGCCGTCACAAGATCGCAGGACCAGGCCGCGCGCCAGGTCTCTGTCTTGCTGAATGCGGAGCTGCAGCTGATGGGGGTTTCTGGCGCCGGTCGGCACGTTCGTCGCCTCACGGTCCCTTTACAGAGTCGGGGAGTCGCGGCTGAGAATGCGGAGACCTCACACCGCCATACCTCTCTTGACATGCTCCTATGAAAACCCATCCGCCTGTCAAACCCACAAGCACATCCTTCATGCGGACCTACCACCTCCACTGGCGAGGTGGACACGCCACGGAGACGTCGGGGTGCCAGAGAAATACTCCTCCTTGGGAAACCCCCTCACATCAAACCAATCGTACGGGGGCTGGAGTGCCGACGGCGGTGGCCTGTCCGTGCTATAAATGGGCGCCTTGGCTGCGTCCACACAGCGTCGCATTGCCGACGCTTCCGCAGCCCCTGGTGGCGGCACGGGTCCGCGCGGGGGGTGGGAGTCTTGCCACACAGCCCGCAGGGCCAGCTCGGCAGTCGCAACGGCCAGACCGTCGGCCTGGTTGAACGCCACTACAGAGGAGATTAGTCGAAGAGGCTCCTCGTCTGCTGCCGCCCCCTGCGGCGTCAGGCTCGATTGCTGCAGGTAGCGGCATACAGCCCGGCAGGCAACGAGCATGGCAGACGGCACATGTTCCGCCGATACCGGCTCTTCCCGCACCGACGAGTCAGGCTCGCCGCTGTCTAGGCGAGGAGAGCCGTACGTGTTGGCCCATTGCACCGCGACGAAGATCGCCGCATGAGCCATACCGCTACGTCTGCGCGATGCCGTAACGTTGTTGACCCGCGAGGAGGTGTTGCCGGGGCCACCCGTCACAAGGCCAAAGAACCGCAGCAAGCGAACAAAGGTTTTGGCGGCCCCGTGAATAGCGCAGCCGTTGTACGTATGCATCGACCGACGCGGCATGGTCGCGGATACGGTGGGTAGCGCCGAGGCACATGGACAGGGAATGGACACCGAGCGGGAAGGGACAGGGAATGGGGTAGACGTCTCCGACAACGACAGTGGCTCGCGGGTCGGTGTGTGCCGTCGTCGTGTGCGCAGGACGAACAGATCTGTGACTCCTCTCGCGGTGCACCCCCGCGTAGGTGCGTAAATCGGCCACGGGGCCGCAGCCCGCGGTGGTCGACCGGGCACCACTTGTGACCGGGCACCACGTGTCGCGCGACGACAGCCAATCACAGTGCGGCTCACGGACGGGAAGATATCTCGCTGGGCCGCTCAGCACCACACATTGCACCCATCCCCCGGCCCTTTCCCCCCGCCCCGCCTCAGCATCTTGTCGCTCACCTCGCCCAATGTTTCTGTGGTGCTCGTGTTGCGGGCCCAGCCGCTCAGCCGCTCGACAGCGCACCGCGGGCCCCCCCGCCCCGCCCCGCCCCGCCCACGCGTGCTGGTCGGGTTGCGGGCCGAGCCTCGTTGTGTGCTGGTGGTGTTGCGGGCCCAGCCTCGATGCGTGCTGGACGGCTTGCGGGCCCAGCCTCGATGCGTGCTGGTCGGCTTGCGGGCCCAGCCTCGATGCGTGCTGGTTGGGTTGTGGGCCGAGCCTCGTTGCGTGCTGGTGGTGCTGCGGGCCCAGCCTCGATGCGTGCTGGTCGGCTTGCGGGCCCAGCCTCGATGCCTGCTGGTCGACTTGCGGGCCCAGCCTCGATGCGTGCTGCTCGGATTGCGGGCCGAGCCTCGTTGCGTGCTGGTCGGCTTGCGGGCCCAGCCTCGATGCGTGCTGGTCGGCTTGCGGGCCCAGCCTCGATGCGTGCTGGTCGGCTTGCGGGCCCACCCCCCCCCCACCCCGCCCACCCGGGCCCACTGCTCCCTGTGTTTCTGTGCTGCCCGTGCTGCGTGCCCTGGCCTTACATGCACCTAAACTCAAGGCAAACCCACGCGCTGCTCGACGGCGGAGCTGTCCCGCCCGCGCACGACGCCCGCCCGCCGGACCATGGGGAAACGTAGCCGCCCTCGTTGGGCACGTGCAGGCGGTGGCAGCAGCAGCAGCGGGGGCGATGGCCGCCCCGGCGGTGCCGTCGATGCCGGTGCCGGCGGTGCCGGCGGTGACGCCCGTGGTGGCGCCCCCGGTACTGGTGCCGCCGGCGGCGGCGGTGCCGCCGGTGCCGGTGGTAGCGGTGCCGGCAGGGATGCCCGTGGTGGTGGTGGCGGCGGCGGCGGCGGCGGGGGGCGCTGACGCACCGGCGCCCGGAGGGGGCGTGGCAGACCGCGCCGCCGCGGGCAGCGGCGCCGCTCCCGCCGCTGGCGCGGGCGTGCTGCCGGTGCCGGTCGCGGCCTTTCCGCTGCTGGAGCCACCCGCCAATCGGCCAATGCGCGCCCACAACGCGATTGAGTGTGACCTGCGGTGGGTCATGCTGTCCATGGGGGGGGAGCCCCTGCCACCGCCGGCGGAGAAGGCGGCCCCGGGGGAGGCTGGCCACGTGCTGAGCCAGACGGAGAGAAACAAGCGGCGCGTCCTACGTCGACGCGCGTGGGTGGAGCGCAGCCTGCCGCTCGTGGCCGCCCGCCTGCAGCGCCTGTATGCCGCTCGAGACGGGCGCGCCTGGGCGGCGCACGCCTACCTGCAGGACAACCAGCGGACGTTGGCGGACACAGCGGTGCGGCTCGGCGTCCGAACGCTCCCGCCACCGCCGCCGCCAGACGCCCCGCCCTCTGGCGTGCCACGCCCAGCAGCAGCGCCGGCGGCGGGCGACCTGGCAACGGCGGCGGCCGCAGCCGCGGCAGGGGCAGGGGTGGCGGCGGTGCCGGCGGCGGCGGCAGCGGGGGCAGGGGCGTCGGCGGTGGCGGCGGCGGCGGCGGCGGGCGACCTGGCTGCGGCTGCGGCTGCGGCAGGGGCAGGGGCGGCGGCGGTGCCGGCGGCGGCGGTGGTCGGTGCAGTCTATGGCGCCTCTGCCGCACGTCCGCCCGACTTGAGCGCGGCCGCGACGGGATCAGCGGCGGCTGCAGAGTTGTCGGCGACGGCGGCCGAGGTTGTCGAGGTTTTTGAGGTTGTCGCCGGTGCGGTCCATGGCGACACCTTGGCTGGTGTACCACGTGCGGGCACTGCCACGGGCTTGGCGCCAACGGGGACCGAGCGTGAGCCGACGCTGCGCGCACCGAGAGCCCGTCGCCTTCGGCCACGGGCGCACGGCAGAGCGATAACTGCGGTAGCAGCAGCAGCAGCAGCACCGTCAGCCTCGGCGGCGGCAATGGCGGAGACGGTGGCTGTGTCTGTAGCGGCCGTGTCGGCAGCGGCGAACCGCGCTTACGCTGTGGGCATCGAGACCGCCGCCGCGGCGTAGATTGACAAGAAGGCGCCAGTGTCGGCAACGGCGGCGTCAGGGTCGGCCGTCTCCACCGACGCGGTGACGACCGGGAGCGCCACCGACACGGCTCCGCCCGCCGCAAAAGATGCGGCGGTGACCGAGATGGCAGCCATGGCGGGTGTGACACGCACGGCGGACGACGGTACCAGTCCCGGTGCCACAGTACAGCCAGGTACGAGGACCGCAGCGGCGGCAGCGTTGCCCGCGTCCTCGGTGCCGCCAGTTCCTCCGCAACTCGTGGCAGCCGCCGCGGCCGTGGAACCCGATGTAGAACCCCACGCTCCCGGTGGTGAGAGTGGTACCGCTCGTACTGGAGGCGTCGACAATACGTCCATGGATATTTTGCGCCCCGCCGCATTGTCGTCGCCGCGACACTCCTCTCGGCGACAGCCGACGGCGACAGCAAACACGCCGCAGCCAGCAGGGGACTGCCAGCCGCAGGCGCGCGACCGCCAGCAGCCATAAGAGCAGCTGCTGGGGCGCGTCGCAGAGCCAGACGACGAGGAGGACGTCTTGGATGGGGGCGTACCCTTGGCCGTTGCTTGGCAAGCGGAGCTGCTCAGGGTGGCGCGACTCGAACGCAGCGCGGCCTTCGAGCGTGACAGAGAGCGCATGGTACGTCAGTGGCCGTCCGCGCGCGCACTCCTCTATGGTGTACCAAACCCGTGCTCCTCCTGTAGTGGTAGCCCACCGGCCGTGGCAACCGACATCGAGCCAGATTCGGCCGCACGAGGCCCACCTTCCTCATCGTGCACCACGACGGCACCGGCTCCGGTGGCGTCGGCCACAGAAGCTGCCACAGTCGCTGCGGACGGGTCGGCATTATCGACCGGCGACGCGGCCCTCGGCGTGCCAACCCCATCCCGGGACGTGGCCGAGGCGGCAGCCGCGGGGGCGGCGGCGGCGGTGACAGCCTCTGTGGAGTCACCCGCCGTGGCGGCGGCGGCCGTTGCGGCACGTACAGAGGGTGTGGGAGCGGCGACGGCGGTGACCGCGCCGGCGGGCGCGGCGGCGACAGATGTGACAGCCTCTGTGGGGTCACCCGACGTGGCGGCGGCGGCCGTTGCGGCACGTACAGAGGGTGTGGGAGCGGCGGCGGCGGTGACCGCGCCGGCGGGCGCGGCGGCGGTGGCGGCGGCGGCGGCGGCGGCGGCGGCGCCGGGGGCGGCGACGGGAAAGTTGCACCCCACAGTTCCAGCGGCTGCGGCGCCGGCAGCGGTGGCAGGAGCCACCGGGTCGGGCGACGACGAAGTCAATGATGATGCCGACAAGCCAGCTGCTCGGCTCGCTGAGCCCGACTCGGCGTCATGTGTGGCTATGCCGGTACTGGTGGCAGGAAATGCGGCTGCGGCAGCTGCAGACGCACCACCACGACACTGTGGCGCTGTGCCAACGGTGGCGGCCGCGCCGTTTTCCAACGACGCTGCGGCCAAACGCATCACGTGTGCTTCCTCCGTGGCCTGTGAGGGGTCGGCGGTGGCGGCGGCATGCACGTCGGCAGCGTCGGGGGGCGACCATGCGGATGATGCGCTGGCGGATGCCGCACCGCTCGACGAAACGGCGGGTTCGAAAGCCGCTGCCGCGTCGGCCGAAACCGCGGCGGCGGCCGCATTGGCGACCGCGGCTGTGGAGGTGGACAACGGGTGGGCAGCCGCCGTCGTGGCGGCACGGCGCAAATGGACGTCCGCGGCGGCTGGTTCTCCGACGGCGACCGCCGCGGCGACGACCGCCAATGGGGCAGGGGGTAGAGGCGTGGCCCCAGAGTCTTCGGTCGACACCGGCGCCGCTGCAGCGGCCAAACCCGAGGCACGGCGCAACGCCACGTCCACCGCGAGGACGGTGGTGGACGCGCCCGCGGCTGAACCGGCGCCGGTGGTCGCGCCCGACGCCGTGGCCAACGCGACGGCCCCAGTCGCCGCCGCACCTGCCTCTGCGGCTACTGGACTTGCACCGGGTGGCGGTGGCGGTCGCGGCGCACGAAAGCGCATGGTCTACATTTTCCCGCCCACGCCGCTGCTGCGTCCCCCCCACGGGCACGCGGTGCATCAGCGAGTGGTGCCTCGCCAGCACAACCAGCACCACGGGCAAGGGCAACAGGCAAGCCCGGGGCGACGCGAACAGGACAGTGTCGGCCACTTGGGCAGCGTCCGTGCAGACAACCGAGGGCGTATTGTTGGAAGAGCCAACGGTCGCGGCGACGGCGGCGGCGACGAAAGCAGTCGCGGAGCAGACAGAGCTGTCATCACTTCCAACCGGACAGGCATCCCCCGAGCTGTGGGGTACACGGACGAAAATTCTAGCCACGGGGATGCGACGCCATCGGGTGTGGTGGGGGAGGGAGGCGGGGCCGCCGGCTGTACAAGTGGCGGCCGTGCCGCCGGCGCTGACGCTCCTCGCTCCTCGTCCCGAACGTACCGCAGCGGCAGTGGCGGCGGCGGCCGTGGCGGTACCGTGCTGACGTGCCGGCCATCGTGCTGTATGTGCCTGGGCGGCCTCACGCCCGTCCTCCAGCGCGGCGCCCCCCCGCCAGACGTCAACTGGTTTGCAGCCATGGACTGCCCTGCCGACCAGCGTCTCCGCGTGCCTCCCTGTACAACGCCACGGGTGGAGCACCCGTTACATGACGAGACTGTCCGAGAACGTGCCTGTCTGGGAGAGCCTGCCCGACCACGTGTGCGCGCTGGTCAGCTCCACGCTGGATGTGGACGAGCTGCTGGCGCTCATCGCGCAGGACGCTGACAACTTTTCCTGTCTGTTGAGAGAGCTGCCAGATGGACTTTCCCCTTCTTTTGGCGTGCTGGTGGCGGTCAAGGCAAGGGGCGTGGCCAGCCTGTTTGGCCAGCGAGCCCTTGAAGGGGACGATCTCCTTCCACGCCCGCTGCTCCGCCTAGCGGAGGTGGGCCGCCTTGGCTGGACTTTTGCGACCGACGACAAGAACGCGGCGGACATTGCCCTCGCCGTCGCCGTCGGCCGGCTCGACGCGCTGCTCGACTCGAGGGCGCGCATCTGGTTTGTGTCTTGCGACAGGGGCCTATGGCCAACTCGCTGGGCTCCCTTGCGGGCGGCGACCGCGTGCGGTTTTGCAACCCGCACATCCATTCCGAGCGCGATGAGCTGATGCGCGTGCTGGCGGGCATTGTCGTCCGCCCCACTCGCCCGCCGCCGCCGGCCCGCAATTCCGCGCTGCTGCTGCCGGCGGCCCAGCCAGCCTAGACTCGCCTTCGCCGCGCTCTGGATCCGTTCGTCTTTTGGGCGAATGTGGCTGCTGAGGAGGAGGAGGCAAGACAAAAAAAGATGGCCTGCGGTGCTGCCTGGTACGACCGCGCGCTCTAGACGCCCGGGGGCGCTTCTTTGCTGGCTAATGGGGCTGTGCGGCCACTCAACCCCCCACACCTTTGCCCCCATGAGCGGGTGAAGAGTGGGGTGGGGTGTGTCCCTTTTTCGCTGACACTGAAGGTGGGGGGAGGGGGGTGCTGTTCATGTGTACACACAGGTGTGGGACGGAATCGTACGAACGAACGGTAGCCATGCATACACAAAACAAAGCTACAAAGGGAAGCCAGGATGGAAAACGAAAAAAAGCAGTAGAGAGACAATACAAAGCCGACGCCAGCCGGTGGCCAAGCCCCCCATCAACGACTGCCTGGCTCCGGGGCTGTCGGCTCGTTGACACTCCCCCTCCCACCCGATCCATCCCCGCGCCCGTCGGATTCATCCGACCCCTGAAGGGAGTCGTAGTCGTCGTCCCGCTGCCGTGCAGCGCACACACGGGCGAATGAATCGTGGAGCTCCTCGTTCCGGCGCGTCTCCTGTGCGAACTGGTCAAACACCGTCTGCAGACTCCTTTGGGATGTGAGAAGCTTCTCAGACATGCCGGCCAACGTGCTGAGCGCCTGGATGATGACGGGTGCGGTGCGGTCGGACTCCCGGGACACGCGCACGGGACCAACCTCCGTGGATGGTCCGCCAGTGGACGCCACGTTGGGCACGTCAGTACGCAGCAGTGCTGCGAAGTTGTTGGTCACGTGCAGCAGGTGCTGCACCTTTGCGGCTTCGTCTGCCACCCGGCGGTTGAGGTCCTCCATCGCCCCACGACGCGCGCCCAAGCGTCTGCGACGAGGGAGTTGACTCTTTGTCACTCTGCCTGCGGGGTCATCCCCTTCGGGGGCACTGCCAGCCTCTTCTTCCGGCAGGAAAAACCCGATGAGCGTCATCACTTGCGGGTTCCTAGCAAGGGGTGCGTCGTCGCGTACGGCGCCTGCCCCACCTGCCTCTCCCTTCTCCTCGTCATCGACGGCGACAGAGCGCGGGGGAAGCTGTGCCGGCACCGCACGCGATCCCCCGTCCGATGCGCCGCCCGATGCAGCCGCCTCGGCGTCGGTGGCCCTCTCGCCTGCGCCCTTGGCCGAATCTGATGGCGCAAGCTTTCCGCGTGTCGTAGACGCCCGGGAAGCCGCGCGCCGCAGAAAATCTAGCAATGCGTCCTTGACAGCCGTCGAAAGGTCGAACCGTCCCGGGTTCCTCAGCTCGACTTTACGTCGGGTCCTCGCCGGACCTGCCCCGCTGCCGTCGCGCGCCAGACCATGGGCCTCGAGTGCCAGGCGCCGAAAAGACGCCACGGCTTCATCAGCAACGTCAAACACAGAGCGGAGTACATCTGGGTGCACATCACGCGCGACGGCCAGCCGGGCCTTGGCGGCCGAGACGCGGCGCGCAGCGCGCCGAGGCATGTCTGCGTAGCAGGGCCCGCCGCCGCCGCCGACGACCACACACCGGCAAACGGCGCGTCCAGGCAACGTTTGCCAGTTGCACACGAGCCAGCAGCCGCAGTGCGCCCGTCACTACCCGCCGGCCCACCTTCAAACACCCCTGCGGTCGCCGCGCACCCGTGGCGGCGGCGGCTACCGAACCTTAAACTTGAAGCGCCCCTGCTGTCGCCGCCACCCGTGGTGGCCGCGGCCAAGAACGTCCCGGGGGCCGCTCCCGCCCACCTGGCATATGCTGTATGTACGCGCAGGGGGTCGCAACCGCCCAAGCGCAACGGAAGAATATATCGTCCACTTACCGCCGACAGGCCACCGGGCCAGGAATGCTCCGTGTCGGCCTGGTCTGGTCGGTGCATACACGCTGCTGTGGGCGCCGCCTGCTCGAAATGGCTGCGCGAGCACGGGCTTGACGTCTCAGCGCAGTGGGTCTCAGACCGAGTACCTACGTTTTCGTACAAGATGGCCTTTACGGCCTCTGTGGGGGGGTCGGCTTCTGTAAGCAGGCCCTCACGACCCCCTGAGGGCCGTCTTGCACGGAAATGTAGGTACTCGGTTTTAGACCCACTGCGCAGGGCCGTCACAGGAAATGCGAATCGGAACGAAGCGATATATTCTATGCTAAATAGCCACGGGTGTGTCCCGGCATGTGTCCGGTGGTCTACGCCAGGACGAAAATCCGGTAGTCTATGAGGTTTTGATTCTGCAGGCTTGTCCGCCGAGTAGTCTTATTGTCACTTCCTGTGACGACCGACGGCGGTCTATATGCATAATACCGGATACACCGCGTTTCCCAGTCCATTGATCGATTGGAGTAGGGGTTACACAAACTCCGCGCTTTTTCAGATGTCCGCGGACACGGGGTTTGCTCTACGATTTAGCCGTCTGTCGATCTTACGAACGATTCTCCATTGTGGGCCCACAGCTCACACCCGTGCCACGAACCCTTCCCCCCCCCCCCCCCCCCCTAAAGGAACCGCCCCCTCCTAATGAATCGCCCCTCCTAATGAATCGCCCCTCCTAATGAACCGCCCCCTCCTAATGAACCGCCCCTCACTCTGTACATAATGAGGGACCTTTCCCGGCACGTAGATCTTGCGGGCGACGACCGCTAAGGGATGTGCTGAAAAGTCTTGTGGCTTTTCCGCAAACTGCCAGTGTGTAATGCGCAGGACAAAAATCGTCGGGACAAAAATCGTCGTTTCCCGGGGCGCACGTCTCGCGGACGTGCGCGCGCGAATGCATGCGCGCATGCGCGCGAACGCCCACCCGAGCCCTCGTTCATGCGTGCGCGCGGACCGTGCGCGTGTATCCTCGGGCATGCGCGCGCGCATGCGTGCACGCGCGGCCCCCACCCCCCACCGCCCTCTCCACGGTGTGCCGCGCCCCTTCCCTTCCCCCACCTTTCCCTTTCCCGGTTGTGCCGCGCCCTCTCCCCCATTCCCGACCACCCTCTCCACTGTGTGCCGCGCCCTCTCCCCCATTCCCGACCACCCACCCCACGGTGTGCCGCGCCCTCTCCCCCATTCCTGACCACCCTCCCCACGGTGTGCCGCGCCCCCTCCATTCCCCCACCCCTCCCCCCCCCCTCCCCCCCCACACCCCCCGCAGCTGGTTACGGCCAAGGCGGCGGGTGGTGTGGCGGTGACGGCGACCGGACCGGTGCGTTCGTTGTGGGCGGAGGGGGGGGCGTGAGGAGGAGGGGGGCGTGAGGAGGGGGGGAGAGTGTGGGAGGGGCCGCGGTGGAGGATCGGCGGCCGGCCGGGGGGGAGCACGGGCGCGGCGGCTCTGTTAGGAGAGGGGGGCGGGTCGCGCCAGCACCGGCGGCGCGGTTTCATTAAACCGCGCCGCAGCCGCTGCGGGTGGGCCGCCCCCGAGCCGCGCCCCCACCCCACGGCCGCTGGTTCTCTGCCGTGCCTTTCTTCCCTCTTTCCCCCCCCCCCCCCCCTCCCCCACCCCCCCCCCCCCCCCCGCAGGTGGCAGCGGCCAAGGCGGCGGGTGGTGTGGCTGTGACGGCGACAGGACCGGTGCGTTTGTTGTGGGCGGAGGGGGGGGCGTGAGGAGGGGGGGGGCGTGAGGAGGGGGGGAGAGTGTGGGAGGGGCCGCGGTGGAGGATCGGCGGCCGGCCGGGGGGGAGCACGGGCGCGGCGGCTCTGTTAGGAGAGGGGGGCGGGTCGCGCCAGCACCGGCGGCGCGGTTTCATTAAACCGCGCCGCCGCCGCTGCTGGTGGGCCGCCCCCGAGCCGCGCCCCCACCCCACGGCCGCTGGTTCTCTGCCGTGCCTTTTTCCCCTCTTTCCCCCCCCCCCCCCTCCCCCACCCCCCCCCCCCCCCCCGCAGCCGGTGGCTGACCCGGCGACGGGTGGTGTGTCGGAGGGTTGCGACCGGAACTGTGCGTTTGTTGTGGGCGGAGGGGGGGGCGTGAGGAGGGGGGGGCGTGAGGAGGGGGGGAGAGTGTGGGAGGGAGGGAGAGTGTGGGAGGGGCGGGGTGGAGAATCGGTGGCCGGCCGGGGGGGAGCACGGGCGCGGCGGCTCTGTTAGGAGAGGGGGGCGGGTCGCGCCAGCACCGGCGGCGCGGTTTCATTAAACCGCGCCGCAGCCGCTGCTGGTGGGCCGCCCCCGAGCCGCGCCCCCACCCCACGGCCGCTGGTTCTCTGCCGTGCCTTTCTTCCCTCTTTCCCCCCCCCCCCCCCCTCCCCCACCCCCCCCCCCCCCCCCGCAGCCGGTGGCTGACTCGGCGGCCGTGTCGGCAGCGGAATCCGTCGCGTCGCCGGTGGTCGTGCCCACCGCGTCGGCGTCGGAGGTGGCTTCCCCGGTGACCAAGCCGGTGGATGTGGCGGGTGCAGTGCCGACGGTCGTGGCTCCGGCGGCTCCGGCCGAGCCGCCGCCCGCGTCGGCGGGCATGTCAAGGGCGGCGTCGGCCGAGGCGTCGGCGGTCTCGCCGGCCGAGCCGGCCGTCGCGGTGTCGGGCACGTCGACGGCGGCGGCGTTGGCGGGCAAGTGGACGGTGCCGGCGGACGCGGTGGCGGTCGCGGTGCCCGTCGTGTCGGCGGGCGCGGTGCCCGGGACGATGGCCGCGTCGGCCGCGCCAGCGGGTGCGGTGCCCGTCGTGTCGGCAGGCGCGGTGCCCGTCGTGTCGGCGGGCACATTGCCCGGGGCGATGGCCGCGTCGGCCGCGCCAGCGGGTGCGGTGCCGTCCGCGCCTGCGGGTGCGGGTGCGGTGTCGGGCACGTCGACGGGCGCGGTGCCCGGGACGATGGCCGCGTCGGCCGCGCCAGCGGCTCTGGCGCCGTCCGCGCCAGCGGGTGCAGTGTCAGTCGTGTCGGCGGGCGCGGTGCCAGGGACGATGGCCGCGTCTGCAACTGAGCCGTTGGCGCGGCAGCACGAGGTGCCCGTTGACGACGACGAAATCGTACCGGTGCGAACGGGCCGGTGTGCACCCATAACGGCGGACGAGCCGGTGGTGGAGATGCTGGACATCACAGGCCCTGAGGTGGGGCCAGCGGTAACGGGGACGGCTGTGGCGGTTGGCACCGACCAGTCAGGGGTTGCGGTGGCCAGGCGGGCAAACAACACGGGTGCCCTCGGACTGTTGCATGAGTGCGACGCCCTCTTTGCTCGCGTCGGCCCTAGGGAGACGACCCAGGCCGACGCCCTGTGTGTGATCCAGGCCACGTCGACGCTTCTTCGTACGGACCAAGGTGTGCAGGTTGCCCAGGCCGCTGTTGCCCACCTGTCCCACTTGTATCTGCCACACGCAGGCGACCCGGTCGTGGCACGGGAGATGGCAACCGCCGTTCGACATGCCCTTCGCGGCCCGGGTTTGGCAAGCCTGCCTCGCGACAACCTCGAGGCACTCGTGGACATGCTTGTCCTCCCCGTCATGGTTCCTGCCGTGTGGCGGGCAAAAACAACGATCCACCGCCTGGCGGTGCGGGCGGCGGCGGTGGCGGCGCCCACACAGATGCTGGTGACCGGCCGGTCTGCGCGGAAGCGGCTGCGTCTCACCGCCCCTGGTGGCCCTGCCGTCCCGGCCTTGGGCGGTCCTGGGGGCCCAGCGGGTCCCGCTGCGATGCCGTCTTCCCGTTCATTGGCGTTGACCCCCCCCCGCGCGGACTTTCGACACCCTAGGGCGGACGAGCCGCCGGAGACGCTTCCCCGGCAAGATGCGCATGTTGTAGCGGACGCTGGCAGTGGTGGTGGCCAGGAGCTCGCCCACTTCAGCCGCGAGATGGTCGCTGCTGTCGGCGCCGTCTGCTCGAAATGGCTGCGCGAGCACAGGCCGCTGGTCGATTTTCCTTCCTGGCCGGAACAAGTGCGGTTTTTCCGTACGGCCTGGTCCATTGGCGTCTGGCCACCCGAGGCCCAGCGCTTCCTGCTCGACGCATGTGCGACAGACACTGCTACCGTGCGTCAGGCGGTGCTGGCGGGCAAGGGTGGTACTGGAGCGCCCCAGCAGCCGTTAAAACTGCACACCCGCCTGTGGTCGCATCTGGTCGAGTCGGTCTTCGTACCTGCCGTCGTGGAGCGGGGTGGCGGTGACGACGAGCCTGTCCCGGCCGGTGCGGGCAGCCCTGACGACGCTGCCCTGCTGATGTCCATGCCAGGGACGCTGGCAATGTTGCCGACGGACTTCTTCGATGCTTTTAAAGAAGTCAAGGCGTGGAGAACGGCCATATGTGACATGGCGGCTTTGCTCTTCCCAACCGTTCTGGGACACCCGTGCGCTGCTGCTGCTGCCGCCCCGGCTGCGGCCCTGTTTTCACGTTTTGCGAGGGTCACTGCCTCGGACACTGGCGTCGGGTGGCTGGTGGCGCCCAGCTCAAAGTTCCGACTGTCCGCCCGGGACGTCATCCGTCGCCTAGCCGGTGTGGGTGAGCGGGGGGGCGGTCGGTCTGATTCGTGGTCCGTCATGGACCTGTTGGATGGGTGCTCACCCGTCCTGCCCGACGGGGGGGGGCGCCGTGACTCCGCCTGCGAGACCACCAGCGCTGCCGCCCCGGGTCCGCCTTGTGGTGGCCCGCGACCTTTTGACGCCCTGCGCGTCATCCAAAACGCCCTGCACTTGCTGGATGTTAGTGCGCGCACTGCTCGTGCGGCTCGTCACTGGAACGGCATCCCCCTGCAGCTGTTTGCCGTAAGTACGGCGTTTGTGCGGGGCGGCCGACAGGTGCTGACGGACGTGAGCGCGGGGCCCCCGTCTGCGGCTGTGGGCTCTCAAGGCGATTCGGATAAATTGTCAGAGGGTGGGGCGCTCGCCCGTGTCCTGCACCTGCTCATGCGGCTGGGCATCCACCGAGACGTGTCGCAAAGCACGGAGTGTCATCCGCTACGCGCTCGTCGGGTGCCTCGCCCGATTCGCCGATCCCGCTGGGTGCTCGACCCATTTTGACATCTTGGACGAGATGGGGAGAATACCTCTCAGGCCCTGCACAAGCTAAGGAGTTTGCTCTGTCCGCCTGCCAAGCCTGGCAAGCGGGTCAGCCCCCTGGTCGAGCAACTTCGTCAGCGCATCGACGAATTACTCGGCGGGTCTGCTGCGCCAGACGACACTGGGGCGGGTGCTGCGCCAGACGACGCTGGGGCGGGGGCTGCTGCGCCAGACGACGCAGGGGCGGGGGCTGCGTCAGCCGATGAGGGAGGTGCCGGGTCAGGTGCCGACAAAGATGGGCGGCCTCCCTCAGCGCCCGATGCGACCATGGCGATTCCGTCCGGTGACGGTGACCCCGACGGCATTACCATTGGCGACGACACGGGGTACGAAGTCCAGCTTGTGCGCTACCGGCCCGCAGTGGCGGTCCCAGACAATGTTTTGGCTGCGCAGGCCGTTTCCCCTGCGTACGATGCGGAACCCTGCAACGTCATTGTGTTCATTGACGACGACGATGACTAGAATGACGCAGAGAACGATGACGTGACTGTCGTCAGTGTGGCCCGGGTGGTCCGGGCCGGCCACCTGGTCGTGCAGCGGCGCACGTCCTCCGCCACTGGGGCGGCCGCCCATGTGGCAGTAGCTCAGAGTGCTGCCACCTCTGTCGCGACTGTAGCTGCCACCTCCTCCGCGACGGCAGCCGTCCCAGGCGGGCTCTCTACGCCCGAGGTTGCTGTTACCGCTGCTGCTCCCGATGCTCCATCGGCGGCGGGTATAGCCACAGGCGCAATGGATGCTGTGGCTGTGAGCGCTCCTGGCGTTGGTGGGGCTCCTGCGGGCACGGCGGACGTGGCCGACGCGGGTGTTGGCGGAGGTCCACCTGCTGAACCTGGTACTGCTGCAGCAACTGACACGGCGGGGGTGGCTGCGGTGGGCACGGCAGTGGCTCGGGGGGAGGAGCCCTCTTGCGCTTTGCCTGCAGTTGCAGACGCGGAAGCGGCTGTTGTTGGAGGTGGGACTGCCGGCGTGGGAGGTCCTTGTATCAGTTTCCCGGGTGGTGGGGGGGACGCGTCTTCCACTGCAGCACCTCTGCCCGCGGCGGCGGCGGCGGCGGCGGGGGGTGGTGCCAGCCAGGCCATTCCTCCCACACTGTGTGGAGCGGATGGTGATCGGGTGGCGCTCGGTCAGCTGACGCTCTGTACGTCCGAGTCTGGGTGGACGGGTGTCCCAACCCACCAGCGCCCGTCCCCGTTGTACGCAAGAGGACCTGGGGGCCGCTGGCAGGCCATCGTTGTCGCCACCTTGTGTCAGCTAGCCGCCCGCGGTACAGATGCGGTGGAGCAGTCTATCGAAGGGAGCAACAAGGGCCATGGCGGCGGCGGCGGACGCAGTGGGCGCGTGACCACGTCTTCATTGTGCTCCCGCTTTGGCGTGGCTCGCATCGACGCGCCCATCACCCTGTCGTCGCCGCAGGTGGGGGGCTCCATCTTGGACGACCCGCGGGCGTGTCGCATGTGCAACGTGCTCGTGCGTATGCCCACCCCCCGGGGTGGTCCCCCCGGTGGGGGCGGCCGCCACCATCGCCGCCACAAGGACCGCGGGGGAGAGTGTCAAGTGGACCCCACAGACGCCACCCCGGGTGATTTGTGTGCCTTTCGGGTACCGGAACCCGTCGGCTCGGTGTGCAGCACCCCCGTGGACGCCGTGTTTATTGGCCGCTGCGAGGACAAGGAGGGGCAACCCGGCGGGGGGGTTGAGGGGCCACCGCCCGCGGAGGCAGGCCAGTGGTGGGTGGACAGGACGCCTGGCCCGGGGCTGGACGAGGGGGACGATGACGCCGTCACGGCGCGCCACGGTGGCGCATCCAGTCCCCCCCGGCGGTGGTGGTTTGCGGTGCGTCGTTCAGACGTGCGGCGGAGGCTCAATCGCGGGACGGCGAATGTGGTCGTCACCCTGTCTCATAGTGTCCTGTCGGACAGCCGCAAGTTTGGCGGCCTCGGCCACTGGGACCTTCTTCCGCCAGTCATGCAGAGGGCGCTCACCATCCACGCAGCGCCTCCGCACGGGGGACAGCAGGTGGTACCTGTACCGGCACCGGGGCCTCCCCCCCTGCAGAGTGCTCCTCCACGCTACGCCCACCTGGACGAGTTCCAGTGGCGCGCAGTCGATTGCATGCTCCAGGGGCTGTTGCCGGACGAGTGTGACGTGCAGCTGGTGACGGGCCCCCCCGGGACGGGCAAGACACGCGCCATTGTCTCCATGGTGGACATGGTACTTGGGACCCTGCCAGACGGGCGGGTCCTGCTGACGTCGCGCACCAACACGGCGGGCGACGAGCTGTTGGACGCAGTGCACGAGTTGTTCTGTCCGTCGGGGGCTGCCAGTCGACACGGCGTCGCGAAACCCGATGCCGTGACGCTCCTCCGTGCGGGTGAACCCCCTCCGAATGGCCATTGTGCGAAGACAACGCACATTGACGCCGTGGTGGACAAGCGCCTTCCTGTCGCCTACCCGTCCGTGACAGCCGCGGTGGAACGGGCAAGGGCACGGGTGACCGATGTGGGCCGTCGTGTGGATCGTTCCCGCACCCAGGGTGCAGAGCCGGGCGCGGGTGGGTCACAAAACCTCCTCGAAGAATGTGCCGATGCGGAGCAAGCCCTGGAGGCTGCCTTGCGTCGCCAGCAGCGTGCGGAACGGGAGCTCCGCAAGCGCATCGTGGGCGGCGCGTCCGTCATTGTCACAACCACGTCAACGTCGACGGGGGCGCTCGTGGGGGGTCAAGGCTTTGACGCCATTATCATTGAAGAGGGTGCGGCAAAAAGCGTCCCTGCGTCTGTCGCCGCCATTGTTCGCGCCAAGCGGGCGGGGCGTGCGGGTGGCTCGTCAGATGAAGAAGAGGACGGTCATCCGGCAGAGCGGACCAAGTGCATTGTCCTTGTTGGCGACAATGCCCAGCTGAGGCCGAGCGCAGGCATGGAGTACAGGGGCGAGACACGGCCGATGGCATCCAGCGTTTTTGAGCGGCTCGCCAGGTTTCTGTCCGCTTGCGTCATCGTCTCCTTGCAGTACCGCATGCGGCCGCTGTTATGGACCCTCCTCCGAGAAGTCTTTTACCGGCACATTGGCATATGGTCGGACGGGCGCGGGCCCAAGGCCCGCCATGAGGAGGGGTTTGGAACACCCGCGTGGCTAAACCATCCGGGACAGCCTATTCGCTTTGGAGGGCTGCAAGTGACAGACACCTCCCGCCTGCCGGCCGACGATCGGGCGCAAAAGACGGGTTCCACCACCCCCGATACACAAGAGCCTGATTAACGTTGCAGAGCTTCGGTTGGTCGAGATGGCTCTTAAGGATCTACTGCGGGCGTGGGCGACGTCCAGCGGGGCTACCGAGCTCAAGGTGATGCTCATAACCCCGAACACTGCGCAGCGGAACAAGCTGAATGAGGTGGTGCAGTCGATGAGAGACAGCAGGCGGCTGCCCCGCAGACCATGTGCCGACGACAGGGTGTCCACCGTGGATGGCTGCCAAGGCGCTTCTGTGGACTGTGTCATACTCTCCCTCGTGCGGTCAGAGCCTGGGGCGCCACCCGGCGGGAGCACCGACTTTTTGTCCGACGAGCGGCGCGTGAACGTCATGATGTCGCGGGCACAGAGCCATCTCCACGTGATTGGTGACATGGACTACCTTTCAAGCTCTGGGGGTGTGTGGAAGAGCTGGTGGGACAACGTCCGCCGTAGGTGGAGCCGTCCAGATCGACGGGACCGCGAGCACATCAACATTGTGGCTCCCGACAGGGTGTACTAGTCGGGAGTATCTTTTGTTTCTGGGGGGGCAAGTGGGGGGGGGGGGGGGGGGGGGGGGTGGGGCCTGTACGGCACCCCCTCCTTTTTATGCTTTGAAGGTGTCGCTTTTCATGTGGTGGTCGGTTGTTCCCCAGTGTTGTTCCCAACTGCTGTCGTTGATGCTTTGAGTTGCTTGACCAGTTGGACAAAGGCTCATATGGCAAGGTCGCGCCCAAGTGCCACAGCACCGTCCGTGTATGTGAGCCCACAGCTCAGCGCCCAGGACTCCGCCGTGGTCGGCAGGCACGATGGCGGGCTCATCACGTCGCTCTCTGTCCGACTGTGAGCGCGCGGGGTCATAACTGGCCTCCTCCAACAGAAGTGGTCCTTCCGGGCCATCGGTACGGATTTGGGGCGCTCCAAGAGCATCATCGCCTACGCAGCTATGGGCCATCCGCACGGAGTCCGCCCGCGCCAGGGTGGACAAGCGGGGTCGCCCCAAGGTTTTGACGGACCGTGAGCTCTGTAACCTCAAGCGGGCGCTTGACACCGACGGGTTTTCCTCTGTGGCATCCCTGAAGGAGATGGTGAATAACACGCGCACCCAAGCGACCAGAGGGCCCGAGAAGGGACCAGTGTCAGTCTCCGCTGTCCGCAGGGCCGTCTGGAGCTTGGGTTTCCACTCCAGGGGGAAGCGGCCAAAAAACCCTTCCTGTCTGCCAAGAACGTCGCCAAGCGCCTTGTGTGGGCCACAGCGCACCGCGGCTGGATGGCTCTGCGCGACGGGTGGGACGCCATTCCTGCTTCGTTTTTCAAGTCTCTCGTGGAGTCGACGCCCTGTCGCATGGGGGGTGTGATAGCCGCTGCGCAGCGGATCTAAAACCGTGTATCTTGTTTTCCGTGCATCGGGCCCAAACAGGCGGGCAGTGGATTGCAGGGGGGCGCCCAGGGGCCCCGTAAAGCCCGATTTCCGCGTGCAAGAGCGCACACGGCCGCGTTGTGACCGTGCTTCCTACTCTTTTTTTTTTTTTTCTCTCCTCGACGACCGTCATCAGGACGGCAAGGCCTTCATTCCCACGGCCTGTGTCCGTCTCGCCGGAAAGGCGTGCCGCGGGGCGCACAACAAGGCGACCGTGACCCGAGAGTACGTGTCTATGCAGCAATATCCACGTTTCATGACGTGCCCAAATGGTGTCAGTCGCTGGTGCTGCACTGCTGCACTGCTGTGCAGGCTTCCTCACGTGACCGCGCAATGCAATGCATGCGACGGGCACGGCATTCACGTGTTTGTGAATGTTGCTGCAGGCACGGTGTTTTGCGCGACCAGGGCCGCACTTCAAATTGTGCATGCCCTGCAGCGTTTTACATGATGCCAAGGCGTGCACCGCTGACAATGTGAAATTTTACGGCTTTGCAGAAGCGGCGACGCCCGGGCCCGCGGGGCCTGCAAACAGGCATTCGACAGTGCGCGCACGTGCCGGCACGGAAAATAAGATACACTGTTTAAGACCCGCTACGCTGGGGGTGCTAGCACGAGGTATTGTCCAGCCCAGGGCCTGGATTTGATGGGTGGCCTGTTGTCAAATCGATCCGTACGAATCTCGTTTTTCGCCGTACGGATAATATTGGGATAATATTGGGTACCGACTGCACGTAACGCTCTTCGGATCTTTGTAGACATTGTTCGCCAGAGCTGACGTCTCGCGTTAGGTGCATAACGGTACGAGCTGGGCGGTCACATAGTTGTTCTTTTGTGTGGGCGCGTGAATTAGTGTCTTCCGATTGCGTCATGGTGGGGGGGGAATCCATAAAGAGAGGGCGACGGGCGGGGGAGGGGGGACGAATTGAATTTCGTTATCTGAAATCCCCGACCACCGGCTGACACTGACGCGGATCGAACGGGAGGGGAGGGGATTTGGGCGGCGGCGCGAGATGATGTTGAATTGGACGGTGACGGGGGTGTCCGGGGATGGGTGCTCTCATCCGTCGGCCGCACGTTCAGCGACAGGCAGGTCCGGTCAGTCGCTTCCCTCGGCGCCCCCCGGGTCTGACGAGAGCCGTAGGTCCACGCGGCCCGCGCGGTGTCGTGTGCTGGTGACAGGCCATTTGGAGGCACCGCGCGGTGAGCTCGCAGCATGGCAATGCCGTCTGTGGCGGTGGGTTTGAGGTACACGACTGCCCCCCCTCCCCCCCCACCAAAACGTCCAGGATGACATTTTTCCCAAACGGTGCTCGTAATGCATTGCAAACGGACGGGGCCTGCCGGAAGCACCAAAAGGCTGGGTGCCCGCGTCCCAACACGCCGCCCCACATGCACCGTGGCGAGCAGGCAGTGCCGAGGGTGGGTTCAATTGCAGTGTTGTTATTGTCCCGCAGCACGGTGGCGGTCACTCTCCCAATACGTGCCGTCTGGAGCGGGGGGGGGGGGGGGGGGGGGGGGGGGGCGCTCGCTCGCCTTGGTTGGGCGAGCCGCACGGATGCTGGCGTGTCAGTCGGCTCAAATGCCGCAGTGCATGCGGTGCACTCCGTCCCGCACCCACCGTCGTGCTACTGGCGGCTGCCATGAGCACAGCGTCAGTGCGCGGTCTGCAATTGGGCCGCCAACCCCATCACCACCACCGCCGCCGCCACACCACCACCGCCAGCCCCACCACCGCCACCGCGAGCCCCTCCACCACCACCGCCGCCGCGCCACAGGACACTCTCACGGCAGCCACCGTCGGCCACGGGTGCCTCGGCGATGAGAAGGATCTTTAATTTCCGGGGCGGTGAGCTAAGGCCACGCGACAGCCCACGGGGGCACGTGGCGGTGCGAGCATCCTCCGTTCTGCCCCCTGCCCGAGAGGTAGCGTCGGTTTGGGGGTGGCGGGGGGCGGGCGGCGGGGGGGAGAGGAGGGGGGCGGGGGGGGGGGGCGGGCGGGGGGGGGCGGGGGGGGGGGGGGCGGGGGGGGGGGGGGCGGGGGGGGGGGCGGGGGGGGGGGCTTGGGAGGACCTGGACCGCCGGCATCCTGACGGCCCGTGTAGCCCATCGCCAGCGTCTACAGCACGCGTACGGCAGCGAGTGAGGACCCCGGCCCGGATGGTGCCTTGCCAGACGATAAATAGGGCGGTAGGTGGTGCCCCGTGGTTCCCCATCTTTGCCGACCCCATCAGCCACCGTCGACAATCCCACCCCCCCCCCCCCCCCCCACCCCTCCCCCCCCCCAAAACCCCCCCTCCCCCCCCACCCCCCCCCCCCCCCCCCCCCGGATTCACGATGAACGATGATGACGACGGCAGCGACCAAGACATTGGCGTCGACGGGCTGGACGGCGACACCACCTCGGACGAGGAGTGGGACCCGGCACAAGAGCAGGCGTACGTTCAAGACGCACGCAACGTGGTGAAGCTCAAGCGGGCGGTGCTCGCCGCCAACCTGAGCCGCCTGCAGGGCGTGTCTGCACCCCACGGGGGCGACGCGGCCTCGTCGGCCGACTGGTCTGCCGCCGTCGCGCAGTTGCAGCGGGCGGCCAAGGATGAGGAGGCGGCGGGCCCCCTCGACTGCGCCGGCGAGGACCTCGTCGCGGTCATCACAGGCGCGGCACAGGCGGTCAGCGTGTACTGTGGTGGTCGGGCGGCGCCAAGCGAGGCCGAGGTGGAGCTCACCGCACGCGCCAAGACGGCCGCTGGGCTGATTGGCGTGGCCGCCGCGGGCTTGCCCCGGCGCGAGGCTGCCACTGACGCACCGCCCGCCCGCAAGGGGCGGACGCAAACGTGTAGCGGATGTGGCGAGCCCGGCCACAAGGTCACCTCTTGCAAGGCCCCGGCTGGTGCAGGGCCGGCAGCCGCTGCCGCCGCCGCTGCTGCTGCCGCCGCCGTCCCGGCGGCGGCGGCGGCGGCCGCGTCCAAGTGTCGCGACTGCCTGGGAGGGGGCCACAGCAGCGGGGACGCCGCCTGCCCGGTGCAGCGGCACTGTGGGGGCGTGCCAGCGGCCTACGACCGCGGCGTCGACCCCGACTGAAAGGACCCGCTTCAGAGCACTGGACGGCAGACGCGGGCGTGTACCGTGCCGGTGGGCGTCCTGGCAAGGGCGGTGTTTGGGGACGACAAGGACGACGCTGACACGCGCGCGGCGGTGGAGACGGCGCTGAAAGCAGAGCTGGAGGACCTCTCTGGGGCGGCTACCAAGCTCCGCTTCCTCATGCTCCGCGTCCTCGACGTGGCATTGCGCCGCCTGGTGTCGACCGTCGCGGACGCAGCCGCCGACGACGCCGACTGGACGGGGGCCGTGCCCGCAAACTGGGCGCCCGTCTTGCTGTGGTTGGCCTACGCCTGCGGCTGCGAGGGTGTGTCTGGCAGTCCCCTGCAGGCGGGCACCGTGTGTGCGGGCTGTGGCAAGGGGCGGGCCAACACGCGGATGGCGCGCGCCCGCTCTGTGGTGACAACGAGCCACCCGCTGCTGGCAGAGGCGCTCTCCTACGCCCTGACGCAGGTGATGGCTGTCACGGCAGCTGCGTGCGACCGGTATCTTCCAGCGAGCAACAACACGGCACGATGGGAGCCCGTCGCCACCATCGTGGCCACCCACGCCGGGCGGTGTGTGGACGCGGCGTGTCGCAAGCTGGGCGCCAAGGCGGCCAAGGACGCGCTGGCCACCTCCCCCGCTGCCACGCCTGCTCCAGCGAGCGGCTCTGCCTGGGACACGGAGCGGCGGCTGACGCGGTGGGCGGCCGCGCGCTTCCGCGCGGGTACCGCGGACAAGGCAACGCCGGGCCGGCGGGGCCTCGACGGCGTCCCCCAGCACCTGGTCCAGGCGCTGGCGCAACGGGTAGCCGTCATGAGGGCGGCCATGCCACCCTCTGTGGCGGGCCTCTTTCCAGCAACGCCTGTGAAGAAGCGCCGCTGGTGGGCGTACGTGCCGTTTCTCCTCCACGTCCTGAATGTGGGTGTGGGGAGCCCGTACGCCCTCATCCCTGGAGCCCGAGCGGTGCTCCACGGTCACAGCACGCTGGTGCCGGACAAGATGCTCGCCCTGTTGCGGGCAGTTTCGGCCGCCACTGGCGTAGGGGTGCGTGGCCACCCCAGTCTTCGGGTATGGCCAGAGCTGCGAACGGGCGGTGCAGCGGTGCTGGCCGTCATGGCTGGTGTCGGTGGCCGCGCCAACCGGGCCGCCTCCCAGCTGTCTACCGACGGCGTGGCGGTGACGTTTTTTCTGTCTCGACCCGACACGGCCGCAGAGGCCGAGGCGCGGGCGGTGGCCTCGGCCAAGAAGCTGGACGGCGGTGGACGTGCGCGGGACCGCGGCGGCAAAGGCTTTGCGTCCCGGGCGGGGGTACTGACGCAGCTCGAGCGGGCTGGCCTGCCGTTGGCGCGCGTCCGGTG
The DNA here is from genome assembly GCA_009829735.1 of Pyropia yezoensis. NCBI lineage: Eukaryota > Rhodophyta > Bangiophyceae > Bangiales > Bangiaceae > Pyropia > Pyropia yezoensis. Next base: position 19,289,202 of record CM020618.1, on the reverse strand, counting down.
GCTCCAGATGGTCGGCGGAGACCCGGGACGGTCTGCCGTACTGTCGGCAGCACCGGGTGAGCGCGTGGCAACGGCAGACCTCCCAGCCCGCCCCGCTGTAGCCGCGATGCGCGCCGCATGGTCCCGCCACATGGGCTTGGACGCGCTCAACCGGGCGGCCGTGGCGCTCCTGCGTGGGGCGGGCGTCCAAGACGGGGTGGCGGCAGCCGCAACCGTCCCCGACGGCCACCCACCCAGGGGGTCTAGGAAGCGGGCGGCGGCGGGCGCCCCGGCTGCAGGGGCGGGGACAGGGGGGAGCCGTTCCAAGCGACAAGCGCGGCGGTCGTCACCCGAGGGCAGCGACGATGATGCGGCGGCGGTGGCCCCGGCGGCGGCGGGTGCGACGACGCCCCCCGAGGCAAAGACCTACCAGACGGCGAGCCCCGGCGGTGGCCACGGGCGCGTGCGGCGTGGGCCGCAGGCGTCCATCCGACGGGCCCGCCGCACCCAGCTCGCCACCTCGGTGCGGCGTGTGCTGCGTCGCACGCGCCTGTCCCGGTGGACTGTGCCCCGTGACGAGGCGGAAAAGGTGGCACGGTGGCTGGTGGACCCCACTGCCGCGGCGGGCGACAGTGACGGCGGCACCACCCTAGACGCGCCGCTGCAGGACCGGGTGGACGCGCTGCCCCGGCGCAAGGGGTGTCGTCGACTGACACCCGTCCCCGGCCTTCGCTACAGCCTGAGTGCCGCCCACTTTCGCGAGGCCAGCGGCGGTTACTTTTTGGCCCGTGCGTGGAAGCAGTGGCGGGCATGCAGCGGTACTGAGGGGGTACCGGTGGCGGTGGCGGTGGCGGGACTTGTGGCGGCGGCGGGTGACGGAGGCGGCGTCGCTGGCCACCTACCACCCGTCGACCTGGCAGCAGCACACGGCACGATGCGTACCGGCGACGACGGCAAGCACCGGCAGGCAACGCTCGAGTGGGCCGCCCGTCGGGACACGGCCGCGTACGGCCAGCGATTTGGCGCGCAAGCCACGCGACACCTGCGGGCGGCGCGTGTGCGCAAGGCCATCCAACGCGGTCGCTTTGCTGCCTCGGTGGCGCGGGACCTGACCGGCGGCCTCCTTCGCCAGGTCCGTGGCGGCGGCGCGGTCGTCGTGGCCATGGGCACCGCGCGCGTGCGCGGGGGGGACGCCTGGCTCCGCCGCCACCTCCGACGGCTGTGCTGGTTTGTCGACCAGGACGAGTTCAACACGAGCAAGGCGTGCTCCGAGTGTCACGACAAGATGGTGCTCATCTACTCGACGGGCAACTCCCCCCCCAAGATTCCAAGAGAGCTGTATGGGCCGCCGGCCGGCCCTCTGCCGTGGACACGGCGTGTGCGGATGGCGGCTGGGTCGCGTCGGGGGCGGCCAAAGCGGGCCCTCCCCTCTGCTACCCACGTGACGCGCCGAGGGCCAGACCCCGACGCCTACCGGGCGGCCGTCCGAGCCACTGCCCGTGCTGCTTCTGTGGCGCGGCGCGCGGCCGCGCTGGCCGCCTGTGCCGTCGAGGATCGCGCCGTCTATGCCGACCCGAGGCGGCTGAGCGAGTGGGCGGCCAAGGGCTGCTACACGTGCTCTCTCGCGGCCCCACAAGGCCCCGGTCACCCAGCGCCACACCCGCCCGTGATTCGCAATCGGGACGACGTTGCGGCCCGCAACATTGCGTGGGTGGCCGCTCGTCGTCTCACGGGCACCAACGTGTGGCCTTTCAAGCGCCCGTTTGGTATGAGGTGGGCCTGGACGACCAAGCGTCCTCCCAGTGGTGTTCCCGTCCCGCCTGTACGTCGCACCCGTGCGACTACGCGGGTCGATGTATGGCCCGTACTGGCTGCAGTGGACACTGTCGTCGACGGTGGTGGTGGCGGTGGCGGTGGCGGTGGCGGTGGCGGTGGCGGTGGCGGTAGGGGGGTTGTCGACGGCGACGCGACGGCGGCGCCCTGTACGACGCGACGCGGTGCTCCTGGTGGGGAACAGGTGGCGGCGGCCGGCAGTGCCATGGACGGGGTGCGTCGGGCGGAGACGGGGGCGATAGACGCGCCCCGTGGTCTGGTGGACACTGCAAGACGCTAAGACAGCGCACATCTTGCCCGTGACCCTCACCTACCACGGGGTGCGTCAGCCGCCCCCTTTTTCGCCGACGAGCCAATTATGGGTAATTGTCGGCCGTTCACTAGTAGGTTAGACGCCGGATTTTCCCGGGGACCTTTCCCAGGATGAGTCGGATGTTTCCCGGAGGGGTTTAACCGATAGTTACTACAATTGCAATACCATAAATAAACGTGCATACCCTACGATCCGATAATCCGGGCAATAGCGCTCGACTGAAACATCGCGTTTTAGTCGTTTTAGTCGAGCGATATGTAGTGTGCGAGCAGAGGGCTCCTCTGCAGTGCAGAGGTCTTGATTTCGGCGCCAAGAAGGGTTGCATGGACCTGTGACTCTGTCGTCACCCCCGAGCCTTGCAGGGACTTGCTGTCTGTGCTCCCGCCGCTGCCGGTGACGCGGGCTCCGCGGCGCCTGCAGGCAGCCTGAGCGGCTCGACCCACACTGCCTGTGGGACTGTACGGAGCGGAGACTAGAGAAGTGCGCGCTTCTGCACTGCGGGTGGTGCGCGTCGGTGCCGGTGGCGGGGGGGAGGGTCTGAGGGGGACGGCTGTGACCCCCTCGTTGGTGGCGGGATGTGGTATTTCCTGCCGCCTCTGCCGCCCTCATCCCTCCCTGTCCGCCCTATCTGTGTAGGCGGTCTTCTTCCCGGACAACAGCCCCCCCGCCCACCAAACACCCACCGGCCCCCACGCCGCTGGCATTGGCCGCCCCCGCGGACGACTGTGAGCTTCCCGAGGGGGCACGACGACGCGCGCAGCCAACCCTCCCCCTCACTGCCTCCCGCGATCCAACGCGCAACCCGTCGTGGCGTCACGGCGAGGCGAGACCAAGAACAAAAGAAGTGTACAATCTGAGGCGATGCACCCCACCGGCCGTCTGGCAGGCCACATGGTCGCGGCCAAGCCGACCAGGCAACAAGGCAGCAGGGGCAGCAGCGGCACAAGCCACTGCACCTGCTCCCCCACACACCCCACCCCCCCCCCCCCCCCCCCAAAAAAAAATACAAAAATGCGCGGGCAGTGTGGGATGGCAGCACTGCAGACGAGGGCAGACGACCCTCTGTCAAGGCGGCGCCCCGCGAGGGAGGGAGATGCGGAATGGAAAAGTTGACACGCTTGGCCAGCGACCGCCGTCTGCAAAGCGCGCCACCCTCCCACCCTTTGGAGGTCTCCCGCAACCCCCAACGTAGACTGGCTTGTCGTCACCGTCACCCCCCGCCGTCTTTCCAGTCTGCCCCACCGCCCAACAGACAATAGCAGCGGCGTGCGAACAATCACCCGCAAGACGCGCCGTCAACGCCATTGCCCGCGGCCGCCGGCGCCACCGCCGGCAACCCGGCAGCGGTGGCGGTGGTCTCGCCGTCCCCGACGCCACGGGGGGGGACCTCCTTGCGGGCGACGAGGGCGGCCCACGTCTGGGCCTCCCCCTCCCCCATCACCTCAATGCTGCCCAGCAGGAGCCCCCGCACGTGCTCCACAAACGCGTCCGAGCAGCAGTCGAGGCGGGCCCGCTCGGTGGTCAGCCGCTGGACCATCCGCCGGTAGTTTGGCAGTAGGTGGGCGGTAAGGTCACGGGTACGGAGGGTCGTGATCCCCACCGAAGCCAGCGCCGCCTCATACTGGGTCATGGTTAGGAGCTCGTCCACGCGAAGGCGCGCACAAAAGGGGGCCATCGCCTCTGGCGAGGCCGTCTCCCCCGCCATCAGGTCGGTGAGCATCAGGAAGCCGCCGGGGACGAGCACGCGCGCCACCTCGGCATACACCTGCGCCTTGAGGTTGGAGTGGCAAAATGCGTCTTGGGACCACACAACATCAAAGGAGGCGGTCCAGTCGGCGGGGAGCTCCTCAAAGGAGCCCTCTACAATGGTGATGCGGTCCTCGAGGCCCGCCGCGGCCGTCGCCGCCTTGTTCTGCGCGTTCTGCTTGCCACACAAATTCAAGCACGTGACTGCCACACCGGTCTCGGTGACGAGCTTCCGCGCCGCCCCGCCAACGCCCGAACCCAGGTCCAGCACCCGCACCCCGGGGCGAAAGACGGCACCGGCGCTCTCCGCCAGCGCCCGGAGCATCGTGCAGGAGTACTCAGCCGCGGCGCGGGTGGTGTCGGTGGCCGACCGGTAGACGCCCGTGTGCACGTGGGGGCCCCCGTCCCCAACGATGATGGCGTAGAACTGGGCAGACGCGGGCCCGTCGTACAGGTCCTGCACGTCGTCAATGCGGGTGGGCCGCAGCGCGGCTGTCGCCGTCCCGTTGCTGTCGCCCGTCATGGCCAACAAACGGGGGGGGAAGAGCGGGAAGGACCGGCAAGGAGGGGAGGGACCGCCAAGGAGAGGGGGTGACCGACGTGGTCGCGGCGACGCACAAGAAGGATGGCAGCGCACGCGACGTGGTGGCTGTGGTGCATTGACCAAGGTGAAGGAATGCTTTACGTCTGGGCGCCAGTCACCACAGTGGCTTTATAGGGCACGGGCGGTCCCTCCCAGAGGACACAGCGAACGGCAAGGGCCAACATCAAAGCGTGCAAATGAGGTGCGAGCTTCGTGGCCCGCCCCGGGTAGGCTGCCGCGAAGACGCTCACGTCTGGCGGGCCAAGCTCCTTGTCATTGACCCGCATTCCAGGGCCCCGGGAGAGGGGGCCCTTCGCATTGCTCTCAGTCGCGCAACGACCCTGCGCCGCACCGTGCGGCGGGCGGCCCGCTATGCGAATGCCCTCTTGCGACCCGAATAAATGCATGGTATCGTAGGGTGCGGCTGGACCGGCGCAAAGACGGGCCCGACGGCTGACGTTCCTGCGCGGCTGATCGATGATTTTGGGAACACGTCAACGGGCGATAGGCAACGCCAACGGGCGACACGGGGGCCCAGCGCAGGGGAGGGACTCGCGCGGACGTGTCTGACCTCGCCCGATCAAACGGACCTGGGCCGGCCACGGGAAGCACCTCCTGCGGCCAAGGACCTGGGAATGGATGAGCACTCTGCTCCATTCAATCGTGGATACGTCGAGTACTCGGGACCCTCTCCACGTGGTGCGTCAGCAGTCAGCATGGCGTTCCCCTCCATTCCTTTCCTGTTTGGCCCCATCAGGTTGGATAGGAAGTACTCCAAAGACTTACACATGGGTGTCGACTTGGGATTCGGGGGCAGCAATTTTCGGTGATCTTGCGCAGCATGATAGCGCGACGAGCAGGATAATGTACAGGGTACACTCCCGCGCTCGATCGGAGGTGCGCTGCAGTGCTGTCGCTGCCCGCGCTGATGGGCAGCCGCCACGTGCGTCGTTCCGACCCCCTGTTCCGTGCTGTCTCCTGCTGGAAGAGAGAGAGCCAGCGGGTCGAGGCGGGAGGGGGGGAGAGAAGCTCCGCCGCGTGATGCGGATGGGCTGCTTCTGCCGCAATGACCTTGCAGCCCCGCCCCGTTACAAACTGACCCGCCCCTGCAAACAGTTGTTTGCGAAGCCGTCCGCGCTCTCCCTTCCTCTTACTTTTTTGTTGTTCCGCTGGCGCGGGTGATCCAGGGACCTTCCCAGGGGTGTGAGCGCCGAGTTGCCCGCTGTAGCGCTGGGGGGAGGGAGGGCGGGAGCTACGACAGCTTGTCAATGTCCACGCCTCTTTGAGAATCCCATCATGGGATCGTGTGTGCGGGTTTGGGATGCGACACGGTGTCGTGTGGTGACACACACAGCCACGGGGTGATCGGCAGGCGCCAGCTGGCGACGCCAGCTCAGCTGCTGATGACCCTTCCCGCCGCCGCCGCTGCTCGTGTCGGCAACTTGGCTTTGACAGGGCGCTGGCGCCTCAGCCGCCGCCACCGACCTTGCCCTGCCGCATGGCTGCGGCCGCAGGCGCACTGCCACGGCGGCAGTCCTCCCCCCCCCCCCCCCCCCCCTTACTGGGTCAGCGGGCAGCGCCGGGGGGGGGGGGGGGGGGGGAGGGGGGGGGTGGTCAACGCTGTGACAGTCCAGGAGCCGACCCCCGGCGGGGGCGCACCCACCGTCTGGTCGTGGTGGATCTCATCATGGGGTGTGTGCTGGACCGTTTGCGCACAGGCCGCGGCGGGGGGTCCCCTGCGGGGTTGGTGGGGCGCCGGGGTCGCGCGAGGACGGGGGGAGGGGCGCCCCCCCGCCCCCTCCACCTGCGTTCTCCCGTGGTGGGCGGGGACACCGCACGGGCCGCGCGCCTGGCCGCTGGCGAGCTCCAAGCGGGGGCGGAGGCCAGGGCGGAGGTGCGCCAGAGCTTTGTTGGGCGCGCACCCCCGGCCGCGGCGGGGGCCGTCGTGGGGCAACTTAAAAGGGGGGTGGCCCAGCACCCATGCCTCCCCAACCACCCCTCCCCCACCCACCACCGACAGCTTTGCGCCGCAGCCGCACCCCCCTCCCTGGCACTCGACCCCCTTCAAGGTACCCGACGTCACGCCTCCGCGGTCCCGCCCGCCTTTTCCATCAACCCCTCAGCAGAGGGCGTGGTTGCCGTGACGCCGGCGTCGCGCGTTCTGCGGGCACCATGGCGTCGGCGCCCCCCCCCTGGACGCTGCGGCTGGCCACCACCGCCTACACCCCCGACCACACGGTGAGCGTGCGGGTGGCCCCCCGGTGGGGTGTTGTCGACGACCGCTTTGGCGTCTACAAGGGCGACGGTGGCTACTGGGAGTTCCTCCTCCCCCGCCCCCGCCCCGGGGAGGCCGCCGAGTTCAAGTTTCTCCTCGACCGGGAGGTGTGGCAGGCCGGCCCCAACTTGGTGGTCACCCCCCCGCCGCCGGGGGGGGGGGCCGTTATATATACCGCCGCCAGCCCCGGTGGGGGCGGCGGCGGGGAGGTGGTGTTTGACCCCTCCACCGCCCTCCCCGACGCCGAGGCCGGGGTGGTGTCCCGCACCTTTTTCGCCCCCACCCTCGACCCGGAGCGGGTGTGGGATGTGGTGGTGGTGGGGTCAGGCGTGGGCGGCGGGGTGGTGGCCGACGCGCTGAGCGACCGGGGGGTGCGGACGCTGGTGCTCGAGGCGGGGTCTTACCTCTTCCCCACCCACATTGCGAACCTGCCCCGTGCCCACCAAGTGGGCGTCTTTGACAAGCACGTGTGGGGGCTGTTCAACCAGCCGCCCTTTCGGCGCAGCCTCTTTACCAACGAGCCTGGTTCGACATATGGCGGGGCGTACGGGTACAACCTGGGCGGCCGCAGCGTCTTTTGGGGCGCCTTTACCCCCCGCATGCGGGCGTGGGAGTATAACGAGCCGGACTCCGAGTGGCCCCCCGCCGTGCGTGACGACCTCCTCTGCCGTGGCTACGTGGAGCGCGCCGAGGCGCTGCTCAAGGTCGGCCCCCCCCGCCCGTCTGACTACCAGCAAGCCGCAAAGGCGCACCTGACAGAGCTCCTGGGCCCCGCCTTTACGGTGGTGGACGCGCCCATGGCGGTGCAGCGGCAGACATCTGAGCTCCGCACCCTCTCCGCGGGCGTCTTTTCCACCGCCGACCTGCTGATGGAGTCGGTGGCCACTTCGGGCCCCGCGGGCTCGGATAACCTGGCCGTCAACCTCCACCACGACGTGACGCGGGTGGAAGTGCCGCCGCCGGGCACTCCCGGAGAGCCCCTTACTGTCCACGCCACTGACCGGCTGGGCTACGTGGACCGCACCTACCGCGCACGGGCGGTGGTGCTGGCGGCGGGCACCCTCGAGTCGCCCAAGATTGGCGCCCTGTCGGCCTTGCCCGACTGCAGCGGCACGCTTGGCCACGGCCTCACGGACCACCCCGTGTGGTTTACCCACTTTGGGGTGGCCCCCGGGGCGCCCCTCTACGCCGACGACGCGTCGGCCAAGGTGGTCATCTACCCCACCGACGCGACGGCCGTGGGGGACCGGTGGAACGCCATCCTGGAGCTGGGCGCAGACTACAACCAAGGGCGGTACGTGGACGAGGACATCCTTGCCGCCCACCGCCGGGAGCGGGATGAGGGGCGGCCCACGCAGCTGTGTGAGCTGGTCTTCTTGGCGTCGTCCCCGCTCGACGAGGGCGGCTTTGTGGCGCCCGCCCCTGGCCGGGAAGACGGGCGCCCCATGCGCGTCCACGCCACGCCCGCCACGCGCAACGTGGACGCGCTGGTGGCAAGCGCCTCGGCGGTGCAGCGGCGGGTTATGGAGTCCCTGCGGGCGACGCCGCTGCCCGGGGAGCCCGCCGGGCTGCCCCTTCAGCGAGCGGGTGTCGGCGGGGTGGCCCACGACGTTGGCACCATGCGCATGGCCGCCAACCCGTCGGGGGGGGTGGTCGACGCGGACCTCCGCGTACACGGCACCGACGGGGTGTACGTGTGTGACCTGTCGGTTTTTCCGTCGTCGCCGGCAGCCAACCCGACGCTGACGCTCGCGGCGCTGGCCACCCGGCTGGGGGACCACCTGGCGGGCCGGTTTGGGGAAAAGGCGACGGCGGGGTGAGGTGGGCGTGACGGCAGAGCTGGAAGCGGGGGGGGGGGCGGGGGGCAGGGAGGCTGAGGCTGCCAGGCCGGTGCCTCTTCTAGCTAGTAGGTGCCAAATGTCGACACGTGCCGGAAATGTCGACCCCCCTGACGGCCCCAAGAAGGCCGACTCTTGAAGGATGTATTTTTCTCCGCTGCTTGCATCCAACAGCACGAGAAGCTCACATGACCTGGGCTTGAGACCTTCCACCAGCAGATGGACGCAGATGTTGTCCACTTGCTGGTCCAGCATCAACACCTGGGGGTCGACGCCCTCCACGCTGTGCTTTTTTCTCTACTTCAAAGTGTATTTCTGACGCCGTCAAATAGCACCCAGGTGGCCCAATGTGCGTGGTCGTGCTACACTCAGCATGATTGATTCGCTCACCATGCACCGCAGACCCAGATTGATCTCAAATCCGGGTGTTTCCATTGGCTTCATGGTCTGGTCGACATTCCCGGAGCAACTCTTACAGTCCGTTGGGCTTCTCTCGCTCGTAGCTCAGAGAGAACAGAAGCACTCAGAAAAAAAACATACACTTCTTACTCGCCTCGGTCTCCTCTACAAGCACGTGTGTTGTGCTTCTCTTGTAGTCCACGGGAACCTTGGATCTCAGCGAGAGTGGTCGACATTTGACACACACTAGCTATAGCCGGGGACGTCTGCCATCGCCTTCCAGGCAGCACGTTCGCGCGCTTCGGCGTGACCTGCTGTGTCAGTTGTGAATAGAGAGGAAAGGTCGGACAGGTGGGTCACGCTCATTGCAAGCAAGCCACCGAGAGAGCCGCACATGTAAAGGAGCGTGGCGACCACACCGCCCGTCTCCTTTCTTTCAGCGGGCCCACGGCGCACTGCCACTGGATAAAGAAGCATACCGATTAAGGATCTTGGGAGGAGCCTGCGGCTGGGGAGCGTGTGATGGGCAGGGTCCGTGAGAGGGGGCGGAGGCCCACAAGTGGGGGAGGGGGGCGCGGGAAGGGGGCGGGTCCGCCCGCGGGCAGCCGGCCCGTGCTCAGCAGAGAGGCGGTGCGGGAGTGGTGGGAGGAGCCCGGGGGGGAGAGAGCGGGGAGCCCCACGGGCAGCCTCGACGGCAGCCCATCCCCCCCGCGAGTCCAGTGGAGGGGCAGTGGGTCGGCGGCAGCCGCGTAACGGCCACAGGGGGAGAGAGAGGGGAGCCCGAGGCGCCTCGGCAGTCTGCTGGCCTGCCAAGCATGGGTCGCCAACTAAAAGGTCCAAGGGCTTGACAGCGCCGACGCAGGCGGCCCGCAGGGTTCCCCCTTGTGCCTCCTCCCTCCTCATGTTTGTGCCTCTACGCCACCTGGCTCCCCCGTGCCGCAGGCGGTTGCCCTTGTGGTACTGTCGCTTAGGTAGATAGCCCTGGCCGCGTGGCATAGCGCTGGCATCGCGCTCGTCACCCGTGTACCTGCTCCTAGGGCAACGGCCACAAGCCGTCCTAGATATACAGGGGGGGCCGGCTGCCCGAGCCTGCTGCTAGCAGGCGCCCCACAAACCCACGCCCCCCCCCCCCTTCCCGACATCCGCCCCGTCTCTCTCCTCAGCTGAGGCTGCAGCCCCTCCCTATGTACGCTGCACGCACGAGAGAGGAAAGCCGCCGCCGGATCTCCTTCTTCCTCCTCACCCCCCACCCCCCTCCCGCTGCCTCTGTCCCCCCCCCCCCTACCTCATACACCCGAGAGTGTCTGCAATCTTCTCGCCGCGGCCACCCTCACGCCCTGCCTGCCTGCCAGCATGGTTGGTCGGTGAGCCCCGAGATCCCCCCCTGCCGCCCCCCCCACTCCCCCTCCCTTTGCCTCACGTGTGGGAGAGAGGGTCAGCACGCGCGGCGTTACCGGAAAAGAAAAGAAGACAGAACAGGGAAGGACGGGGTCTCCCTCGAGACGACCACCCGCCCCCCCAGGCCCTCCCCCCCTCGCGCCATGCGCCCCTGTAAGAGGCAACCCCCCATCCACGATGGGGAGACGGCCGGCGGCTGACGCGGCGGCGGCCCGGCAGCCTTTGCCCCCATCCGCTGGCCTCCCGATACGCCTGCGGGTCTTCTCCAACGGCACACACAGCAAGCTTGGCCGTGGGGACGGGATCACCACAGATGGGTGGGGCGTGGGGGGCGGCGCTCTGGCGGCTGCACCACAGTCCCAACCACGCGGACCGCCAAAGCCGCGTACGCCGCCATCAACGGCGTGGGGCGCGTGCCGCCGTCGGCCGAACCGATCGGGATCACCTAGCTAGAGCGTTGCCTACCGGCCGTCGTCGCCAACGGGTTGAGGGCCACACATGTACAGTACAGTACATTGACCTCATCCTTGCACGGGGGCAACCCGCCGGCGCGGCGGCAGCCTTCCGCGGGTGTTGCAACCCCCCCGGTCCGCCACATCATTCGCACCTCCTAAATGAACAGCTGTCCTCTGACGCTACCGACACCGGTCACCACCAGTACCCCCGGGGTGTATGTATGTAGCGAGGAATAGCTACGCTTACCGACAAGGCCTCTGCCCCTGACCGTACGTGGCCATCAAGGCTGGCGCGCCGTGGTGGCTAGGGTCAGGACACTGGGTAGACCCCGTCCGCTGGGGGGGGCGGGGGGGCACGAACGCGTCGAGTGCGGGGCTGTGACGGCGGGCCGTCCCGCCAAGGCGCGAAGAGAGCAAGGAAAAAGCATGCGCCTCAGCATGGGGCGTGGGCAGGGCGGTGACGGCGCCCGCAGGGGTCGCTTGCGAGGGTAGGGGGTTGTCAGGGTCAAGGCTGGCGAGCCGCAGCACTGACGGCGCGCGCCGAAGCGTCTGCTCCGGCGGCAGGGTGGGCCAGTGACTAGCCACCACAGTCCCGTTGGCGGCAGCGGCCAGCCAACGGCCGCAGGGAAAAGTAAGTACACATGATGCTGTGCGCGGTGGTGGGACGGTCCGCGCGGCTGCGGGGGAGCACCGTGGCGACGCAGCCTTCCGGCTGATGTGGGCCTGCATCGTGCCCGCCGCACGACCGCTTTCCACGCGTAGAGTGGCCGTCGAGCTTGTCTGATTTTTACCCACGCCGGGCGGGGGTCCTTTTTGCCGCACGCTGTCGTGTTGCGGCGCCCCGGGGAAGTCTGGCGTGAGGGGGGGTTGGGGGGATGTCAAAGCAAAGCGGGACCACCCGTCCAACCGCGTCGCCACTCCCCATGCCAGTCGGTTGATGTAGCCGCCGCCGCTTCGGCGCGGAGCGGGGCGGCCATCCAGGCGGCGCGGGGGGAGCCACGACGTCCATCACACGGTGCGGCGGGGGGGAGGTTGTCGGCGCCGGCCTCCGTCAAAGGGTTCGCCCACCGATGCCACTGCCGACAGGCCCCCTCCCCAGTATTGTGGAGCGGGGATCCCAGAGCCCTCCCCCCCCATCATCCACCAAGCCACTCACATTCCGGCCCTGGCAAAGACAGACGGGGTGGTGGTGAGGTGGGGTCAGGTGGATGGAGGTAGTGGGGCGGTGGTCGAGAGAAGGAAAATCTCGTACACAAAGGCGCTTGAACGGAGGGGTCGTCTGTGGGATCAACGAGAGCGCACTCTGCCGAGCCTCGTGTCGGTCTCTGGCCCGTTTCATCGGCGACCACCTCCTCCCCCCGCGCGCTCCCCCCCCGCGCTCCTCCCCCCCCGCCACCCCCCCCTCTCCCACTTCCCCCCTGTGTGTGGGCGCCTCTGTGGGCACCCGCCGCGGGATGGCCTCCCCCCCCCCCCTGGCGGTGGCGGCGCTGCCCATTGCCAGCCGCATCGCCCGCGAGGCGGGCGCCACCATCCGCGCGGCGCTGCCGCGGGGCGGCAGCGGCGGCGGCGGCGGGGGTGGAGGCACCGAGGGCGTCGGCGGCGCGCCCGTGGCGTCGTCCAAGTCCAATTCCACGGACCTGGTCACCGCCACGGACGTGGCGGTGCAGGGGGCAGTCTTTGCCGCCCTCCGCCGCCACTACCCCGACTTTTCCTACATTGGGGAGGAGGACGGCGCCGCCGCCACCCCGCTGGGCGCCAGCCCCACGTGGATCGTGGACCCCATTGACGGGACGGCCAACTTTGTCGCCGGCCTCGCCGACGTGTGCGTGTCGCTGGCGCTGGCCGTCGACCGGCGAGTCATCCTGGGCGTCGTCTACAGCCCCGTGGCTGACGAGCTCTACACCGCCACGGCGGGCGGCGGCGCCGCCCTCAATGGCGTGCGCCTGCCGCCGCCCGTCTGTGACCGACTCGCCGACGGGCTGGTGGTCATGGAGTGGGGCTACGACCGCACCCCGGCGGGGATGGACGCGATGCTCGCCGCCGCGCGGGCGGTGCTGGGCGCCCCCTCCCGCGGGGTGCGGCAGCTGGGCAGTGGCATCCTCGATATGTGTTATGTTGCCGCTGGGCGGGTGGCGGCGGTGTACACGGGCGTTGCGGGGGAGGGGTGGCGCATCTGGGATTACGCGGCGGGAGGGCTGATTGTCGCCGAGGCGGGGGGGGTGGTGGTGGGCCTGGGGGGGGGGGAGTGGGACTGGGTTGGGGGGGGGGGGGGATGGTCGCAGCCGCCCCGGGGGTGGTGGACGAGCTGGTGTGCGTCCTGGCGGCGGCCAAGGCAGGGGAGGCGGGGGGGGGCTGAAAAGCGTTGGGGAAGGATGGCGGAGGGGGTGGGGGGGGGGGGGGGAAGCGAGGCGGTCTCCACGAGCGGCTGTGGACGGTAGTGGGCAGTGTGGGGGGATGTTCTAGCAGGGGCGGCACCCAAGGGGCCCGCCTGTCAATGCGGAGCTGGCGCGCCAGCGGGGTATCGAAAGGGGAAGGGTTGTTCCCATCCCCGTTCCACGTCCCCCGACACCGCCGTCATGCCAACGAGCAGCCGTGGTCATGACGGATTCCTTCTGTCTGGCGCGGTGGTGCGCCCAACGGCGCGCGCGCCATGCATGCCCGACCCTCATCCCGCGTCGCGTTGCTCCCCCGAGGGGTACCTGTCGCCCGCTCGGCAGGCGTCCGCGGCGTGTGCCCCCCGGACCACCCGCTTGCCCGCATGGCGGGCCGCCGCGGGTAGCAGGGCATCCCGCCCGCAGGATCGGAGAGCGGCAGCGGGCCGCCAGACCACCCGCCCCTCTGGCCAGCCGCTATTTCGTTAACTTCAAGGGGTGTGGCGACGTGCGGCGGACGGCGCGAAGCGAGGCCGACGACGCGTGGGGCGCGCCGCACCGCCGGGGAGACCCGCTGCTCTCCCCTCCCCACCCCACCCCACTGCGAAACCGGCCCCCCTGCTCTTCCCTCCCTTCTGTGTTTGCAATGGCCAAGCTGCCTGGCTGGTACGGCGGCCAGCCGTGCTGCCCCCCTCCGCCCCCCGCATGTCTCCCTCTTTGAAGAGCTTTCATTGCAAGGTCAAGGGAATGGCCCGTCCCATCCACACTGCGCTGACAGGGCGAACATGTCCGGGCGCATCGAGTCTGCAGACCAGCTGGCACGCCCACATAAGACCCCTCCTGAGCAGACATCTGGGTTTTCACAAGATTGGGGGTCTCTGATACGTCGTAGACTTTTATGTAAGCCTCAAACTAGCATCTGATTGGAGCTTCCTAACAAAGGGCGGATGCTGTGAATACTTCACAACTTTCAGGTGACCTCAATCTCGTGTGCACGTCTGCCGTCACCCGGCGCTCGATGGCATTTAGAATGTACTGAAGAAAAGGTCCGGACTCTGGTCCAGCAATGAGTCAAGCACGAAAAAATGTTCAAATCTACACACGAATGTTCACTCCAGATCCGAGAAGGAACAAGAAGAATAGCAGGTCATTCGCTCTCTTCCCCCTCCACGCTGCTCACGTCGTACTCGTCACTGGAGCTCGCCCCAGTGCACTCCCGATGATGCTCCGCGATCTATGGGCTGCCAGCTGGACCCACAGAGCACTCAGGGCACACCCAGTGCTCCCCACAATTGCACCCCACCCACCCGCGCCCCCCGCGGCGCGTCTTGCTCGTACAGACGCGGCAGGTGTTGTTCTTCCTCTCCAACAGGCGCTGGTCCTCAGCCTTGTCCTTTTCCGCCCTCCTGCGGAGACGCTCCTCCGCTTGCTGCGCCTTCTCCTCCTCCAGCTTGTCCCGGGCGGCCTGCCGCGCGTACGCCTGAGCAGTCAAGGCAGCGCCAGAGTGGAGAACGGAGCGCTGCACCGACATCGGACCTTTCGAGGTCCCCTTGCGGCTCTTGGTGTTGCGCAGGGTGGTCTCCGAGATGAAGGCACCCGCTGCGCTCTGCGCCACCTCCCGCGCGGAGGCGCCCTCCGCCGCCATGCCGAGGTTGTCCTTGGCCCGCTGCAGCATTGTGGCCGGGCTGAATGGCCAGAGCCCGCACAGCCGGAAGGAGCCAACGATGGCGTCCGACGTGAAGGCCTTCACCTCCGCCGTGTAGGCGGCCAGCAGCAGCGAGTCGCGCGCGTTGGTTGACGACAAAACGCAGTCCATGATGCCCTGCTCGTTGGTCCGCGTAGTGTGCCCCTTAAATCGAGGCGAAAGCGTAGGCGTCGAGCGGCTGGTTGAAGTGGGAGGAGTTGGGCGTCAAGCAGAAAGGAATACCGCCCTTGCCATGCACTGCTCAATCACTTGCGCCTGCCTGTGGGCACCCAACTGCTCACCAAACAAAAGTGCGTCACGCCCAGGGTTGCGGACGGCGCACTCGGTGCAGAAATGGTCCATCACCACACCGAAAGTCTCCCCGACCAAGAACCCCTTGTCGCTCCGACAATAATAACGAGGCCGTGCACGCCTGTTGACTCGAGGGGCCTCTCTTAAAGTAAAAAAGACATCAGCCGGACGGCTCTCATCAAAGCTCGCCTTCAAAACGTACACACTGAAATGTACCTTCCCATCAGCCGAGATGAAAGTCAGCAGGGATGCCACGGTGTTCCGGCGAGTCGACACGGCGTTGGGGAACTCCTTGTTGCGCGTCTCAATCCGCTTGGCGACCAGGTTGCCGCTGTGCTGCACGATTCGCGTCTCATCGTAGTTGAAGACGCAGTCGGGTGAAAAATGGTGGCGGTCCAAAAACACGCGTAGCTCCAGGCAGAAGCACTGTACTCCAAAGTACACTTGTGGCCCACACTTGTGGCCCAGCGCGCTTGTCTGCCAGGGTTTCGCACGCCCGTAGTGACAGGTGGGCGCGATGTCGCGCCAGCCACCGGTTTACCCACTCGCGGGAGACGGTCGCCCCAAGGCGGTTGTTGCCTAGCGCCTGCAGCTCGGGCAAGGAGAGGGGGAGGTTGCTGATGCTGAAGGCCTGGGCGACGCCCACCAGCAACTGCTCCTGCTCCTTCGACTGCACAGCGTTGCCGTGGGCAGAATCGGCATCGGTCCGGCGGCAGCTGTAGGCGGTGGCCAACGCCGGCCCTTGCAGGCCGGTGTCCGCCGCGACGGTAGCCACCGCCGCCTTGAGGGTGTTACCGGCAGCAACAAGCGCCTGTAAGCGGGGGGTAGCCTCAAGGGGAGTCATATTGCGGCTACGGGGGGAGCAAGAGTGCGTGGGAAGGTTCGACAGCTGACCCGATCTCGGATGGGCGGGTGAACATTTCTGTGTAGATATGAACATTTTCGTGCTTGACTCAATGGAACTTCCGAGGTCCGTGTGGCACTCTTCGATCTTCGCTGCTCCCGTTTACATCTTGCTGCGCGAAGCTACACCTCATCCCCCCCTCGCCCAGTCGTTCGCGACCTGCTCTGCTGACCGAGGCCCCCACCACAGACGCCCGATTCTCCAAGTGCGACGTCCTCCCGGGGAACGCGGCTGGACCGCTGCCTTTTCTCCCCTGTCGCCGGGTGGAAACCGTGGGTGCATGGACCACCTCCCACCCCCCACCCCCCGCATCCCCCCCTCTCCACACCCCCTCACCCACCCGCAGTCGCGGTGCGAAGCTGCCGCGGCTGGAGTTCGGCTCGCAGCCCCTCGCCACCGTCGTTACCGCCGTGGGAGGGAGCAACGCCCATTGGCCCCGCCTGAGTGCGGTGAATGACTACGGTGGCTGACGGACGAACAATTGCACACCTCCTTCTCTCTAAGTGCTCCGATCTTTGTCGTCCGCCAGCGGGGGGACCGCTCCCCACTCCATCAAGTACATCCATCTGCTGTGCTGGTTGGCGGCGTGGTCGCCCCCCCCACGTCCTATCATTCATGAAACTGCCACGCCGCGGCCGTAACGTAAGTCGTTACGCACCCCCCTGTCGCCTACCCATCCCCGTGCAGCCAAGGTGATTCCTCTAACTGAGCGTGGACACGTCGTCCGTCTGTGTCTGACAACTTTGCTGCTCCCGTGGGCAGGTCGCAGCACACCATCATTGCGATTTGGCATGCCATTTTGCTGCCGCACAAGGGCAGCTGTACTACCTTCCTCCTTTTCATCCAAGACATGGGCGAACTACCGCTCCTTACTGGCTGACGTTCAAGACGACGATGCTACCCCGCCCCATGCGATGTGATCTGTCGTTTCACTTTACCGTCGCCATGGGCGAGTGTACCGTTACCCGCCCACCTGGTGACTCACGACATGTGTCGATGAGGCCGGTGGCTGCGTCGCCATCCCCCCCCAATCTCTTTTGTTTCCCGCAGGTGTTCCCCGACAACGACCTGCAGCATCACGCTCTCTTGTGTTAAGTACCGCCAAATGCTGCCTGCCTCCTCGACACGCAATAGTCGTGTAGGTGTGGCGGGCGCCAGCATGGTTGCCCCCCCACGTTGTTCTTTTATGGATGCCTCTGGTCTGCCGCCGCGGTAACGCGCTCCACCCCTGCGCGCCTGCCAAGTGCCAAGACCTGCAGCCCACGGACGTCGCCAATTCCGGAGCGTGACCACGTGGCTGGCAGCTGTGTCGTCGTCCCCCGGGCCCATTTTTTTTTTGCCATGCCGCTGGCCTGCGGCGGCGCCCGCGTGCACCTACCACTCTGCCCGCGAGCGGGTTAGGCAGGCTCGGCTTGGCTGGAAACGCCAGCAACGTGTTAAGGTGGCGGAGGGTTGCGTGCCCGCTACCCCCCGACGTTTTTTTTTGTTCCGCGGCTGGCCTGGCGAGGCAATTGCCAGCTTTATCCCTCCCACCCGCCTGAGTGCCGCAAACTAAAATCTGCTGGCGTCGTCATCCACGTAAGGTTTCCTTGTGGTGCCTTGTGATACCCTGTGGCGGTCGGCTCTGTCGCCTTCCCCACGACTGCGTTTAATCCTGCCACCGGCCTGTCGCGACGCCGGCGTGCACCAACCGCCTTCCCACAGAGCAGGTGCAGCGTCGTCAACTGGGCGGTCATCACAAGACTTGTCAGTGCCGCGAGGGCCTTTATGGCTGCTGCGACCCACTTTTGTTCTGCGCATGGCTGACCTCGCACGTAGAGTGCACGCTCCATCCCTCCCTTCCAGCGTGGGTCCAAGAGCTGCTGCGTATCCTCGTTTCTATCAAAGTAACGCCACCCTATGGCGGGCGGCTGCGTCACCGTCCCCCCCCCGTTTCTTTTTTTGCGTTCCCGCTGGCCTGCCTCGCCGACCGCGGCAGCCAACCACCCCCCCCCCGCCGGAGAGCGGCAGTATCTTTCCCGCAAGGCTGGCCATCCCAGAAGCGTGCTGCTCAGGTCAGTGGCTGCGCCGCTGCCTCCCTTCAATTCTTGCCTTGCCGCCGGCCTGCCACGGCACCCACCCGCATCAACGCCCCCCCCTTAACTAAGCGCCGCTAACTGCTGCCTGCCCACCTGGACTTTGAAGGAACCTGCCAAAGTCGTGGGCGCCGGCCCGGTGGCCTTCGCGAGATCTTGTTCTGTGAGCACTACCGATCTACCTCAGAGACGACGCGCACCGTTCGCGCCCACCCGGCCAAGTACGGCGAAAGGCTTCCAGTCCGAACGGGCTTCAAAGAAGCATTCCGCTGGAGTGGGTTGCTGCGTAGCCGTCTCTCGCCCTGTTAGTTCTTTCGCTGTGTGCTTGCCTGCCGATGCGCGGCGGAGTCAGCTCTCTGCCTCACGCACGCCCGCCCAGCTCAGCTTACCGCTGTCACTGCGAGATGACCACTGGGAGGGTTTGTCATTGTGTGTGGCAGAGGCTTCACCCCTGGCCGTTGTCGCCTGGCCTGCTACTCTGCATCCGCCATGGGCGGGAGCACCGGTCCCCCGAAATCCATTGAACAAGCTCAGCAGCGCTCTGGTACCCCTACATATGCTGGTACGAACATGCTGTCCCAGCGCGGCGTTGCCAGTTGGTCACCACATTCTTTACGTCCTTTGCGCGCCGTTGTGCGCCCGCTAAGAGGGCTCCGAGCGCCCTCACACTTCTGCCCACAGCTGGCAATCGGCTTCCCCCGCGTTTGTCAGAGCGAAGGGCGCTCTGTAGGGCATCTCAGGTGCGGTGCACCCTGTGGCAGAACTGGCCTCACGCAGGGGGGCAGAGCGCGCCATACTGGGACGGGGGACAACTGGTCTGACCCGTTCCTCCCTTTGCATTTGATCCCAAATTTCCCGAAGTCCGGGATACTTTGCTTGACAGTAAATCCAACAAGGATTTGACGGTTTTCTGCATTTTATCGTCTTGGATTTTTGTGTGGCCCGGTGGGCAGGTGCTGGGATGGGAGATATTGAGGGGCGAGATTCTGAGAGGACTCTGGGGGGATAAGGGGAGGGACAGCGGGGCTTGGCCTCGCTTCCCCGTCCCGACCAAGAAACTGTTGGCCCACACACCATCTTCTTGTTTGCTAATGGGGGGATTGCCCCACAACAGAGTCAGCGTGTGTGCGACTTGCACTTCTTCCTGCTCCCCCGACACGGGAGGCAGCCCTTGTGCATCACCCCAACTTGGGTGCCGGGTGCGCGAGCGGTTTTTGCCAAACAACCCCGCGCCGCTCAGTCTTGGAGCTCTCGCTGGCATCTGCTTCGGACTGGGGGACTCTCACTCTCGTCCACCCGTGCCCTGAATATGGCCTATGGCGCGTTCCCATCATGTACGCGAAAGGGTGCTGCCTTTGTAAGTAGGATGGGTCCGATTTTCTTTTTGTTGACATTAAGCCTACCTTAACGACAGCGCCGTGCCCGCATCCATTTCATCCTCTCCATCATCGTCTTCCATAGGTGCATCCACTACAGCGGCGCCTTTGGTCAATCGCGCTTGATGCGCGCGAATCACAATTGATGCTTTGGTTACGCAGCCCGTTGCCCAAGCCCTCATCTCTGCGAGCTCCTTCTCTTATCCCGTTGTTGTCTCTCTTGCGGTGTCCTTGTTCACGCGTAAGCGCTTTTCATCAGGTTGCACGGCGTTGTGCGCTCCAGTTGATGAGTGCCGGTGCTGCCCATTGCCCAGGGCCACGTCTGCCGCAGGCTGCCGCTCCATAGCAGCGCGGCGCACAAACTGTAAACATGTACCCAGAAATGAGTCGGCTGTACAGTCGGCGACCGTGTGGTTGAACCACCCATGCCACGCCTCGAGAGCCTGTTCCCCGTACGAGCCTAGGGACCCGAACCGTTTCAAAAACGCCGGCGCGTGATGGGCCAGGGCGTGGGGCTTGGGCGTCACGCTGAGCCAGGGAAATGCTTCCTGGAGCGGAGGCACCAGCCCCACAGCGCCGCGGGCAAAGGCGACCAGCTCAGCCGCAGGAAGTTCCTGGGACCGATTCAGAATGGACGCCAATGGGCACCCCTGCCTCCAAGCGTCGCTCACCGCCTGCATTCGAGTGGTAGACAAGAACGGACGCAGGGCAGCGCGCACGACAGCTGATCGGAGCCGAATACGGTAGCACGCCCGGCCCTCAAATCCACCGCCTAGGTCTGGGACTGGTCTCACTCAGACGTCCTCCAATAAGGCAGCCCCGACTGCAATCGCGGCAGCGAGTGCTGACTCGGGGCCCTGCTCGAGGAGTACAGCGTCATGGCTCAGCCGCAGCAGCGCGTGGATTATCCCAAAAGAAAAAGTGGTGAGATGCAATGGCGCCACTACAATATGCGACGGATAAAAATCGAGCAGCGGCAGGCTTCGATGGAGAGGTGCTTGGATGGCGATAGAGGTCGAGCAAGGCTGTGGTTTCCTTGGTTTGCACAGGCTTCAATCATCTTTTGGAGATGGTTCGCAGTTGCGCTGGTCGTACCGCTGCCGCCTGTAGGTGGCCGTGGTCTGCCGCTAGGTCTGCGTTGACAGCACTCGCACGGGAGACGGCCGAGCACCAGACACACGGCATCCGGGCGGTGGGGCCTTGATGCCCCCAAAAAGGAATACAAAAAAGCCAAGTCGCCAGTAAAGAGGAGCCTCATCGCGGGGAGAGTTCCATCAATCACAATGCCGTTCTCCAAAAGCTCTGGGACGTCACCCATCCAAGGTTCCAGCATCGCTTGAAGCTCATCATTGCTGTCGTCTGCGCACGGCATGGCTGTAAGCATCACAGAATTGCCGCGCGACATCGGCCGCTTCTGGTTGAGTGTTGTTAAAACCAGCTTAGCCGTGGCAGTGCCGCGCCCACCCTTGTCCATACCGAGGCACACGTGGACGTCAGCCGTCGAGTCCAATTGTAGCTCGTTCGGAAGCTCGGGTGTGGGTCGAAAGTGAGTTGTGTATGCCACTGGCGCCCCGTCTTCACCACGCACATAGCACTCCACAAATTCGCTGCTGGCCTGCAGCTCCTCCAATAAGCTGGTCAGGTCGCAGCGCATGCTCACGAGGCGTGCGCCGCGGGAGTCAACCTAAACCTGCCGCCCCTGCTCACTGCTCAACGCTGCCAACTCACGGCGCAGCTCCTCGCGTGTCACGATCCCGCTAGATCTCCCACCCCACGCCCGCCGCAGGCTTGCCCCACCTAGGAAGGAACACCATGGGTGGCAGGGGAGTGTGGCATAGTACATAATCACCGATTGGCTTACCTAAAACGGTAGGTACTCGTAATGAGATGGGGACAAAAACCCCAAATCTGGCCCGAGATGTCAGGGATTTCACCCGGTTGCCTATTGGTTTGAGCGCGCCATTCCGCTTAGTTCTCAAGGGCCCGGGTTCGATTCCGACTATCCGATATGTACTTTTTCGTTATTCCACAGGGAGCCACGAGACGTTTCGCTAGGGGGAGGTCCAATCGACGGCATCGGCTGCGCCGACGCCGTACACGACGATGGGGTCCAGCGAGAGACGGCAACGTCCGCCAATCCACGAAAGAGTTGCAAATGCGGTTAATTGAAGGTCGAGTAGGAGGGAGCGCGGTGTGGGAGGGGGGCAGCGGCTGCGCCCGTGCGGAAGGGCACTTGGGCAGAGGTCTTGGTGCTTAGCAAATCCAGCGCAGAAGGTGATGACCGAACGTGTTGAATAGACGGTGTCTTGTCCCCACCGGTCACTGCCACGTCGACAGGGTTTGCGCTATCCCGCTCCAGTTGCCTCAGAGCTGAAGTACGGCATCCACCGCACACCTGTCTTCGCTTACTCCATGGCAGTCTCTCTGTGGTCGCGTCTGGACCCGTCCACAATAAGTGGAGGATGGAAGATTGAGGAGCGTACTTAGCAGGTGCATCAGCTGACCCGGTGTGACGAGTTGACTCGCAGGGTGAGACTGCTTGCGGCCGCTTCTTGGCAGGAGCTCGTGCTTGCACACCAGAGCGGTTGCACGTCCCCACAGCAATCCCCGACGAGTGCACGTAGCGGTGCTGGGTGTTGCCGCTCTTCCTCAAGCGTGCGGCGACCTTGTGTGCGCTCTGCTCGACAGCGTGCCCACCAAGGGAGCTCACGTACTCATCCACAGCGCGCGTGGGGTACAAAAAGGCCTCCCCACACGGCTAACAGACAAAAGTGAGGGGCTTTCCTGGGCGTGGGGTCACAACTTGGTTTACAGAGCTCATCAGAACGTCCAGAGCGCTGCGATGGGAAATATATGACAGGCGGTGATCATCGAGAGCGCGCTCAAAGGTCAGCTCCGTGTGTTCGATTACCCCCTGAGGCACGCGCTATACAAGAAAAATGTATCCCACAGCAGTGAGCGCGCAACGGTACGCCGGCCACGCCAGTACTCTCGCTCATAGAAAATGAGAAGAAACTCACGTTGCTTCACGCGTGTTAACGATGGGATGGGCGTTTGTCCCATCGCTCCGACGTACCTTGAATCGCCGTGTTGGCCAAAGATCCTTGAGTCATCCATTGTTCTGGTACAAAGAAGGGAAATCGGCTGAAGGGGTACAGCAGGGGTAGGCGGCGACGGTGTAGTTGCAGTAGCAGGAGTCGGGTCCCTTCTCAGAGCAGGTGGAGCGGTGTGGCTAGAATGCGGTGCGCGGAGGGCGTGCGCCACCAGATCATCAGGTCAAACAGACAAACTAAGTGGAAAAAACTTTCGAAACAGATGCAATACAGTTATTTATTCCCACACAAGATTCAAGCCAGCAGACCGTGCTTAGCTGGCCGTGGCTGGGAGGGGGAAGGCGCTGCACGTATGCAGCACCCCCAGCTGGTGTGCATATGTAGCTGCGGTGCAGTCGCATGTATTAACCTTTGAAACACCGGTCTTCGTGTCCGGATGAAAGGACAAGGCTAAAGATGTACAATCAGTATCCGCTTATATTGCACCCTTGGGCACTTTGTAGCCCCTGTTCCAGTCAAACTCTTTGGCCTAAGAACCTCGATTGCCTGGCGTTCGTGCTCTTTTTGACTGGGAAAGGACTGTTCATGGTCTCTCGATCGCAGGCTTCTGAGGTCGAACTGGACTGTACGCCAGTGGTCGATTGCTCAAGGCAGCGTCCAACTACGGACTTGAAATCACCACCTCTCGACCTCTCCATCTATCGAGCCATTCGACTTCATCTGACTTGGCGAGATCCCTGCACCGCCTCCACCTCCCCCCCCTCTCTTGCACCCCAGCATTGCCCCAGTTCCAGAGGATTGGGTTCGCACATCCGTGCACAGGCGGCGAAAAAAGGGAAAAATGGCAAGTCATTCATTGTCGCTGTCATCACTAGACCCAGCATTGCATTCCATGTCCGCATTGTCTGCCCCCCCCTCGCTCTTAAGCACAACCGCGTCGGCAGTTGCAGCCCTCACGCACTCGTCATCTTCCCTCATCAACCAACTCTGCACGGCTGTCTCTCTTGCAGGCATTGTGGTGTTGCCAAACGCACTCTCTCCAAAGCGACAACCCGCCATCATTGATACAATAGAAGAGCGTCCGAGCCCAGCGACCGCGATGTTGCGCGGTAGTCCCCGTGCATTACAGTCTCGTCCATTGAATGGGCGTCTGGTAAAATGGTAGACTTGGCCCAACAGTGGGTCATGGTTGATGGCTCCACCGCATCCCACTCCTCCTTCACAATCTCTGACGCGTCTTGCAGATGAGCAGCGCGTAAAGATTTCCACCCTCATCCCATGCCTCATACCTGAGTCATATTATCTGGGACCCCTCCTTTCAGATCCTGCCGAACCCACTCCTGGCAACATGGATCTTTTTGTGGCAGTATTGACCCCCAGGTAGGGGGGCAGCACGTGCCATGCAAGGGGCGGCAGGCCCGTAGCCTGACCCGTTCCTCCCCGTGCATTTGGGTCCATATTCCCTAAGTTTGGGATAGTTAGCTTTGTAGTAAATCCAACAAGGATTTGCGGGTTTTCTGCATTCATCGTCTTGAATTTTCGTGCGGCCCGGTGGGCAGGTGCAGGGGTGGGAGATTCTGAGTGGCGAGATTCTGAGGGGACCCTAGGGGGATAAGGGGAGGGACAGCTGGGCTTGGCCTTGCTTCCCCGTCCCGACCAAAAAACTGTTGGCCCACACACCATCTTCTTGTTTGATAGTGGGGGGATTGCCCCACAACAGAGTCAGCGTGTGTGCGACTTGCACTTCTTCCTGCTCACCCGACACGGGAGGCAGCCCTTGCGCACCGCCCCAACTTAGGTGTCGCGTGTGCGAGTGGTTTTTGCCACATTTGGTGGAGCAGCAGGGGACAGAGGTAAACTTTACCTCCGGGTGCACCCGGGTGTAGGGGGCCCTCTGTCTCAGAGGAACGGTGGACTTGGACCGTGTCATACGGATCGTTAGCCAACATGGCCGGTTCGGACCCCCCGTCGTCCGGGGAGTACACGGGTGACGCACGCACTTCAGTGCCTTTGAATACTGGTGAGACACAGGTAGGTGTACCTGGGGTCGCAGAGGGACTAGAGGTCCCCCAAGCCAGTAGGTCTGGAAGTGCGGGCGGGCAACAGGCCACCCCGACTCAGTCGGGAGTTCATTCGGGTGACCCTTCTGATGTTGGTGGGCTGAAGTCTGGCCACCGTGTGGTACACGTAACGGGAACGTCCCAAGGGGTGAGGACTGTCCCCGCGGGTTCCACTCGAGTTGGAGCCAACTTTGGCTTGGAGCCGTCGCCAACTAGGCTTTCGGAGGACGGCGGACCTCCGTTGGTCGGCGATGGGCTCGCGCCCATGCCCCCGGTTGAGACCCCTGAGGATCGTGGTTACCCCTCAGGTGGACTCCCGGAGACGGACCGAGACTCAACTGGAGTCGATAATCCACTCCTCGCGGAAACTGTCCGTCGGGAGGCGACCAATGTGTTGCGGCAGACTTTGCCGGACCTGGTGGTCACGATGACAAATACCATTCTGAATCAGATTGTGGCGAGTTTGCCAGATGGTCTCAATGTCCAGACCGGATTGGGGCTTTCGAGCCCACAGACGCAGGGGGAATCCCTCCCTATGCCTGTCTCGGGTCGCCCCGCACAGGGGGCGACCCCTGTCACTCCCAACGAGGGAGTTATACCATTCTCGGTCGGGCGTACGCCCTTCACGGGGGAGTTCCCCTCGGAAACACCGGTGGCTACACCAAGCTCGCCGCGGCAGACGACAGGCACTGCGGGTAAACTCACCCCATTGCCCCAGCGGCTTTTCCCTCAACGTGAGGTGCCGCCCAAGATCCAGGTAGCCAACACGGTCTACCAGAGGATCTTTGACTGTGAGACCTACGCCCTCCACATCAAGTCGGTGGCGTACGGTCCTATTCAAGCCCGAGCCATGGGCCCTGCCAAGAAGAATGCACTTCACTCTTTTGGGCTCCAGAGTGGGATAGAACTCCCCCCCTCCGTGTCTTTGAGTTTCTACGTCGTTTCACAAACGCCTGTGACGACAATGCCATAAGTGAAGGCATGGCTTTCTATATGCTACAGGAGTTTACCAAGGGCGACCTCCGGACAGAACTTATGTCCGTCATGCCCAGTTCCTCAAGTGGAGGCGCTGGTCAGGTGACGTCCTATTTGGAGCTCCTCAACTGGTTGTTGGGAGCCATGGTGGATGAAGCAGCGTTGGCTTCTCAAGTCGAGGAGCTTACGCAAGCTCACCAGGAAGAGACTGACGACGAGTTGTCCTTTGCGGAGCGGATTTGTAAGCTCAACAATCTTTGTGGCTTTCTTCATCCACAAGCTATGGTGAAGAGTCGGTTTGTGGAGGGACTCCATTGGTCAGTCCGTATGGAGACCCGGGAGCATAATACTGCCCGGGCGACACTGGCCGAGTTGGCTAGGTTCGCCTACCGCAGAGGTGAGGCCTTCCGCAAGTTGCGGGAGGAACAACGCCAGAAGCGTCAGGCCGAGTTGGCCAAGGAACGAGAGGAGGCGCGCCAGGCCAGAGAGCTACGAGAGGCACGCCGAATCCGCAAGGAGAGGGTAGTAGCTGCCGTGGGAACTTCCCAGGGTACCTCATCTACTCCCCAAGTCGGAAGGACTCCTCCGAGAACTGACCATCGGTGTTGTAACTGCAACTCCGATGGCCACTGGGCATATGATTGCCCTATGTTGAGTAAACGCATTCAACAACTCGTTAAGAATTCGAGTAAGAAGTCGGCTACGAACGAAGTACGCTCACGCCGCGAGGGTGGACCTCGACCGGTAGTGGCGGTCGCCACACCCTCGGCGGAGGGGGCGGACACGTCGTCCTCGGACTCGTCGTCTTCCCCTTCGCCCTCGGATTCCGACGCCAAGTCGGCGGGAAACGAATGACCTTTGGAGCTGGCCGTCCTAAGCTGACAACGGCAGCCGCGGCCAAGTGGGTCAAGAGGACGAACCAACCCTGCCGGATACTGCGGCGACCTAAGGGAGTCCGCCCACCTCGGGTAGGACTCCCCAAGAACGTAAACCCACGTCGGGTCATCGCGGTGCTGACGGGTGAGAACTTCCAGGTGGCTGGACGGGTGCAACCAGCCCCCGGCCGTGCATGCTGTGCCCATATCGTACTTGATACCGGGTCAGGAGCCTCCTTGATACGCAAGTCGCTATAACCAAAGGAGATGAAGCTCCAACGCTGGAGGTCTAAGGCCGACCATTTGATTGACATCAATGGTGGGGTACTTCCCATTGTTGGTGCCGTGACCCTACCAACTAGGTTGGGAACCCATGAGGTCGACGTGACCTATGGAGTAGTCGAGAATATATCGGTACCCCTGCTTCTGGGTACCCCTTATGTTGTAACACAAGTGCCTCTGATTTGTGGCCCTGAGTATTGGGTCAAGTTGATAAATGGGGAGACCATCCCCATCCTTGGTAAGGGAAAGTCTGTGGCTCCTGTGACAGTCTCACAGTCGAAGCCTGTTTGCTCCGTGAGAGAAGGGTTTACTGCTACTCTGCGTTTAGCCCGCAAGGTCACGTTGCCCCCCAACTCGGTGGCGCACGTTGACGTTGTAACTGATTATACGGGGAACGGGTTGGTGTACCCTCACCGCCGTCTTGCTCGCAAGCACCAAGTGCATGTTGCCCTTGGCACGATGGACTCCAAAGCTGGAGTCCCGTGGAGGGTTCAGGTGATGAACCTGAGCTCTTCGCCCAAGTACTTCAAGTCGGGAGCCAAGTTCGGCTATATCGACCAACATGAGGGACCAGTAGTAGCGGTCACCCTCAACGCGGGCGCGAGTAGCGACCCGACGTCCGGAAAGGAGAAGCATCAAGCCAAGTCGGCCGCCTCTCCTCGGCCTCATGTGAACATGGAGAATGTCCCACCCAGGTTGAGGGTTCAAGTTGAACGCCTCATGGACCAATATCACAAGTTGTGGGATGGTCAGTTGGGACTCATGAGAGCCACCCAACACCGGATCGAGTTGAAACCCGGTGCACCCCCTATACACCAACAACCGTACAGGGGAGGGCCCCGTTCAAGGGCCCTTTTCAAGGAGCAAGTCGCTCGCATGGAGGCTCTCGATGTGATTGAGGCCAGCAACGCCGAGTGGGCGAGTCCGGTGGTCATTGTCCCCAAAGTTGATGGGACCCCACGGTTTTGTATCGACTACCGTAAGCTCAACGAGAGCACGGTGAAGCACAGTTATTTCCTACCCAGGATGGACGACTGTCTGGACTCTCTGGGGGAGGCAAACGTGTTCTCTACCCTAGACTGTAACGCGGGGTATTGGAAAATTCCCATTGCCCCGGAAGACAGGCATAAAACTACCTTTACCTGTCACTGTGGTACCTACCAGTGCAAACGACTACCGTTTGGACTGTGCAACGCGCCGGCAACTTTCCAGCGCGCCATGGACATGAATCTGGCCGGAGTACGGTGGCAGATCTGTCTTAAGTACTTAGACGATATCATTGTGCTCTCCCGAAGTCCGGAGGAGCAGAATGGCCATCTTGGCCAGGTGTTCAAGCTACTTGCTGACGCCGGTGTGTCACTGAAGGCGAGCAAGTGCCGCCTCTTCACTCAGGAGGTGGAATACTTGGGACATGTTGTCCGTCCGGGGCGCCTCAGTGTCAACCAGAAGAACTTGAGGGCCATCCGTAAGGCTCAGTACCCCCGGACCCAGACCCAGATGAGGAGCTTCCTCGGGATGTGTAACGTGTACCGACGTTTCACCAAGGGCTTCGCCAAGGTGGCGAAGCCGCTGAATGGGCTAGTTAGCTCGACGCTACCGAAGAACCTGCCTCCCCCATGTCGGGTGGAGCAGGAATCCTTTGAGATTCTTCGTGACCTACTGCTGAACCCCCCTATCTTGGCTATTCCCAGGTTGAGAGGCCACTACATCTTAGACGCGGATGCTAGCTACGACCAACTTGGTTGTGTGTTTCTTCAGCAGCAGCCGGACAAGGAATACTTGCCGGTAGGATACTTCAGCAAGGGGCTGAACTCGGCTGGGAAGAACTATGGAGTCACCGCGTTGGAAGGACTCGCAGTGGTATGGGCGGTGACGTCACTTCGTCACTACCTAGAGGGTGAGAAGTTCCTCATCCGCTGTGACCACCGCGCGTTGCAGTTCATCTTCAAGACGGATTGCACGAACACCCGCCTCAACAGGTGGAGGGTGCGACTGGCACCCTTCAACTTTGATACTGAGTACCGACCTGGCAGGCAACATGCCCTTGCCTCCGGCCTTTCTCGGGTACCTACCGAGGGGCTGGACACTTACTCAGTCGACGATGACATCCCCATCGTGGGGGTAGTCACGCGCTCGGGTCAGGCGTTGGACCCTGAGGCGCCAGGGAACAAGAAGTACTTGCCCCTGTCCCTGGACGAGGTGGTGAAGGCCCAGGCCGAGGACTCCTCCTGCAAGTCGCAGAGGGATACGCTGGATACGGTGGCGGAGACGCGGTTCTTCATCGGAGACGATGGGCTCCTCTTGAGGAGGGGGGTAATTCAGGGGACCGAACAACTTGTCGTCCCCGCATCCCTCAAGAGCAGTATTCTTGAGAGGGAGCATAACGCTCCCACAGGTGGACACCTGGGGTCTAGTAAACTGTACCAGACCCTGAGGACCAGGTACTACTGGCCGTCCATGGTGGTGGACATCTACAGTTGGGTGGCTGCCTGCACAAGTTGTGCGCAGAACCGTCTGATGGAACGGCGGCCCACTACGGCTATGTTACTGTTCCCGGCCAAGGAGCCCTTTGCCGCGTTGGCAATGGACATCCTTGGGCCCCTGCCAGTTACCGAGGAGGGCAACCAGTACCTCCAGGTCATCTGCGATTGCTTCACGAAACTTACGCGAGCGATCCCTCTGGCAGAGATCACGGCCATGTCGGTCGTGTCAGCCTTCCTTGATCACTGGGTTGCCGCGTATGGCATCCCGGACAGTACACTATCGGACAATGGACCGCAATTTGCGTCCGTACTGTTTCAGGGAGTGCTGGATATGTTGGGGGTTCAGGCAAACTATGCCACCCCCTACCACCCACAAACTAATGGGCAGGTGGAGCGCTTCAACAAAACTAATGTTCGGCAGCTGCGCCACTATGTGAGTGAGCACGTGAAAACGTGGGACCATTACATTTTTATTCTTACGACTGCCTACAATTCGCAGGTTCACTCATCTACCGGGGAAGTACCCCTCGCTTTTGTGACCCCTTGTCGCGTGCGGTCTATTGCCGTGCGGCGGCCGCTCCCAATTAGGGAGGCCGATGGCAGTGCACCTACTCCCACTGAGAGTAAGGCGGAGTTCGCTGCTAGGCTCGAAAAACTCATCCCTAAAGTCAGGGCTGAGATGGACGAAGCGCAAAAGCGCTACAAGCGTACTTTTGACAAAAAGGTGCGTAACGCCAAGCACGTCCCCGAGCAGGGTGACTGCGTACTGGCTCACTCACACACCCCAACTAGGGGTAAGTTGGTGTTCCAGACGAAGGGGCCATACCAGGTCCTTCGTACAGATGGACGGCGGTTCACCATCGAAAGTGACGATGGGGTCCGCACAGTAAACGGACAGGACGTGGTAAACGTTGCACCACCTCCTGCAGGCGACCCAGCTTGGGCGCGTGCGCTGCAAGCGTGGCGCCTGCCCTCGCTACCTGCGGCCAAACAGGGCCCGCAGGAGTACGTGTTCGATAAGTTCATCGACCACGGGTGGGATGAGGACACTAACCGCCCCATGTTGAGGGTGCGTTGGTTCGGCTATAAGGCCAAGGATGATACGTGGGAATACGTGGAGGACCTTCCCGCTGAGAAGGTCCGGGCATACTGCGCCCGGAATGATATCGACCCCACTTGCCCTCCTTCAACGTGAGGGAAGGCCAAGTGACAGTGCCAAGAGAGTGCTTCAAGTCGAAGTGGTACGCAGAGTGGCTTTTAACTACAGCCCTAACCCTCACACTCTCACAACATAGGCAGCTGCCAACTAAGCACGCATGCTAGACTCTCCGACACCACGGCCCTCGCCCTCACGTGGAGGCGAGCGGCGAGACCCACGCCGATAACGTTCCCCACCCGTCGGCGGGGGCGGCGGCTCCAAGTCGGAACCGTCGCGCCCCTCACGGTCGCGCAAGTGGCGACGACCGCGGCTTCTCTTCTGCTTGGTCTTGCGCGCAAGTTGGCGACGCAGACGCCGGACCGACTCCGTCTCCGACGGGGTAGAGGACTCCAAGACGGAATAAGACAACTCGTCTTCCGACACGGAGGGAGAGCTCTGCGAGTGACGGCGACGACGGCGAGGAGGCGAGTATGCCCGGCTCGCCCGACGCTTGCCACGCCCAAGTGGGGCTGGCTGGGGCACAATTGACCCAATACGAGCCAACTCGGTCGTCATACACCCCGCTACCGACTCGCAACTCGCGGTCGCCACAGCAGTACGAGCGCGCTCCTCAAGCTGAGGAGTCTCGGAGACTTGAAGGGTTGCAGTCGACGCGGCCAACCTAGAAATGGTGCGCACCAACGGGGTGATCATCATTTCGGAGGTCAAGGGCGTGGCCGGCAATACCAACTTGGGATAGACCATCAGGAGGGTGGCCCCCAAGTTGGGGGACACCGGGGTGGACGACTCAACGGCAGCGCTTATCGGGATGCCCCCGTGCGGCTCGAAAGGGACAAGAGGAAGCGGAGGGGCTCGCCGAGTTGGCGAAGCCCGAGAGTAACTGCGACCCCTACTCGGGGCCCCCGCAGTGGGTTGAGTCAGGTAGTCATCGTAAGAAGGCACGGCCATCACGATTGCCTTGTCCGGGGGAGGCGCAGTGTGGCGATCCACCCCCGGGACACACGGGTAGTCCCCGATGCCCAACCCCTCTCGAAGTACCACACGGCCGTCGTGAAGTTCACGACCGACTCAGACGAACTGGCGAAGTGTGCCATCGTCCTTGGGCCCGCGGGAGGAGCGGCGCAACTTGTGCTCAATGCTCTCCCACTCGATGAGCTTATGAAGACGCAGCATCTCCTCAAGTAGAGTGAGCTGTCCTGATGAGCACCCCTCAGCAACTAGCTGAGAGGTGAGCTGTTCCAAACCTTGGATAAGCCGGGGGGCGAGATGCCAGAGCATCCCCCGCCGCTGAACACAAGACACACAGGTCGACATGACCTCGAGGAGCCACTGGGTTGCCAATATGGCGAACACCAGGTGGTCCGGGCTAGCCGCCAACATGGTGGAGCCGAAGTGATCGAGCAACCGGGGAAGTAAAGCCGGAAACCCGTAGGGGACCTCTACTTGAGGCCACCACTCGGGCATCTTGGGATAGTACTGCTCCTTGCTAGCAGCGGACTGCTGCGGAAACTCAAGTTGAGCCGAGGTCACCAAGTAGGGACCTCGCCGGAAGTCCTTCTCCATCCGCACATCAAAGTGATGAGTGTGCGGATCGACGACGCGAAGGTACGGGGGGCGAGTCGCCACCGCGTCCTAAGTGAAGGTCGGCACGTCGCCGGTGCCCGGGAAAGTACCCCCGCGGTCCACCATGGCCTTGGCCCGCTGCACGTCCTCGACCTCACCCTCATCCAGGAAGGCAAACTGGTCCGTCCTGAAGTCGGGAGGAAACCCGACCCTACGGGAGAAATTCTCCCGTAGGCGGTCCCATACCCGACTCATCGCTGTGCCAAGTCGGCCACAGCGGAGAACAGTCAACCCCTCCTCATGCAGAGGCCAAGCGGGGTAAAACCACCGTCCCAAGGCCTCCCGTGGGATGACGCCGCCCGTCTCCGGGGGAGATCCCGCCGCCAACCCAAAGCCGGGTGACGCGGGAGTCCCATCCCCCGGAGCGATCGCAGAGCCCCCGCCGGAAGTTCCGGCGGGCGCTACACCGTAAGAGGTGTCCTGCATACGTTGATCCAGGGAGTCAGTCTCCACCCCCGGGGTCACCATGCCTCTCCCCAAGTTAGGGAGAGACGACCTGGTTGCAGTTGCACAAGACCCACCTCGAGTTGAGGGGGGCTCGGATCGCGGGTAAATGGGTGGCCTCCCCAGCGTGGGGCGGCCCAGGGTAAGGTGAAGAGGATGTGTTGGTGGTAATGAGGTAAGAACCGAGGATAGCAAGCTGCCGAGTGGGCAAGCTTGAGGAGAGGGGCGGTCAACGTGACCGCCTCCACGTCCACGTGACGTACCAGGGGGACAGCAAGTCGCGCCCCCAACGCCGAGACGTGCGTTTTTACGCCCCCTCGCAGGGCCGACCGGGTCGGTCGGAACTGAGGAGAGGGGAGTGTGGCAGTATTGACCCCCAGGTAGGGGGGCAACACGTGCCATGCAAGGGGCGGCAGGCCACTAGCCTGACCCGTTCCTCCCCCTGCATTTGGGTCCATATTCCCTAAGTTTGGGATAGTTAGCTTTGTAGTAAATCCAACTTAGATTTGCGGGTTTTCTGCATTCATCGTCTTGAATTTTCGTGTGGCCCGGTGGGCAGGTGCTGGGGTGGGAGATTCTGAGTGGCGAGATTCTGAGGGGACCCTAGGGGGATAAGGGGAGGGACAGCTGGGCTTGGCCTTGCTTCCCCGTCCCGACCAAGAAACTGTTGGCCCACACACCATCTTCTTGTTTGATAGTGGGGGGATTGCCCCACAACAGGGACAGAGTGTGTGCGACTTGCACTTCTTCCGGTTCCTCCGACACGGGAGGCAGCCCTTGCGCACCGCCCCAACTTGGGTGTTTCGTGTGCGAGTGGTTTTTGCCACACGTTTCCTTGTATTGTGGCGCATGACGCGGTGTACCTTCCAGACTCAGGATGAGTCAGCCGCTGTCTCACGGTGTCTGCTGGCCGCACGACAGCAGCCATCGACAACCCATCATGGCCTGTCGAAAGGCGCCACCGTCAGCACACATGACGGGCCACATCTGCGACTGCTGCCGAGTCCGTTAGAATGTCCTCGCTGCGGCATTGCAGCGATGTGACTGGCTAGCAGGCTGGCCGATTCGGTCGACTCGATCGAAACGTGCTTACGCGCCTCTCGCACATTCGGACCGACTGGCGTCTGGGGCTGGCTGGGACGGCGCACTAGGCGCCGCACGCCAGACCCCTTCGTTTGGGGCAAACTGGGGCTGCAGTCCTTTAGTGCGCACGCTCGCCCATGCTTTGTTATTAGAGCTATGGTTTGTTTTTGGGCCGTTTGGTGCCTACCGGCGGCGCGACGGGGAAACGCATGCTTTGGGGCGCCTGGGGTGCCCCGACGCGAGTATATAGTGCGTGAGTGTCGGCGCCACCGGGGGAGACCGGAGGGGCAACCACAGACACAGACAAAAGACGACCTTAACCCTTTGAACCCCCCTTGATCACCACCGACGCCGCGCCGTTTTCTTCCCCAGACCTACCACCGTCACCATCTCCATCCTCTTCCCCGCACCCTTTCGCCTTATTGGCTGCCACGGGTCGCTGACACCATCACGAGTACGTTGAGGGCTGCCCAAGTGTGGGTGGTTCCTCACACAGTGGCGCCATCCCTGACACCGCGAATCACTGCCTGTGCACAAGCGCGTGAGCGCGGACGGGCGGCCGGCCGGGAATTTGATGCAGTGAGCGAGTCCGACGCCCAGCCCCAAGTTCCCGGCCCAGCCGCAGCAGGGAGTGACCCGGAAGCGTCGTTACTTTCGTGAGCCGGGCCCGACCCACGTCCTTGCGTCGTTGATCCAGTGCCCGCTGCCGCGGTCACGCCGCCACCGCCGGTCGCGTCCGCTACCATCGCTCTCGCCGGGCCCGCCTCGAGCACCAACGGTTCTTCTGCCGCGCGCTCCACACTCGCCGGGGCGGGCGGCGCCACGTGGTCCGCTCCCGCGCTCGCTGGGGCAACCGGCACGCTCGCCACTCGACCCGTAGCCGCGCGCGACACCTCGCCGGCCACCGGAACCACGGCTGCATTCGCTGCCCCCGCATTTGCACCAACCACCGGATCTTGAGAGGCTCCTGTGCCCCCCATAGAGTCAAAAGCGCCGACAACCAGGTCCAACAGCCTCCACTTGTACCGTCTTTTAAGACAGGCAATGATACCCATGTCCAGCGGCTGGTAGATGGACGTACAGTTTGGTGGAAGAGCGATGAACTTGACCTGCTCGCTCGCAAGCTCCTCATGCGCCCCGCAATTGCCTGGTACTAAGGCCACAGGAAGAGTAACGCGCGCGCGTACAGATCGCAGGAAAACTGTCTCAAACCAGGACTTGAAGATGACCCCATCCATCCACGCATTATTTTGAGAAAAGTACGGCACAGGGCACGCCTGACGGGGGGGCTTGAAGCACCGCGGCTGCTTGGCCTTGCCAATAAATGCGACCGGGATCTTGTGGCTATCCGTGGCGTTGTAGGCCCAAACGAGGGTGACGCGGTCCTTAGCCTTCATTGCTTTGGTACCTCTTGCCTGCCGCCGTTGGCCTGCTTGTACGTAGGACCGGTTAGGGGTGCACCGGTAGAACAGCCCAGTTTCGTCCATGTTGTAGATACGATCGGGAGGGTAGACCTCGAGTTCCTTTCGGATCTCGGATACTCTCCCCGTCGACCCCGCGATGTCTGCCGACGCACCTTGACCCCACAATGCTATGTTGCGCAGTTTGTAGCGTCTGGCCCAGTTCTGGATAAAATGACGCGACGCTTTGAAGCCTGTCACACCTAGCTCCGTCCCGATGCGCCTTGCACGGGCCTCAAGGAGTCCACCAGACACGCTCACGTGCCGAGCTCCCAACCGCCGTAAGGTCTGGTACCAATCCCACAGGCCTTGAGACACCTGCTCAAAATACGACCGGCGTGCGCGGCACGACGACAGGTCCTCCGACGCGGCCGCCCGGCGCTTGTACTCGTCCTGCCGCTTGTAGATAGCGCGAGCACCCGAGCAGCTGATGTCGAGTTGAAACATGGCCAGGGCTTCGGGCCACGTGTGGCCCGCGTCCTTGATATCAATAAGAGCGATCTTGTCTCCCAAAGGCACAGATGTCCGGGTTTTGCGACCATTGTCTGACCGAGGGCGCTCAATATCCCGCCCACGCCTTGCCCCGCCCGGCCGCAGCCCTGCCCCACGGTGGCCGCCGCCTAGGCCGCGGCCTCGGCGGCCTCCCCGCCCGTGTCGCTCAACGCCACGCGCACCCCGCTCGTCTGCCGACTGACCACCAGTGCCCTGCTCCGCTGCCTTCGCAGCGTCCTCAGATGTAGACATCGCCCAGGGAACGTCCGAAAGCTCCATATTATCCCCGACCAAAGCCGTCTTGGAGGCTGCTGTTGGTGCTCGAGCGGCTATCTGGATGATATGTATGGTGTCACGTGACGCAACGGGACAGACCTCCTCTGCTGCTGCTGCCGCAGCCGCGGAAGCGACATCGCTCACACGGCGCCATGCTGGGCTGTCCTGGGAGAGGTGTGGATCTCTGGGGAAGGCAACGGCAGCGGCACACAGACTAGCACACGCACACAAAATGACGAGCTCGGAAAAGAACAAAAACAGATCAAGATCCATTGCAAAAAGACACCCAGCAAAAAAGAAAAGAGAACGACGTCGGGGACCTGGAGCCTCACGAGTGCCCATCGACACACAAGTACTCGCCGAGAAGCAGAATCCCCGTGAGAATCACGAGGGATACCACACCGCAATCAAGCCACCCTGGAAAGCACGTGAAACACCGAACCGCAATCAGGCCCCGTGCCGTCGACACGCCGGGGCAAGAATGATTCGGGACGATGGTGGTGGCGGTGACAGCGGTGGGGTTAAGACGGTGGGGTCGACGACGGTGGGGTCCTCGGTGACGGCGCACCCCAAAGGACCCCCCCGTCCCGTGCCACCTTATGTTCGCAAGAATTCAATTCCTCTGGATTGCGTTACTGTATGCCGGTGAACGATCGAGAAAATCGGCGATCGAGTTGGTGAAAAAGCCGACAGCGATCCTCCCACTTATATTGCATGCTATATAACCGGGGCGCATATAACTGGATACTGACTGTAGTTGCCGTCAACGTGTGTGCATATTCGGGAGCCAATGAGAGGCCTGTATACATGTATGGTCGTCGTGAGAAAACCAACCATCTATCAGGAAGTGGCGCTCTCGACAGCGTTGGCACCCAACGACAGTCCCGCTCGATAGCCTGGTCCTCCTGCGCTTGTACTCTTGAGGACACACCTGACGGTCCAGTACGTGGGCTGCCCCACCAAAATGATGATCTATGGGCGCCAGAAGCGACCAACAGACGGGCTGCCGTTCTCCTGATTTGGCCACACCTGGTCGCATTCCCGCTCGTGGGAGGCGCTTCTCATGGATCTTCGCCGGCTGGTCGGCGAGCCCGCCGTTGTCCTGCCTTGCCTGCAGGCTTAAGGGGGGGGGGGCCGGGAGGATACTGGGAATGCTGCACTCCGCGGTACGCCGCGAGCACGCCGCGAGCCCACCGCCCCCTCCGTCGAGAGGCGGGCTCCCCCCAAACGGGCGGGCCTCGTCGCTGCGGGTGCTTCCTGGTCGTGTTTCCAGATCCAGCCGTGAGCCGGGACGGCCCCGCCTCGCGAGCGCGTGGCCCCCCTCGAGACTCTGCATCAGCCACCCCAGAGCCGCCCGTATAAGCCTCCCTGCAGCCGCCGCCCGCATCGCCGAGACCGCCAGCCCCCACCGTTGGGCCTCTTCCCCAAAGAGGGCGCCGCTGTTGATGCCCCCTCCCACCCCCCCCCCGGGGGGGAGGACGGGGTGTCCATAGGGGGGCCCCCCCCCCGGGGGCCCCCCTACCTGGGCAGTTGGGCGCCCAACTTGGCGGTGCCTCATTCTCCGGCCCAGGCCGCCCCCACCCCTGCCCGCTTCGCCCGACTGCCCGCGTGGCCGCTTGTCACGCAGGGGCTCACGCAAGCCGGTGGGGCTGCCAGTTGCCACAGCAACCACCGGCACGGACCACTCTGCGGTGGCAGCGTTCGTGCAAGGCCGCGCGGCTGTGACCACCGCGTTGACGAGGTACCCAAGCGCCACGATGCCGGGTGTCGCCCCCCTCCCACTGGAGCCAAACGCATGTGCCACTTAGGCTCTATCTCACGGGCACGGCAAGAGGCCTCGGGCGCGATGTGAAAGGGGGGGGGGGGGGGGGGGGCGGGTGGGGGACACGCGCTGCGCACCTCTCACTAGACAGATAGGGAGGTATCAGCCTGCTTTTCGACGGCGCGTGCTGCTGCCCAACGGAGACCGTGCCCTTCTAAGCGCGTTTGTGGTGATGGCATTTGCCTTGGGAGGGGGGTTCCGAGGGACCCCCTCGACGTGATTGCGGGGGCCTTGCACAGTGGGAGGTGGGGCGAGAGGCCGCGGGGGGCGGCAAGCGGGACGGGTGGGGAGCCAGGGGGCACGTCCAGACGGAGCTCGGCTGGGCACATCCATAATGTCCCTGACGCGGCTGGACAGGGGGTGCCCCTTCTGTTCGCTATGCATGTGGCGCTTAGGAGGCCGTGGAAGGGGGCCAGCACCCCCCTCGCGCCAGTGTGAGGACCGCCAGAGGCAACCCCTCCCCCCCCCCTCCCCCGAACCAGCGGCCCCCCGCCCGCCGATGGTGCAGTGGCCGCCGTCCTCAACCCCGTCACCCGCCACGACCACCACCACGACTTCAGGTGGCCACACACCAAACGTCTGACGCTGGGCTGCCGTCCCCCCCTCCTCCTTTCCCCCTCCCTGCCCATTACTGCAGGCATGCGGCCGCTGCTGTAGAAGTAGGCCGTCCGAGACACTGTCACGACAACCCCCCACCACACACCCCCTCCTCCGCCTCCCCCAACCTCCCCCCCCCCCCCTCCCGTGCCGAGCCGACCAGGGACGGCAGTGGTGGGCTTCACCATACGGGGCGGGGGAGACGCGGGGTCTGCGAGACCGCGGCGGCGGCGCGCATGAATCGGCGCGACGCATCGTTCGCCGACGGCGGGAGCGACGGCAGGAGCGACGGCGCCGAGAGCCGCGGTGGTGGTGGTCGTGGTGGTGGCGGCGACGGGGGTGGAGGGGGCGGAGGTGGCGACGGCCGACCCAATGACGGCACCAGTGAGGGTGGGGGCGTGGATGGCGCCGCCGCCGGCGACGGGGGCGGCGGCAGACGCACCACGGATGACGGTAGCGGCGGCCGCCGCGGGGTCCACCGCGGCCGCGGCAGCGGCTCGGCGGTGGCGGAGGCGTTACTGGCGAGCGCGGCGGAGCCGGCGGCGGCGGCAGCGGTCACCGACGGGAGACACGGCCGGGCCGCCGCCAGTCGCCGCCGTCACGGCCGTGGGGACGGCCGCGGCGGGGAGGGGGCGGCCCGCGCCTCCCCCCCGCCCCCGACCGTGGAAGCGGCAGCGGCGTGGGTGCGGCACCAACCGGCGGCGGCGGTAGCGTCGCCGTCGCCGTCACTGCCGCCGCCGCAGCCGCCGCCGTCGCGTCCGTGGAGCTCGCCGCCGCCCTCTGCCGCGCGGGCTATTGCGCCGCGGCCAGTGGCGGGCAGCCCCGCAGAAGGGGGTGGTGGCGCCCCGCCGCCCGCGGGCGGCTACTGGGTGTCTGCCTCGGGAGCCGCGGGGGGGGCGCCGGGAGGGCGGGCGCCCCCGCAGACGCACCCGCCCCGGCCTCGGCGGCGTGCGTCCCCGCCGCCGCCCCTGCCGCCCCCATCGCCGCAGCAGCAGCAGCGCCGGCCGTCGCCGCCACAGGGGCGGCCGGTGTCCCAGCCGCCGCCGCCGCCGCCGCCGCTGTCCCCCTCACGACCGCCGGCTGGCCACGGCGCGTCGCCGCCCGCGGCGCGTGGCATGACCGCCGACCCTGCTGTCGGCAGCGGCGGCGGCGGTGGCGGTGGCGGCCGCGGCCGCGGCAGGGGCGGCCGCGTCGACGGCGGCGGGGCGGTAGGGCGGCGGACCCGGAGGGCCAACGCGCCGGCGGCGGCGCGCAAGGCCGACGCGCTGTCGGCGGCGGCGACGGCGGCGGCGGTGGCGGCGGCGGCGGCGGCGCGCAAGCGGGGGCCCCCCGGGGGAGACGCCCCACCAGGTGGGGCGGCGGCGGCAGCGTACCGGCAGGGCAAGGCGTCGCGGCCCGCCGCAGGGGAGGCGACAGAGTGGGGTGGAGGGGCGGCCGGCGGCGGCGGCGCAGGGGTCGACACACGGCAAGCAGCTGGGGAGGGGACGGGCGCGACTCCGTCCCCCACGGGCGCCACACCGTCCCCCACCTATCCCGGCGAGCGCTCCCCCACCCGCTACGAGCCCCAACCCGCGGCCACCGCCGGCGGCGGCGGCCACGGTTGGCCTGGCTGGACTGGCAACCGGACGCCGGCGGCGTGGCCGGCAGGTTCATTGTCAGTGGGGGCCACCCCCGCCACGCCAGAGCTGCCTCGCCTCAGGGGGGAGGGCGACGACCGAGGAGGGGCAGAGTGGGGGCAACCAGACCAGCACCTCCGATTCGACTTCCCTCCCACTGTGGGTGACGCGGGGGAGCACCGGCTGGGCGCCCCCGCCCCCCCCCCCCCCGCCGCCGCCGCCGCCGCCGCCGCCGCCGCCGCCGCTGCCGACACGGCCACCGCCACGGGCGGGTGGCCCGACGTGGCGGCTGCCAGGGCCAGCACCGCCGGCAGCGGCGGCGACGGTGGAGGCGGCGGCAGCGGCGCGGTAACGGGTAGCCACCCGGCGTCTCGGCCGCTGCTGCCGCCGCCGACGACGGTCCTCGCGGTGGCGAGGGCGGCGGCCGCCGCCGCCGCAGACGCCGCCGCGGCGGCAGCTGGTGGGGGTGGCGGCCAAGGCGATGGCGGCGGCGGTGGCGGCGGCGGCGGTGGCGGCGGCGGCGGCGGCGGCGGCGGCGGCGGCGGCGGCGGCAACGACAACGACGGTCGCGGCTCGACCGGCGACAGCGACAGCCCGCCCGCCGACCCCGCGGCGGTGGCGGCGTTTGTGGCCCTTCTCTCTGCGCCCATCGTGCCGCTAACGCCGCCGCGGCCACGGCAGCCGCGGCCGCCGCGGCCGCCGCGCTCCCTCCGGCCACAGCCCCCACCATCCCCTCAACGCCCGCCGCGGGCGTCCCCACCGCCACCGCCACCGTCGCCGCAACGGCCGCCACTGCCCGTCGCGGGCGAGTCGGCGGCCGCCGGCGCCCGTGCTGCGACCTCTGCTACCGCTGCTGCCGCCGCCGCCACAGACGCCGCCGCGGCGGCAGCAGGTGGTGGTGGCAACAGAGGCGATGGCGGCTGGGGCGGTGGCGGTGGCGGGGGCGGCGGGGGCGGCGGCGGCGGCGGCGGCGGTGGCGGCGGCGACGACTGGGGTGGCGGTGGCAACGACAGCGGCGGTGGCGGCGGCGGCCGCGATGGTGGTGGTAGCGGCGATGGTGGCGGGGAAAGGGCGGGGGGAGGGCCCCCGCGGCGGCGGCAGCTGTCCATTGCCGAGCTGCTCAACCCCGCGCCCACGCGGCGGTGGCACGACAGAGGGCCAGGCGGGGGGTCAGGGGAGGGGGAGGAGCAGAGGTGACCTCTCGGATGTGTCTGGGGGTGGGGGGGGGGGGGCAGCGTGAAAGTGTTGGGGGGTGGGGGGGTGGGGGGTGGGGGGAGGGCCGTTGGGCGGGTGCGACGGTAACCCTGTGGCTGGGAGAGGGGGTGCCAGGCGGGTGGCCTGAGGCGTGGTCCGCCGCCACCCACCGCACGGACGGGGTCGAGAAAAGGAGTACTTCAAACAAGAAAAAAGACAAGGGCGCGATGACCAAAAAAAGGCAGGGCGCGCCGTGGCCACGGAGCATCCAGGGGGCGTAGTGGGGCCACGGCGCACTCCCTTTACATCTCGCCCAACGAGGGCCGGCCCGCCGGCGGGCGTGCACGGGGCGGGCGCGGGACTCCGCTCCCCTGCGGCCCGCCCCCCCCCCGGACCTCTTGCCCCCCCTTCCCCTCACCTGTGCTACACACCTCCACGCGCCGGCGACAGCTGCCCCCCCTCCCCGGCGTGAGGGCGTCGGAGGGAAGGGCCGCCGCCGCGACGGGCGCCCTCACACGCGGCGGGCGCCCAGCGTCGGGCGGGGGGGGGAGGGGGGGGTACACACCCGCCGCGTCAGCGGCGGCGGCGGTGGCGGTGGTGGTGGCGGCGGCGGCGGCGGCGGCGGCGGCGGCGGCGACGCGTTGGGACCCACCGGCAGCGGCGGCGACGGCGGCGGCGGAGGGGGGGTGGCGGGACGGAAGGTCGGCTCCGCCGGCAGCGGCGCAAGGGGGTGCCGGCAGAGTCGACGGCAGGGGGAGGAGGCGCGTCGGCGCTCACGCGCGCGCACGCCGGCCTGCCGCCTCCCCCGCGTGGGGGTGGTGTGCGTGGCGGCACGCGCGCCTCTGCAGGAGCAGGAACGGGTGAGGGGGGGGGGAGGGGGGGCTGGAGGGCCTTGCGGCTCCAACGGCCGTAGCGGCTCGGCGCTTCCCGCACCCCCTCCCAGCCTTGAACGCTCAAGCCGCCGCGGCGGGGGCGCACCGCCCGTCGCTGTGGGTCGGTGGGGGGCGTCGGGGCAGCGCAAGCAAGCGGGGCGGGACAGGACGGGCGGGTTGGGGGGGCGGGCTCCCCCCGCCCCCCCCCCCCCCCCCCCCCTGGCCCCGCTCTCCTCGGCGCGGGCCTCGTCGCCCGGCTTGAGACCCCCTGGCCGCCCCGCTCCCCGCCTCCTCACGTCGGCTACAACCAAAAGAGGGGGAAATAGCACCTCGCTTGGCCCCGCGTGAGCTCCGCACGCCGCCGGCCGGTGGCGGGCCCACCTACCGTGGGCGGCGCGGTGGGGCCGGCACGAGCAGCGGTGGGGCGCCACGGGCTGCCACCTGACGCGCGCGTGTGATGGGCAGGGGGGGGGGAAGGGGGGGAGTGGGGGAGAATGCTACCACGCGCTGACGGGCGGGTGCATGACCACCACCCCCACGGCCGTGGGGACGGCCGCCGGGGCGGCGGCGGCGGCGGCAGCCCCCACCACCCCCCCGCCCCCGTGGGCCGCCACCAGGAACGCCTCGAGCTCCACCGCAACCGCCGCAACCCCCTGCTCTGCCCGGACCATGGGTGAGAGGCGGCCCCACCGGGGGGGGGGGGTTGACGCCGGCCGCCGGCCACCCCTTTCGATGCTGCTGCTGCTGCTGCTGCTGCTCCTGCCGCTGCTGCTGCTGCCGCTGCTGCTGCTGCTGCTGTTGTTCCTGCTGCTGCTGCTGCCACCATGTCGTGCATACACAGACACCAAGGGGGGGTGGCGGGCAGCGACAGAGGCCGCAGGGGGGCCGCCGGCCGCGCGGCGGCGGTCGGGGGCGGGCGTTTTGGCGGCGGGGGTGAAGGTGGTGGCTGCAACAGCGGGGCAGCAGTGGGAGCGGTGCTGCCAAGAGGGAAGGGGGGGCACAAAGGCCACCGTAGCAGGGACCATGGCTAGCTAGCTCAGGAGCGGCAACGGGACGTGTGGCGTGGGGGAGGAAGGTCGAGGCCGGCGCAAGGGGGGAAGCGGGAGGTACAAAAAAAAAGGGGACACGGCGGAGAACAAAATGGTGTGGAAGCCGAGGGCCCACAGGCGCGACGACCGGCCGGCAGACTAGCGCGATGGGAGGGGGTGTGGGCAGAGCACGACCGTGGCGCTGCGCCTGACGTGCTGCCGCTTGAGGCGACGGTCACCGCCGCGCCCGAGGGGCCATTAAAAAAGGGCTCTCCCACCACGCCGCCGCGCGTCTGGCGCCGCACCACCACCACCCCCCCCCCCCTACGCCGCGCCCTGGCCGCCACTCAGATGACGCTTCGTGGCGGGACGGGCGCGACAGCAGCACCACCGCCAAGCCCCCACGCGACGCGCCCCAGCGCAGGCAGCC
The DNA here is from genome assembly GCA_009829735.1 of Pyropia yezoensis. NCBI lineage: Eukaryota > Rhodophyta > Bangiophyceae > Bangiales > Bangiaceae > Pyropia > Pyropia yezoensis. The sequence goes on along the minus strand of CM020618.1, from coordinate 19,245,836 downwards.
GCGTGCGCGTGTAGTGCGGTACGGAGGGCCCGTTGGCAGCCGCTGTATACGGTGGCCAAACGACCTCGCGGAGGAGGAGCAGGGGGAGAGGGCGCAGGTGGGTGGTACAGGCACGCCGTCGCTGCGCGCCCGACGGCCGCGGCGCGTCAGCCGGCCGGAAGGGCAGAGGGGCGGGCCGCCAGCTGCACGAAGCGACACCAACAGGGGAGGGGCGAGCAGCACGTCGGTGGGTCGGCGCTGGCCAGAGCGCAGCCTGTGTCGTGCTTGAGGGGCGGGGGGTAGATAGCGTCGGCAGCCACAGCCATCGGCTGACGGCGAGGCCAAGGGGGGAGGGACGCCAACAGGGGGGGGGAGGTGCGCGCAGCGCTCCCATTGACAGCGCGGGTATGGGGGGAGGGGCGGGGGAGGAGCTTGGGTCCCCGCGCGGCTGCCTTGCCGCCGCCGGACAGCGGGCCGGCTCGGGGGGGGGGCGGGCCGCCGGCTGCACGACGCGGACGCGGGCCTGTGGGTCACCCGCTGGGAGGCGACGTGAAGGCATCGTGTGCCGGTCCAGGCACCTGCGGGGGGGTGCCAGCGGGGGACCGCGTCGCACCACCGCCACGGCCGAGTCCCCGCGGGGACGGCGGGCCACCACCGGCGTCACGGGGTGTTGCCGGGCTGGGTGTGTCTCACCGCATAGAGCGGGGGGGCCACATGACCCCATTGACAATGACAACGGTGGCGGCCCTGTTTTTCACAGCGCGGTCGCGGTGGACGATGCGCGGGCGCCGCTGTGCATCTGGCCCGGCGGGTGGCGGTTTTGGCCAGTCTCGATCCAAAGAGGGCGCCCTCCCGCGGGAGAATGGCATGGTGGCGGTTTGCGCACAGGCGCACCGCGGGGCCCCCCTCCAATCTCCAGGCCGCACCTCCATGCTCCTCGCGCGGCCCTCGCCGGCGCGGCGCGACGGCCGGCCGCCGCCGCCATCTTCGTGCGGCAATCGCGCAGCAGAGGGCTCCGCCAACGGGCTCCCTCTGCGGGCCCAATTGAAGTACATAGCCTGTCATTTGACTCCCTCCTTTCCGCCTCGCCATGGAAGATGCCGCCGGCTAACCGCACGAATACGTGCGGCCGTTTGCTGAATGGCCATGGGGGAGGGGCGCTGTTCCCTGTTGGGTCCTGTGCGGGGTGGGGGGGGGGGCCAATCCCCCCCAATGGCCGCACGAAGGTGGCTGCACGAAGGATGCCGCACGAAGGCGGCCCACCAGGTTGCTGGCCCCGCACCCGCCGCGCCTGTGGCGGCCAGCCGCCGATGATGAGGAGGCCAATGACGGGCCGACCGCACACGGCGCCGCGGGCGCTGTGGGGGGGGGGGGGGGCACGTGTGCGCTGCCGTGCCGCCACACCCGCTGCTGGCGGTGGGTGTCCACTGGTGCCACCACTGGCGGGGGGGGGGGGGGGGTGGGCGAGACGAGGGTTGTGGCGCGGCAGGCCTGCGCGAGCCGCTCGGGGGGGGCCGCTCCCATATCACCACCACTGCTGTGCGCACCACGGTCTCCCTGCCTTCACGTCTTCACCGGCCGCTTCGTGCGCCCACTGCCGCGTCCGCCACATCAGACGCTACTTCACACCCTTCCCACCTCCGCGCTCCGTCGTCAACCATCCCCTCCCCTCCCTGCTCCCTCGACGCGCCCGTCCATCCGCGTCTTCCGTCACCCCCTTCCTTTCCGGATCGGCGCTGCTCATCCCCGCCCCCGCCTTTTCGCACTCCGTTGCGCTCGTCGGTGAGCTGTTCTCCCGCCCCCCTCCCCCCCCCCCCCCCCTCCCCCCCACCCCCCCTCTACAATGGCGGCCGGTCGCGCCCCCCATCCCCCACCTACAAACCCCTCCCCCGTCATCGCCTTCACGGCCACGCCGGCGGGCCTCCCCACCCGGCGCTGCGCCGGCGCCCCCCTCTCGCACGCCACGGTCGGCGGCACCGCACGACCGGTGGGGCGGTCCCCCCTGGCCCGCCGGCAACAACGGCGAGCGTTGGCGCCGACGGTGGTGACCATGGTGGTCCCCGCCCCCGAGGTGTGGCACCTAGCGCCCATGGTGCTGGCCGAGCAGGGCGCCCCCGCGGCGGCCATGGCGTTTGAGGCTTTTTGCGCGGGCCCCGCCGCGGCGGCCGCGGCGCTGCGCCGAGGCGGCGGCGGCGGCGGCGGCGGCAGGAGGAGAGGCGGGCGCGACGGCTTTGTGCCAGTGCCACCCCCAGAACGCGAGGCGGCAGAGGTGGTGATGCACCCGGGGTGGGAACTGTTTTGAAGCGCCTTTCTTATTCCTTCTGTGTTTTTCTATGTATAGTGAGTGGGTTCGTGGATGGTCTTTTTTTTTTTGAAGGGGCGGTGATGCGACCGTCGGCGGTAAGGGGCGGTGATGCGACCGTCCCTCGGATGGTAGCCATGATGCAGAGCTACCTTTATTCTATCATTCTTTCTTCTCTTCACCACTCGCAGGACGGAGAGCGCCTCGACCAGGCTGCTGTTGCGCGCTCTTTTCCCGCCACCGCCCTCGCCAAGCTCCCGTGTGGACCCTGCCAGCCGCGCCTCCGACGCTGCGCACCTGCCTTCTCGGGCGTGGCCACCAACCGGATTGTCCCCCACAGCCCCCAGCGGGACTACGCTCCGGACCATCCAAGAGGGGGCGCAAACGCCCTTCCGTGCCCATCCATGCTACCGCTTTCCCTTCCATCATGGGCGCACGTACCGCTGTCTGCTGGAATGGGAGATCGACCACTCTTTGTGTTTCAATGTCAGCGGTGGCAGCCACTGACGCGCAGCCTTGCGTGAGGACCGTTAGCCGCTGTCGTATGCAGAGTGTGGTAACGAAACACCAAGTGTCACTGGCCTCGTGTGGAGCCGTCGCCACCTACAGCTGCGGTCAGTGGTCGTTACGGTCCCCACCGCCAGCTGGTCGCGCGCAGCATCGCCCCGCTTGTGCCTTTGTGTCCATGTGCCCTTGCTCTTCGACCCACCAACAGTGTGCGTCCCCGACCACGGGACTGCAACAACAGGGGAAAAGAGACAACAGAATCGCGTCGGTGTCGTGGCTGTCCGTGCGCACAGGAACCGTAACCCCATCCAGACACTAGGGCCCCCACCGCTTTCCCAAAGCACTATCCAAAGCGTCAGTCGACCGTCCCTGCATGGCCCGAGATCGTTGATCCTTCATGCCATGGAGCGGTTGTCAGAGTGCCCTCCCACGCACGCGCGCTCCGCAGCTACCTACCCCCCCCACCCTGCCCTCTAAACAGGCAGGCACGCTCAAAGTGAGCAAAGCAAGAACGCGGTGCGGCAATGCTTGTTGCTCGCCCACCACCCAATGTGGGTCGCCCTGTTGTTTGCCAAGTCTCCTACGACCGTACCTCGGCTCGCCCCCCCCTCCCCCCCCCGCGGCATCGATGAAGGAGGAGAAGAGGCGCGGTGTGGTGCCCACTATGCCCTGTCCCTCCCCACCACGGCCGCCCCTTGCTTGGGAGATCCACCTGCGGCTGCCGCCGCTGCACCTCCTCCCCACCACGTTTGCAGTTGTCACTGGCGTGGCGACTGGGGGGAGGAGGAGACCAGCGGGTGTACTGTACCCCAACCGTTGGGGGTCCGGGCACACTGGCGGCCGGCAGTGGAGGGGATCCGGGGTGGATGGCGGGCGCGCGGCAACGAGGTCACCGTTCATACGGGCTGGCGGGTGAGAGTGAGGGAGGACGGACCACCGCACTCACCCCAGAGACCATACTTCCGCGCCCTCGATGTGACCGGGATGGCCAGAGAAACGCGTGCGGGGCGGGCCTTGGAATGGTCCGCCGTTTGGTGAGTGCCCAATTGGATGAGGTGAGGTTGGCCGGGTGGGTGCTGACGGCTGTGCCACGCATCGTGAGGCGGCCCGTCATCGTGGGGGAGCCCGTCATCGTGATGGCATGACCGTCGCGAGGAATGATGCCGCCCACCCTCTCTTTTCTTGGTCTGGCAGAGGCCCGTTGCGGCAGCCAGCTCAGAGTGAGCTGTGCTAGGCTGGCCCCCTCACTGGCGCGTTCGTGAGGACCACTCATTCGCTGTAGCACGCCCGGGCCCAGCGACACGGGCGAGGGGAGGAGGGGGGGGGGAGCCCGCCCGGGGGCGGACAGCGAGGGGGGGCGGCGGATCCTATAGAGAGTGTGGTGCCAGCGCACAATGCGCCAACCGGCAGGCGACGCGGGATGCCGCTGGGGAGGGGTAGCAGCTTCCTGAGAATGTAATGGAGGTACCTAACAGTCGAGCTGGTGCGGGAGGGCAGTTCCCAACGAGCGTGCACCTCGTTCTGCCCCCCCCGTCCTTCGCTTCGTTGGCGGCTCTTGAAAGGAGCTCCCTGGGTCGCCACCGTAACCACGGCCGAGCCGTCACCCTTGTGCGACGCCGCCGGTGTGTGCCCACGCGTATAGCTCCCTGAGCCATTTCCCATCGGCTCCCTTCTCCCTCTCCCCCTCCCCCCACCCCCCCCCAACCACCCCCTCCCCGACAAGATGGTCCGCCCTGGCGCGGTCCACGCCATGGCCGCGTTAGCCGCCGCTGTGACAACGGCGCTACTGGTCGCCGCCACCCACGCGTCACCCCCCCCCGACGCGGACGTGATCATCATTGGCGGCGGCACGGCCGGGTGCGTCCTTGCTGCGCGGCTGTGTGCCGCGCTGCCCCGCGTGCGAGTGCTGCTGCTGGAGCGGGGCGCCCCACGCAACGCGACGGAGGAGCTGCTGGTGCGGTCGCCGCGGCTCGTCGCCGGCTCGTGGTCCACCCCGTCCGTGGCGGCGGCCTTCCCGTCGGCGGCCAACGCGGGCCTCCGCGGCCGGCCGGTCGCGCTGGTGACGGGAGCCACGCTGGGCGGCTCGTCGGCCGTCAACGCGGCCCAGTGGTCCGAGCCGGCCGACGACGGCGCCGGCGCCGCGGCGTGGGGGGTCGCCCACCTCACCGCGACGGTCGCGGCGCGCGCCTACGCGCGCGCCGCGGCGACGCTGGGCGTGCGGGTGCCCCCGCGGGGCCTCCGCCACGAGTACCTGACCGACTGGGTCGCCGCCGCCGCCGCCGCGGGGCTGCCCCGCGTCACTGACGCGGGCGGCGGCGCGCCGCAGTCCCGCCGGGGGGTGTGGCTCCAGCGGCTGGCCATTGACGGCCGCGGCCGCCGGGTGGACGCGGGGCGGGCGTACGTGGCGCCCGCCGCGCGCGGCGCGTGCGCGCGCAACCTGGTCGTCCGCCAGGGGGTGACGGTGGCGAGGGTGGTGCTGGCGCCACACCACGGACGCGGCGGTGGGCGGCGCGGGGGCCTCGTCGGTGTGGTTGGCGTGGAGGTTGTGCCGACCGCGTCAGCGGGCGACGGCCGCCCGCCGCGCACCACCACCCTCCGCGCACGGCTGGGCGTCATTACTGCTGCGGGGCCGTACGGGTCGGCGCCGCTGCTGCTGCGGTCGGGCATTGGCCGCCCCCAGGCGCTGCGGTCGGCGGGGGTGCGGCCGGTGGTGGACTTGCCCGTCGGGGAGGGGCTGCTGGCCCGCTCCGTCGGCAGGGTCGTTGGCGCCTATGACGGCGTGCCGCTGGCGGCGGTCAACAACGCGACGCTCCTGGCAGACCCCGCGACGCTTCGGAGGTGGCGGGCGGGCCGCGGGGGCCCCCTCGGTGCCGCCTTGTCGGTGGGGCTCGGCCGAGTGACCACAGGCGAAGGTGCGTACTTTCCCGCCGGGTTTGCGTCGTCCGTGCCTGGCAAGCCCGAGTACAATTCGGGGTGTCTGGCCAATCCTACCTCCCGAGGGCGGCTGTCGCTTCCGGTGGGCGCGGCGGCGACGGACCCGCTTACGCCGCCCCGTGTGGAGACCAACCTGCTGGGCAACCGCCGCGACATGGCCACCCTCCTTGCCTGCATGCGGAAGCTGCAGGCGGTGGTGGAAGGCTTTCGCCCAGCATTTGGAATGACCGAGACGGTGCCTGGTGCCGACACCCGGCTGACCGAAGAGCTGGTCCGCCGCACCGCAACGTCTGGCGCTCACCTGGTCGGCGGCTGCAGCGTCGGCCGCGTCCTGGAAGCGACGCTGCGTGTCAAGGGGGTCGGCAATCTATGGGTGGTGGACGCGTCGGCGCTGCCGGCCATGCCACGGTCGGCGGGACCAATGGCGTCAGTCTATATGCTCGCAGAGCATGCCTCCGAGGCCTTCATTCGCCAGTTCCGGGGGCAGTAGGCGCGGGGGTCTGCATGATGGTGTGGCGAGGGCATGCCCACAGCATAGACGGAAGGGGAGACCGCCATAGCTGCCCTCCTTATGGCGCACAGGCCGATAGCTAGAGCGAGAAGGACAAAAGGCTTGCCCCGCGGGCGGGAGCCTGTTCGAATGGTCCGCTAGCTAGGGACTTTTTCCGCTGAGGCCCCGCATCGGAATTTTCGAGCTCGGGGCGTGCTCAGACCGGGGGTTCGATGCGGCCGCCGATGCGCATCAGTTTTCGCTCCAACTTGATCCTGGGAGCGAGGCACACCAGTCCCGAATGCGATCTGAGCGCTACGAATTTCATTGTCTATTTCTCGTCAGCGAGCGTGAAAGAAATTGTGTATATAATTTCACGACATCACCACGATTGACCGTCCTTCCCCTCGATATGTATTCGACCAGTACCGCATTCCCGAATAGTTGGTCAGTTGGTCATCTCGTGTGGATGTGGGCAAATTGGAAGGACGTCCTTGGTTGCCGCAGACAAGGGCCTCTTATTCGCTGGCCAGCGCTGGTCTTCGCAGCCCCCGCGGGGCCGGCCATTGTCCAGCTCTGGTCTGCAGCTCCCATGTAGCTATGTAGGGCCGGCCAACTTTGGGCGCATGCACGCCCGGCCCGGCATGTAACGGTGATCGTTGATGACGTCACGCCGTCACGCCGGCGCTACACGGCTGATCCTCGTGGCGTTGCGTGTGGGTGCGCCTTCACCACGGTCGACCGGCGGTGGCGGTGGAATTGGGGACGAGCAGCCGTTACGACCGCCCTTCCTCGCCGCTGCGGGCCTCTGCCCCATCCGTTGGCCTTACCAGCGCACGTTGGCGGTTGGGGTGAGTGGCCACTCACCCACTGGGTGCTTTTGCCTGGCGCTGCTGCCATATTTTTCTTGTTCCCCTCTGACGCTGATTGTAGACAGGCGTGCGGCGCTCGGTGCCCTATGGGGCGGTCTGTTGGCTGGGATGAGGTGAGATGGGCAGAGCACGTCACGGCACACCGCTGCTTTCCCGGAGTGTTGTGAAGGAGCAGGGAGCGGGGGGGCGAGGGAGGATGATGTCCCCGCTTCAGTATCTGCGGTGTGGTAGGGCGGCCGTAATTTGGGCTGCCGCGGCTACCGATGACGTTGGCGAGGGAGAGGCTGTGTGCACCTGGCTCCCCTGGTGGCGACTGTTGGGGGGCTGCTGGGATTTGGGGGCGGGGGCGGGGGCGTCCACCGCTGCTGGTGTGATGCTGGCCAATGGCTGTCCGCGCGGTTTTTGTCTGCTTGCGTGGTGGAGAGGGGCGTGAGCGTGGGGGCCTCTGACCAGCTGTCGACTGGCACCTTTTGTGGCGCCGGCGGACCTGGGCGATGTTCAAGGAACGGGCAGGGCACTCCCTTTCTCCGTGGAAGGCGGTATATGAGGTCGTCGGAGTTGGTGCGACAGAGGAGCGGCCCGTCTTCCGTGGCAGCTTCCCATTGCTGCCGCGCAGCACGGTCGGTGCCGTCTCTGTGACGGCTGGTTTCCGCCTGTGAGCCGGACTTTCTTCCTCTCTGTGGTGGGTGTCGTGCTGTCGCCACCACCCTGCGGCTCCCCTCCCCTGTTGCAGTCGCATGATATCCAGCCGCGTCAGGATGACCAAACTCTTGTACCTGGCAGTGGTGGCCGCAGCGCTGGCGTCCACCTGTGCATCGGCGGTGGTTACTACTCACGATGGGCTCCTGATGAGTAGCGAGAACGCTGTGCCAGTCTTGAACACGGTGGTACGTCGCGCCAGGGGCGGTGGCGCCGGGGGTGTTGACTCGGCCGTTGCGCTGGCGGCGCTGGTAAACTCTGCGAAGGACCTGTCGTCGCAGGACTACCTCCTGCGCCTGGACTGTGCGGGCCCCGACAAGGACCCTGCCCTCAAGACGGTCAGCGACGCACCCTACGTGCGGGACCTTGCTGCGTCGCGCACCTACAAACGGCCCGACGCCAAAGAGAAGGACGTAATGAACGTGGTGCGGTACGCGCCGACAGGGGACCTCATCTACGACTTTGACCTTCCCTCTGGCGGCGTCTACAACCTGACCGTCTACTTTGAAGAAGTGGCGCCACCACTGCGGGGGGTAGGGCGGCGCATCTTTTCTGTCGCAACCGAGCCTTCCGGCGTGCCGGTGCCGGGCGACGTGACCGACTGGTCGGCGGTGGATATCTACGCGACGGTGGGTGCGGAGCGCGTGCTTGTCATGATGACTACTGTGGAGGTGAGCGACACTGATCGCCGACTGTCGCTGCTCTTGGGGCGGGTGGTGGAGAACCCAGAGGCTTCACTGATTGAAGTCCGCAAGGTTGGAGGTGCCGCGCCGCCACCGACGCCGGGTCCTCGGCGGGCGACGACTTCCAAGTCGGCGGGCGAGCTGCGCCTCGATTGTGGTGGCTCCGGTAATGCCCACGACGGCCTCGTCACCGACGCTGCCTTTGTGCGCAACATTGGTGCATCGCGGACGTACACGCATCCGGTTGTGGCAGCCGACCCAGGGGCTTCTCTGCGATACGCAACGACGGGGGATCTGGTGTATTCGTTCTCGCTTCCCGCGTCGGGGACGTACAACATCACGTTTTGGGCGGTGGAGCTGGCCTTTTCCTCCGTCGGTCGGCGGGTCTTCTCGGTGGCCACGTTGCCAGCCGCCCACTCTGTGGGAGGCGACCTCTCTGACTGGTCGTCGGTGGATGTGTTTGCGTCGGTTGGCCGCGGCCGGGCGCTACGCCTGACCGCTTTGGTAACAGTCGGCGAGGAGCGCAAGCTGTCTCTGCTGCTTGGCCGAATTGTCAACAACCCCATGGCGGCGTTTGTGGAGATCCACAGCACCGAGGCGGTGGCGTCGACGGCCGCAGCGCCGCAGTACTCGCTCAAGGTGGACTGTGGGGGCGGCGGCGACGTTGCCCACGGCGTTGTTCGGGACTCGGCCTTTGTTCGGGACTTGCCAGCGACGCGCATCTACCCTGCGCTGCCAACTGCCTATGACGCCCTGGGAACCCTGCGCTTTTCGCTCCGTGGGAACCTCGCCTACGACTTTGCGGTCAGCCACCCTGGCACCTACCGCGTGACTCTTTACTTTGCCGAGCTCTACTTCTCTGCTCCTGGCAAGCGCGTCTTTTCTGTGTCCACCGTTCCCGCTGGGAAGGACGCAGCCGTGTTGGGCAACACAGGCGTTGTGGACTGGTCGGCTGTAGACGTCTATGCGGCGGTTGGGAAGGACGCCATTTTGTCCCTGTCGTCGACCGTAACCGTCGCAGAAGGTGGACGGTTGTCAGTCATCATCGGTCGGGTTATCAACTCCCCGATGCTAAGCCGCCTGGACGTCCGCCCGGTCAGCGTTGAGAAGGGTGAGGAAGGGTTGGTGGCTCTGGCTCCATTGACGACACCATCTGCGACGGCATCGTCACCGCCTCGCGCGACTGCCTCCCGGCGGTCGACACCCTCGCCGGTCGCCACCGTCGCGCCGACTCCCTCACCTATCCCTGACCCAACTCCCACGCCCTCGCCGGAACCGACGCTTGCGCCGGAACCGACGCCGGCGCTGGAACCGACGCCGGCGCCGGAATCGACGCCTGCGCCGGAATCGACGCCTGCGCCTCCCCCTCAGCCAACATCAACGCCCGCCCCCGAGCCTTCTCTCGTGCCTACCCCCGAGCCAACCTTCACGCCTACATCGGAACCGACGCCTTCGCCGGAACCGACGCCTGCGCCTGCACCTGAGCCAACGCCCACTTCCGCCACTGAGCCTACGCCAGCGCCTTCCCCGGAGTCCATTTCCACTACTGCTCCAGAACCGTCGCCTGCGCCTACCTCGGAACCGACCCCGGTGCCTGCCCCACAGCCAACGCCTGGGCCTGCTCCTGCTCCGACGCCTGCCCCCACGCAGGTGGCGTCTGAGCAGCCGACACAGACGCCTGCCCCGGCGCCCGAGGCGGTGGCGACTCCCTCGCCTGCGCCTGTCGCGCAAGCCCGCAGTGACTCGCGGTCCCGGTCGTGGGACCCGATGCCGGCTCCTATGCCGGCGCAGACGCCGGCTGCCACCCCCAGTGTGGCGCCCGCGCCGACGGTCACGCCGCCCCCAACGTTGGTACCCGCTTTGGCGACGGGGCCCGGCCCTGCAACCGTGGCGGTCAAGACGCCCGCGCCTCTACCAGTGGCGGCGGGTGCCCCTGTGGTTCTGTCCATCGACTGTGGGGGGCCGTCGGACACGGGCTACTCGTGGCCGAGCGTCGCGGTTACGCCTGACGGGCCCCAGACGGGTGATGCACCGCGCGTCATTCGCCGCAGCGGCACGCCGCTCGCGCCGTCTCGGGAGGAGGGCGCGGCGGTGGTCACCCAGGGCTCGTCATTGCGGTCGCCGCCGGGCGTCTCGGCCGGGGTGGCGGTCGACCCAATGCTGACGCAGCGGCAGTCGGCGGCCGTGGCGTTCCCGCTCGTCTACACGGTACCGGTCCCTCACGCCGCGTTTTACGACGTGCAGCTCCTCTTCCGTGAGGTGTATGGCGGTGGCGCCGGCCGGCGGCTGAATGTTTCCGTGGGAAGCGACGTGCAGCCGCTGTCTCTGCTCGCGTCTGACCTCGACGTCTATGCCGTTGTTAGCACCGAGGCGCTGACCCTGTCTGCCTCGCGGCTCTACGCGGCACGGTGGATCACGGTGGTTGTGGCGGCGGCTGCCGCAGATGTGACCGGCCCACCCTTTGTCAATGAGATCCGCATCGCGTCGACGTCGGGCAACCATGCCTCGGCGGTGCCGAGCGCGCAGTGGGCGGCGCCTGTGTGGATGGAGCTTGCCCCCGCTGCGGCTGCGCCGCTCCCTGTCACGCGCACCGTCTTTAGCTGCGGACGTAATGACACGGCCTACTTGCTGGCCGGCGCCGCCTCCTCTGACACGCACGAGGCCCACCCGTCTGTGGCCGGGGAGCTGTGGGCATCCGCCCGGACGGGGGCGGACATGGCGTTTGCGCTGCCAGTAGCGGTCCCCGGCCACCACGCGGTAGTTGTGGGCCTGCAGGAGCTGGTCCACACCGCCGCCGGGGTGCGGGTGTTTAGCGTCTCGCTGGTGGTGGACGGCCGCAAGGAGGTGGTGCTGGCCAAGGACGTGGACCTGGTGGGTGACCTCGGCGGGCGGTGGAGCCAGCTGGAGCTGGACGCCCTCGTGACGGCGTCGACGAGCATCACGCTGCGGCTGGTCGCGTCGCGGGACGTGGCGACCGTGTCGTGGGTGTCTGTGTCCAGCTTTGCCGAGTGAGGGCCGTGGGGGGGAGGTGGCGGTGGAGCTTGATCGGCGGATCTGTGGCGCGTGGCCGTGACCGCCAAGGAGAGCGTGTACTGTACATACAGAGTGGATAGGAGCCGCCTCGGCGCTTGAGACCATGCGGCATAAAATGAGTGGTTTGGTGTAGTTCTTTCTTCCAGGCTGTTTGAGTGGCGCCCTGTCGGCAAGAGTCTGCGGGCGTGTCCGACGCCCGACGCCCGACGCCCGACCCCCCCCCCCCTCGCCCCAACCTCCCCGGGATGGCGTCGTCGCCAGAGGTGTGCCCACCTCACCGGCGGCGTGTCGTCGGAACGTCGTCGGTCAGCATTATCGTGAGGACAATAGAGCTCCCCTCCCCCCCCCCCCCCCCCCACTCCCACACCCCCGCGCCTTGCGCAACCCGCCCTCCGGGCACGCGCGACAGCTCGTGGGGTGGCGGCGGCCGCCGCCGCCGCAGCGGCGGTGTCACGAAACAACGGGGCGCCACCGTACGAGCAGCCAGGGGAGGGGGAGCGGTTAGGAACCGCCCACCGTCACTCATCAAGATGGCCGCCCTGTAACGGACCGGCTGGATGCGGCCACACAACGGGCAGACGGCGATGGGTTGACGCGGGGGAGCGCGTGGTGGGGCGGGCGTCGCCAGCCCTTTGCAGCCGGCGGGGAAGCAGCTGGTCTGCGCGACCCCCCCTCCCCCCCCCGTCCCCCCCACGCGCCGTTCCCCGCCTCACGCAGGCGCTCCGCACCGCCCCTCATTCCCCCCATCCCACCCGCCCCCCCTCCACGCGCGCCCCGCGCGGGGCGCGTTACGCCGCGGCCGCGACCGCGGCGCACGGAACGCCGCGGTCGTGCGGGCGCGCGCAGAGGGGCGGGGGGGGGCGGACGGGCCGACCCGAGACGGGTGCCAGCTGTGCTCCCGCCCACAGGGTCAACCGCCCAATGGGGAATCCCCATCGGGGTAGTCAAGGTGGCGGGTGTGCCATCCAGGGGGGGTCGGTACCGGGGGTATGTGCTGTGCATAGCATGCCGTATGTAGAAATCTGTCTTTTGCGCCTCCCAGCGGAGACATCGTCTCATTCACAGGCAATCCAATCGAGAGCCCATCGAGGCCTTCGATGAGGCATCGCCCACCGAATCGATTGTGAGATGCGAGCACATCGACAGCTCGAATCGATGCACTGCGGGTTGCTGCCGAACGCAGCACTCCGACTGACCGATGGAGTCTCGATGTGCTTAGAATCACGAGAGGTCTGTCACGTGATCGCATCTGACCAATGGCAAAGACAGGGGTGAAGCCTCTCTGACTGCAAGCGTGTACTTTACAGCTCAGGCCAGACGCCGCTCAGCTGTCGCGCGGCTGCCGTCTCTGGGTCAGTGCGGGGGGTCGCTCTTCGTGGTCGTCACCCAACTAGGGCACTGCTGCAGGCCCCGGCAACCGGCCTGTGTGAGGACTCGTTGTCCCCTGCGCTGCTCTTTGTCGGCGTGCCCGCGCCGTGCTGGTGCCCGTGGTTATCGTCCTGCCTGTTCGACCGGCGGAGGTGACTGGTAGCGATGGCCTGCGGATGCTGCCGGTGTTCCTTCCGGCGCTAGACCAGCCGCCGGCACTGGCCCGCGCCGTCATGTTCTAGCTGGATGGGGTGGCCGTCCAGCCCGCACGCCAGCAGGTGCGTGCGCAGGTCTCGTCGGCCGGTGCTGGTGGGATGTGCTTGCTATATCTCCACGGCAATAGCTCCCCGCACTGATTCTCACGACCGGTAGCCAGGACTCTGCGTTGATTGCTTCGCCCGCACGCCAACACATGCCCGCTCTGGTCCTCACGGCGGGTCGCCGTTGCGACCTGTTTGCGTTGCAGCCCACACGCCAATAGGTTCTCGCACTATACCACCCAGCCAGCGCCCGGTGGGATCTGCTGATCACGTTCCCTGTGTTGCTGCGACCGACCGCTCCATGGTCTTGTTGTTCCTCTGGTGCATGCCGTCTTAGTATGCGCTCAGTCCAAGGCACATGCTGTTCGAGTTATTGTGCTTGCTCGCGCTTGTGTCCAGGCGATGGTCGTGGAGCGCAGCCCGCGGGTATTTTATGCTGACGTGCTGTTGACGGATTAGTAGCCAGAGCGGGGGCAGAGAGCTTGGTATGTCCACATACATGTTCCATGACAAAGCCTGTGGCACACTCTCAAAGCAAGGACGCACGAAGGGAGATGGAAACAGGGCTTGCTACCCCCACGGATAAAATGCATTAACAAAGTACCTCATGGCACGCAAGTCGGCCAGAGGTCCTCCTGCAGCGGGTGGAAGACCGAGCAACCCGCGGCGCTTGAGGAGGTCCTCAAAGTCGGGTACGATGTGCACGACGCGCGCAATGCGCCGGAACGGCACGGCCGTGATGGACCAATCTTCTCCGTCGGCCGGTACCGCCCACTTGACGGGAGTGCACTCTCGTGCAGAAAGCGGGCAGGGGGGGGCAGCCTCCTCTGGCGCCATGTTGCAGATGACGGCCCAGTCCTCGCCCTTCGCACGGATGATGGCCCTGACCTCGCCGATGTACTGCACGGACGTGTCGCTCTTGTCGTCGTCGCTGCCCTGGGTAGTGCTCGAGTCGTCTTCCAGCGTGTACACCACCGCGTCATACCAAGGCGTGCCTCGGAAAGAGGACGACGCGCGCACAATCTGCTTCAGGGACGCGCCGCAGTCCAACTCGGCGACGAACGCCTTGCTCTGCGTGACGCCGAGCTTAAACTTGGCTGGGCGGTTGAGAACCCTCCCGATGCTCCCCAAGCCCGGCCGCCGCGACAAGCTGTCCACAGTCATGCGCAAACGGGCGCGCATCAAGGTGGGCAGCTGTGCGCCGCGCACGGGAGGTTGCCGAGCACGACGGGGTGGCGGTGCACCCGCGGCACCGCCGGCTGCAGCAGCTAGCGTAGCAGCGGAAGCACCGACGGTGGCCGGCTTCGATCGCAGCAACTCTGCATCTTCTGCTTCCAGGCGCTTGAGCACCTCGCGCGTGCCTTGAGACTGCCGCACAATCTGGGCCGTGAACGTCGCAATGCTCTTGTTGGTACGCCTGTAGAACTTCTTGTCCACCTTGTGCTCTGACTCGTTGGTGCTCGTGTTCCCATTCTGCAAGTTCCCGTGCATCTTGATGGAGTCCAAGACATGGCATAGGAGTTTGTGCACCTTGCTCGTGTGGAGGGGGCCCAGGATGGGAGTCATGTAGTTCAACACAAACTCCTCCGCCTGCTTGCATACGTCCTTGCCCTCGCTGACGGTCATGGGTGCCGGTTTGGTGGACGTCACCCAGCCTGCGAGGCGCGCGTACAGGACGGCGTACTCGGAGAACATGGCGGTGACGGCGTCTTGCATGGGCGTTTCGCCAAATGCGGCGCGGTACGCATCCCAGTCGAACTTGAAGCTCTCGGGAAGCTCGACGTCCTCGTCGTCCGGCTGCAGCAAGAACGGCGCGTCCTCGTCTGGGGCGCCGGGGTTGCCAGTTGGAGCTTGGTCAATGGGAGGCTCAGGGCTTCCAGCACGGCTGCGAGCGGGTGCACGCCGACGACAAGTCTCGCGCCGTCTCCCACCTCTTCCACGTGCTGCCGGTGTTGCCTTGCGACGGGGGGGACGCTCGCCACCGAGACCGAACAGACCGGCGACAGCAAAAGGAATAATGTACACACCGGCACGCTGCTGCTTTCCTGTGAATGTCGCCTGGGTCTCGGTGGCAGCAATGAGATAACTATAGAAAATGCCACGAGAAACAGGAAGCGGTCACAGCAACCAGACAGGAGCGGTAGATGCGTCAGTGCCGTACCGTGGAGGACTCAAGTGGTGTAGGAGACTCGTCTGCTTCACTCAAAAGAGAGCCGCAGACACACAGCACGTACCCTGGTGGAAGGGCGCTCGCTCGGCTGCGCCGCCCCATATACTCAAACCTCCTGTTGGCGATGCGACAGGTTGCCGCCATACTGCCACACAACGGGTACCTGTCACGGCAAATGTACGGGAAGACTCGGACCAGCCGCTGCACGAGCTCCCTGGTGACGCCGGCGTCCAGCACCTGTGCCTACGAGAACCATGAGGGCTAGCAATCGCGCCCTTGGGACGTCATGGTTAGTGATCACGCACCACCACCTCAGGCGACGCCACAGCTACCACCGCGCTCTACACTGGCACACGCCGCTGTACACACATGCAGCCCTCCCTGTCGCTGGCAGCCTACAAAAACACGTACGTGAAGGGCATCGAAGCCCACAACTTGGTACATCAAGAAAGGCGCCGACGACAGACCCGCCATGCCGGCTAGCGCTGGCAAAGTGCTGTGCAGGCTATGCAGGCGCTCCAAGTAGTTGCGTCGCTCAAGAAGGCGGTGCTGTACACGGAGGCGAAAGGCCTCCAGCTGGTTGTCCAGGAGCTGCACCGCGTCTCGCTCCTGCGCGGTCAGGGCCTGCGGTCCCCCCATCTCCGCGACGTTCACGTCGCAGGTGGAGCAGGGAAGTGCGGTCTGGCCCGACTTCAGGCCAAGCACGGCCTTCTCCTCCGGGTAGTCGCACAGATAAAGCAATATTCGAGGAAAAGCCTTCAGCTTCCGTGCCTGGTACTCAATGCCGACCCCGTCCCGGCTGGCGGAGATTGTCGACCGAAAAACGAGGTACAGAACTCTCTGCAGCACTGCTGAGCGCCGCTCACGTCCTCTCTCGTCAGCCGCTGCCTCCTTCTGCTTCCGCACCATGGGAATGTACGCCACGGTGATCCACTCCTGCTTCTTGGTCGCAATGTTCACAACTCGCACGCGCAGTGGGTACAACTTGTGGGCTACACGACATAACATGGGGAACAAATAGTCAATCGTCAGTCACTTCAAACCAAAGAACAACAAAGGGGATTGCACACCATGGTTCCCAGCCGAGAAGCTCTTAAAGAAGCACACATGCTTACCTCCAGACCAGGACACCTGGCTCGCGTCACTAAAGACGTGCAGGCCCAAAACGAAGCACTGCTGGCCTTGGTCGTTGACGAGCATCTGCTCGTTCATGCGGAAAGCATCGCCGTCCAGTGGTGTCTCGCGCGTCTCGGATGGCGGCGCAGGCTGCTCACCTCCACTCCAGAGCTTGACCGTCTCCGGGTCGGCGTCCAGCAACGAACGCAGCACCACGGCCAGTGCCGACCTGAAGTACGCAACCAGCTCCATACCGCCCTCCACCAGCACGACCTTCCGCCACCCGGCATCCATAACCGCGTTGTCAATGTCGTCCCGGATTGCGACCTTGAAGGAATTGCAGGTGGAGAAGGCGTCGCGGAGGGTCTGCTCGTGGCCGTCGTCAATGGGCATCCCAGGCATAGTTCCATCCCAGATGTCCAGCAAGCGGTAGAGGCGAGCTTGGTCCTCAAGCGTCAGCCCAGACCCACCGCACGACCCCAGCGTAAACCGCTCCAGCTCTCTCAAACGAAAAGAATCGAAGCTGCTTGCGCGCCTGGCCTTTTTCAGGAAGAGCAAAGGCACAGACTGGGGCCAGTCGTTGAGGCTCTCGTAGTATGCCCTCACCTCAGCAGCAATGGTTGCATGGCGCGTCCCGGCTGCCGCCTCGGAGTTGCTGGCACCCGCGGCGTCCTGCCCTGTTCCCGGCTGGCAGTTGGGAAGGGGTGCACCGGGCGCCACCGCCTGGCCCGCGCGCATTTCGGAATCGGTGGCCGCGTGCACTCGAGCGTCGACGTCTGCAGGGTCCCCACAGCTCCCATCCGATGACAAGTTCTTGTCGCCAACGGCCGCATCGTAGGCAATGTCGCCCATGTTGTGCATCAGGCCGACGCCACCTGCGGCAGCGTCCCTGCTGCCGCCCTCGCTCGGCACAGCGCTTGAGCTGGGAGCTTCGTCACCCACGCAGCTCGAGCGGGCCACGTCAGTCTCGGCGGCGGTCGACAGGGAGAGGTCAGCCGCCGTCTCGTCATCGCCAGGGATGGAGCCCGCTGCCAGGTGCGATTCATTGAAAGGTTTTCTCAGCCGCTCAGTGTGGGCCGCCAACCGGCCGTGCTTGCGCAGCATGTGTGTCCTCAATCCAGCCCGGCCACACAACAGGCACCCACATAGCAGGCACGCGAGCTTGTAGGACGAAATCGGCACGTCCGACATCGTCGTACCGCATGGCAAACCGACTGGGGCGCGGGGATGAGCGCGACGTCACGCGCAGACGAAAGAGCGTGGGAAACGCCGCAGGCTGCGGCCAAGCGGCGAGCTGGCATCTCGTCGGGCGCTGCCCGAAAAACAGCCCCCATCGCGGCGCGAAAGACGACACGAAGCCTGTGGCAGCCGACGTGGGAGGGATACGCGAGCGGGATAGCAGCCGTCACCAAAACCCACCGGCCACCAGAGCGCCACATAGACAGCGCCCACGCCCACAGTCCTATGACAGATAGCACTGCTGCCGTGCCAGGAAAGCACACCGAGAGGCCGCCGCGTGTGCGCAAAAATTTGCACGGCAGTCGCCGACGTGCCCGGTCGTGGTTGCCAGAAAAACTCGCGGGAACACTCGGCAGTGGAGCGGGAAGTCCCCCCGCGGGAGCAGAGAGGGACGCACGCAGCCGGCAGGCGTACATGGCGGGCCAGTCGCGTAGAGTGTGCAAGCAGGTGGAGCGTCGTCCACGACGAGGTGCTGTGGAGGTCATCGTGCCGGCGTGTCAGCATGACTTGGACTTAATATCAGAACTGCGACGACTGTGTTTCGAACTCACGTGAGCCGGCCAAATTACTTACAGCCCTGTGGCTGATGGACACCACAGGGCCAATGGCTGTACCGTCTTAAAATCTCGATCTGTCAACCACGACGACCTTCGGACTGAAAGACTGCAAGCCCCACAATAATCCAGACTTGGAACTGGACTTCTACCGTGCTCGCGCCAGGGTGGGCTCGTACGAGCCGCGGACGATGTCGTCTGCAGGCGCGCGCTTGACGTGCCCCTTCGCCTGCGCACGCCCGGCGCACCCCCGGCACCGCCACCCTAGGCGCACCCAATCGGGAGCTCATCGGCTCCTTTTTCAAACCGAGTAACGACGTCGGCGCGGCGGGCGTCTGCCTGCCCGGCAATCACGAGACACCCACCACTTGGAGGTGCTGGGGGAGTGCCAAGCTCGCGTCCGGTACGTTTCTGATCGCCGTCCGAGGGACGCCCGCGAGCGCCATGCCGAGCTGCCGCACGCTGCGCAGGCGCCCTTGTCCGACCCCCTCCTTCACGTCGCGCCAAGCGGCGCACGATCGAGGGGTGCGCCCGTCATGGGTCGGCGCCTGTCTTCCTTTGCGCCAGCGTGCGGGAGATATCTCATGTTTCGTGCCAACATGCTCCGACCCTCGCGCGCGTGAGGAGGTCCACCGCGTCTGGCCGCTTGGCCCGCCGTTTTTTCTTGCCCACGCGCGCTACCCGCGCGATTTGTGGCGCCCGAGAGCATCCCCCATGCTGCTTCTCTGCAGGATAAGAACCGCACTTTGTACCGCCGCGTCCCCCCACCTCCTCCTCGTCCGTGTCCCTCCCTCTCTACCATTGCCGACCGTTTTGTACCCTGCTTTTTGGCCTTCCCTTCCCCTTCCCCCGCCGCTGACTCTGCCACCCACCCCGCTGCTCCTCACCCATCATCACACCGACCACCATGCCTCCCGGCAGCTCCAAGCGTGGCCCACCTGTTCCTGGTCGTGCGCCCACCCCTCCCAAGGCCGCTCGTGTTGGACCCTCCCCGCAGCCTACTGATGCGGATCGCCGCGCCAAGGATGAGCTGCGAGCTGCTGCGAGTCGAGCCAGGCCTCTGGGCCTTCCTCCCTTGAGCGCCCTGATGCGGCGCGTGCCCCTTGGGCCCACCAATACTGGCGTGCCGCCGTTGGGCCAACCCTCTCCGGCGCAGGGTGCCCTCTCCCCTGCACCGCCTGCTGACGCTGCTCCATCCCTGCCGCGCCTTGCCGGACCTGCTTCATTCCGCGCGCTCCCTCTGGCCGACCGACCTTCCACGCCGCAGAGTGTGCCTACGGCTGCACCGCTCGCCAATGTGGCCCCGTCCCAGCTGCCCCCGGGCGCACTTGCACTCCCTCCTATAGCGACGCAGGCCGACGTGTCGTCCGACTACTTGACGCGGCCTGACTACTACCTGCAAGGTGCTGCCGACCGCGTGGCCGCCTACCAGGCGCAGGTGGCGCTGCCACCGCTCGACAGCCCCAACCCTGGTACGACTCGTCACCTTCCCGGGGCGCCGGAGGGTCGTGGGCAGGCAGTTCCCGACGCAATGTCGCAACCACCCCCATTCCCGCGCCCTGTGACCCCCCCCCCTGTGCGCCAGACGCCAAGCACCTCGCTTTCACCGCCTGGCATGGGACCTGTTGAGTACGAGGAGCGGCGAATGGCAGCCGCGGCGCGCGCAGGTCGGACCTTGGGGGCGGCGCCTGACGCCACCGCCGCTCCCTCCTTGGCAATTGGGCAGGGCGACGAGGGCGGAACGCAATTCTTCAACGTCGACGACACGCAGGTCGGTGAGCGGGTACGCCCCCCCCCTGCGCCTGCCACGGCTGCGCTGCAGCCGGTGCCCGGTGCACGGGCGCCTGCCGCGCCCCAGCGTCGCGCTACCGCACCGCGTTCTGCTCGGGCTCCGCGCAATCGCAAGACTTTGGCGCCGCCGCCGACGGAGGCGTCCGTTGCGGGCAGCCTATCACCTGGAGCGCGGTCATCCGCTGGCAACTCAACTCATCGCCGCGGCCCGCCTCCGACCGGCGGGGTGGGGTCCACTGGTACGCCAGCATCACGCTCTCCCGCGGCCTCCGCCACGCAAAGCCGGCGTGGCCCTCATACCCCTGGCAGCAGTATGACGCTGACTGCTGCTTATGGCGTCCCTGCTTCTGCTGTCGACGAGGATGCGGTGGCATACTCGGCGTCCGTACGGGGGCTTGGCGCGTCCGTCGGAACTCTCACCAAGCGCCTGGGCACTCTGGAGGGACACGTGGGGGACACGGGGCGGCGTCTACAAACCCAGGGTGCCTCCATCGAAGCGCTGGCGCGGTCGGTCACGGCCTTGCGCAGCACCGTTCAGCAAGGCTTTGCCGAGATGAAGGCGCTGACGAAGCAGCAGCACGTGAACGCCAACCAGCAGGTGAGCCACCCGGGCGGGGGGCCGCCATCTGGAGGTAGTAGCGGGGCATCTGCGTCCGCGGGCCCGGCTGATTTGGGCTTCCGTACGGGCCGCACCATTCGAGGCGCCAACCCCGCTGTGCCAATCGACACCCCTGCCTTCATCCTGAGAGACATTGGCGCCATCCGTCGGCTCATGAACGACGACCTTACCCAGCGCACTGCTTGGGCCGTCATCAACCGCGACGTGTACCTGGATGGGGACGAGGTTTTCAACCTCATGATTGACAAGACCATGGAGCATCGAAAGGACGAAGCTGATGAGGCGGAGGAGTGGCTGCTCAAGGCGTTTGACAAGCCCAACGTGGGCAGCTTCAGATCCAAGAAGGGAAAGGACCGGGTGGAGCGGGTCAAGCCGTTCGTGCCGCTCGGCCAGGTGCTGCCGCACTTGATTGAGGCCCTCAAGAAGCGGGCCGTCGTGGCGTACTTCAACACGATCAAAGTGCCGCTTGACTCGCTAGATGCGACCAAGGCGCTGGAGTGGTACAACGACGACGCGTACACCAAGTCGTTGACGGGCCGGAGCGGGATCAAGAAGGCCATGGATGTGAACTACACCCACCTTGGAGCACGCAGCCGAATGGAGAAGGCACGCACGGTCGGTGAAGAAGACATCCTGCATTGCACGTCGGGGTGGTACGCCCTCATGTCCAGCTTTGTACGCCAACACCTGGAGGCGCTGATCTACACCAACGTGCGCAAGCCGCGCCATGTCGACTTGTCGTGCTACGCGAGCTGGCGCGTGGAGCTGTTCCGTGTTGACAGCATCCTCCACAATGACAAGGAGGTGCATCATGGCTTACTGCTCGTCGACGGCGACGACGCGGCGCGGACGCAGCCGAACGGCGACAACGACGACTCGTACGAGAAGCTGTACTCGGACCAGGTCACGATGGCCGCAGAGGAGGCGGCTATGGGCGCGCTAGCCGAAGCTGACGCCGGGGCTGCAGCTGGTGGTGCTGCGGTGGGAGCCGCCGACGCCGAGGCGGACGCAGCCGCTCGTGCTGCCGAGGCACTCGCCCGGCCGTGATCATGCCCCTCTGGGGGCTCGGTCGTGCGGCGTCTGGCGGTCGTGGGCGGGACCTGCTCGCGTTGATGGCAGGCCTTGCGGCTTGCGGGCGACTCGCGCCTGTCTAGAGCGATGGGCGCCGGTGATCTGGCCATTACGGTATCAGGGCGTGGGCGCACGAGCGCTGCAGTACGGCACACGCAGCCATATATTTTCTGCATGCTACGCCACCGCTTAGTGGTGGTGGACGACTTTGTTGGAGTGCGTGACGCGTGGGGGGTGTACGCTTCTTTCACACTTGGCGTGGGGGGTCGTGCTACGCCACCGCTCAGTGGTGGTGGACGACTTTGTTGGAGTGCGTGACGCGTGGGGGGGGTGTACGCTTCTTGCACACTTGGCGTGGGGGGTCGTGCTACGCCACCGCTGAGTGGCGGTGGACGACTTTGTTCGAGTGCGTGACGCGTGGGGGGGGTGTACGCTTCTTTCACACTTGGCGTGGGGGGTCGTGCTACACCACCGCTGAGTGGTGGTGGACGACTTTGTTGGAGTGCGTGACGCGTGGGGGGGGTGTACGCTTCTTGCACACTTGGCGGCGGGGCAGCACGCAGCCACTGCTTCGGCATTGCGGCACCTCCGCCATGTGGGGTCGGTCCTGTGTGGGCGATAAGGGCTTCAGAGAGCACGCGTACGCGGGGCGGGGGGGAGTTGCTCTTGCACTCCGATGGCGCCGCCACCGGCGAGCTGACGAGTGTGTGCCGTCCTGTGCCGGTGGGATCGGCTGGTGGAGGGCGGTGAGAGTGGCGGTACCGCTGCCGAGCTCTGGTTGTGTTCTCCCAGCCCAGGCCGCCTGCCTGCGGGACGCGTGCTCCCTTTCCTGCGCGCGAGAGGTAAAACCCCCCCGTAGCGCCCCGGCGAGAGGATCCATCCCGCAGCGCACGCCGGCGACGGCCCGCGCCGCGCACCCGCCCCCCCCGGTCCGGGCCCGCCCGGACCGGGGATGGGACGACAACGCCAGCGGCACTCCGGCTGCCTGCCAAAAAAGTAGTCACGCGACTGCCCAGAAACCACGAGACTGCCTTCGATCTACTCGATTGACCCCACTCCATCGAACGTCGGGCATCGAGAAGCCCATCTGAGCCCATCGTGGACCCCCCAGAACGCATCGACTGAGGGACGCCCAGAACCCGTCGAATCGATGCCTCGATTCCTTTGTCAGTGAAGGAGACGATAGTCGAGGCGGCGGAAGGGGGGCCCGCGCCGAGGGGGACGGCCGGCCCCCCCCCGCCCCCCCCCCCCACCTTCCGTCCTGCCAGCAAGATGGAGGGGCGGGGTGGCTGGGGTGCTCTACGACAGCGGGAATCTCACAGGAGCCAAGAGAGCCGGGGGCGGGAGGCGTGGACGCGCCTCCCCCCACCCCCCCCCCACCCACCACCCCACCCACCGACGCCGCTGCCGACCCACCCCCCCCTACCGCCCGGCGGCGGCACCCAACCAACGACACCTTGCAGGCGGGGTGGAAGCGGACTTCCCCTCTCAAGGGCTCCCCAGCGTTTGCGCGCAGCGGTGGGAAGGGGTGGGTGGGGGGGCGGGGGGGGGGGGCGCCGTCCAGGCCGCTTACATACCAGTGTCTGCTCTGGGGGACGGACGGGTGGGGCCAAGGGACGTCTCCTGACGAGGATGGGGGCGGAGAATCCTCCGTCTAGAAAGGGGGGTGGGGGTGGGGGGGGGGGGGGGAAGACACGACACGCGGCACGCGGCTGCCACCCTTTTTGGGCGGTCCACCCCGGCGCGCCCCCACTCGCCACCCGTATTGGCAGCGGGGATCACCGGCGCGGGGGGTGGTGGGGGCGGGGCGATGGTCTAGGCGATTGGCCCGCATCCCCACCCCCCCCTCCTCGGCGGAGCCGTGGTGCCCCCCCGTCGCCGCCAGCCGCGTGCATTCATCGTTGCACCCCACGGGGGGGGGGAGCAGGGAGCGCCGCCCACAAACACGCTGCACGCCACGCACACAATCCACCGTCGGGAGCGTGGGCGTGTGGGGTGGGGGGGGTGCACGCGGAAGGAGCGGCGGGTGCCGCCCCGGCCGTGCTATTTTGTACCCCCCCTCTGTCTGTCGGCCAGCTGGCCGGGAGAGGCCCCGCCGCCGGCGGGACACGCCGGGCGGGACACGCCCGGCGGGACACGCCCGGCGGCACCCGCAGCGGCGTCACAGACAGCCCGCAGGCCCCCCCCTTTGTTCCTCCACCCAAAAGCCCCCCAAAAGCCCCCCCCCCGCCCTTCGCACGGCAGACAGCCCGTCACAACAGGGCGGCGCTCCCAGTCTGGTCGCTGTGCCTTTTTAAGCGGTGCCCCGGTGGTGGGCACCTCGGCGGCGCACTTCGAAGCGCTGCCCCACCGCTCGCGGCTGTTCTCTTTTGCTCTTTCCTCCCCACCACGCGCTTTGCTTCCCAACGCCTTCCCCTTCTCTCGCTGTACGACCGCGTCAACGCTGGCGACCACCCGCGGAACACACCAACCGCCATTCCCCCACCCTGCCATCGTTGGCACCCGCCCCCTGGCCCGCCCTCCGTCCCCTGTCTGCGCACATTGTTGTTGAGGGGTCATCGCCTTGCGCGGCCTGTGCGGAACTCTCCCACCGCCACCACCAACACTACCCTCATCACCATGTGCGGCCACGGGTGCACCTATGTGTGCTGCCGCCCCACCTACTACTACTGCTACGTCCCGTGCTACTACCAGTGCTACTACTATCCGTATGGCAAGGGCAAGGGCGGCTGCACCTGCAAGAAGTGACCCGGTCGTCAGCTGCTGTAGCCGCCGCCGCTGCCGCCACCACCACCTGGCCGGCGGCGGCGCGGCGCGTCGGCTGCTAGTTGTCTCGGTGGATGGCGCCGCGGTCGGCAGTGTCATCTCCCACCCCGCGCTCGACCACTATGGCCACCGGGCTTGCCCGTCGGGGGCTGCTGCCGCTCTTTGTTGGACTAAGGTTCGATGAGGGGCGGCGGCATGGAGGGTCCTCTGCACAGCGTTGCGACGGTCAGAGAGGTGCGCGTAGCCGACGGGTGTGTGTGCTTCTGTAGCGATGGGGCCATCCATCGACGGCCCGTTGGGTAGTAAAGTCTATATAGTGTGCCACTGTGTTCTCTCCGTGGAACTTTCACCTTGCCTCCTGCGTCCGCGCTTGCGCTGGTGCCGTTGGACGGCCGCGTCGCCCTCACACCCACAGAGACTCGCCAGTCAGTGCTTATTCGTGACCGGTAGGAGCAGCGAGTGGATGGCAGCCGAAAGACAGCCCCCTCTCTACCGGGAGGAGGAGGAGAGAGGGTTGGGGGGGATGCGAAAGGACGGTGGGAATCACCACGTGCCACACACGAGCCGGACGTAGCTATCAAACACCACCGCAGAAAAAGAAGAAAAATCACCAACCAAAAAAAGAGCCCAACGGGCCTTCCTTCACCCCCACCCACAGCCACCGCCTTCATCCTCCCAGTCACCGCCACCAACGCTTCGCACCCAAAAGCGCCGCCAGGCGGCGGGGTGGCGCGGGGGTGCTCACCGCTAGCCCTGCCCCCCAACGCCCTCTCCCTTTCCCTGCTGCTCTGCTCACCTCTTCCCGTAGCGGCTGGCGCTGCCTTCCTCCTCCCTCAGGCGAGGCCCTTCCCCTGGGGCCCGCTCGTGCCAAGGCTGACAAGACCTCGCAAATCCCGACCGGAAGAATCCAAGTCCTTCCTGCCTCGCCCCCTGGGCGGTTGCACCTCCCCTGCACCTCCTCCCACTCCTCTTCCCCCGCCCTCCCCCCCACTCCGCCCACTCCCACCCCGACGCCCTCTGCAGACAACGAGATGGCTCTGATGCCGCGCTGCGTTGACAAGCCTCTGGCCACCACACATTAATTAACGCTGCAGCGCCCCAGTGCAACGGCGGCCTGAAACCGCTCCCCGCGCACGCGTAGCGGGCGTTGTGGAAAAGCAAAAATGCGGTTCCTTGGCGAGAGAGAGAGAGACGGGGACGGGGGTTGGGGTGGGCGCACGCCAGCTCCCCTCCAGCATGACATGCTGGGCCGGCTGGCCACCAAAAAAAATCTTACATCGCCCCAGGTGCTCCGCCTGAGGGGCCTGACCAACGAACGTTCGCCGACGCCCCCCCCCCTTCCCCAAGGCCAAGCCTAGGAAAGATATTAAAGACGCGTCAGTTGCCCCCGCCAGCTGCCACGCGAGCCATGCGCGGAAAGTACTGGCACGCAGGGTGTACTTTTTTCTGCAAGCCTGGGGTGTCGGAGGGGAGGACGCTCGGGCGCAGTTGCGCCCAAGGACCACATAGAAACGCCAACGGGCAACAATGAACATGGTGTTCATGCTGCGAAGCGTGATTGGCGGACCGCGCAGGGGGCGGGGCCACGCCACAGCGTTGATGACAGTGCCAGTCGGGGCGGGAGAAGGGACCGTCAAGGTCAAAAGTTGGCGGGGGACCCACGGGACCGCCACCGGTGGGTGCAGATTGCACAGTGTCGGTCGGTGGGGGACATGTCGCCTGACGCGTGACTGGTGACAGGTGGCCACGTGCGCAACAGGGGAGGGCCCCCGAGGCATGACAGTCGCGAACAGACGACGGGGCAGCGCCCATCTGGACAGGGCCCTCAGTACAGTATCTGCGGTACATACAATCCATAGCCAGATACAGTGCGCCCAGCCCCCCACAGTCCCTCCTTCAGGCCCCCTCCCCCCCTTTCCCCCGCGTTGTGCCGGTGGCGGGGACACGGCCACCCCGTTGAGCGGGAGCTTGTCCAGCCGACGAGCGCGCCGCCCCCCCGCGCCAGGCCAAAAGTCTGCAGCTGCGGGGGGTGGTGGCCGTGCGCGCGCGCGAGGCTGGCGATCCCGAGCGGCCAGGTCCGTCCCGCCCTCGTCCGCCGCGGCCAGCGCCGCCAGACTGATCCCGCGCGTCGGCGGCCGCCTCACACATGTCTTTTGACTCGCGCCAAGCTGCTGCGATGGTCCATCCGGATGGAGGGGGGTGGCCACCGGACGAGAGGGCCCCGCCCGCACCGTTTACGGTGTTGGCCTGGGCGTGGGATGTGGGCAAGCGGGGGGGGGGTGCTGGGCTGGGCTGGGGTGCGCTGGGATGCGCTTGGCTGTGCTGCAACGGCCTCCCGCTCGCCTTGCGGCGGGGGCTCGCATTCCCCGCCCCTTTTGCGGGCGGGCCATGCGCGCCTCCCCCCCCACGCCCCTTGGGGGCCCGGCCGGCGCGCCAGCATGTGCTATTCGACAGCTGTCGGCCTTCGCCTCTGGCAGCCGAGGAGAATGCGGGGGGGCGATGGCCTGCCCCGCCTCCTACCCTCTCCCCCTTCGTGGTCAGTACAGTCGCCCAGCCCCATATCTTAGCATAGCCGGGAACGTAGGCGGTGGGGGCGTGCTGCTCGCTGGTGGTCTCCCTTCGCCCCCCCCTCCAGCGCCCCCTCTGCTCCAGACTATGCTCCTCTCCCCCCAAACCCCCCCCCCGATCGAGCAAAGCGCGAGCGCGGCCACGGCTGTCACTCGCCTGACACCGTGGGAGCGGTGGCAAGCCTTCCCCCCCCTGTCGTCTCCCCCCCCCTCTCTCCGTGCGACGATGACAGTGGCGGCGGCCGCCGCTTCATTCCACCTTCTCCCGTGTAGAGGAGCGGGGGCCATGAGCGGGCGCGCCCTGACGCCCAGGCTCCCACGCCTCTTGCCGACACGCACGGCGACGCCCGCCCGCCGGCCCGCCCACCCTCTCACAGAAGGTGTCCCCCGCCCCTGCCAGGGCGGGCGGGCAGTCCCGACCGCTCACACCCCTGACGTCCCCTCCCTGGCCCGCCAAGCCTCTCTCGACCGCAGCAGCGCCAGTGGTGGCACGCCGGACGGCCTGCCCCCCCCCCCCACCCGGATCCCACGCGTCCGTCCCGCCGCCACAGCCCACACTGCCGCACACGCTGCCCTCGACGTGTGCACGGGGCTGCAACGGGCAGGCGCCAGCGGTAGCAGCCAGCTTTGCGGCTACTTTAGCGACGGAGAGTGGGGGGGGGGGTGAGGGCGGGGGCGGTGCGTCCGCTCCTATAAACGGGCGCCCCGCCACCCCACTGCCGTTGCGCCGCTGCTGCCGAGGGCCCACCGTGCGAGCCGTTGAGACGGCGGCGCTCCTTTCCACCTCCCACACCTTGGCCGCTACCCCCCGTGACGCCTCGCCGGCCTGAGCCGCACTGCCACCGTCTCACCCCCCCCCCCGCCGTCCCATCCACACCTCTTTTCCCCACGATTCTCTCTCTACCCACCCAGGCTCCTCCTACATGGCGGAAAACCCGCCGCTGGACCGTGCCACTATCGAGGAGGATGCCGACACCTGGGCAAGGCTCACCGACGCAGGCCTCGTCTCGTATGTGATGGCGGTGGGGCCAGGCTTGGCAGCGGGGGTCCAACCCCAACAGACGCCCCCGCCGCCGCCGCCGCCGCCACCGCCGCCCCCGCCTCCTCCTCCTCCGCCGCCACCACCGTCGTCAACCGAGTCGTACGACCCGGCGCTATGACGGTCCACTACAATGCCACCGACGAGGTGAAGTGGGGTCCCCCGTGGCGCCGTCATGGCCACCGCCGCCGTCGCCACCGCCGTCGCAGCGGGCGGTGGCGGCGCCGACGCACGGCCGATCGGGGGACGGCAACGTCCGTCGGTGGTGGGCCCGACGCCGCTGCCGTCCCGGCGCCCGGCGGGCCTGCGTCCGGGGGCGACGGCGACGGCGGCGGCGGCGGTAACGGCGGCGGCGGCGGTGGGGGTGGCGCGAGGCGGGTCATCTAGGCGACAGTGGGGATGCGCGGTGGGAATGGGGACGTAGGGGGAGAAGGGACGGGGAGTGGAGGCACCACAGCGCTGCGCACCGTGGTGGCGGTGCGCCACGGCACGCGCGTGGGGGGGGGCGGCGGCAAGCAGCCCTACTGCCCAGCGGCCGGCATCATGGCGACCGCGGCAGGCCGTCCCCGCGGGCGCCGACGCGCCGTGGCAGGCGGCGGGCGGTGCGCGTGACCGCTGGCGTCGCCACCTCCCCTACCATCACTGCCGCCGTCATAGCCACGCAGGGGGCCATACCCCCCAGCGCCACGACCGTGTCTATTTAGGTCATCGCGGCGCGCGGGCCGCCGCCGCAGCGGGACGTGGCGGCGGCCCCACCCCTCGCAGGGTGTCCCGCAGGCCCGGCGAGCGCTGGCGTCGCGTCTTGACCGTCTCTTGTGCTCGGTCGGGGGCGGGGATGTGCTGCTACTCGGTGTTTTGGGCGTATCCACGGGAGGGCGTGGCTGGTACCCCTTGCCGTGTGCCTAGGAGGTCATCCTGACTGCCATGATTTCGGCCGACCCTACCGGCGACGGCGGGCTGCGTCCATGGGCCGACGATTGACGCGTGGGCGCCCCTGCTCGCGGCAGTCGCGCGGCGGCTGTCCCGCAGTGCTCCCACCCCCGACGAGGCGCCCCTCCTAAACGCACCCCCGCCGGTGTCGCCCAGCGGCACGGCGGCGGGCCGCCTGCGCCTCTGAACCCCCCCGCGGAAATGGCCCCGCCTTGGAGTGTGCGTGGCAAGCGCGCTCGGGCGCTCGCACGCTCGGTCGGCCGTCGCCGCGGCGTGCAAGTCCGGCATCGCCCCCGTGCTCCGCCCACGGCCGGGGCGCAGGTGTGCAAGGCGGCTGCCTCTCTTCTCCTGGGCGAGCTGCGATGCGGCCGCCACCAGCCATGCCCCCCACCGTGTGGGTATGGGATGCCGTCGCGGGGAGGGAGCGCGCGTTGCAAGCGCCGCCGCCGCCGAGTGTGGAGTGCGCGCGGGTGGTGCCGTCGGGCGACGCGCCCGGGGGGGGTTGCCGGTCTCGCGTTGCGCTGCCACGACGCGGCGGTCGCGGCGGTGCTGGCGGGCGCCACCGTGCGCTGTCCGCTGCTGCCGCCGGCCCCTGCCGCCGGCCGTCCTGTCCCGGACCACCGCTGGCGGCGACAGCGCCCGGCCCGTTGGCGGCGCCGCCGCAGCAGCGGCCGCCGTGACTGCGTCCCCCGCCGCTCTGGCCGTCGCTGCTGCCGGCGGCGGCTGTCGGAGCACGTGTGCGAGCGCGGCCATGGGGATCCCCACCGAGGGGTCCATCCGGATCTTACCAAGTCAGAGTTGAGCGTTTAGGGGGGGGTCGGAGATGGTAGGGGGCGGCCGCACGCGCGGCAGACCGCGCCCCCAGCGGTGGCCGGGGGGTGGGTGGCGGAGGGCGAGGCGCCGTGGCGAGCGTGAGGGAGGGTAGGGCCCGCTGATGGGGAAGGGGAATGGGGGGGGGGCTCGCCGCGCTGCCCCCGCCGCGGTTACCGCCTCACTTGCTGCCAGAAGGGGAAGGCCGCTACGGTGGGGGGGGGGTGGGTTCACCGACGAGGCTTGCCACCCGCGGGACGTGCTGTGGCCACGCCTCGCGGCCGCATCCCGCCGGTGGGCGTTTGCCCGCACGGCGGCGGCACTGTATGGTGGAGGGGGGGGCGGGGCAGACGGCCGCTGACCAGAGAGACGTAGCATCCCTGTCGCGTGCCGCGGAATGCGCACGTTGCTCCGACACAACGGACGTCCAAGGGAAAAAGAAATACAAGAGAAAGGAAATAGATAGCGTTATCATAGCCCGCTCCAGAGCGTTATGACTGGCAGTTGTCAAACAGCCGGGGCTACCGGCTCCATACATTTTGATACCTTAAAGACCGGAGCCAAAGTGTGTCACATACATAATACAGGGCTGTTCAAAATTAATCTTGCGGTACAGTAGCCTTGCGCCGATAGCCTTGCACGGCCCTGTACATTTTCCCCACTCTTTCCGCCAATTCCCATTTCGGTCTTTGGCCGCTCGTGACCCGACGGCGCTTGTCGCGGGGCATGTCATACCCAGTCTGGACGCCAGGGTGGGGTGCTGCTGGAGCGAGTGGAAAGAACAAGGGGTAAGGGGGGGGGGGGAGTGGGCGTGAGAGGAGGACGAGGGAGGGGGCGTTGGTTGGCATGACGCATCGGGGGGGGACGCCGTCGGAGAGACCGACAGGGGCATGGGGGGTCAATGCAGCCCTGTGGCCGCTCCACTAAGACAGAGTGCGCAAGGGCGCTACCCCGCCCGGCATCTCAGCCCGACAGGCTCGCATGCGTGGGCCGTGCCCGGGCAGGGGCACGCAGGCTTTTGGAACCGTTTCCCGTGTATGACGTCGTTTACTGTTCTGCCTACGGTCCCTCTCCCACCATGTCACTCCATACCTTGTCGAGCTGCAGGCGCGTCTCATAACTAGGGCAGGGGGGAGGGACATGGGGGAAGGAGGAATATGGTACTGGGCACAGGAGCTCATGGGGCAGGGGGGAGGGGGGCCAAAAAGAGGAACTGGTAGGGGGCACAGGCGGCGCGAGGGAGGCGGAGAGCGGAGGGGAGCAGGTGCAAGAGTCGGACAGGGGGGCGGGGGGGGGTGGGGCGTGCGCACAACACTGGCAGACAGTAAAGGTTCGTAGCCGGGCCAAAGCGAGAAAATACGAAGAGGCATCACCCACGACGCAGGCGTGCGACGGGAGACAACGCGGGCGTGAGAGGAGGAGCCAAAAGAAAAAAGGGCACGCAGCAAGCCACAGGGACGGAGCCGTGCAAGGCGGCGGCACAGAGTAGGAGCGCAGTGGACGTGGCTGAAGAGCCGCCCAGTGGACTGGGGGGGATGGGGAGCCGGCGCGGCCGTCGCGGACGCAACGCCCGTGGCGACGGCACGCGACATGTGGGCGGGCGCGTCGCACGGCGGCGGCGGGTCAAGCGGGGGACGCGGCGGGCAACCTACAGCCGCCACGGGGCGGCGCACACCCAACATCTGCGGGGATGACGCCCCCCCCCCCCTCCCCCCCCCACCACCACATCATCCCCCCGCCACCTCCCCTCCCCTCCGCCCGCCACCCACCGCCCGTCGCCGCCGCCACGGCCAGCCGCGGCGGCCAGCCGACCGCCCCCCCCCCGTGCCGCCGTGGCTGCCGTGGCGCCCGCCGGGGACCCGGTCCGTCCCCGCACCAGGTGCTGCCGGCCGCGGTGCGTCGGCAGCGGCCACCCGGGGGGACGGGGGCGCCGGTGGCGGGGCGGCCAGCAGCAGCGTCGTGAGAGGCAGGGGTGGTGCCGACCGCGCCGACGGCAGAGGCGGGGGCGGGGGCGGTGGCGGTGGCGGTGTGGCGGGGCGGGCAGCAGCATTGTCGTGAAGGGCCGGGGTGGTGCCGACCGTGCCGACGGCAGAGGCGGCGGCGGTGGCGGTGGCGGTGGCGGCAGCAGCGGTGGGGGTAGCAGCGACGGCGGCGGGCTCTTGCACCAACCGCGGCAGGGCGGAGCGCGCCCGCCTCCCGACGGGACACAACAGGCGGGGGGACGACGCACCTCGTGCGGGGGGGCCGCCGACGCAACCCCCCCCCCCCCCCCCCCCAGCCCCACAGACGTGGCGGCCGTCACGAGGACGGCGCTGAGCAGCTGGCGACGACGGCGGGGGGGCGGCGGGCCGCGTCGGGCGGGCGCACCGCGCGTGCCGCGGCGGAGTCAGCCCGGCGTCGCGGCCGCCACCCGCGGTCGCCGCACCGCCGCTGTTGCCACTGCCACAGGCACCGACACCTGCACCGGCATTGGTGGCGCCACCGCCATCGCCACCGCCACCGCTACCGCCACCGCCACCGCCACCGCCACCACCGCCACCGCCACCACCGACACAGCCACCACCACCGCCACCGCCACCACCACGGCCCCAACCGCCACCACCACCGCCACCGCCACGGGCTCAACCACCGCCACCGCCACGACTGCTACCGCCACGGCTACCGGCACCGCCACCAAAACGGCCAGCCGGAAGCCACTCCCAACTCCGCCCCTCCCAACGCCCCCCCCCAGGGCCCGCGGCAGCACCGTTCCCGACGGCAGGCTGCGGGTGAGCGTGCCGCCAGACACAGCAGTGTGTCCGCTGCGGCGGGTGCTTGGCGCAAGGCTGGTCCGGCGCTGGTGGCGGGGGCCAGGCGGGGGACAAGGGGGACCGACACCGCCGAGAGCGGGGCCGATGGGGAGGACGGAAGGGGCGGGGACACGGAGAGAAGACGGTCGCGGGGGGGGGGGGGGGCGAAGGGGGGGGGGGGCGTGGCGGGGGAGGGCAGCCGCGTACCCACCCGGGTGGGAATGGGGGGGCGGCGGGGCCAAGGCGGCACGCACGCGGCCGCGGCCGCAGCAACGCACCGGCCGGCGGTCGGGGCGCGGCCCGCCTCAGACGGTGCCGCGGCCACCCATGGACTTGGGCGTGGATGGAAACGGAGTCCCTGATTGGGCCGCCGCCGCCGCGTCCGACGGCGCTGCGTGGCCGCCGACCCACCCCGCGTGGATGCCCCACCGGCAGCGTCGGCCGCGGGCGCGCCACGCACCGGCCGCGTCTGCCGACGGCCGCCGCGGCGGCCGCTGCGCGCTGGCGGCCAGCCGCTGCTGCCTGCACGCGTCTCCTCCGCGCCAGCACGGACACTCCACCACAGTCACGACGGCGCTCCCAGTCTCCGCGTGGTTGGTGGTGGAGGGGGGGGGAAGGGGGGGGGTGTGGGCGGCGGCGTCAGACGCGCCGCCTACATACGTTGCCGTGCCGCCGCGTCGGCGGGGGTGCCGCGGCTCGACAGCGGCGGGGCCAGGGCCGGGAGCTGTGTGCCCACCGGTGGGGATGGGAGGGGTGGTCGGGTCCCCCCCCCTCCCCCCTGCCCTCTCCCCCGTCGGCTGGCGCCTCCCACCCGGCTGCGCGGCCAACCGGCCCTCCCCGCACGGGCGTGTGGCGGCATGCGGACAGCCGGGCTTGGCGCGGCGGGGGCGACCGCCGCCCGCCCGCTGCTGCCCCTCCCCGCCGGAGCGCGCCTCCCCCCTCACCCCCCCCCCCCCCACCCACACACCTCCCCCTTTTGTGGGGGAGTCATCCCGTCGCACCGCGCGGCGGCGGGGCGGCGCCCCCTGTCCCCCCCTCCCCCTCCTCCCCCGTCGGCGTGCGTCGCCCCCCCCCCCCGCCCGTCGCCCGCCCAGTCACGGGCGTGCTCCCCCTCGGTGGCCCTGCCGCCGCCGTCCCTTCAGGACCGCCATCCCCTTGCCCCGCTACGCCCCCCCCCGCCGCCATCACTTCAAGGCGACCGCCGCCGCGGGTCGGCCACTCCCGCCATTCTTCCCCCCCCCTGTAGTCGGCGCCCGCCCTGTGTCCGGTTAGCCTGAGCCCGCCCCCCCCCCCCCTCCCCCTCCCTCTTCCCCCCCCCCCCCCCCCCCCCCCCCGCCCCCCCATCACGCAACGATGCGGGTGCCGCTGCTGGCGGTGGCGCCCGGCGGCCACCGGCCGCCGGGGGGAGGCGGCGCACGCGCCGCCGCCGCCTCGTCTGCCGGCGGCGTGCCGCCGCCGCCGCCGCCGCCGCTGTCGGCGGGTGATACGGGCGGCGACGTGGCGCTGCCGCCGCTGGTCGCCGCCGCCGTTGCGGGCGCCGTCGACGGGGTGGCGGCCGCGCTCGAGGCCACCGGCGGCGGCGGCGGCGGCGGCGGCGGCGGCGGGTCGGCGACGGGGGGAGCGCAGGCAGGGGCGGCGGCGGGTGGTCCGCCCCACGGGGCGGCGGCGTTGCTGGCGGCGGCCACCCACGGCCACGCGCCGGTGGTGGAGGCGCTGCTGGCGGCGGGGGTGCCCGCGGCGGGGGTGCCCCCCACCGCAAACGGAGATGGCGGCGGCGGCGGCAGCGTCTGCGTCGGCGGCGCCAGGGACGGCGGCGGGGGAGCCGCTGCCGGCTGGGACGCGCCGCTGCACGTGGCCGCCCGGCGGGGCCACCCCCGCACCGTGGCGGCGCTGCTGGCGGCGGGCGCGCCGGTCGACGCGCGGGGCGCGACGGGCGCCACGCCGCTGGGCGCCGCCGCCGCCGCCGCCGCCGCCGCGGCGGGCGCCCCCTCCGCCGACCGGGAGGCGGTGGTGGCGACGCTGCTGGCGGCGGGCGCGGCGGTCGACGCCCCGTCGGTCGGCGGGGTGGCGCCCATCCACGCGGCCGCCGCGGGCGGGCGGGCGGGGGTGGTGGCGGCGCTGCTCGCGGCGGGCGCCGACGGCAACGCCGTGCTGCGGCGCCGGCGGCGGGAAGATGGTGGGGGGGGGGGGGGGCCGGGCTCCGTGCCCTGCGGTGGGGGGGGGGGGGGAGGGGGGGGGCGAGCGGCGCAGGCGATGACCCCCGCCGCGCGTCGTTGACCGCACTCCCCGGCTGGGAGGGGGTGGCGGCGCGCCCGCCGACGGGGATGGCGGCGTCGACGGCCGGGGTGGCGGCAGAGCCGTCGGCGGCAGAGAGGGCCACGGATGGAGCCGTGGGCGGCGTGACGTGTGCCGACGGTGGGGCCGCGGCGCCCTCGGCCGACGCCAAGGCGGTGGGGGTGGGTGCCGCCGCCAACCCGCTGGGCAGTGACGGCAGCGACGGCAGCGACAGCGGGCGGGGGCCGTTTCGGCTGACGCGGAACACGGCGCGGGTGGCGCTCGACGCCGACGCGGACGCCGACGCCGGCGGTGGCGTCGCCCCGTCGGCGGCGGCGGCGGCGGCGGCGGCGGCGGCGGCGGCGGCGGCCCCTGCTCTGGCAGACGGGGCCGACAGCAGCTGCGGCGGCTCGCCGCCCCGGCCGGCCGCAGACAGGGACGCCAGCGGTGGTCGGCCGGCCGGCGACGGCGCCGCGCCGGCACGCCACCCGTCGCGGGTGCGCGGCCTGTTTCGCCGCCGGTCGGCGCCGGCGCCCGCCGCGGCGGCACCGCCCGCCGCCGCCGGCGACGCGGGCGGCGACGATGCGGGCGCGGCGGTCCCCTTTTTCTCCGCCCCCGGCGGCTCGCCACCCGCCGACGGCGCGTCGGCCGGCGGCCCTGCGGACGGGGCCCGGCCGCCGCCGCGGCCGGCCGGCGGCGCGGGTGTGTCGGCGCCCGACCTGGGCCACCTGTCCCTCGCCACAGCTGCCGCTGCCGCCGCTGACGGCGGCGGCGGCCCGTCGTCGGCGGGCACGCCGTCGCCCGTCACCCCGGGGGAGCGGCCGCCACCACCTCAGCCGGGGGGTGGGGTGGCGCGGGCGGTGCTGGGGCGCCTGGGCGGCGGCGGGTGGGCGCGGCCGGTGGCGGCGGCGGCGGCATTGGCGGGGGGGGGGCTGCCGGCAGACGCTGTCGCGCCCGCAGCGACAGAGGGTGCCACCACAACCCCCTCCGCTGGCGGCGGCGCGGTGGTGGGCACGACCGCGACGGCGGCGTTGTTGCCGTCGAGGTCCCCACCGACCGTGGCGACTGACATTGGCGCGACGGCGCCCGCGTCGGCTGACGAGGCCGACGCCGTCGACGCTGTGGGGGCGACCACGACTCCCGCTGCCGCCGTCGGCGGCGTTGCGCGGCTGGTGTTTGGGCGCCTCGGCGGCGCGGTCGGCGGTGACAGCGGCGGGCGGGCTGAGGCGGCCGCCTCCCTGGCGTCCGACTTGGTGGAGGCGGCCGCCGCGGCGTCGGCTGCGGCGGCAGCGGCGGCAACGGCCGACGAAGAAGAGGGCGCCACCCCCCTGGCACTGGCTGTGGCCAATGGCCACCCCGACACGGTGCGGGTGCTCGTTGCGTGGGGCGCCACCCCCGGCAGCCGGTGGCGCAAAGGCACCGCCGCCGCCCTTGCGCGTCGGCGCCGTGACGGGGGCATGATGGTGGCCCTGCTGGCGGGGCGGGAGCCGTCGTCGGCCAGGGCCGACGGCCTCGGCCGTGCCGACGAGGCTACGGACGGACCCGCCGGCTGTGACGGCGGCGCCGGCGGCGGCGCCGACAAGGACAGCCCCGCGAGGCAACTGCGGGCGGCGTACCGCGGCTTTTTGACAGACCCCGACAGCCTGACGCTGGCCGCCGTCGAGGCGGAGCTCCTCTCCCCGGGCCGCGTGCGGTGCTTTGCATCGCTCCTCGCCGCCCATGCCATCCTGGCGCTGGCCGCCGACGCCGGGGTGGTGGCCACCACCCGCCCCAACGCCACCGTCGCCGCCACCGACGCGTACGGTGGCGCCGTTGGCATCCCCGACGCGGCCGGCGCTGCGCAGCGGGACGGCTGGTTTGCCCACGTCTACCACGAGCCGTTTGACGCGCTCGCCCCCGACGAGGTGGCCCTCGGCGTTGGCCTCGTCCGTGACGCGGCATGCCGGGGCCTGCTGGAGCGCCACCACGTGGCCGTCCTCTACTCGGCCTACCGCATCGCCGCGTCGGTGCGGGCGGCGGTGGGGGACCTGTACGCCCGCCTCGACGCGTCCACCGCCGCCGCCGACGAGGCGGTCGCGGCGCTGGCGGGGGACCTCACCGCCCTCCGCGCCGCCCTCCGCGCCCGTGACCGCCGCGCGCTGGCGGCGGGGGTGGCCAAGGTGGGCCTGTGCCTGTTGCCGTTTGTGGGGGGGGCCGTCGCGGCGGGGGTGGAGGTGGCCCTCACCGCCTCCCCCGTGTGGGAGGGCGTCGGCGCCGCGGCGACGGCGTTCCTGGTCAACCACGGGGAGCTGGGGGCGGCGGCCGAGGTGCTCGGCGCCCTCTCCGCCGTGGGGGGGGGGGGGTGGGCGTGCCCGACGCGCTCGGCGGCGGCAGCGGCGGCGGCTGTGGTGGCGGCGGCTGCGGCGGCGGCGTGGCAGGGGCGGGGGCGCTGGGTGACGCAGCCGCCACCGCCGAGGCGGTGGCGGAACGGTGGGGCTCGTGGGCCGAGCTGGCGATGGAGCTGGCGGACGTGGCGTCGGCGGTCAAGGAGGTGCGCGCCGCGCTCGACGCAGACGACCGCGGGGGGGCGGGCAGGCCAAACGGCCGGCCGGCCGCCGACGCGCGCGTGGCGGGTGCCGGCGGGCAGCTGGGCGACGCGCCGCCCACGGGCGACACGGTCGGGGGGGGTACGCTGCCGCCGGGCGCGGCCGGCGCCGGCGCCGGCGCGGGCGCCGGTGGGCCCCCCGCCGCCGCTCCCCCCCCCGCGGGCGTCCGCATCCCACTTGAGGCGGCCACCCCCGCCGACGTGGCGTCGGCGCTAACCGCCTTCATCGCAACCGCCGGTGACGGCAATGGGGCCTGCGGCGGCGGTGGCGGCGGCGGCGCCCTGGGCGCGGCGATTGCCGCCGCCGCCGCCGAGGAGCAGGTGTGTGGGCGGGCGGTGGCGTGGGACGAGGACCCCGCGGGCCTGGCCGCCGCGCTCGTCAGGGGCGTCGTTCCCGCGGGCGGCGGCGGCGGCGGCGGCGGCGGCCCCCCGCGGGGGGTGCTGGTGCTCGCCCGCCGCTGGGTCGCCACCGTCCGTGCCGAGGGGGTGCTGCTGCGGGTGGGGGTGGACGCCGCAGAGGAGGCGGGGGGGGGGGGGGTCCCCGTTGATGGGCACTGCGGCGGTGGTGGGGGGGGGGGGGGAGGGGGGGGGGGTGGGGTCGCCGTGGGCAGGCACAGTGTGGGTCACCACCGGCTGAGGGGGGAGAGTGCAAGCGGTGGAGAAGGAAAGCAGCCCTACTGGAACCGCGGAGGTACCAACGGCGACGGGGCGGGGGTGAGGCAACTGAGAAAAAGGCAGGCTTCCATGGAACCTCTTGCCGTGGCTAAGCGCTTATGGAATGCTTCGTGTATGGTTTTAATTGGGCCGAGGTTTTGCATTACAGCAATCCATCCCGACGTGCCACAACCACCAGTATGCCCATCCATCGCCGCGGCACCACCGTCCTCGCCCCCGCCGCACCCCCGCATCCGTCGTCCACGCCCCCACCCGAGCACACACCCTGTCCATGCGTGGCCGTGTCGGCCCGTCTGTGTCTCCGCTTTGTGACTGAGACTGCTTTGGGGCGGTAGCTTTCGCGGCCTGCGAGTGGCGGCGGGCCTCACGTGGCGCCGGCGCGACGCACGCCCACCGGTGGCGCCCGCCGTCCGCATCACGGTGGCGCCGCCGCCGGTTTTGAGGAAGCGGTGGCCGCAACGAGGCCGTGGCCCGGCCCCTCGCCATCCCCGGGGCACGGATCGAGGCGGAACGCGTCGCGCGGCGGTGGATCTGACGTGGCGGCAGCGGGGGAAGTCGCAAGCTGGCGCGGCCTGCACAGGTGGCTGCCGCACGGCTGTGGCGCGCGGCCCCCCTCGCCTCTGGCGCACGGATCGGCGCGGAACGCGTCGCGCGGCGGTGGAGCTGGCGTGGCGGCAGCTGGCGTGGCGGCATTGAGGGTGGGGGCGAGGCGGCGGCGTGGCGTCCGCCAGCCCCCCCCGTTGACGGGTCGGCCCACGTTGGGTCCGAGACCGGCGCGCGGCCGTGGCGAGGCGCTCGTACTCCTCCGGTTGACGGATTGTCTCCACCGGCGTCGACCACTGTCCCGAAGCGGCGGCGAGGCGCTCTCCCGGGACTAGGGCACGGAGAGGCTTTGCTTGCATTGCGGGGGCCGTGAACCTGGCACCGCAGCAGCGGTGAAGGTCGGTGGGGGTGTGGCGTGTCGGAGCCCTTCTCCCTGCCGACGGATTATGCCAGATCCCGTCGCGGCGGCGGTGGCGGTGGCGTGTCCGCAGAGTGGGCCGTCGCGAGCTGGCAGCGTAGCGCCCCCTCGCGGACGAATGGGCAGGACCCCCGGCGGTGATGCGCCCGCAGTGTGGACGGCGCCATGTCTCAAAGCCGATTGCCCTCGGCGGGCCTGTCACTCAACGCAGCTTCAACTTCCACGCCCACGCTCCCTGGAGGCCCGTCGACGCCAGAGGCGTTCTACCGGCGTCGCTCATCTGCCCGCGTCTTTGGAGTCCGCTGCCCGCCGCGTACAGCTCCCCAGGAGGGGCGCCCCGTCGGTTTTTTTGCTGCCCCAGACCTGACAACACCTGGTAGCTGCTTTCCTCGGGCGTCGCCTGGCGGATGCCTAGCAGGACGCGTGTACGGCGTTCCCGTTCCATCTCCACAACGGCGTCGTGCAGCTGTTGTGTCTCGCGCATCGTACGTGGCCGCTGGGGCTCCCGTCGGACCTGCTCTGCGCGGGACCGAAGATGACCCAACGCAACAAATGCGTACGGGGGGGCGCACCGGCGGCACGGGGCGACCAACGGGGACGCGAAGAGACACTTGGAACACCCTAGCCCCCGGTATGATGCGGGCTGTGTGCGAAAGCATTCTCAACTACGGCTTTGAGACATTTGTGCGGCGGGTCATCAAGCAGCGGCCCGCGTCGGCGTTCCTGGAGTCCCTGCATTCGGACTTGCAAGAGCGCACGGCCGAGTACT
This sequence comes from Pyropia yezoensis, assembly GCA_009829735.1. Classification (NCBI taxonomy): domain Eukaryota; phylum Rhodophyta; class Bangiophyceae; order Bangiales; family Bangiaceae; genus Pyropia; species Pyropia yezoensis. The sequence continues at coordinate 19,205,985 of CM020618.1, read as the reverse complement.
ACCGCGGTGAAGTGTGGCCCCTCAAGTTCTCCTTTTCTGTGTTGACGCGGTACGTGAACGGGGTAGCGGATCCTGGCCGCAAGGGACGCTCACCCGCAGTGGTGACTACGTGGCTGAGCGACGAGGGGCACGTCTGCTGCTCGTGTCTTGGGAGAACTAGCCACGCCCGGCGTGCTCGATCCGCCCCAGTTGACGCCGCATGCCAGCACTCCATTGTTTTTTCCAGGACGATCAAGCGGCTGAGCCGGCGCCTGTGGATTTCGGAGGCAGCCTTGCGCTAGCGGCTTCCCATGCTGTTTGACAGCCACACACCGCCAGCACCTGCTGTACCAAACACCACTGGTGAGATCAAGCAGTTGGAGGACTGGGACACGGAGGGGCCGATGGAGACGTTTATCGCTGGGCAATCTTCTGTGGTGGTGGTGCTGTCTGGGGTCGGACGGTGCAAGGTGGTCGCGCCGGTCCGGTGTACGCGCAAAGTGACATCGTGTGCGTTCTGTGACAGCGCCGCGGGCTTCTCCTGCGTCCATGCTGTGCGTGCAAGGGGTGTGCGACGAACACAGTCGGCCTCGAAACGGGCTGACCATGTGAGCAGGTCCGATGAGGAGGACGGCGCTAGGTCAAGGCTGCCAAGGTCCCTGTACAACTGTCCGGCGTCGGTGAAGGCCAACATCGCGGTGTGTCGAGCCATGGAGATGGGCAAACCGTACGTCGTCACCGCTCCTTCGTCGTGCCCAAAGTGCCACACCACTAGGGACAAGTGCCGCATCAACAAGGAGGTCGGGACCATCATTTGCTCATCGGGATTTTGCGTGATGGAGCTTGAGTCGCTTTGGTGCCCCACCACCGGCTGCCAGACGCAGATCTATCCTGACGGGCGTGATGCTGGAGTTGTTATATGGAGCTCCTCGTTTGCGGCGACGGCGGTCTTCTCACGCGATATTGCTCGTGAGATGGCGACGAGCGGTTCTACCTTCGGGGCCTGTTACAAGCACTGGTATAACAAGTACGTGGACCTGCAAGACTCGGGGGCGTATCCGGACATGGTGAGCATCAAGGAGAAGTCGCGGCCCACCATTTCGTCCGTGTTTCACCTGACCGTCCGGCTCATGGTCAAGGACCCGCCCATCTGGGCGTTTCGATGCGGCAGTTGCCAGGACAAGGATGGCCGGTATCGCGTCGTGACGGCAGATGGCATATGGCTTGGCTTCCTTAAGCGCCTCAGCTCAGGCAAGTACGTCAACCCCACACAGCCGTGCGCTTCCGTCAAGGCAACCGTCGAAGCGGCGTCGCTGCATCCGTCGGAGTGGGTGCGCCGGTTTGTGCGGACTTCTTTGAAGCAGCCTAAGAAGGCCGTGGTGATCAAGGCCGGGCAGCTGCGAAGCGCCATGCGAGCTTTTGAGTTTATGTGCCCAGGTGCGCTGCCGGCAGTGACGGAGAAGAGTCTGACGCAAGCAAAACAGATTGGATTGGGCCGCTTGCGCAGCCTCCTGTTTGCTGTGTGGGACCTGGATGCGTCCAGCCTCACCCTCTGTGACGCCATTATTGTGCATGTCAAGAAGCTAGTGGCGCCGCGCAACACATTGCCAGAAGGCGTCCGTGCATCCCACCTGCAAACTCTTCAAGATCTGGCGGCGTGGAAGGAGCGGGTGAGGCAGGGGGCCATACCAGGCGGCCTGGGAGCCCCTCAACCAGCTGCTGCCGCGATGGCAGCAGGTGCACCGGTTCTTGCTGGCGTTGGTGTGGGTGGCGGGGCCGGTGGAGCTGGCGGGGAAGGCGAGGGCGACTTGGCACCCGCCCCTCATGGCGGCGGTGCACCTGGCGGTGCCTGGCCTCAGGCGGATGAGGCTGGCGGTGTGGGCGGCGCGGCTGCCGCTGCCGGCGGCGGCGGTGCACCAGGAGGTGCCGCCAATCAGGTTGTTGGCGGGGACGGCGGTGTGGTGCCGCATGCTGTCGCCGGGGGCGGCGGCGGGGACGGCGGGGGTGGTGGACAACAGCCGGCCGCTCCCGCCGAAGGAGGCGGAGCACCCGGCGGTGCCGTTGATCAAGCTGGGGGCGCGGACGGCGGGGGTGGCGGGGGCCAGCCGGCTGCTCCCGCCGTTGGTGGTGGTGGTGGAACAGGTGGTGGCGCTGATCAAGCCGTTGGTGAGGGCGGCGGGGGTGGTGGACAACAACCAGCCTCCCCCGCCGGTGGGGGCGGAGCACCAGGCGGTGCCGTTGATCAAGCCGGGGGCGCAGACGGCGGGGGTGGCGGGGGCCAGCCGGCTGCTCCCGCCGGTGGTGGCGGTGGACCAGGTGGTGGCGCTGATCAAGTAGGTGGCGAAGGCGACGGTGTGGAGCCGGCTGCTGCCGCAGGTGGCGGCGGTGCACGGGTCCGTGCTCCGATTGCGGCCGCTGGCGGGGGCGGTGCGGGCGAGCCGGTTCTCGTCGCGGCTGCCGGCGGTGAAAATGGCGCTGGGCACGTGGGTGGAGCGAACCGGGCGCGCCGCCCAGCAGCTGCCGCGAGGGCTCGTCATTTGGAAAGGACCACCGCGGAGCCGGGCGACCCACGATTTTTGAGGCCTTGGATTAAGAGCCTTGGGGCGACGCAGTACAAGGACATCTTGTCCTTCTGCGTGGCGATTGCCGTCGACCCGGTTGTAAATCCTTTCAAGGAGCGGCATGGGCAAGCGCTGTCGCACCTCAGCAGCTGTTTGCGGCACGACGACGCGTGCAACATGCTGGGCGCGCTCTTCTCTCGCGTCGACGGCGCGCCAGGTCAACCGGATCTTTCTGAGGCGGACACCACAATTGTCTCCCTCCTGCGGGAGAGCCGCATGGTCATGTGTTTCCTCTCTGCCTTGTCGTCCAACGAAGGGGTCTTCAACCGGGTGCGGCACATTGTGGCTGACGTGTTGCTGACCATCCGCGACGCAGTCAAGGATTACCACGTGGACCGGTCTGCGCGCGACGACAGCGCGGCCCAGTTCCAGCAGAAGTGGGGGGACCCAACGACGAGCCCCGAAGAGCTGCGGCGGCGGTTTTTGGCTGCGTATCCTCAGTTGTCTGAGGATCCTCTCGTCACCGGCGCGTTTTTTCCTGGCTTGTTGCGCTGCCGGCCTGGCGCTTTCGCGGCAAATGAGGTGCCCGAGCTCGGGCTCTGCGCGAAGCACTACGAAGAGGCGCACAAGTTCTTCTCGCCAGGGACCTTCACCATCTGCTGTGCCTGCGCACATCCGAAGATGATTGGCTTCGTTGTGCTCGACAAGCGAGAGGGGCCGCCGGCGCTGCTAAACGCCATCCTTTCTTACTTTGCTCTCCTGCCTATGTTCGTCGTCTACGACTTTGGCTGCGGTGCGCTGCGATCGGCTCTGGGAAAACTGCGCTTTTTTTTGGCCTTGGTTGTGCTCGTTTCGGACCTCTTCCACATCGTCAACCACCTCTGCAGCGATGCGCTGCATCCCCGCTCCTACGCCGACTTGGACGGTGTCAACTCCGTGGCTCACGAGCAACGTAACGCTCCGATCAACCTCATGCGTCGGTCGCTACGGGCGTGTGGCCAAGACGAGTACATGAGCATCTTGCAGCTGGAGAACATCCTCTACAACGTCATGGCGCACGCGCGCAGCTCGTCGACGTACCCCCTTCGTGAGGACTACAACTTCCGGAAGTTCTACTTTTCGAAGAACCCTTGCGTTTGCGGTTGCATGTACAACCCTGACGCCCCTCCAGTCCCTACAGCTCCTGTGGCAGCTGAAGCACCCGTGGCGGAGGATGAGGAGCAGGCCCCCTGGGACGAAGGCGAAGATTGGTAGACCAGGGCAGATCCCGGAATGACGTCAACCCAATGCGTGGGGCAGCGGGGGGTGAGCCGGCTGCGGTCACCGTTTGCGTCGTGTCGCGTGTGGTGTGGGGGACGCCTGCGGGGGGGGGGGGAGGGGGGGGGGGGGGGAGGAGGCGCCACCGCATTGCCCCCGCCGCCGCCGCCACCGTCGTCAGCGCGGCGCCAGTCACCGCCGCCGCCGGGGCAGTCGCCGCCGCCACGGCAGCCGCCGTGTCCGCCGCCGCGACGGCGGTCGCAGCGGTCGCCATCGCCACGGCCGCCGCCTCCGTCGCCGCTGCCGGCCGACACGGAGGAAACGACCGGCTGCCGCTGAAGCTCAAGGGCTTCAACCGCGTCAAGGAAATAGGCGCCCGCTGGCGGTGTGACGAGGGGGCAAGGGCTGCTCCCTTTGTGTGGGAGCTTCTTTGGGAGGCGGGGTTGGGTGGGGGGCGGAGAAGCGGGGGGGGTGAGAGCACCCGGGAGGGTAAGGAGGGGGGGGGGTGGGCGGGGGGGGGAGGGGCTGGGGGGGGGGGCAGGGGGGGGGGGGGTGCGGGCGGGCGGGGGGGGGGGGGGGGGGGGGGGGGGGGGGCGGCGGTTAGACGCGGTGGCCGCGGCAGCTGTGGTAGCCACGCCGCGCCGCACGGGCGTGCCCCATCTTTTTCTCATGCGCGGCTCCGTTGGATGAGTAGCGGCGAGCCTCACCGGCTCGCGGCGTGTCCCCATATGCCACCCTCCGCCCCCCGTCCCCCGCCCTTCCTCTGCTCCTTGTGGCTGGGAAACACGATGGGCGAACCAGCGCGTGCCTCACAGGGGTCCGCTCGTTGGTGCGTCGGGGGCCGGCGCCACCAGGCGCGGGCGCACCCCAGGGATCCGGGTTAGAGGCGCGCGGCGGGAGCCTCGTTGGAGCTGTGCGGGCTGCGCGGCTGGGCACAATCTGCCAGCTGCCGCGAACGTTGCACAACCCCGTGCTGAGTGTTGGCAGTTGAGGAAAAGTTGGTGTCAGAGTGATCGCCGCCACGGTCGGCTGCGGCGGTGCGGATGGCAGGCGCGGCGAGAACAAGCCAGGTCCTGCCGCCATCGGCGGCGCTGTGGGTAACTAGGGAGCGGGGGAGAGACGAATGTTGACTTTTGCACAGTGCACGTGGGGGTGATGGCCAACCGTGGTCGCCTATTCCCCCCCTCTCACCGTTTCGCCGCCGGCGAGCCGCCCCCCACTGCACCATTGATGGCTCGTGGGCGGCGTCCTTCTTTTCTCACGGCGCCACGTATGCAAGACGGGAACGGGCGTTTAGAGTCATGGGACGCTCGAGAGCAACGGTCCACCCCAGGCGCCCTTCGCCCCCCCGCTCTTCCCCCTCTCACCAGTGCGCCACCTTCCACCGCACCGTGTTCGGTTCCTCGCACTTCCTTTCGCAGGCTTCTGCGTGGCCCGTGGCAGAGTGACCACCCGACCGACACAGCATGGCCCCTTGGTACGGCGACCACTCGACTATAACCGCTCTCCGCACACCTCCTCCCTTTCCCAAGCAGCCAATACACAACACGGTCGCACCTATATGCATTCCAATCTGTGCTTGAGAAGTCGGCTGAGTGAAGTGCGGTGCGCAGCACGAGCGGCAAACCTGGAGGGACTGTTATGGGGAGCGGCGCGCTCCGGGAATGTAGCACGTCGATGCCCTGGACGGGCATACCAGTGTCTACCTACGACCTAGTTGAAGCGAGCAGGCTGCGTTTGAAACACAAGGAGTATCAGCGGTACCCCCCGACCCCCCCACCGCCCCCCCGTCCACGCCATCTCCCCCCCCTCACCTCCCGCATGAGCCCAAGTGGCAGACGTGCCGTCTAAAACACCACTTGCGACAGGGGCGACGGCTGCACCTCATTGGCAACAACTGAGAAGAGCTGTCAGCGCTTCCTGCGCCAGCGCCGCAAGGCGCTCGACGCTGCGTCCCTGATGGGGAGCATCTCGGCCGCCTCCGCGGCGGGGCCGGCCGCCTCGCGCACGACCGTCAGGTTGGTCGCCAGCTCCTCCTCGTCAGAAAACGCAAACTGCGTGACGCGCCCGGTAACGAAGGAGCATACGTCGGGGGAGAGGCCCTTGATGAGCGCAATGGCCGCGCCATAGGGCGTGGCCGAGTGGAGCACTCTTCAGCATGCGGAAAATCGCTCCGTGATCACCCTTAAGGGTGGGCCAAAGAGGGCCTGCGCAGCGTGTTTTCTGAACAGCCCTGATGACCAGGACCGTAATTACACTGCCCTTGGGTGCTTATGATGATGCTTTCGGGCGCCAGCACAAAAATAAATCCCCCTTTCCTTGATAAATTCTCTCCGCTATGCATCAGCTCCTTGGCCGCGCTTTTTTCCCGCCAGACCTGTTTGCGGCGAGCGTCGTCCACGTGCTGCGCTCTCACGTCGCCTGGCGCTCGTTTGACCACGTCATCAGGCTGCCCCACGCACTACGCTGCCTATGGGCTGTTGTTCCTGACCGGCGTGGTCAGCTTTGGGAGGTCTAAGGGAGTGCGAGCTCTGTCAGTTTTCTGCTGTTAGGAGCGCGTGTGTGTGAGGACGAGAGGCGGGGAGACACTGCGGCTCTCGGAGCAGCAACGCACATTCGACGTGGGCGCGCTGATCATTCCCTCCCCCCCGCCGCTGTACCCACGCAGGTGTGCTCTTGCCTTGGTGGTCGTTTCCCTGCGTGCCACTCGCCCCCCCCCCTTGCCGCGGTGCCGATTGCCGCGGTGCCGACGTCGGCGCTGGCACTCTCCCGGCAGTTCCCCCGCTGAGGAGGGTCCCCGGCCGCTTCCACCGCACTACTGTGGTGCGTGTACTTCCTGCCCCCCCTTCTGTCGGACTGCCAGCTGTCGACGCGGCTGCCATCGGTGGGTCATCCTGCCTCCTGACGTTGCGGTTGTCCTTGGCGGCCCATCCCTCTTCCTAGCGGCGAGGCTGTCTTCGGCGGGTTGCCCCCCGTCCTGGCAGCGCCGCTGTAATCGGCAAGTCGCCCCACTTCCGCGACTTTCGGTAGGCTCCAGGCATCGCCCTCCCTGGCTGGCTGGCGTATCACCATGCCGTTTGACTTGGACATCACCCAGCAGGAGGCGTGGGAGGCTTTCCTGTCCCGCAAGAACGTCGCTATCTTTGGCCGAGCTGGATGCGGGAAGTCCACTGTGCTGAGTCGCGCTATTGCGCATGCTCGACGTGTGCACGGCGCAGGGCGCGTTGGGGTTATGGCGTGGACTGCGCACGCTGCCGGGCTGATCGAGGGGACAACGTTTCACAAGTTCTTGTCCATTGGCATCGCGGAGCTCCCAAAGGAGGTCATCCTGTCGAAGGTGCGCGGCAACCTCACTGTGCTGCGCAGAGTGCAGACAACCAGAGTTGTGTTCATCGATGAGGTACCAATGTTTCCATCTCGCTGGTTGACAGTCTTCGAGTACGTCATGCGTCAAGTCGCACCTGTCTCCAAGCAAGGGGAGCCTTGGGGTGGTGTGCAAGTCGTGGGTACGTTGGAGCATGTCACTGTCCTCTTTGGAGGGCGTGTTTTTTGCCAGGTTGTGGTGCCATGAGCTGCGCAAGCTGTTTTGTGTGTCTGTGTCAAGCGTGAAGTTTCTCACGCGCTTTGTCATGATGGTTCCCTGGCGCAGTTGGTGGTGATCCTCTCCAGCTGGGGCCTGTGTCCAAGTCTTTTCTGCGCATGCACCCCCCCACGTTTATGAGTCGTGTTTTCAGGGACTCGTTTTTGTCTCGATATGGGGCGCTGGTGTTTCTCATGGGGTCGCATCGCCAGTCGAGCTCCAGCTGGTTTGTGTCTTGCCTGGACAGGATCCGTACCGGGCAAGTCACAGACGTGGACCTGGTCGTGCTCAACAGCACGTCGGAGGGCGCGTCGGACGACCTGTGGCGCACCCACACGCAGCTACGGGCTCGCAACGAGGACGTCAACCAGTTTAACAAGATGAAGCTGGACGCATTGCCGGGTGAGAAGGCCATCTACTACGCCCGGGATGAGTTCAACGACACCATCAACAAGGAGCGGCGCTGGGCCGCTGCCAAGCGCTTGCGCGACATGGCGCCGCCGTCCGTCTCGCTCAAGCCGGGCGCCACCGTCATGACAACGCGGGCCGTGGACGGCATCTCGTCTGGCACGCAGGGGGTTGTCAAGCAGTGCAGTGTGTCAGCAGTTGTGTGCGACTTTAACGGGCACGGCGTGTCGATCAAGCACGTTGCTTTTGACCTCATGGACAACTGCAACATGCGCTTGGCGTCGCGCTTCGCTCTTCCTTTGCTGCTGGGGTGGGAAATGACGATCCATCGAGCACAGGGAACCAGTCTGGACACGCTCGCCGTGGATTTCACGAAGCTGTCCTGGCGCGAGCCTGGTCTTGTGTACTCTTGTCTTTCGCGCTGTCGTCTCTTTGAGAGCTTGTTTGTGCGTGGGTTGCGACGGGGGCACATTGCTGTGTGCGAGGACGCGTTGCGCTTTTATTCGCTTCCGAGTGTGGAGGGTACGTTGTAGACTGCATGTCAAGAACAACACTATTTGATGGCGCAGGTTGGTACGTCTTATGAAGGCGCGCTGCACACCCGCATTGCGACTGCTCCATGTGTCCACCACTCCTTCAGCTCTCAGAGCACTCAGCGAATCGCTTCGGACACTCCCCCCCTACGCCCTCCCATCAGGCACACACAAAGCGAGCGTCCCAAAGAAGTAAAGGGCGGGCGGAGCCCTCTTCACACGTTGTCGCTTCCGACATGGTGCTGGGCAATATGAGGTCGCAAAAGTGTTGCTTGCGGTACTTGCTGAACGCCATGCTCTCGTACAGCGTCGAGGTAAAGGGGTAGTATTCGTCTCGCTGCTCTGGAGAACACTCGGCTTGAAACACCTCAACAGCGGGCATGTGGGTTAGAAGCTGCACGCGTTGTTGTTCCAGCGTGGTTCCAGGAGCCGCCATGACGTCTGGATATGCTGTGCGCCACACGCAACCTGTGCCCAACAATACCTCACCAGTCTCAAGTTGGGGCCTGTCATACAATCGGGCTCGAGGCCTGGTCATCATCATAAAAGAGGCATGTTGCGCACTGGTCAGCTGGGGTCTCAAACTCGGGCCTCGAAGCACAACAGTCACCTGCGCCCTGCGCAAAATCATTCACAGCTTGTTCACACCAGACACAAAAGCCCGCCAGAAAATCAACAGCGCCATCGTACCCGACGTCACAGACTGGCCAAGCAATCTTGTACGACTGCCCAATGGCCCTAAGAGGAACAGGGCTTCCAGAGGGGTAGCCCTTCTCCAGACACAGCGCACCGTCCTGCCCAAACGGGTACTCCACGTCCTCGCACCCAGGTGCCACGGTCCGCAGGAAGCATGCCACTACTGACAGCGGAATGGGGGCCGAGTGGAACTCAGAGAACTCAGGGTGGAGCTCCGCTGTAGCCACCACCTCTCCATCGCGCAACAAAAACCGGGCCCCCAGCTCTCGAACGACTACGTCGCCCTTGCTCACCACGCCCGCGTGATTGGTGATGCCTGTTGCGCCGGAGCCCACGGGCAGCCTACCGGCAGGTGGACCGCTGGAGGCGACGGGCGCGCCGACAGCGTCCACAGCTGCGGCGCCTCCAAGAGGAGGAAAAGCGGGGGGACGTTGAGCAGCCCGAGCGACATCGGTTGCCGAAGCATCACGAGGTGGGCCAGAAGAAGATGGTGCCCCAGACTCGCCGGCAGGGAGACCTGCGACGCCGGGCCCGCGAAAAACTCCAGCACCAGCGCCGCTGCCAGAGCCACTGTCATCACCACTCCCGCGCCTTTCGTCCGCCCCAGCTGCAGGCGGGGGCCGAGACCTCTTTGTCCCCTTCTTCGGGGTAACCGCTGCTGTCTCGCTGGATTCTTTCTCGGTTGGCGCTCGGGCGCCACGCGAAAACAAAACGAGCAGCCAAAGGAAGAACGGGTCTTTGCGCACCTTCATGACCATAATCACGGCGAGGGTGGCGGGGTTCTTCATCTTGTGCATGTTGTTGAACGTCGGCGACTGCTCCACCATCTTCCGCCCGCCTGGCAGCTCGAACATCACTTTCATGCCGCGGACCGCCTCGGGGGTGAGCTGCACGTACGAATGGTTGATCTTGGCCTGCCAGGACGCGTCGTTCCTCGCTCTCTTCACCACAGTGTCCACCACAAACTTGTAGAGCGCGGTGAAGTCTGAGAGCTGCGTCCGCAAAACAGCATCGCCGCTGGACTTTGACAGGTCGCTTAGCGTCTCCTCCACCACCTCCTTGGGGATATCCATCGCGCTCGGCGTGGCAGTAGGGGGATCCCGCTTGGAAGCACCTCTCCCCGTAGCCATCAGAATGCGCTGGGGCGGCACGGTGAGGCCCGGGAGATGGAAGTCGTGCTCGAGCTCGTACGCCCGAAGCGCAGGCGAAGGAGAAGGGCGCACCGGAGGCGACCCAAGAGGAGGGCGTTGAGCAGTGGGAGGAGGCGATGGGGAAGGGCGCGCAGGAGGCGACCCGTGAGGGGGGCGTTGAGATGACGAATTCGGGTCGTCACAGCTCGCGGTGTTGACGACACCATCACCGGCGCCGTTCATGCCAGGCTCCTCTAAGAGGCCAGGAAGCCCGCCTCCCTTGTCCTCCCCGTAGCCCAAAGGCTCGTCCCAGTTGAACACCATGCCACCGCTCGTGTTGTCGAGATCCTCCGAGCCGCCATCTGCGTTCTCCTGGGCACCTACTTCACTGCCCACACGCTGATGGGGGGGCTGCCCCTCGGCAGCCGGCGGCGAGTATGGCCGCACTGGCCCCGCGGCATCCCGCTCAAGTGCTAGTAGTTGCAGGGCCGACGTGATGCTGTTGACTCCTACAGCAAGCTGCGCCTGGGCCTGCGCAGAGCCCTCGTCGCCTTCTTCCCCGTTCAGGTAGTTGGACCTGTATAGTAGGACCCCATCTCGGTCGCCGCGGCGGGACATCGCCACAGACAGAAGGATTTCTCCGTTCGTGCACTCCTGCACTTTCATGCACGTCTCCTGCAAAATGCGCGTCAGATACACGAAGGCGCTCCCGGACGTGACGCCCAGTATACTCGCCGCCCCAGCAACAGACGGAAGAGCGTCCATCACTGCGTCAAAAAAAAGCGCCCACCATCCAACCGTGCGTTTCCCAGCTTCACAAACAATAGCCAGACGACAGCGTGGTATCCCCGTACGTTCCCGCACTGCCACACTCGCACGTACTCCCAAACACAAGACCACCGGACTAAGGAGCCCAGACCCGACAGCAAGAAGATTCGCTCTCGGCCGGCACAGGGGGGGCGCCTCGACACCAGCGCGACCACGTCGGGGGGGGCACGTGAGCGCCAACCGAAAACACAGGCCCGACACGGGGGAGAAGAAAAAAAGTAGATGCTATGCGCATGGAGGGCGCACGGACGCCACCGCGAGCGCCTCGGCCGGCGCAGGGTGGGCGCACGGACGCCACCGCAATCGCCTCGGCAGGCGCAGGGAGGGCGCACGGACACCACCGCGAGCGCCTCGGCCGGCGCAGGGAGGGCGCACGGACGCCACCGCGAGCGCGTCGGCAGGCGTAGGGAGGGCGCACGGACACCACCGCGAGCGCGTCGGTAGGCGCAGGGAAGGCGCACCGACGCCAGTGCGAGCGCGTCGGCCGGCCGCGCGTCGTGCCGGATGGAGTGCCCCGGGGAGCGGTAGCTCGGCGAGCGGATCGGTCGGAGAAAGTGGAGCTCCCCGACCGCCGCGTGGCACGCACGTGGAAAGGAAGAGGATGTGTGGCGGTGTGGGGGGAAGAGAGGTGCACGAGCAGTGCGGGGGAAAGAGAGATGGGCGCACGTCGCGGGTGAACCCCCGATGCTGCGGCGCGGGCAGAGGGCGGGATGACGGCCGTCGGTGCAGAGGCAACAGGGGTGTGTGCAGGAGCCAGTTCTGACAAGCCACGTGGGCACATCGCTGCCGTGAGGACCTGTGATGTATGACCCTCCTGTCAGCACAGTGGATTAACTAAGTCACAGTTAGAGCTTAACTAATATGGAAGGCCACTAGCAGATATGGAAGGGTTCGTCGCAAATATTGAAAGCTGCCTTTTTCGGTACTCGGTGAGGGGGCAGCGGCGTTCCGCTGGAGTGGGCTGGAACTGCACCGCACCGTGTTCGTACAGTTCGTACTCGCCTACCGGCGACCGCTGCCGTGTGGGTGGTCGTGGTCGGGGAGTGGGGTGCAGGCGGACGGGGGAAATGTCGACTAAAGACTTTTTTTTAAAACTTTAGTGTCTAGTCTACCAACCGGCTCGTTTGAGCCTTTTCGGCTCATTTGAGCCCCTTTTTCGGGTCAAGTTTTTTTCGTACTTCCCGTGCGCCCCTGCTCTTTTTGACGTCAGAAACGGACTCAGCGCAGGCTCTTTACCCTTGGGGCAACTTGAGTGCATCCTAGCTTCACGATAACCCGGGCAAAAGGCGGGCTCTTATCGACTCCTTCGCCCCGCCAAGGAAGGACTTCTGACACCCCTGGGCACGTTGTCCGCAGCCAGCGCGCCCCCCTTCCGTGAGTGCACAGCCGCAGGACGCAGTGGCCTTCTTTCCAGCACCAAGAGGCACATCTCCACCCATTGTATCCCTCACCAGCCCCGTATTATGCGGTCCGCTAGGCCCCCCCCTCCCCCTCTCCCTCCCCTCGTCCCTTCTCCTTCTCCCCCTCCTCCCTCTCGACCAACCTCCCCCCCCCCCCCCCCCCCTCTGTCCCGCCGCCGCCCGCTCACCCCTCTCCCCCTGCCTCCCAAATGAGCAGGAAAGACAAGACCTTGGACGTGCGCCTGTCTGTCGGAGCACAAGGGCACACCAGCGCAATTAACATCTCCAACTTCGCCGAGTGTTCGCGCGTTTTCGGCGCCCTGGCCAAGACGACATGCATCGGAGGTACTGTCCTGGAGGTGGTGGCGGGCAAGAGCAAGGGGGGCCGCAACAAGGACCTGAGGGTGCGGTGGGCGTGGCTGGGGAGGGAAGTGGAGAACGTGCCGTCGCTGCGAAGCGTCCGGGCGGCCCCCCCCCCAACCACATTTCTCGGCACCGTGACGCCAGCACGTGACGGGGGGTCGCCCGCCACACAAGCGTCCCAGGTACTGGCGGCGAGTGGGCTGGTCGCCCTGCGTGACGCGCCGCGTCCCGCCGCCTCCGCCGCGACCCTTCCACAGTCGGCAGGAGTACCTGCAGCAATTGCCTCCCTGTTACCACCCCCCGCCTCGACCACGGACGCCCTATTTCCGGCGCCCTCCACCCCCTGCCCCGTCGAGCTTCCCCCGCCAACTCCGACAGCTGCGGCCGCGCGTGCACCGGAGAGTGGCGGCGGGAGTGCTGCGCCGTCCTCCATGACCACGGCAACGGCGCACGGATTTTCGTGGACGGCACAACCTATTACTGAGCCCGTCGGCGGCCCTGTGCCGCGCCAGGCATGGTCTGTGCGCACGCTGTCGGGGGACGTCATTCATGAGGAGGGCGACACGGTGGGACCGGGCGTCGCGCCGGCCTTATGACCACTTTATGACCATGTTTTCCGTGGGTCCGCCGCGAGGTCGGCGCGGACGCCCGCGGCGACCGCCGCCCCCCGCTGCGCATGCACATACGTCGCTGCCGCGGCGGCCACGGTCCCTCAAAATCTCGCCACTCAGAATCTCCCACCCTAGCACCTGCCCACCGGGCCACACGAAAATTCAAGACGATAAAACGCAGAAAACCCTGAAGTCCAAGTTGGACTTACTAAGCTAACTATCCCTAACCTAGGGAATATGAATCCAAATGCATGGGGAGAAACGGGTCAGACTAGTTGTCTCCCGTCCCAGTGTGGCGCGCTCTGCTCCCCTGCGTGGGGCCAGTTCTGCCACAATGAGCCGTCCCAGTACGCGCGGGAGCAGAGGGGGGGGGCGGAGGAGAGGGCGGGGGGGGGGCGGGGGAGCCACCCACGACCACAGGCTCACGCACCGTCTGCTCATTGGAGACAGAGCATTCTTAAACGCCCCGCGGGCAAGCTCGTAGAGCACCCATCCGCCAAAGCCGAGCAGCGCTTCCTCGCGCTCGGCCGTGCTCGCGCCCGACTGGAGGAGCGCGATGCGCGTGGCCATGTATTTCCCGCGCAAGCTCTTGACCTTGCGCTCGACCTGCTCGATGTCGCGCGTGCGTGCCCCAGCGCTGTCCTTTGCCGGCGTCGCCCCGGCAAACGCCTTCAGCATCGCCGACGCTGCCTGGGTCTTGCCGATAGCATCACGGCTCGACCGGAGCGCCGCCCAGTGCGTGGCAGCGGCGGTCAGAAGGCCAACGCATTCACCCGGCGTCCAGTTGCGCACCCGCGGCTTGGAGGGCGTCTTGCGCCTCCCCTTCTTGTTAGTGGGCGTCTTGTTGGGGGCCGACAGCGGGCGGAGGGGTGAGGGGGGGATCGAGGGCGGGTTGGGGGGGGAGGGGGGGATCGAGGGTGGGCTTGAGGGGGGGCTTGTAGGCGTGAGTGCGGTGTCAGAGGTGCTCCCCGGTCGCGCCAGGGCATCGGCCGCAGAGGGCGCAGCCGAAGAGGAGCGAGCAGGCGACATGCTTGGGCGGAAAGGGGTGCGGGAGCGTGGGGTTGGAAGGATGGGGTGTGGGAGAGTGTGCGTGGGGTGGACAGTGGGTTGCGACGGGTGGATAGTGGTGGTGGGAAGGCGACCGAGTTGGAAAGCACCCGTTGACGTTTACGCTTAAGCTCTCGGCCACCCCGACGAGGCGAGCTCCTCTCGAGGCGCGGCGGCCAAGGCGCGCTCCTCTCGTGGAGCGGCGGAAAAGGAGCGGCCGGCGAGTTGGAGCAGTGGCCAAAAGTGGCGGGTGCATCCCGCGCTCTTCTCGGGGAGCGGCGGCCAACGAGCGGCCGGCGAGCCGGAGCAGCAGACAGAAGTGGCTGGCGCATCCCGGCGCGCCGCGCGGTGGCATCGAGGACCAACGACGCGCGCACTGGCGCCAACCTAATGCCCCTCTTTTCAAGTGGCCGCATGGGAATCAGCTTCAAGGGTCCTCACCTTTAGGGATGTACTCTTGTTGGACTTTTTGCCAGAGTGCCCTCACAGCCGTATTTCGGGGGTGCGGGATCGACACAGATCTGAGGAAACCGTGAATCGTCCTCTGCTCTGCGTCGCGCTCGTCCGCGCATCGCACGGCGCGTCACACGTGCTTGCCGCGACGCCCGCGGCAGGGTACGGCTGGGAAAGTTCTACCTCGCGCTTCTCTACGTCCATGAGTGCCGCCCGCTTTAAGCGAGGATGCCAGGAGCAGGGGGAAGGGGTCAGCGTGGTTTAATGCCGCGTTCGGCCGCCCCTCAACCGTGCATATGCCCCTCCATGCGTGAACTGCGAGTGTGGAAGCACGTACGTCCTGTCTTTATATATTGTCCTCCGCCATGTTAAGATGTCCTCAGGAAGACGGCACAGCGACTGCACCGGTGCAGCAGTGCCACTGCACCAGCGCCGCGGACCGCCTGTCGGCGACGGATCCCGGAGCGCACGCGCGGGCAGACCTTGTTCCGGCCTATCAACAAGCGTCCTCGATCCTGATTCACCCCTCTCAGGGAGGCCATAGAGGCCGAAACTGGGACGCGCCAGCTTTCGCATCGGGGACTGACGGGGAAATTGGGACGTCCCAATTTCGTCGTTCGCTGTCTCTGTGAGAGGGGGTATCTCTCGACCACTGAAATTTTAGCACGCTGCACGTACACTTTCAAAGGCGAGATGTAATGCAAAAAGCCAGAAGAGCCGGCTTAACTATGCGTGACACGTGGCCATTTCGTCTTCCTCACGGTCGACTCGACCCGCAGCGGTGGTCGTCCACGACCGTCGTCTCTCCCTTCCCGTCCCAACGGCCTTGGCGGGTGGCCGCCACCCCCACCCTCCTCCCCCCACCCCCTCCGCCCCCCCCCCCCCCGCCTTCTATTTTGTCTTTCCTCCCTCCCCGCCTCCCCTTGCCTTCCTCTCCCTCACACCCGTTTCCCTCGGCCCGCGCGCCGTGGTTGGCGTTTTGCCGCCGCCCCCCGTCCGGCGCCGCCCCCACCCAGACGATGGCGTCTGGGCTGGTGCCGCCCCCCCCCCGCCCCGCCGCCCCCCCCCCCTCCCCCCCCCCCACCTCGTCGGGCCGCGCCGCCCGCCGCGCCGCCGCCGCCGCGGCGGCGCGCCACCCGGTGGCGCACGTGCCCGCCGCGGCGCGGCGGGCGGCGGCGCTCGCCCGCGCCGCCGCCGCGCGGGCGGCCGTCACCGCCGCCCTCCGCGGGCTGCCGCCGCCGCCGCCGCCGGGGGGGGGGGGGCGGCGGTGGGGGGGGGGGGGGGGGAGGGGGGCGCCCCCGCCGCCCCTTTCCCTGCCGCGCCTGCGCCTGCCGCTGCCGCTACCGCTGCTGCTGCCGCTGTCGCTGCTGCTGACGCTGCTGCTGACGCTGCCGCCGTCGCTGCCGTGCCTGCCCCCGCGCCTGCCGCCGCCACGCCTGCCGACGCTGAGGATGCCGCCGACGCCGCCGCGGGCGTTGATGCCGCCGCCGCCGCCGCGGCCGCCACGCCCGCCCGCCGGCGGCGGCAGCGGCGGCGGAAGCGGCGCCCCCCCCCCCCCGCGCCCCCCGGGGGGACCCCCCCGCCCCCCCCCCCCCCTCGGGTGCCCCCCCCCCCCCCCCCTGCTGTCGGCGCCCACCCACCTGACGCGCCCCGCCGTCCCTCCCGACCTTGCCACCGGCTGGCTGGTGCGCCCCCGCCCCGACGGCAAGCGGGGCCTCCTCGTCGCCGGCGGCGGCCGCGCGGGCGTGCGCGGCCGCAACGGCCGGCCGCTGCTGCCGTCGTGGACGGCCGGGGTGGCGGCAGCCTTTGGCGGCGGCCGCGCGGCGGCGGCGACGGTGCTGGAGGTGGCGGTGGGGGCGGCCGGGGGGGTGTGGGTGGTGGACGGGCTGCTGTGGGGGGGGGTGCGGCTGGACGGGGTGCCCGCCGAGGCGCGGCTGTTTTTTTTGGCCAGCCGCGTCGCGGAAGCGGGGGGGGGGGTGGGCGTCCGGCGGGGGGGGGGTGTGGGGGGCGCCCCTGGGGGGTGCTGCCGGCGTGGCCCGCCGACGGGGCGGGCGTCCGCCGCGCGTACCGGGTGGCGTGTGGGGAAGAGGACCTGGCCGAGGAGGGGGGGGAGGCGGGCGTCCCCGCCGCCACCGCCGCCGCCACCGCTACCGCCGCCGCCGCGACCGCCGCCGCCGCCACCGCCGGGGCCGCTGCGACCCCGACGAAGTGGGATGGCCTGCTGTTTATGGCCAAGGCGGGGGGGTATGATGTGGGGAGCACCCCGCTGGTGATGGGCTGGAAGGACGACCGCTGCTCCGAGTGGCCAGTGGAGACCTTCCCCGAGCCGCCCCCGCCGGGCCTCCCGGTCGCCGACTGGCCGCTGGTGGCGGTGTTGCGGGTGGTGGCCGCGGCGGGCTCGCGGGCGCGGGCGCCACCCGCGGGTGCGCCGTCGTTGCCGGCGGCCGCAGCGGGAGGGGTTGAGCCGGTGGGGGGGGGGGACGGCATGGGGGGAGTGGAGGAGGCGGCGGGGGAGGAGGAGGAGGAGGAGTGCATGGACGTTGGCGGCGACGACGTTGCCGTCGACGGCGACGGCGACGCGACGCGCTGGCGCCTCGAGACAGCCGACGACCCGCCCGTGTCGTGGCCGCTGGACGGCGCCACCGTCGACGGCGCCGCCGACGGTGGGCTGGACGTGGGCGGCCGCCTGCCCGCGGCGGGCGACCTGCTCCGGCTGGCGGTGGTGAACGTGCGGGAGGTGGCGGAGGAGGTGGACGAGGCGGCGGTACGTGCACGTGGGGGAGAGGAGGCGCGGGCAGGGGGGGCGTCCGAGGGGGGGGGGGGGGGGCGACGGTCATGAGGAGGGGGCGGCCGTTGCAAGCACGCGCTGTGGGGAGTGTGCGCTGCCCAATTTGCTGCCCGCCAACGACTGTAGGCGGCGCTTTGGTGGGTGGGGGGGCATGGAGGACCCGGCAGGCGGCGAGGCGCTCGTGGGCGGCGATAGCTCGCGGCGGGCGCGGTCCTGACGTGCTCCCTTTTGTGCGCTGTTGTTGGCTGCCGTCGGCTGGTTGGCTCCCCCCCCCTCCCCCCCCCCCCCCCATCCGCCTGCTGCTGGCCGCCGGTGCCGCCGGTGGGGACCATCTGGGTGCGGCTGGCGGCGCCCTATACATGACCCTTTTCCCCCCAACCAGGCGGTGCGCGCCATCCGCTTTGCGCTGGTAGGGGTGGCCAGCCAGTCCCGTGCGGGCGCAGACTGCTGGAGCAGGGTACGTTGTTGTTGGTCCTTCTCTTTTTTGTGTGTCGCTGCTCTACCCGTGGCCGCCGCTGGGGGCCTGTGCCCGGTCGTCGCGCTCGTGCTGCCGGCCGCGTGTGGGTGTGCGCGCGCGTCCTGCGTCGTCGCGCCCGGTGGGTGGGGCTCTTGCATCTGACACGCACGGACGGTGGGGAGGGGTGGGTGGGCTCGTTCTGTCGCTTTTTGTCGTCGTGTGGCGGACCCGGTCCCCCGAGGTCGCTCCCCGGCTGGTGATGCTGCCTGGTCCCCTATGGCGCCCTCCCCCCCTGCCCCTGCCCCCCCCCCCCCTCCCCCCAAATTCCCCACCCCCCACAGATCCTCTTCCAGTGCCACGCGAGGTACGCGCCGCTGACCGCCGACGCCATTGCCGCCGCCGCGGATGCGTCAGAGGGGTACGCCGCGTCAGACGACGGGGAGGGGGACATGGCGTTTGTCACCACCACGGACGGGTGGGTGGAGGCGCTGGGGTAGGCGGGGTGACGCTTTCAATGAGCTGCGAGTCTTCTCTGACGGGGACGCTCTTGCTGTTCGTTTTGCCTTTTTTTTTTTTTTAATTGTGTCGCGATGGCGGTGTCCGTGGCTCGCCCGCCCGTCGCAGGGCTCGACCGATGGCGGGGGGTATGCAGTCGTGGCTCCCGCGGCCGCGCCTCCGCTGGGCGCTGCGCGCCGCTCGCGCCCCCCTCCTTGTGCCGGCCACCGCATACACGGGGGGGGGCTGCCGTCCCTGCCCCCAACGTCCTCTCAACAAGGAGCGGGGTGGGAGAAGGAAGGGGGCAAGGAGGTGGCGTCACCCCCACCTCCCTCCTCCCCCGGCCGCCAGTCAGTTGCCCCGCGTCAGCGTCCCAGCACAACGGTACACAGGCGGTGCCTGCGGAGGCGCGGTGGCAGCTTGCTAGGTGGGGACGGACGCGCATGGCGCCCGCCAAACCCCTGGGGGGGGGGGGGGGGGGGGGGTTGCGCTGGGCCAGCGCCGGCGGCCGCGGGGCGGAGCGGCCCCGCCAACCCCGCGCGCAGGCCGACAGCCGCCCTGCCGACTCGCGGCCGCGGTGATGCCCGTCGCGCGTGCGTGCCCCGCGCCGTCGCCCCTACCGCGCGTCGGGCGCGGGCGGCCGCGGCCGCTGGCCGCCGCGAGCAGCGGCGTCGCCGCAGGGTTGGGGCGACAGCGGCTGCCACGGGCGCCTCCGTCCGACCCACCACCCCCTCTCCCCAATATCAGCGGCCGAGCACCAGTCCACCCGCGCCGGACACCCATCCCACACCCCCCCAACCCCTCCTCCTCCTCCTCCTCGTCTCCATCGCCGTCCGTCCGTCACCGAGTCCACCCTTCCCGCCCCCCCCCCCCGTCACTTTTTCTTCTTCCCCTTCGTGCCCACCCGGCCGCTGCCGAGCAGCCGCTCCAGCGCCTCCTCACTCCGCACCACCACCGCCGTTGAGGGGGCGCGCTTGAGGGTGACCGCCCCCGTCGCGTCCTCGACCCCCTTTTTGGACACGTACTTGGCCGGACAGTGGATGACGCCCGCAGACGGCACGCCCCGCGCGGCCGGGGAGTAGTGCTTGACCAGCTGCCCCGCGTCAGCGACCGCCGCCCGCACCGCCGCGGCGGTGGGGGGGGGGGGGCCCAGGCCGGTGAGCGCGACGAGCGCGTGCGCCGACGGCCCCGCCGCGAGGTGCACCCACACGTCGTTTTGGCGGGCGGCACCGACGAGCGCCTGGTTCTCCGCCGCGTTTTCGCCAACCGCAATGGGGATGGCGTCGCCCGACACAAAGTGGCGGACCATGGTGGTGGTGGTGGCGGTGGAGGGGGAGGAAGGGGTGGAAGAAGGGGGGGGTGTCGGGTGGAAGAAGGGAGGGGTGTCGGGTGGAGCGGGGACGAGGGGACGGGAAGGGAGGAGGGGTGCTGACAGGCAGGGATGGGAAACGGAAGCTCTCAAAGAACAGGGTGGCGGGGGGTGCAAAATGGGAGGCGTTACGTCCGGGGACAAGGAAGACCCCTCCTGGCCTTTTCCGAGACCTCAGTGCCAAACGATGAAGAGCGGAGGTGCAAGAAGAAGTGGGCGTAGACGGGGCGGCGCTCTGTCGTCAGGGAGCTGTTGAGAACGCGAAGGAAGAGACAGAGTGGAGGTTCACGTGCTGAACCAATGCCACGTGTAGGGGTTATCGGCGGTCTCATGTAATGTACTGTATGTACACATATGTACATACAGTAAGTACCGTACATTCTTGCAACAGGAAGTCGGGCAAGTGTTGTAGCTCTTCTGAAAACCAGCGTCTCAGGGATGTCTGTCCTTGTCATCAGGTACTTTGCTACATACGGCCGTCAACCACCTCCAAAGCTTGCTCCAGGGTGCAGGTGCGCATGATCGATATCATTCTTTGGTACTCGCTACATGTTGCCGCAGACTCGTAGGGAGAGCCTGCCAGCGTTTTTTGTGTTCCTTGTTTGCCCTCTTCCGGCACATTTGTTCGTTGTGTGTCTCGGGACGCACACGATGATGAGCCTTACGCTCTTGGCCTCTGCCCAAAGTCGCAGTCAACTTGGGTCACGTCGGCATCGACTGGTCCCCGCGGGGGACGGCCGCCCCCGGGCGGGGACCACCCACTGGCGCAACGCGCTTCGTTGGGGTCATGCAGTCGCCACCGTCGCACGCGAGCGATCGCGGCCGTCTATATAACAAAAAGAAAGGCTCAGGACCCCTGAGCAAGTCATCCCCCCCATTCTTTTCTCGGAGTCAAGAAGCCGGGCGATGCTTCTCAAACCCCGGCGCATCGCCAGTGTCGGTGTCGGCGCGCCACGCTGGCGGGAGCCCGGGGGGAGGAGGGGAGGAGGGGAAGCGGGGCAGCAACCGCCGTGGCAGGAGGCACGGCGGGAAAGGGGGAGGGCAGCGGATATAGAATAGGCATAAATAGTACGGTCTCTTAACGATGGCGAGTGTCCTCACCGCCACTATGCTTTTCACCGACGGGGAGCTCCCTTTGTCGCGCCCACACCTCGGCCAGCCGAGCCTCGAGCACCGCGTACACCCCCCCTGCTGCCACACGTGCAGCGTGCGCGGGCGCCTGCCGCGGCAGGTCGGCGCCCCGCTCCTCCAACGCCCGGAGCGCCGCGGCCGCGACTGCGCCCGCCACCCAGCGCACCAGCGATTCCGCGGGTGGGGTGGGCAGGCCAGGGTCCGCGCTGACCACCGCCACCACCCGCGTGGTGGTCGGGGAGAGGGGGTGGAGGGCCATGCCCGACGGCGCCACCCACAGCTCAACGGCGGCATCGGCAGTGGTGGCGGCGGCGGGGGTGAGGGCGGCAGGCGCCGCCGCCCACAGCCGCGCTGACGCACGGGAGAGGAGAGAGGGGGCTGAGCCAGAAGGGTGGGGGGCAGGAGGTGCTCCCACCGCCGCTGCTGCCGACGAGGCGGTGGGCGGACCGGCGGCGCCGTCGGCCACAGATGGAGTGGCGCCACGGGCGTTGCCGGCCGCGGCAGCGGCGGCGGTAGGGCGCCGCGGCGACCCGCCGCTGCCTGACCGCCGCCGCGAATGCGGGCGCCGCGGCCAGACGCGGTGGGTGGACGACGGCGGCGCCCGGCCCCCAGCGATGGCCGCCTGCCAGGGCCGGGAGCGGGGGTAGCCGCCCGCCGGAGCCGCTGCCGCCGTCGCTGCTGCCACCGCTGCCGCGTCGGCGGGCGCCCCCCTCCCCCCGGCAGTTGGCGGCGGCCGCAGCACGGCAGGCACGGCCAGCCGGCCAAACGGGGGAATGGCCAGCCCGTCGGCGGCCGCCTCGACCGAACGGCAGTGGATGTACAGGGCAGGCGGGCGCCCTTCCCCCCCGTCAAAATCGTCCACGCCATAGCCGACGAGCCCCGCCACCCGGTCCGACATAGGCCACGGCACGGGCAGGTGGAGGCCGATGGAGCGGCTCAGCAGCGCCCGCACGCCGCCGCCCAGCAGGGGGGCATCGATGGCAGGGGTAGTCAAGGCGGCAGCGGTCGCTGCCGCCGCCACCGCCGCCTCCGCCGTCGTCGTTGCCGCCGCGCCATCGGTGGCGGCCAAGGCGGCAGCCGGGACCAGCGCGGCGGCGGCGCGGACAAACCAAAAGAGCTGCTCGTAGAGGTCCACCTCGTAGAGGAGGGCGGCCAGCGGGCACAGGCCAACCGCGACCACCCCATCGAGGCGGAGGCTGTGGCCGCCACCCGCCAGCCGCCGGTACCAAACGCGGGGGGCGGTGGCGGCGGGTGGCGGCGGCGGCAGGCCACGGCCACCACCGGCCGCCGATGCTGCCCAGGCGCTCTCCTCTGGGGGCCCATGCACGAGCGCCCACCCGCCGTCGGCAGCGTCCCCCTCCTCACACGGGCCGCCACCGGCCAGGGCGGCCTGCAGGGCCCGCACCTCGGCCGCCTGTCCGGCCACAATTTCCACCACCGTCACCGCCGCCGACGCAGCGTCTAGCCTCGCCGCCGCCGCCGCGTCCGTGACGCGCTCCACGTGCGCAGTGCGCCCGTCGGGCGACAAGAAGCCGGCGGCGGTGGCCGCCGTCGCCGCATCGAGCACCCGGCCCGCCTCAGCGAGTCGGAGGACGGTAGCAATGGCGGCAGCGGCGGGCTCGGCGCCGCCACCGCGAGCGATGGCGGCCACCTCCGCCGCCATGGCCGGCGTGGTCGCCGAGCCAGGCGCGGCGCCGATGGTCGCCCGAGCCGAAGGGAAAGCCGCCGCTGGGGACATGATAAACTACTGGTTGACGTCGTTCCCTCACGCCGCCATGGGGGAGGGTGGTCGTGGAGGAGGGGGGCAGAGAGGTAACGGTGGAGGGAAGCGCGCCCAGCCCACCGCTGTAGGACGCGCACCGTGGTGTGACGGTGCTGCGAGCAGTGGGCGGGAGCGGTGTCTGGCTCCCTCGCTGACACCTCTAGTTGCAAAGCCCTCTGCTCGCACATGCGGAATTTGACCGTGACCGAGCCTTGCAACGCTCTTTATGTTTAGGTATTCGGTACGTTTTATAGGCACGCGCCGGGTCTGGCACATTCGTGGAGCCCAAACTCCACCGTCGACGCCGCCGTCCCCTGTTCAGGCAACGGACTTTTTCCGCTGTCGAAGCAATCTCCGCTACCACACCGGCGGCTCCGCTGCCTGTCTTGGTCGCCATCTCGTCCTCGCCACTCTGCCTTCGCCACCTCCCTCCCCCCCCCCGCGGCTCACCCATCCTGCTTAGCCCCCGTCAATCTGCTCCTCCCTTCTCCATCCCCGACTGCTTCTACGCCGTCTGGCCACCCCTCTTGCCCCCCTTCACATGGCGTCTGTTGCCTTCGCTGCGGGCCTGCCGCGAGCACCCGCGGCGGCCCGCGCTGCCCCCCCCCCCACCGTCCGCCTGGGCGCCCCCCGCCCCGCACTCCCCACCCCCCGGCGACAGGGTGCCCCCGCGTCGCGGGCGCGCTTCTTTTCTCCCTCCCACCCCCTCCTCTCCACCCCCACTGCGGGCCTGGACACCCCCGCGGCGAACGGCGGCGGCGCCAGTGCCGGCGCCAGCGGCGACGGTGACGACAGCGCCGAGGACGCGGGCACCTTTGCTGGCGGCGGCGGCGGTGCGCCCTCCTCCCGCGCCGAGCGTGACGGCGCGCTGCGCTCCCTTGACGACTACCGTGCGGGCGTCCGGTGGTCGGTGCCCGAGTGGGACACGGTGGACCCCACTGACGGGAGCGTGACGCCCACCTACAGCCCCGGCCGCAGCTGGGGCGCGCCAACTGCGAAAAACGGTGGGGGAGCGGGGGGGGCGCGCCGCGGGAAGGAGCGGTCGGGGTGGAAGGACGCGGCCGAGGGCGGCGCGGACGGTCTGCCGGGCGGCGCCAAGGCGGCCGCCGCCAACACCGCGGGGGGGAGGAAGAAGGGCGGCAAGAGCGGCGCGCCAGCGGCGGCTGCGGTAGCGGGGGGGGAAGCTGCGGCCAGTGGTCGGTCCGGGGGCCGCGCCGCCGCTGGCGGTGGCGGCGGCGACCGACCGCCAATGGTCAAGGCGCGGACACTCCTCAAGACCCTCATCACGCGCTCTGTCGCGTCGTCTGACACGTGTGCGGCGCTGATTGTCAATGGGGTGGTGCTCGTTGACGGCGTCGTCGAGACGGACCCGTCCCGCAAAGTCGCCCCCGACGCGCAGCTGGTCGTCCGTGGCCGGCGGGTGAGGGAGGTGGTTGGCACCACTGACCGGGACGCGCCACGCTCCAGCCGCCCGGGCGGGGACCCACGGGCAGCAGACGCCGCGGCAGCGCCCTCGCCCGTGCGGCTGCCCCGTGCTCGCCGCGACCTGGGAGGAGGTTGGGACGACGACGCGCCACGGGAGGGGGGGAGGGCGGGTGCTCGTCGGCCGGCGCTCGACAAAAAGTACACGTGGAAGGTGGACGGGGGATTCTATGCGGGGCGGCGGCGGGCAGCGGACAAGTGAGGGTGAGGCGGGGGCGGGGACGTTACGGGCGGACTGCGGCGACCCTGCGCGCGGACGGTGAAGGTGGTTGTCCGCGGGCGTCTGCTTTCCGACGGGAAGATGTGTGTTGTTGCAACGGACCCGAGGGGCATCATGCCCAGATGACAAGAAAAGGACCATGACCTTGTTTGCGGACACACCCGCACCCACACTCAAACGGGGAAGAAACATCGGATGGAAAAAGGCAGGAATGGGTAGCAAAAGAGGGGGCAAGGAACAAAATAAACATTGCGCAGGGGTGTACCTTCGCGGCACCACCACCCTCTATCCTCGCGGACAACCTTCCAGCCACAGTGGCAGCATAGCACCTGGCGAAAGCGGCTGCCCCCGACACCGCATCCCGCCCCAAGTGGCGTCCCAGAAACGCCAGTAGACGTCGGGCGCCGTCGATGCCGCAGCTCAGGCCACGACCAGCACGCTCCCCCTCCCGCACAAAGGCCCCTCTTTCCTCCCCCGAAGTCTACCGGCAGAGGCCCACCTCAAGCCGACTGTGGGTTGTAGCGCAGCAGCACACCCGACGCGCCGAGCGCAAACGCCACGTCTTTGGAGAAGAATTTAATCTTGTACAGGTTCGTGCCAATCTTGCCGACCGTCTTGTCGGGCTTGAACGACTTGCCGCCGTCCTTGGACACGTACAGCGCGCCTCCGCCGAGCGCCGCCCACACCTCATTCGTGCCCGGGCGGTAGGCAATGTCGAGGATCCCATAGCCCCCGCTCTTCAGATCCGCCTTGTTGAACGTCAGCGTCTCAGAGGCGGTCAGGTCGGGCGAACCCGAGGTCGTCTGCAGGCCCCCACCCCGGGTGGACATCCAGAGACCCTCATTGACGTCGTCCCGCACAAAGCCCATGGCCTGGATGCGGCGTGACGAGTCTCGGCCGTGGGGAACCCAAAAGTCCTGGCCGGGGGACCAGGTGAGGAAGAAGTTGCCCCGCGACGAGACGGCGAGGTAGGAGCCCTGGCCGTCCCGCAGCACCGAGATGATGGTGCCTGTGTAGTAGGAAGCCCCCGATACACCCGACGAGATGGTGCGGTTGAGGGTGGCGTCGATGGTCTCCTTAACCAGCGCCTTCCAGTTCCGGCCGCCATTCTCCGTGAGGTATACCGCGCCGGCGGTGGTGGTCATCTCCGCCTTCTCCTTATCCAGAGCAGTGATCAGCACGGGGTCTCCGGGGAGCTTCGGCGACAGCGGCACCCGCTCCCAGGACACGCCCCCATCGCGGGTGTGGATCAACAGGGAGGGCTTGCCAATGACCCAGCCCTCATCCCCGCGAAAGGTCACCACCTCAAAGCGGTAGTTGATCTCATCGTCAGAGTCGAGGTTCTTAAACGCCCGCGGCTTCCAAGAGTCCCCACCGTCATTGGTCTCCAGCACCGTCCCACGCGAGCCGACGAGCCACCCGTGGTTTGGGTCCGTCGGCGAAAAGGACATGTCAAAGAGCGTTGTCTCGGCCGACAGGGGCACTTGCTCCCACGATGGCTTGGTCAGCACTGCCGGCGCCGCGTCTGCGGCAGGCACCCCACCCGCCACACCCGCGGCCGCCGTGGCAGCCACAGCCGCGGTCAGGGCGGCGAGCATCTCACGGCGGGGGACGGTGCCAGCGGGGATAACCGCGTCCTCGGCCCTGCCCACCAGCGGCAGGTCATCCTCATTGGTGGCGGGGGTGACGCTCGCCCGGACGGCCGCATGGCGTGTCGACGGCCGCGTTGGTGCCGATACAGGGGAGTGGCGACCGCCCAGGCGGGTCGCAGCCGCCGCTGCCCCGCCGCCGCCGCCGCTGCCACCGCCGCTGCCTCCGCTGCTGCTATGGCGCCCGCAAAACGCCGATGTGGACGACGCGGAGAGGCGCAGCGGAACACTGTTCACAAAAGCCATGGTCGCAAGGGGCAGCGGGGGGGGGGGGGGGGGTCGCTCGCGCGTGCGGAGTTGGGTAGGGCGGGGGGGGGTCAACGGGGAGGGGGGTACCGCCACTGGCGATGAAGCTTCCACGGGACGTGGACTGGCACGCCAGACGGGGCCGGGGCGATGGGCGGGCGGCGGGACGGAGGAGAGATGCGGGAGCGTGTGGAGCTGCGACGGTGTGCGTTGGGCGATCCAATCTCCGAATGTAGCACCACACTGGATGCCCAGCGGAGGGTTGTGTCTCCGGCGTGGGGCTAGCGGGGAGTGGGGCGCAGCTCAGCAAAAACAACTTAAGAAGTGCAGCTCCAACTTTATCCCGGTTGGACTTGACATGCACTACCTCCGACTTCAAGTTCCCATCAATCTTCTCTGGTTTTTACAGTCCCTCGATTGGGCCCCAATTCGTCTTCCATCCAATCGGGACGCCGTCGGCGCCACTTCCATTCCCCCGTTCCATCGTCTGCAGCCGCGGTTCGAGACTGCTCCTGCAACCCGAGCGTCGAAGCTCGGCACAGCGGGGCTCAACAAGCGAGAGTCCATTGGGGGCGTGCGTTGCTCACCTTGCTCCCCCACTCCCCCGCTGAACCGGTCGCTGTCACGCCTGCGGGTGGGGCCCCACGCACGTTCAGCGACCAGGCACGTGCAGCTGCCTGCTGGCCCCGCTGCACAGTCTCACCCCCCCGCTACCCATCATCCCGGCGGGTCTCTCCACCGGAGCTGAGTAGACGTTTGCCCGGGCTGCCCCTGTCGTCCCCGCAGCTGCCGGCACCGCTGCCGCCGACGACGCCGCTGCCGCCAGCCCATCATCACTGTCACCGCTCTGGCCCATCCCGCCGAGGTCTGGCACTTCCTGCCCCCCCCCCCCCTTCTGCCCCCCCCCTTTCGATGGCTTCCGCGTTTGCCGTGCCGCCCGTCGCGCCTCTCGCGGCCGCCACTGCCGCCACCACCCCCGCCCGCCGCGGCGTGGCGGCAGGCACCAGCGGCTGCCGGCCGCGCCCGCCAGCCCTGCCGGCGGTCCACCGCCGCTGCCGCCGCCCATGGGCGGGGCGGGGCGGGGTGGTTGGGCTTTCGGCGGCGGCGGCCACCGACGACGCCGTGGCCTTCCCCCACCCCCCCGCGGCGAGCGGGGAGGACGCTGATGCTGCCGCCGCCGGGGGCAGCACCGCCGCCATTGACTCCGCGTCGGACGCTCTAGCCCCCACAGTGTCAGGTGCGGCCGAGTGGACGCGCCTTGCACCCGCCCTTGGGACTCTGCTGCCGACCCCGCCCCCCCCCCCCGGCGTGTACATGGTCGGCGCGGGCCCCGGGGACCCATCCCTCCTCACCCTGGGCGCCGTCCGCCTCCTCGCCGCCGCCCGCGTGGTGCTCTACGACCGGCTGCTCCCGGCCGGCATCTTGCACCTTGCCCCCGCGTCCGCGGTGCTGGTGCCCGTCGGCAAGAGCCCCGGCGCGCACACCCCCCAGGCGGACATCAACGCGGCGCTGGTGGAGGCCGCCGCGGGCGGCGGGGTGGTGGTGCGCCTAAAGGGCGGTGACCCGGGCGTGTACGGGCGCGTAGCAGAGGAGGCGGCGGCGCTGGCGCCCACCCCCTCCACGACCGTGCCCGGCATTACGGCCGCGTCGGGGGTGGCCGCGTCGCTGGGCTTCCCCCTCACCGCCCGGGGGGTGGCGGGGAGCGTGCGGTTTGTGTCGGGCCACGCGGCGGCGGGGGGGGTGGGCGGGTCGGTCCTCCCCGACTGGGGGGACCTGGGCGGTGGGGAGGGGGGGGAGGGCGGCTGGGGCGGCACCACCCTCGTCGTGTACATGGGGCTGGCCACCCTCGGCGAGGCGGTGGGCCGCCTGCGGGCGGGCGGCTGGGGCGCCGACGTGCCGGCGGTGGCGGTGGAGCGAGGCTGCACGCCGGGCGAGCGGGTGGTGTGGGGGGTGCTCGGCGGGCTGGCCAAGGGCGTGGGCGCGATCGGCCTCCGCAGCCCGGTGCTGGTGGTGGTCGGCCACGTGGTTGGCCTCGCGGGGGGGTGGCGGCGGTGGGCCGCCGCCGAGGCGGCCTGCTCGGGGGGGGGGGTGCCACCGCCACCGCCGCCGGCGGTCACCGCCACCGCGGCGGCGGGCGGCTGGGGGGGGGCGCCCGCCCAGCGGGTGGGAGACGCCCCCGCCGGCCGGGGGTGGGTGCCCCGCACCGTGCCAATGGCGGGGGAGGTAGCGGGGGGGACGGCCGCCCCGGACGGCTGAGTGTGGTGCCTGAACGGAGGAAAACCGAGGGGGGGGGGGGGGGGGGGGGGGGGAGGGGCTGACGTCGTGGAGCCCGCCGCGCGTGCGTCTAAAGCATTAACGACGTAGCAGGGAGGTCACTGGCTGGGCATGGCCTGTTGACGGGCGTCGCCCCGCCGAGGCGGCCACGCGCCGCACCCCCGACCAGGGCGCCCCCCTGCGGGCCCCGCCGCCGCCACCGCGTGGTGCTGGCGAGCAGGGCGGGCAGGCACACGCCTTCCCCCCATGGCGGCGGCGAGGCGCCGCAGTGCCGCGCGGCGCCGCAGTGGGGTCATGTGGCTCCTCTTCCCCTGTCCTGTCCGCCTGCCCCGCCCCGCCCCCCCCCCCCCAGCTGGCGGTTGCAGGTGGGCGGCGGGAGACGGGGCTGCCAGCTGACTGCCGCATGAAGGGGGAGGGGTGGTCGGTGCACCGCCCGCCAAAGAGCGGCGCGGCGGCAGTCATCACACCGGCGCATGCGGAGGGCGCCGTCTGCCCCTCTCCCCAACCGCCGCGCGTGGTTCCCATCCTGCACCTTTCTTCCCACCCCCCTCAGCCGAGAGGGGTGCCGCCCACGGGGCGACCCCGTCTGAGCACGTGTCGGCCGCAGCGGAGGGGAGGCGGCCGGGAGGCGGCCGGCGTGGGGTGACGGCCACCCACGGGCCCCCATCATCTGCCATGGAGCACGCACGGTCGCGGCGGCGGCGGGCACCACCGCCGCCCCGGCCAGGGCACACACACCCCGGGAGCGCACACACCCCGAGAACTCGTGGAGTACCTCTGCCCCGCCGTCGGTTGCAGGCGGCGGCCGCCACCGCCAGTGGCGTCGGCACCGCTCCCTTGGACACGACACAAAGGTGGCTGCCGTCGAGGAAAGCGCACGTCATGCCCACCCCTCCACCCGGCCGCTCACCTCACCCAACGCCCCCGCCTCCCTTTCCCGCACCTCCCTCGCGACGGGCGCCGTGCCTGCCACAAGCGCGGGCGCGCCGCCCTCATAGCTGGGTGTGTGGGAGCGCGCCCGCGCTGGACGGCTCACCGCCAGCCCCTCGATCGTGCCCCCCACCCCGCCTTCCCCCACCTAGCCGAGCCGCCTCACAGTTCCGTTTCCGTCTCCCGAAGGGGCTCCTCCAGGACGGCCACCTCCCCGCCGAGGCCCATCTGCGCGCGGCCCTTCTCCGAGCTCAGAGGCGCGTCCTCGCTGTACCAAAACACCTCAAACGGCTTGAGGCCCGCCACGACGCCGTCCACGCGCTCCTGCTTGGCGTCCACGCGGCCGCTCTCGATGAGGCGGGACAGCTCCTCCCGCTCCGCCGCCACCTTCGCCACCCCCGTCAAGTACCACTCGGGGAGCACACGGGGGAGTGTGACGAGGCTCTCGTCAAACAGCTCGATAAACTGCTCATTGCCATACCGCGCCTTGCCCCCCGCGTACGACTGGTACTCCATCAACGTGCTATTGAGGGCCCAGCCCTGGAGGCGACGGAGGCACGCGACCAGCACCCCCACCTGGTGCACCCCACTCGTGTCGCACACGCACACGGGGTGGACGGACGCGTCGAGGACCATCTCCAGCGCGTCCTTTACCACCTCCTCCGACATGGGCTTCCACGAGCCCCCCGCCGTCGCCCACCCCGGGAGCCCAATGCCCAGGTGCACAATCTCCACCCCGTGGGAGGTGAAGAAGGTGGTGACGAGGCGCGTCGGCGCCTCGGGCGACAGGAAGATAACCCGCCGCAGCTGGAGGGTGATGAAGAAGGGGAAGTGGGAGGGGAAGGGTGTCGACGACCGGTACACGCCCGCCTCGACAATGCCAAACTGTTCGGTGGGGAAGAGCATCTCGGGCGCGTGCGGGCTGACGGGCCCGTACGCGTCGTGCGCGGGGGCGGGAGCGGCCGGCGCCGGGGGGGGGGGAGGGGCGGCACCGCCGGCAGGCCGTGGATGGGGAGGTCGGGGGTGGACGCGCTGGGCGCGGCGGCGGCGTCCCGCCAGGGCGGCGACGCCCGCTCCTTGCCATTGGCGGTTGGTCGGGGGGGGGAGCCCGGCGCGCGGCCGGCGGGCTGCATCGTCGAGCTGCCGCTGGTCAAAGTGGTCAACGAGGGGGCTGTCGTCGGGCCGCCGCCAGTTAGAGGGGGTGCTCAGAGAAGAGGTTGTGTGCCGGGTATTGAGGGGGAAGTTGCGCGAGGAGGTGTGGGGAGGGACGTCGAGGGGGAAGAGGGTGGTGAAAGAGAGGGAGCGAGGCGGGGGAGAGCGTGCAGCGACGGTGGGGTCCGGTGTGAGGGGAGGCGGCTGACGAGGTTCATCATTCAGGTTGAAACTTTCCTGGAAAGTACCAAAACTGGCGTCTCGGAGGCCGGCTCAACAGCCGAGATTGGCCGCTGAGGCAGTGAAGGAGTCATGCGGGTGGTTCACCACCTATCCCCGCCCCCCTGACCCGGCCGAAGGCCGTGTCGAGCAGTCATCCTCCCCCCCGCCCTAGCCGCGTGTTGCCAGCCACGTTGGACGTGTGGACTCAATGGCCACGCCCATGGCTTTTGTGAGTGTCGCTGGGGCAGCCGCTGTCACCTCCACCTTTACCCGCCGCGCGGCATTGTGTGCGTTGCAGCACCGGTCGCGGGCGGCGGCGGCGGCGGCGGCGAGGGCGGCGTCGCGCCGGCCGCTGGTTACCACCCCGACCGCCTCGGCTGGGACGCCTGTGCCCGCCGTGGCTGCACAAGATGGGGGCAAGCAGCCGCAACAGAAGCAGCAGCAGCAGCAGAAGAAGAAGAAACAACAGCAGCAGCAGCCAAAGGGCCAGGCCGGCGGCGGCAAGAAGGGCGGTACGGATGACGCGGCGGCCGTCACCCCCCGCGCCGAAGACTTTTCCGCGTGGTACGCGTCGGTCATCTCGTCGGGGGACCTGGCCGAGAACTCCCCCGTCAAGGGCTGCATGGTCATTAAGCCCCACGGCTACGCCGTCTGGGAGCTGATGCGCGACGACCTGGACGCGTCCATCAAGGCGTCTGGCGCCAAGAATGCCTACTTTCCCCTCCTCATTCCCCAGTCCTTTCTCAGCCG
Source organism: Pyropia yezoensis (assembly GCA_009829735.1). NCBI lineage: Eukaryota > Rhodophyta > Bangiophyceae > Bangiales > Bangiaceae > Pyropia > Pyropia yezoensis. The sequence goes on along the minus strand of CM020618.1, from coordinate 19,174,212 downwards.
GGAGGCCGCCCACGTGGACGGCTTTGCCAAGGAGTGTGCCATTGTCACCCACCACCGCTTGCGGGCGGTGCCTGGTGAGGATGGCGCGGCGGCGACGGTGGAGGTGGACCCCGACGCGGCGCTGGAGGAGCCCCTCATTATCCGCCCCACGTCTGAGACGATGATCTGGTCCATGTTTTCCAAGTGGATCCAGTCCCATCGGGACCTCCCGCTGGCCATTAACCAGTGGGCCAACGTGGTGCGCTGGGAGATGCGCACCCGCCCCTTCCTCCGAACCACCGAGTTCCTGTGGCAGGAGGGCCACACGGCCCACACGACGGCCGCTGAGGCCCGCGCCCGCGCCTCGCAAATGATTGACGTGTACGCCGAGACGGCGGAGCGGCTGCTGGCCATCCCCGTAACGGTGGGCGCCAAGAGCCCCCGCGAGCGGTTTGCAGGTGCGGAGGAGACGTTGACCATTGAAGCGGTCATGCCCAACGGGTGGGCGCTGCAGGCGGGGACGTCCCACTACCTCGGCACTGCCTTTGCCGACGCCTTTGACGTGACCTACCAGGACGAGGCGGGCGAGCGGCAGCCCGTGTACGCATCCAGCTGGGGTGTTTCCACCCGCCTGATGGGTGCGTTGATCATGACGCATTCGGATGACACGGGCCTGGCGCTGCCACCCGCCGTCGCGCCCGTGCAGGTGGTGGTGGTAGTCATTGCCACCAAGTCGCCCGAGGCGGCCGCGGTGGTGTCCCCCTTTGTCTCAGAGGTTGCTTCTCGCCTGCGCGCCGCGGGGGTGCGGGTGGAGGTGGACGAGCGGTCTCACTTGCGGCCTGGCGCTCGCTACTATGAGTGGGAGCGCAAGGGCGTGCCACTGCGGCTCGAGGTGGGCCCCCGCGACGCCGCCGCGCGGACGGTACTGGCCGCACGGCGCGTCGGCGCGGACCGTGCCAAGTTTGGGATGGAGGTGGGCGACGCGTTTGAGGCGGCCATCACCGCCGAGCTGGCCGCCACCCAGCAGGCTATGCTCGACGACGCCCGGGCGCGGACGGCGGAGCGGATATTCGAGGTGGACACGTACGCCGAGATGGAGGCGGCGCTCGCCAGCGGCGATCCTGCCCGGGTGGGCCTCTTCCGCGTGGCGTGGAAGTGCGACGAGGCCAACGAGCTGGCCGTCAAGGAGGCGTGCAAGGCCACCATCCGGTGTTACCCGCGGGACGGCCAGGAGGCGGCGGCGGGGCGGCGGTGCTTTTACTCGGGGGAGCCCGCCACGCACATAGCGCTCTTTGGGCGTGCCTTTTGAGACGGGAGGGGAGGGGTGGGTGCGGTGGGGGTGAGGTGTTTTCCCTGTGAAAACGGCCCGTGGCGCACATCTGGCTTGCTAGCTAGGCCCCTTGTGTCGTGCTTGTCTTCTCAGGCTCTCTGTGCTCTCTTTCTGCACATTGCAGGAGGGCTTCCACTGGACGCATCTGTTCTGACCCAGAAGCCGCCGTTCGCTGGGCGTGGATGGTGTGCGCAAAAGGATCGCCGGGGGCTGTGTGGGCGTGTCCTTCGTTACAGAGGACGAGGCCGCGGTCTGAGTCCGCAGAGCTGGCATGGCTACGAGGGGTGGAGCAGTGGCACTTTTAGCTTTGGCCTCTTGCGATTGGAATTTGCGTCACACGCAGCGCTGTGGTTGGCTGCACAATGTCAATGCCGTGGTGTCCGCCACGTCACACATTGTCGCCACGGTGCGACGGCGGCAACCGCGTTGGCACACGTTGCCGCCACGCTGGCGGTCTGTCGACAGGTGCAATCTCGGGTGGTACGGCGGCGACACCCATCGCCGCAACGGCAGGCGCCTCTGCCCGTGTTTGCGACAACCACCAGCTGACCCGATCCGTACCTCTCCTTGGCTGCCCTGCTTGGAAAGCAAAGCTTACCGCTCACGGCCGCCCCCTTTTCCCTCTTGCGGCCGCCCGCCTCCCCTCTTAGCGGCTCCGCTCCTCCTCGTTGCCACTCCCTGAGCTGCCCCTTTGCGGCCCATGGCCCGTTGAGCTGCCCTCCCCGCCCGAGACTGCCCCGATTATAATAGGTGGGCACCCGACTGGGTGCGTCACCCGCCACCCCTTCTCCACAGGGAACGGCATTGCCCCCGCCGCCCACCTCCTTCCTCACCTACATCCACTCCGGCGTCCCTATGGCCGCCTTCGTGCCATCCGCTGGCGCTGCTTCCTTTGCGGCGGGGGGCGCGGTGGTCGGCGGCCACGCTGGCGGCGGCCGCCGCGCGTGGGCGGCCGGCACCCTGCCACCCTGGCGGCAGGCACCACTGCTGGGGCTGAGGCCTCGGCGGCTCGCGGCCGCCCGCGGCCGCCACGGCGGGTGGCACCGCCTCGTCCTGGCCGCCCTGTCGGGCGGCCCAGACGGTCATCACCACGGGACGTCGCCGCCGCCGCCACCGCCGTCGCCACCGCCCCCGTCGTTGACTGGCGCGGCGTCGGCATCGTCGCCGTCACGGCCGTCGTCGTCGTCGCTGCCACCACTGCCGCCGTCGCCGCCGTCGCCGCCACAGGCAGCGGCGTCGGGCGGGGCGGCGGCGACGACGCCGCATCCCGTGTCGGGCGGGTTTGAGATTGGCTACCCCGCGGAGCATCTCCGCTGGTGCCTCCCGTCCGTGTCGGACGATGGCTCCCGCCTTGAGTGTGCGATGGAGTTGTGCCAGACCGCCGCCCCTGGGGCAGAGGAGGGAGCGGCGGCGGTAGAAGCAGGGTTGTCGGCTGCGGGGAGGGACGCGGACGGTGCTGTCGCCGGGGCGGCTGCGCCTGCTCCCGTGGCGTCACCCCCCTCGGCGACGTACCAGCTGTTGCCCGTTTCCTCACCTCGGCCGATGGGCGGCCTGATCACCGAGTCCCGTGTGGACGCCTCCTTTGTTCGTTCCTTTCGGATGTCCTCCCCCTACATCTCTACTCATCGTGGGGCGGTGTTTGTGCTCCACATTCCGGGTGCGCTCGTCCGCGAGCCCCTCTTTCAGTCAGTGATGCAAGACATTGCGCTGCTGCACGTGGTGGGCGTGCGGCTGGTGCTGGTGCTGGGCGCCCGCGAGCAGATTGACGAGCGCCTGGCTGCCGAGGGCCACGCCGCCCCCTTTGGCCCAGCAGGCGTGCGCATCACCGACGGACGGACGCTTCAGGTCGTCAAGGAGGCCGTTGGCGCTGTGAGGGTGGAGGTGGAGGCGGCGCTCGCGCGGGGGGTCATCAACACCCCTGAGGGCAATGGCCGGTCGGTGAGCGCCATTTGCGGCAACTTTTATGCCGCCCGCCCTGTGGGAGTCATTGAGGGGGAGGACTATGGCTTCACTGGTCGGGTGCGGCGTGTGGAGGTAGAGTCGATTCGGCGGCGGCTCGCCGCCGGGGACCTCCTGCTGGTGAGCAGCCTGGGCCTGTCGCCGAGTGGCCAGGTCTTCAACTGCCAGTCCGAGTCCGTGGCGGCGGCCACTGCATCCCAGCTAGGGGCGGACAAGCTCATTTACCTCACCCCGGGGGAGACAGTAGTGGACGTACGCAACGGGAGCATGGTGCAGAACCTGCCGCTGTCTTCAGCGGTGGATTTTCTGGCCGTCCACAGCGGTCGCAGCTTGGAGACAGAGGCGGGGAGCCCTGGCGTCATGCCCATTGATGACCTGCCCTATGTGTTTCGGCTGTGCCTCACCGAGGCGGTGGGTGCACTCAAGGCCGGCGTACGGCGGGCCCATCTGCTCAACCGCTTCATCGATGGGGTGCTGCTGATGGAGATCTTTCACCGCGACGGCGTTGGCTTCATGATCAGCCGTGACCTGTACGAGGGCATCCGCGCCGCCAGGTTGGACGACGTTGCGGGCATTGTTGAGGTTATTCGGCCGCTCGAGGAGGCGGGCATCCTTGTGCCCCGCTCACGCGCCAGCCTTGAGGGAGCCATTGGAGACTTTACGGTCGTTGAGCGCGACGGCATGATCATTGCATGTTTGTCGTTGACGATCGCGGCGGACGAGCCAGACGCCGCCGAGCTGGGCTGCTTTGCCGTCCGACCAGAGTACCGGAAGCTTGGCAAAGGTGACGCGCTACTCGGCTTTATCGAGCGCAAGAGCTACGCCCTCGGCGTGCGGCGATTGTTCATTCTGTCTACACAGAGCTTCCATTGGTTCCTGGAGCGGGGCTTTGAGGAGATTACTGTGGAGGGGGTGCCAGAGAGCAAGAGGGTGAAGGTGGACCTGGCCCGGAAGAGCAAGGTGTACCAGAAGAAGCTGCTGGGTGGGCGCGCCGTGGACGAACAGGAGCTCCTCAAGCACTTGTGAGCTGGAGTGGTTCCGAAGGGGACCCTCAGTCTTCTTCTGGGGGCATCAGCAGCGTTCATGCCCGAAGGCGCCTGAAGGTGTATTCCAGGGCATTATAGCGCTCAAACGTGCACCAGTGTCTGTTTTCATGTTCACTCCCTGTGTAATCTTTGCACGCGCAGCTTTTCTTCTCATTGGAAGTTGAAAGAGGCCATCAGCCAATGGCACGCGAAGATCTCGTGCCCCAACGAATCAGGCACTGCGGCACGCCCCTTTCGCAGTCACACACTTCAGCCCATATTGAAAAATATGAAAATAGTCATGGCATTTATGCGTCCGTTTTCTTGTTCCATTGTGCATCGCCACGGGCTCCTCCACCACCACCCGTCAGCCGCGCTGCGCACCACCGATTGGCCGGCCAAACCCGTCGCCGTTGGGGTCACTGTGGCCATCTCCCTCGCGAGAGGGAGATCCCTGCACCGCCTGCCAACGGGTACCTATGGGTCGCGAGCCCAACGAGCAGGGATCCGAGTAGAATCTTAACCACCTCTACCCGCAGAGTTGCAGGAACCGTGTGTAGATAGTTGTAGGACTGCCTGTGTGGCTGTGGCCACCGAGCCCACAACCCCTTCTCACCCCGCCGCTCATCCGTGACGCATGGTGGCGTTGCTCGTGCCGCCGTGACAGCCCAGTTCCGCGGCTCGCCGACTCTGCGCCCTGCGACCCGCACCACTCAGCGCCAGCGGTGGCCGTCACATGGTGACCACACCGGGTCGTTGCTGTCGTTGGCCCATTCCCGCTCGCGCGACGTCTAGCTCGCCTGCTTTTTCCCCTCGCTCTCACCGGCTGCACGAGCAGCTCCTCTTCTCTCCTCTCCCATCGTCTCCCCTCCTCTTCGAGGCGCCTCGGAGCCAATGGCCACGACGTCGTACACTGGCACGAGAGGCGCTGCAGTGGGTGCGAGGGGGGGGAGCCGCCGCGTGCCCCTTCACCCCTTCCCCCCCCCCCCACTTGGCCTTCCCAATCCTTCCGGACCGACGACGGCGGCCGCCCCTTCCCCCGCCTAGACTGGCCTACGTGCGGCACGGTCGCAGCAACAGCTCACGGGACGGGCTGCCAGCTCGGGGCGCCGCCGAGGTACCGACTGACTCGCAGTCCAGCTCGGCGACAATCTTTGTGGCATCGCTGCCAGGGACCCTACTCCCTCGGTGCCTCTGCCGGCGTGCGAGAGGTCCCACTGTACCCTTTTTTCTCCCCCCACCCGCGACCACCCAGTCACTCCCACCGTCACTCCTTCCCTTGCGCCCGTCTCCGTGCCTGCCCGCGACACAGTGTGACTGCCCACTATGACATTGGCGGTTGCCACAACAGCGGACGCCGACGCGCTTTCCTCTGAAAGCAAGGCGAGTGGTAGTGCCTCCCCTCCCCACTCCCCTCCTTGGCGTGCCGACGAGCTGGCGCGCGCCGCCGGCGTGGCGGCCGCGGTTACCCTCGGCGTCGTCGTAGCTGTGACGGGCGGCGTTCCCCTCCGCGCGCACCCGCCTGCCGCCACACGGTCGGCCCCGTTTGACTACCCGTGGGTAGACTCGGCGGCGGCTGCCGCCACCACCACTACTACTGCCGCGGCGGCCGCTCGTCGTTGGTCTGCATGGGCGCTCTACACGACGCACCAGGTCGGGCACTGGGCCCTCATCTGGGTGACTACGTCCAAAGGCGGTGGCAGCGGGTGTGGGCGGCGCCCCCGCAGGCGGAGCGCCTGTGCACAGAGTGGCCCCACCGTCGGCGATGACCATGGCGGCCGGCAACGCAGCGACGGTGACTGTCCCAAGATGGACCCAACGGGAACGGCACCACCCGCGGCGGCGCCAGCGACAGCGTCGGCCTCGGCGACGAAGGTGGCGGGGGCGGCTGCCGTACCCCCAGACGCCCACCGCTTGCGATGGTGGCATGGCGCGACGCTCGGCCTACACGCCACGTTTTGTGTGGCGCGCGTCGCCCACACCCGCTGGGTTTCGTACGATGGCCTTGCGCGGGACGTGCACGAAGCATCCGCCCTCGGCGCCGTCGCTGTTCTGCTTGTGTGGGTGTGGCTCCTCCGGTCGCCCGAAAGAGGCGTATTTTTTGGCTGCTTCCGCCTGTCACTGCCGGGTGGCGGGGGGTCGCGAGCTGCGGCGACCTTGTGGAGCGCGGCAGTTGCCGCGCACAGCTACGCGTTTTCGTTCGCGTGCGTGTGGACGCTTTGGTACCACCCGGCGGTGGCAACGCCGGCCCATGTGACGGGGATTGTGTACATTGCCGCACTACTGGTGCAGTCGGCCCTCGCCGGCACGGCCGCTCACGTCGAGGAGGGCTGGATGACGGCTCTAGAGGTGAGCGTGGCGGGCCACGCGCTTGTCACCGCCGCAGCCGCCACCACCCGCTCGGCGTCGGCAGCTGCGGCGGCGGGTGTGGCGGTGGCGCAGCCCGGTGGTGGCGGTGGCGGCGGCGACGGCGGCAAGGGCCTTCTCCCCCTGTTTGGCTGGGGCTTTGCCTCCACTTTTGTAGCAGTCCCCCTCCATGGGCTGGGGTGGTCCGCCGCGACGCGGGCGCGGGTGACGGCCGCATACGGTGCGGCAGCCGCAGCGGCGGTTGCGGGCAGATGGGGCGGCACCCGCGCCTATCACGTTGTCGCAATTCCGGTGGCCGATGCCGTTATTCTGGGCGTCCTCGTCGCAGTGCTTGGTGGGGGGAACTGGGCGGCCATCCGGCTGCGTGCATGGCGCCGGCGGAGTCAGCAGTATGCCGCCGCGGCTAGGGAGTTGAGGGGGTCTGTGCCTTCGGTGTGCGCGGCCGCGTCGTGAGCAGGCCGGCTGCGGCGGCCAGAAGGCGGAGGCCGCCACCAAGACACCTCCAACTGGAGTAGGGAGCTGCGTACACAGCCATCTGGTGCCGCTAGGTCGGGCAGGGTGCCACCACGGCGACGCCGGTGGTACCAGCTGTGGTATGCATGTGGCACGCATGGCACGGAGACGTCGGCGCACGGACGAGTGCGGTCTGTTTCTAACAAACTCATCCCCACTTGCCGATGAAGCTCAAAAACGTTGCCCCACCACCCTGTACTGTACATGTACAGAAAAAAACACATATGAAAACTGTAAACGGGGCGTTGGTGGTGCCTTGCTGTTCCTTGGTCGGACAGAATTAGCCCCCGTTGGGCCTTGAGGACGGGTGCCAGGACCTTGCGCGCCAGTCGGAGCCAGTCGAGGACAACTACTTAACAGGCCCGACCTGCTGGACAGGTTGTGCGCTGGCCCCCCCCCACCCAATCGGCCGAGAGCCGCGGCCCGGTTTGTGGATGGCGCTGCGGATGGCACTCGTCGCTGGGTGACCCCCCCTCTCTTGGTTGGTGGTTGGGTGAGGGGGGGTTTGCCGAGGTGGCCAGCATGCTGGCCACCTCGGTGCTAGCACCCCCCCTCCCCGCGCTGCCACGGCATGCGAAAACGCACTGCGGGCGGCCGGCACCTGGCTGGCGCACGCCGACGGACAGAGAGCGGTCCTGCATCGCTGCTCGTGGCGCTTTTCAGCGCCCCGCCGGCAGGGCTACCTTCGTTTTTCTTTTCTTCACACGCCAGGACGCGCCCCGTGCGGCCCCTGTCCTACAAGGCCCCACATAGTGGCTTTGGCGCAGGGACCGGGCGGTTGCTTATGTCGTTTTCTCTCCGCGCACCCTCGTCCCCCTTTTAGTTGACACCCAAGCTCCGAGTTGCGTGCGCTGCACTGCGCTGGCGAGGTGTCCACCCGCACACGCCTCCGTGCGGCCGCGTCGAGCCAGGGCCCGCCCGCCCTCTGGCGCGCGCACGCGCGCGCCCGTCTGGGTGGGTGGGTGGGGCCGCCAGCCCAAGAGGACCAACCCCCCGCCGGCGCCGCGGCCGTCGCGCCGCGCGGGTGGCGCCCCGCACGACAACTGTCTGTGCCACGCGGGGCACTGCCGTCCCGCGCCTGCGCGCGCACGGTTACCGGAGCGGAGCTGGGGGGGGGGGGGGGGGGGGGGGGGGGGTCAGCGGCGGCGGCGGCGGCGGTGGCGGCACCGCCGCGAGTCCCGCCGTCATGGTCAAGGACCACTTTGCCGAGCTCACCGCCGGCCTCGCACCGGTATGTTGACGGAGGGGGAGGGAGTGCCGCTGTTGTTTGTCCGATACTATGGTGCGGGGGCGGGGGCGGGGGTGGACGGGGGGTCGTTTGCCTCTGGCCGCTACAGCGTGTTTGGCAGCGGCTACGGCGGCGGCAGCGGCGGCGGCAGCAGCAGTAGCGCGCGTACTTCGCAAGCTGGAATTGGTGGTTGCTCCTGGTGTCACGGACGGTTGGGGGCGCAACCATCACCGCGTCGGGTTGGGCGGGCGTTGCTGGCCACGGGACGCTCCTTTGACAGCCGCCGCCCCCCCCCCTCCCCCACCACCTGTGGACACGGGCCTCTGCCGGGGATTGGTGGATGGCGTGCCCCCACTGGGGTCTGGGGTGTGGGGATGGGGGGGGAGGTGCGGTGGTCCCCCTTATGGCGGCCCATTTTGCCATGCGTGTGTCGGCCGTGTTGTGTGCGTTGGGCTGTGACTAACGCTGCGTGGGTGGTGGTGTTCTTGTGCTGTTCTCTTACGTTGTTGTTCTTGTTTTGGTGTGCTTCCTTTCCCCTCGCTTTCTCCCCCACAGGAGCCAGACGTTGAGGTGGGCGATGGCGGTGGCGCGGCTGCCGCGGGGGCGGGCCCCGGCTTTGAAAAGTTCCGTCGAGAGGTGCGTATTCTCTTTCCGTCGTCTCCCGGTCCGTGGCACGCACACGCGCACTTGCGGCTCGACTGGGCTAGGGGATGGACGCTTGGGGGGAGGCGAGGGCAGAGGGGGCGGGAGAGAGGGGCTGCAGCCGAGGTGGCGCCGCGTGGTGCGCGCTCTCTTGCGGCTGCGTCCCGCATCCGCTGCCACTTCGTGTGCTGTGGGCCGGCTGTGGGCAAATGGTGGTGGCGGTCGCCGGGGAGCTGGGCGTGTCTCGGTGGCGGCTGTTGGTCGACGGCATGTGTGGAGAGTGATGTCGCTGTTCTCGAGCTGCGTGGTGGTCAGGTCGGGCTGGGCTGTGGGGCCATACCCATTGTGTGGTGCCCGGGTTTGTTCTTGTTGGCTGACCATTGTTTTTCTCCTCCATGCGGCTTCCTTGGCACATCCGTGTTGCGTGATTGCCCCTCGCGGTCGTCCGGCTCTTTTGTGTCGTCTCACCCGCCGTCCTTGTGCTCATTGCACGCACGCACCCGTGCCGGGTTTCTATCGCGCAGATTGACGCGATGGACAAGGCGGTCGTGTGGGTGGCGACCCAAACCTCGGCCGTGAACAATGGGGAGGTCCCCCCTCCCTCCATCCCCGTCCTCTTGAACACCTGCAAAGACAAGCTCTCTGCCGTCCGCCGCCGACTGGACCGTGTGGCAAAGGAGAACCGCGCGTTTGCGGCGGCCAACCCCAACTCTACGGGCGAGTCCAAGCTGCGGGTAAATACCCACACTGGCCTTGTGCAGCGATTCATTACTGCTGCCGGGTCGCTCCAGTCCACGTCGGCCGCGCACGCGTCCACGGCGTCTACATCGGTCGCGTCGTCTATGCGGGCGCTTGCGCCTGGTGCGGCGGAGGCGGACGTCCAGGCTGCCCTCGGCTCTGGCCGTGGCGGTGACGCGGCCGTGGACCGATTGGTGTCGACTGCCGACGCGGCGCGGCGGGTGGAGCTGCGGGGCCAGATCGAGGACCTCCGCGCCCGCAACGCGGACATTGGCAAGCTCGCCGGCAGCCTCACCGAGCTCCACGCCATGTTTGTGGACATGGGCCTGCTCGTCAACCAGCAGACGGAGCTGCTCAACAATATTGAGGCCAATGTGGAGAAGACTAAGGTCGAGACTGTCAAAGCCAATGAGGAGCTTGTGTCGGCGCGGGCCTACCAGAAGAAGAAGCGGAAGAAGATCTGCTGCGTGGTGATCCTCGTTATTGCCATCATAGCGGCTATTCTCATCCCTGTGCTCATCACGCAGCTGCCCAAGTGGACGGCGAGCGTGTCGGAAGCTGCGTCCAGTGTATCGGACGCATTTACGGGCGGCGGCAGCAGCACCCCGTCCTCGTCACCGGCGCCGACGCCGGCGTCTGTGCGTGTGGCGGGGGAAGGAGTCAACGGCCGGCAGCGGTGGTTGCCGCCCTCGGAGCGATTGAATCACGACTGGTAGCTTCGCAGGCTTGCGAGCGCATGCATGCGTCGTTTGGGTCTTGTAAGGGTAAAGAGCATGCGACGGATGGAGTGGCAGTGAACGCCGCCCCGCTCGCACGCCCTTTGCTGTACCGCATTCAGAACCGCGGGCCTGCCGCTGCAGCTGCTGCCACACGCGCCCACGCGACGGACGGTCGCGTAATCGACGGTTCGCCACCGCCATCCTTCTGCTTGGCCTGTTGTGTGTTGGTCGTCGCGCCAACGCTCTCGACAGGGGGGTACGGTACATATTGGCCACGATGGCTAGCAACCATGCCTTTCTCAGACGCCTGTTCTTGTTGCCTCTTCCTCACACAGACCCCGCATTGATTCCTTCAGACACAGACCCCGCATTGAAAGTGTAAGCTCAGGAGAACCCTTGTGATTCCTAACCTTGATGTACTCGAGATGGAGTCAGTCATGATAAGTACCGCGCGAAACGCCTAGGCACTCGGTTTGCGCTGTCCGTGGCCTCTTCTCCGCCACGCTCTCGAGTGTGCTGATCCTCAGTTGAACGGGCCTGGCGAGCGCGCCCCTGGCAGCTGCTGATCATCATGACCACTTCCTGCTGCGTCAGCGGCAGGAAGGAGGCGGCGATGGGTGCGGTCCGACACGGCCGCCCGCAGGTGGTCGTCGTGGTGGTGGGCGGCGACACCGTTCCTGGTCGCCACGAGCCGTGCCCCCTTCGTGTAGGTGCGAGCATGCCCACCAGGTAGGCTCGCGCGGCCAGCTGGCTTTGAGCCACGCTCATGACAGGCCTTCCTGCGCCGCGGAATACGCGGCCGCGGCGGCGGCGGCGTGACGGCAAATTACGGCCGGCGTGGCGGGGAGGATGATTGTCAGCGGGTCCGTCGGCATGGCCGCGGCGCTGGCCGGCCCTCCCCTTGGCTTGACTGGCATACATATGGGTCGTCGGGAGGGGGGGAGCCCAGTCTGTCGCACCCCGCTGACACGCTTTTGCCTGCACGTCGATGGCGACGGATCCACGGCCAGGGCGGCCGCCCTGGCGGCGCCCAGCGCAGGGCCCAGGGCGTCGGCGGGCCACTCTTCCCACGCTCATGTGCGTGCGGGTGAGAGGACCATTTCAGGTTGCTCGCTCGCCGACCGCGGGCCCTCCACCCCGGCGCGCGGCCGACCATACATCAACAGGCGGTGCTTTCTCGTCCTGGGCCCCTATCCCCTGCCCCTCCCACGCCGCTCGCCATCCTTCGCAGGCGCTGGTGGGCTCGCGCTGTTGCGGAGCTGTTGTCCCTCGTGGTGCCTCCTCCCCGTTTTCCTTTTTCTCCCTCCTTTTTCTCCGTTGCAGCAATGGCCGTCATGCGTCTGGCCGCGGTCGCTTTTGGGGTAGTGGTGGCGGCTGCTGTGGTCGCGTCGCCAGTGGCTGCCCAGGATGGTATGGCGCCATTCTCGGCCATGGCCGACGCGGCGTCATCGATGGTGAACGTCATGACACCGATGGATGACAGCCCGCTTAACATGGTCGCGGGCTTGATCAGCCAGGCGACAAGCATGACCGGCCCCAACGGCACGTACGACGACGACGACGACACCACGTGCGGGTCGGTATCGGTGTCGGTGCGAGACGAGTTCTTCACCGTCCCGGAGGCGTTCCCCGACGTGGACGGCGAAGAGCTGGTTGAGGGCTTGGGCAGCTACCTGGAAGCCCTGCCAAACATTATCATTGTGGCCGCGCTCTCGCCGCTGGTCGACCTTGCGGATAAGGGTGTTTTTGATCCCTGGCTCGTGGCCGCCCGCCGCGGCCTCTTTGACCAGGTGTGGTTCAGTGTCAACATAGCGCTCGGGCTGGGCGAGCAGGTTATCAACATGGTTTTGGAGGTTCTGGAGTTCATTGGGGAATTCATCCAGGCTGCCAACTTGGGGTTCCTCGCCTTTCGGCAGGGCGAGCTCGACGGGCTGTTGGAGACCGTCAACGGCCGGGACCTGCTCGACTTGTTGATGGGCGACGACGGTCTGAACATGCTTTCTCGCATGGCGTCCACCCATGACAAGAAGACACTGGCGACGGTGGCATCGCGGATGGGAGAGGCGCACGCACGGCTGGTGACCAAGGTCGGCCGTGGGCCATTGGGGACCGTGCGGCTCCTGGCGGCTTCATATCGGGAGCGCTCGGCGGGGGGTGTCGCGGGCATGAAGGCGCGCGTCCGCGCGCGGGCTAGCAAGCCCTATGCGCCCCGCCTCCGGTCCTTTGCGCGCATCTGAGTTGTCTGGCGTGCGGGGAACGGCACACGGGCATTACCTGTTTGTTGTTGTTTTCCGGTGCACTTGGTTCTTTCTAACAGCTGGCTTGTTTTCCAGTGCACTTCGTTCTTTCTAACGGCTGGGTACGGGTGGTGCCGTGGCTCACCTATGCCTTTTTTTTCTTCAAACGAATGCATCCCCTGCCGATAGGCGGGTGAGACATGCGCGGCGTGTGCGGCGGCGGTCCGGCCGCACGCGGGCCAGCTTCGCTGTGTGCTGCGAACACGCGTTTCAGAGAGGCTCAGGACCATCATCCGTACTTGAGGGGCCCAGCAGCTTATCCCTACGCCAAGACACCCTACCTCTTACCACGCCCCACTTGCCCCTTCCTTGACCACCCAGCAACCCGATATGCCGGCCGCTCAAGCGAAAAATCGGGAGCTTGCCACGCGCGCCCCACGGCGGCGCCACCCCCCAAAAAACGGTCCCACCCCCCCCGCCGCACGTGGCACGGGCGCGCGGCGGCGGGCGGTTGCGGCCGCCGCAGCGCCTGCCGACGCAGCCGCCGCCGCGTCGGCCGCCACCGCCACCTCTTGCCGGTGGACGGCCGCTCGGTCCACCATCCGCATTACCGACTCGTAGACGAGAAACATGAGTGCCGTGTTGGGCACAACCCGCAGCAGGTGCGGGCCCATCCCAGCGTAGAGGCCCGCACGGCCCTCCTCTCGCGCAATCAGCCTCAGAGCCTGGATCATGGAGCGGTACTTGGGGATGCCCCCAACCGTGAGCGGCTGCTCCCGCAGGCGCGTACGAATGACCTCATGGCTGTAGACAATAAACAATAGCGACCATCACGACCACGGCATCCAAGCCAGAGGACAGGCAAAAGAAGGAAGGACAATACGTGACACAAGAAAAACAGAGACGTCAGAAGCGTGCACAAGTGCGTCCGTGCCCACAACAGCAGACCACGCCAGTAGGGCTCACACCCGCCGCCCCCCCACCCCCGACAGCCACACCTCTGAGCAACCGCTGACGGCACGCGCAGGTCCTCCTCAATGAAGGCCCCGCAACTGCCACAGCGCAATGAGGCCAACACGCTTGAGACACTCCCCATCTCCCTTGAGCCCCCAACGTACGGATAGGTACAGGCACTTGCCAGCAGCTTGGAGGTAGCCGCTGAGCACAGCAGCTGCAGCGAAGACAGCTGTCCCGCATTGGCCGGGTCCGCAACCCCCCCTGCACTACCCCCAGCTTCGGCAGCCGCAGCGACATTGTGCGCCGCCACCCGCTTCTTGAGCGCCTCGTACACAACAAAGTGGAGTGCCGTCTCGGTGACGCCCCAGTAGCTGGCGGTGAGGCCCTTGTAAAAGCCACGGATGCCCTCAGTGCGGTAGATGGTGCGGATGCCGTCGGCGTAGCTCGCGTACGGCTTAACCGCTACGCCCGCTGCGCCCGTAGCCACGGCGGTGCGCAAGGACGTGGCCGCCGCACCAGCGACACTCCGCGCCCCGCCGCCGGCAGCAGCGGACATGACCACCGACAGCGTCGGCAGCGCAGACACAGCCGCCGGGGCGGCCACGACACCCCCACCGGCCGCCATGGCCGACGGAGTGGCGGCCGCCGCAGTGGCCGCCATCGACGCCATCACCGGCACGGGCGCCGCTACCGCCGACGCCGTCGCCGCCACCGTCGCCGTCGTCGCCACCGTCGCCGACGGCACCGCCGCCACCCCTGCCGCTGGCACCGCGCCTGCAGCGGCGGCTTCCGCGGCGGCCAGTGCCCCCGCCTGCAGCTGCATCCGCGTCTTGAGCAGCCAAATTGGGTTGGTGATGGTGTTGGACACCACCCCCGCCGCCACCGCCGACGCAACGTGTACCAGCGACGAGTCACCAAGCGCGGGCCCGAGCGCCCCCTTAACTGTCGAGTAGGCCCAAAAGTAGGTGGCCCGCGCGGGGAGGATGCCTATGAGCGTCGGGGGGAGGCCACGGAAAAAGCCAGCGGGGCCCTGCGACGCGGCAATCGACCGCGCCACGCTCATGGCCGACCGCCGGACGGGTGCCGCGGCAACGACAGCCCCACCGGCGCCAGCGCCGGCGCCGGCCGTCACGACCGCGCGGCTGGCCGACTGGAGCTGCGTCTTGACCACCTCCATTGGGCAGGTGAGGGTGGCCGACAGGGTGCCCGCCGTGCCGCCGGCGAGGAGGGACGCGAGGGACTTTTGACGCGCCGACAAGGCCGCCGCCGCCGCCGCGTGGCTCCCAGACGCGGGACCGGTCGACCGGGGGGGGGTGGCGCCAGCGGGGGGGTTGTCGGCGGCATCGGCAGAGGTGGGGGCGGGGGCGGGGGCGGTCCGCGGGTGGGAGAGGGTGGTGGGGGGGGGGGCGAGGCCCGCCTTGGCCAGCGGCCGCACCAGCGGGCCGCCGCCGCCGCCGCGGAGACGCGGGGCAGAGTGCCTGCCCCGCTGCGGCGCCATGCCGCCCGTAAAGGCGGGCAGCCGGGGGGTCAGCCCGTCCATCTTGCAGAGGGGGGAGAATGGGGGGGGGGACGTGCGTGGAGGTGGCACCGGCAGAGGGGCCGCGGCCACCGCCTTGACCACGAGGACGTCGTGGGGGAGAGTAGGGGTGGAAAAATACGCCCAAAGTTGGTAAGGTGTGGTGAGAGCGTGAGCAGAAGGGTGAGCGGGGCGGGTGGATTGGCGGATGGGTGGGTTGGTGAGCGGGAGGGTGGGCGAGTGGCTGGGCCGGCAACAAAGGAAGGTGGATGGAGGACCGGGCGCGCGGGCGAGGGGTGGCGAGCAAGCGCGAAGCAACCACCAACCGAGTGTGGAACGCCGGGCAAGAGCGGCGAGCTCGAGCGGCGCGCTGGGGGAGGTGGGGAATCCAAACGCCGGCCGTCACAGCGGCCGCGGCCACGAGATGCACTCCCTCGCCGCCGGGGCGGCCGGTGGAGGGGTTGCGGCCGGTGAGGCCAGTTTGCCACGCGCCCACCGCCAGGGCGGCCCGCCCCACCACCCCCTCCGCCGCCAGCGATGGTCACGGCGCCGGCGCCGGATCCCGTCGAGCGACTGGCCACTGCCGGGGATTCAGGGTCTCCAATTCTCGTGCCAGTCCAAGCACTATGAGAAGGTGGTGGGCGGGGGGCCAGCCAGGGGCTATGAGTGGGGGGGGGTGCCCGTGGGGGGGTCCAGTGGGGGGGGGGGGTGGGAGGATGATCCCAGCGACGCCGCCGTGGCCTCGCCGTGGAGCCGCCTGTTCCATGTTTCCCCTTTAGAGCGAACAGCGTGGTCGGAAGGGGGGCCTGTGCGACCCCCTTGCGACCGGCAACGACCGTCGGATTTACCGTGGCCTGGCCGTTGGCATGAGCTCCAGCCGGCGGCTTGGGTGAATCTCTCTGAATGCTAACGAAGCTTGAAGTCAACTCTCTGTCCTAACAAGTCGTATATAATTGCATCGAAAGCGATGCACTTGTGCTGTGCCCTATTTCGACGCGGGTCGGCACAGTCAGCACTGCCCGTCCAGCTGCATTACTGTACCACTGTACCGTACATCTGAACAGCACGGTCATCTGTACATCTTGGTCCATCGCCCAGAAGGCGTGTCCTTTGGGCACCACTCCCGCCTTGATCCCGTTCGTTCCAGGTGGATTGGGACACCAACACTGTCAGTCCATCCAATGGCTGGCCGCTCCGTATGCGAACAGGATGCCGCCTGGCATGCATGCGTACCGCGCCGAGAGGCCTCGTGTGCGGCTATTCTGGCTGCGCACCCGTCGCACCCTGCACACCCAAAACCCAGTGTAGGGCGGGCGCCGCAAAGGGGCAAGGGGGTGGCTCGTGCCTCCCACGCTCGACACGGGGCCCGCCCGTCCCCCCACTTGCCCCGGCTGACGGTGTGCCCCTGGGCGTACACCCCCCCATCGCCCTCCCACGTTGCTACGCTGTCGAGACGCGCCCCGCGGGTTCGTCGGCCCTTGCTGAGGTGGCGCAGCGGGCTATCGGCGCGCAGCGCGACGCGTTGCGCCGCGCTGGCTGCGGAACGCGCCTGTCTTCCCCCGTCCCACAACCAGGTGTCTCACTCGCCGCAGCTGCGCGCTGCGTCGCTGTCACGCCGGTGAGGAGCTCCTCGCCGCGGCACCTTGTGGCCACGGCCGGCTGCCGGCGGTCTCCCCACTTGTCGAGTCCGCCGTTACTGTCCTCTTCCCCTATCCTCTGTCCCGTCCCGCCCCTCTCATCCCCCCCCTCCGCTGCCGTTGAACGACCGGGTCACTGCGTGTCTGCCGCGGCGCCGGTCTGCTGGCACGATGGTGCTCCTCCATGGTTACCTGGACGTCCAGATCATCTCAGGGTCGGACCTTGGCAAGAAGAAGCCGCGCTCCCTCTTTGGCCGCATCTCCAACCTCGCCCTCCAGTCAGGCACCGACCCGTACGTGTCGGTTGCGCTTGGCGGGAAGAACAAGTACTTCCAGTCGCGCGTGGTCAACAACTCGTCAGACCCGGTGTGGGATTCTTCGGTGCTGCTCAACGTGTGCCACGAGCTCGACTTTGTGGAACTCCGCGTCAAGGGTGCCGCCCGGCCGGGGCTGGGTCGCGCCCGCAAGCTGGGCCGCGTGGAGCTCCCCGCTGACGAGCTGGTCTCCTCGGGCCAGATTGAAGGCACTTTTGACCTCAAGCCGTATGGCGACAGCGACGACGATGATGTGGAGGAGGGGGAGCTCGGGTCGGTGACGGTCAAGGTTCGTCTGTTGCCGCTTGACTCGTACGCGGACCGTATTGACGTTCCGGGAACCTACTTTCCACTTCGCACGGGCTGCCAGGTGCGGCTATATCAGGATGCGCACGTGGACGAAAACGAGCTCCCCGAGGTGCCGGGCTCGTCGTACATCCCCGGGTGCTGCTTCCGCGACATGTACGCGGCCATTGACGCTGCGCAGGACTTCGTGTACATCACTGGCTGGTCGGTCTTCACCGAGATCTCCCTGCTGCGCGAGCGCCACGGGGGGGGGGAGGATCCCGAGACGCTGGGAGCGCTGCTCAAGCGCAAAGCGGAGGAGGGCGTGCAGGTGCGCATCATGGTGTGGGACGAGCTGATGAGCACGTCTGGGAGCGTACTGGGCCACGAGTATGAGCACAAGGGAATGATGATGACCCACGATGAAGGTACGGCCGCGAAGTGGTCTTGGGTGGGCGGAGGGGCGCTGAGTGTGTTGCGCGAGGGTGGGGCGCTGAGTTTGTGGGTGGGAGCGTTTGGCTCTTGTCACATTTGCACTTGCGGTGCGTGCTCTTGGTGTGCTGCTTGGGGGGATGTGTTTGTGTGTTGGAGAGCTAATGTCTTTCTTTGCTGTGCGGTACTGTCGATGTTTTCTGTTGGTCGTTCGATTGTTTGTGATCCCTTAGAGACTCGCGAATACTTTGAGGGCGTTAGCAACGTGGTGGTGGTGAAGGCCGCCCGCAAGAATGACTCGGACGGGCCGCTGGCAGACTTCGGGTCGACCGCCATGTTCACCCACCATCAGTACGTTGACCTAGTGTGCTCTTTTACCTGCCTTGTCGGTGTGCCGTTTTGCACCGGGGTGGCGCTCTACCATTCATTCTTGTCCATATTCTGTTGCCGCGGGATTTCTTGGCGCTAACTGCTCTAGTGCGCTTCTTGCTGCATACGCTCTTGATTATTTCAATGTGCTCTCTGCTTCCCCGAGCAGAAAGACCATCATTTGCGACGCAGAGCCACACGATGGTGGTGACAAGCGCCGCCTAATCTCCTTCGTGGGGGGCCTTGACCTGACCAACGGCCGCTTTGACACCCCCACTCATTCGCTCTTCCGCACCCTCGCGTCGACTCACAAGCCGCCGGACTTTCATCAGGCGTGCGTGACGGTGGGGCCGACCAAGGGCCCTCGCGAGCCGTGGCACGACCAGGCCGGCCACGTCTCGGCGGGCGCCGCGTCTTGGGACGTCCTCCAGAACTTCACCGAGCGTTGGCACCGCCAAGCGGGCTCCGAGGAGCACGCGCTCGCGGACATTTCGGGGCGGGAGTACGTGTCGGCGGAGGAAGAGGAGGAGAATGGCCGCCGTCGACGTGGGGCTTGGAACGTGCAGATCCTGCGGTCTATTAACGAGGCCAGCGCGGTGTTTGTGGATTCCAGGAGCCCGGGGCTGTTTACCCGCCGCCGCGCGCTGATTGATCAGAGCATCCACCACGCGTATGTGCATCACGTGCGGCGGTCGAAGCGGTTCTGCTTCTTTGAGAACCAGTACTGTACGTTTGTTCGTGGTCAGCGCTTTTGTGTGTGTGGAGCCTTTGGCTTGGCTGCAGTTCGAGTATTGCGCGCTGCGCGAGCTGTAACGAGGTGTGCGTCTTGATGGCTACTTCAACGCGAAGCTGCGCTTGTTTCTGGACGGGCATCTGACTCGTTTGTCTTGGGCCATGTGTGCACGTTCTTTCTTGCTGCACTACACTGGAATGTTTCGCTTTCACAGGGCTCGGTTCGAGCACGCACTGGATTGAGAACAGGAACGAGTCGGCCGACCACCTTCTGCCAGTGGAGATTGCCATGCGCGTGGCTCGTGCGGTCAAGGAACAGGAGCCGTACGTTGGGGGTGGAGGGTTCTTGGCATTGGCATTGGATACTGCTGTGTTGCGAGGTTTGTCCGACTGTGTATCTGTCGTCGCGTGTTTGGCCCTGTGTTTAGCGTTGCCCGTGTTCTCGGCTCCTGACATCCTGCCCGATCGTGTGTCTTTCTATTTCTGCTTTGACTGGACGCTGAGGCGAGTGTCTGTACAGTTATCACGCGTACGTTATGATCCCGCTCTTCCCAGAGGGCCCTCCCGCCTCTGGGTCTGTGCAGGAAATTCTGGCGTTCCAATTTCAGACGTTCGCAATGATGTACAAGATCATTGCCAACGCCATCCGCGAGGCAGGTACCGACGAGGAGCCGATTGACCGCCTGTCGTTTTACTTTTCCGCCATCCGTGAGACCGAGCGCGACTCGGAAGCGGTGGACGACGGGGAGTTTGAGAACGAGACGGAGGAGCTCCTCGCCAGCACCCGCCGCCACAGCGTCTACTGTCACTCCAAGGCGGTTATCTTTGATGATGCCATCACCATCATTGGCAGCGCCAACTGCAACTCGCGGAGCATGGACGGCGCGCGAGACTCGGAGATTGCTTTCGCGGCGTACCAGCCCGAGCACGTGTGTGGGGGGGGGCGCAGCGGCAACCCGTCTTCGTCGCGGCGGGACCTGCCGTCTGCCTACTCGGGCGGTCAGTCGTCTTCCCGTTCGCGGGGCCTCCCCGAGGGCACAACCACCCGCTCCCGCGGCTACTCTTATGGGGGCGCCGAGCAGGACAACGGCGACGACGATGACCATTCGCGTCGGCGGCGCGGTCGTTATGGCGGCGGCCGCCGCCGCGCGGACGACGGCGGCAGTGGCAGTGACCATGATGGAAGTGGCAGCGGCAGTGACCCGGACGGGGGGCGGCGCCGCCGCCATGGCCGTCGCGGCGGCAGCCGCCGCCGCGCGGACGACGATGGCAGTGGCAGTGACCACGATGGAAGTGGCTCTGGCAGTGACGACAACGGGGGGCGGCGGCGCCGCCACGGCCGACGTCATGGGTCGGGGTCTGACGACGACCGCCGCCGCCGTCACGGCCGGTATGGCCAGTGCGATGACGACCAGCAGCAGAGCCACTCGGGCGGCTATGGGCAGCAGCAGAGCCACTCGGGCGGCTATGGGCAGCAGCAGAGCCATTCGGGTGGCTACGGGCAGCAGCAGAGCCATTCGGGCGGCTACGGGCAGCAGCAGAGCCATTCGGGCGGCTACGGGCAGCACAGTGAGACTCCCGGGTATGGGGAGGCTGACCATGATGGTTCTGGGTACCAGCCCTCTTCCCCTTATGGGGCCAGCGCTGGGCTGACCCAGTCAGGCGGGGGCTATGGGCAGCAGCCGGATGAAAGCAGTTGTTATGGCCAGCACCAGCAGAGCGGCTATGGCCAGCATCAGCAGAGCGGCTATGGCCAGCATCAGCAGAGCGGCTATGGCCAGCATCAGCAGAGCGGCTATGGCCAGCATCAGCAGAGCGGTTATGGCCAGCATCAGCAGAGCGGCTATGGGCAGCATCAGCAGAGCGGTTATGGCCAGCACCAGCAGAGCTCGTACGGCGGCGGTGGTGGCGGCCATGGCGGCTACCAGCAGCCCAGCCATGGTGGCGGCTATGGGCAGGAGCACGGGTCTGGCGGTGGCGGCCGCTACGAGCAGCACCAGCAGAGCTCGTATGGTGGTGGCGGTGGCCACCATCAGTCCTCCCACGGCAGTGGCTATGGCGAGGAGCCCGCTCAGAGCTCTTACGGTGGTGGCGGTGGTGGGGGCGGCTACCAGGCACACCATCAGGGTTCCCATGGCGGCGGCGGCGGCGGCGGCATTGGCGGCCTTCCCCGCGGGGATGTGGCGAGCTTCCGCCTCAACCTGTTTGGCGAGCACCTCAACTGCTACGACCCCGCCTTTGAGGACCCGTCGAGCCTGGAGTGCGTGCGCAAGGTGCGCGAGATTGCCGAGGCCAACTGGGAGGCCTACTCTGGGGATGAGGTGGTGGAGATGCACGGCTGGTGCCCCTACCCCATCGAGGTGTCCCGTTCGGGCCGCGTGTCGACGCGCGTCGCGTGCTTCCCCGACACGGAGGCCCATGTGGCGGGTGCGGATGGTGCCCTCCCTGACATCCTGACGACCTGAACGTCAGAGGATGGTGAGGAGGCGGCGGAGGGCGCGCTGGGATGCGCCGCGGCGGGTACCCTGTGGCGTCGGCTGAAGCAGCGACCTGGGGGGGTGGGGGGGGGAGCACCCACACTCGCCCACCTCGCCGGAAGCGGGATGTCCCCGGGCAAGGATCCGCCTCAATCGACGCGCAGGCAGGGTACGGTTGTCGGGTTGAGGACGGGAGGGGGGGTTAGTGGTTGGGAGGAGGGGGAAGAGTGGGGTGGGGTCGTGCAGAGGACGACCCTTGTATTCTTTTTTTTCTTTGTCGTGGCGCCCGCGTCTGGCCCTAATGATGAGGAGGCTCCTGTGAGGGCGGGCCTCTGCCCGGCGCGGCCGGCTGCCGTCGCGACCGCCCGCCGTTGGTCGGCACCCGCGTGTCGGGGCGCCTACCCCCCCCCCCCCCCCCCCTCCCCTCCCCCTCCCCCTCCGACTCCAGTGCCGCACGCCTCCCGCCCGCCGTGGGCGCCGCGTGACGCCCTACCCCCCCCCCTCGTCCAGCCCATTGACCCTTGCAAGCACCGCCGCAACGACCGGCAGCGGGGCGTTTGTGAAGAAGCTCGACAGGTAGACGGCGGCGCCCCAGGCCGGGTGCCGCACGATCCGGCAGCCGCCCGCCTCCTCCGCCCCGTACCGGAGCAGCCGCTCCACCGCGTCGGGCTCGGAAAAGACGGCCGCCCCCGGGGTGCCCCAGTGCGGCTGGCCGCTCGCCGGGTCGGTCGCGTCGGCCCACCAGCCGCCGCCGCCGCCGCCGCCCCCGCCGTCCCCCCCGCCGGCCCCCCCGCCGTCCCCCCCGCCGCCGCCCCCACCGCCACCGCCACCGGCGGCGGCGGCGGCCCCCGCCGCGGCAATGCCCGCCCGCACAGCCGTGGCCCAGCGGAGGAAGCGCTCGAGCAGCGCGTCCTTTTCCGCCGCCTCGGCGGCGCCCCACGCCACCAGCGGCATGCGCGACCGCTGCAAGACGGGGATGACCAGCAGCGTCGACGCCGCCGCCGCCGCCGCCGCCGTCGCCGCCGCCGCCGCCGCCGTCGTCGCCGTCGTTGCCTCGGCGTCCCCACCCCCCCCGCCGGCACCGGCGCCGCCGCTTCCCCCCCCCCCCGCCCCCCCTCCCCCCGCACCCGCAACGGTGGCGGCGGCCGCCGCAACCGCCGCCGGGGTGTTGACAAAGACCGCCGCCAGCTCCCGCGCCATGGACCGCGGCGGCGTGTGCACCGAGTACTCCAGCGGCGGCGTGCCGTACGTCACCGACAGCGTTGGCGGGATGTGCGTGCGGCCGGCCATGGCGTCGGGGCGGGCGCCCCCGCCGCTGCCCTCCGCGGCGCCTCCCGCAAGGGAGCCGCCCCCCCGCGCTCCCAGCCCCCCCCCCCGTCCGTCCGCCCCACCCCCCCTCCCCCCCCCCCAAGGTGGCCCTTCCCTTCTCCCGGCCGGTCGCGCCCGCGGGGGGAGGGCCCACAAAGAGTAAACGCGGGGGGGGAGGGAGGGGGGGGGGGGGGTTGACGGCGGTGTTGATCGCGAAAACGGGGGTACAGGCGGTTCCGGCGGGGGGAGGGGCAAGAGGAAGGGGGGGGGGGGGACCGCTGCTGCTGCACGAGGCGTTGGGAAGGTGCGAGCGGCCACGGAGGGCAAAGGAGGGCAGGCACGGGGGGGTGGGCGAGGGGCCCCGGGGCGACAGAGAAAAGTAGGCAAGAGGGCACACCCAGTTAAGACCCCATCTGAGCGGACATACGGGTTTCCGCAGGATGCGCGCTGCTCGATTGGCGGCCACGGAAGCTCTGAAAGTTCTGAGCCAGGTGATTGGTGACTGGGAGGGGCGTCAGCTATCACGACTGAGCATTCCGAAGATCCTCTGAACCCGGCAACGTGGCTGGCTGCATCCTCGCGGGTGGTGCCTGAGGGGGCCCCCAGCAGTCCATTCATGAAGCCAAACCGTGGCTTCCTCAACACCGATCGTGAGAATTCTCCAAATGTCTCGACCGAGCGCACGTCGGCAGTTGCTGAGAATGGATGACTTGGCCGCCACACAGGACAGGACACGGAACCACACCAAGACAACCGACAGAATACGAGCGGGCCACGCCGACCAGGCTTGCTTACCCACAGCCTGCCAAGCGAGTCATCGCCCCGTGTCCTTGGGACCCGCCATGCGCACGGGTGACTGCCCATCGCAGACAGGCGGGACGGACATGTGACCCAATGGCGCGAGGGCCGCTTGCCGGCGCGCCGCGCGCCGGCGCTCCGAGTCGTCGAGCGATGCACCGAGTCGAGGGAACGGCCAGCGTCTCAATAAAACACGCGCGGATTTCTTTACTCCTCTCCTAAACTCAACAGGCACGCCGTTTCGGCTTCCAACAGCTCCTCATAGTGGTCCTCGCCATCGGCAGGGCAGTCTGCCGTCCCAGCCTCTAGCTGTGTCCCGCCCACACGCCGGCGGTACGAATCGATCTTCCGAACTGCTAAGGCCAGATTGTCGGCCGCCCACTTGGCAGCCTCATCTGCTTGCTTCTGAGCACAGGAGGCGGAGTCCAGGCGGGGCCCTCCAGCGGCTGCCCGCCCCACAGCGGTCCGCTTGTCAGCCAGATTCTTCGCGACCCGGGCGCCGTCCGGCGCTGAGGCCCGCCGCACTCCGCGGTTGTACGCCCCGTTGCCTGGCGCACGGCTCACAGCGACGCGCCGCACGTAGGCCAGGCAGCTCTCCAGGAAGCTGTCAGCCGCATACTGGTTTGCATTCTGGTTAAAATGCCCGTGCCATGCCTCGAGTCCTTGCTCACTGTATCGGCCCAGGCTGCCAAACAGCGCGAGGAAGTCTGGGGCGTGGCACGCCAGCACGTGCAGCTTGGGCGTGACAGACGACCACTCAAAGTGTTGTTTAAGACCGTCCACCAGCTGGGCAGCGTTACGTCTGAAAAGTGCCACGTCGTCCTTGGGTATGGAAGCGACCGCGGTCAGCACTGGCAGCAGCTCCCGCCACGTCGCACAGGCGCTCGCATACGCCGTGCTTACCCACTCGGGCACGCTGCCGTCCAATAGCGAGCACACCATGGAAAGCCGGCGCCCAATGCGCTGGCATTGTCGGCCCTCGAAGGCCCCCCCGAAGTAAGGCTTAGGTTTGACCCCGACCCCGTGCCGCAGCACTCGCGCCAGGTTCTCAGCGTACATGCGCGCGCACGCCAGCCCGTTGTAAAAGTATACAGCCTCAATCCCCAGACGGAGGAGCCATACAGTGATACCCAAAACCAAATGCAAAGGCATTGGAGATATATGGCTTGGGTCGAGGATGAGCAGGGGGCGCCGCTCAATGGACAGGTGCTCCTTTAATGACAGCGGAGTCCCGCGACTTGCGTTGCCGCCGTCTTGATATGCCGCTGCCATTTCCTCCATATGTTGACGTGTGCGCAGGGTGCCACGTGCCTTGCTCCCCGCTTGCATGTCCCCATACTGGTCCACCAATGAGCCGTTGCGCGCTGTGCGGCATCGCATTGCTGTGCAGTACACACACGGCATGCGGCTGCTGGCGCCCATATGGCCACACCAAAGCGTGATGAAGCAGTAGTCACCCAATAGGATGAGCCGCACGGCGCGGCGTTCTCCAGACACCTCCACTCCGCCCGTACGTAGAGCATCGATATCTGGGACGTACACAGCAGCCATTCTTGATAGGGCGTCGTGGTCATCCTTCTTGCATGGGAAAACGCCATAGAGAATGGTATTCCCTCGGCTGCATGGGTGCTCTTGGTTAAGGATAGAGAGGATGGCTTTACATGAGCTTATTTGACCTCCCTTGTCGAGCCCAAAGCACAGCTGCACGTCCCGCACCTTGGGGTCTGGCACGGCCCCTGGGCTGTCTTGTCCCTCAAATGCGGACACAGCTTCAATCTCCGTGCCGTCCCGTCCTCGTGTCGCCAGCTCGAGGAATTCGCCGCTTGAGTGCAGGTCGCCAATCAGCCCTTGCACAGCGGCCCGCGGCGTCACGAGGAAGGCCCCCGCCGCGTCAGACATCACCTTGTTCCGCTCCTCCGATTGGGCCTCGCCGAGGTCGTGTCGCAGTGCCTCCCGGCTGGCCAGGCCACTGGTGGGTCCACCCATAAAAAGGCGAACACGCTGCCATAGCGTCTTGCTAATGTTGTTGTCCAGGATGAATTGCGTTTGCAGCCGCACCGAGGGGGGCGCCAGGGCCGCCGCAGAGGGGGCCACCACCACACCACCACTGTGGCGGGCCCGCCGACATAAATCTTCCACAGCCGCAATGAGGAAGCCAGGCTCAGTCCCCAGTACCCTGCGCATCGCTGCGGCAGCCCAAGCAGTCCTCCGCCGTTTTTGGCGTGGGCCCACCTCCGTCTTGCGGGGAATGAGGTCCCAAGAGTAAATCCGCTTCGCGCCGTTACCAAAGGTCATCTCAATGGTCCCCGGCCGAGTGGCAGCCAGGTAATGGTTGACCTGTGCGGCCGTCACCTCCCCATTCCCCTGCAATGGGACGGGTACCCCTTGGTCGCCCCCGCCAATTGGACCAGCACGGCGGGCCTCCTCGCCCGAGGCGGAGGCTCTGCTCGTCCCACTCGCTCGCCTGGCAAGGTGAGCGGGGACACGCCAGGGCAGTGGAGCCACGTTTACACCCACCACCCGCACTGTCTCCAGGTGAGGTGCCGCCACGTGGAAGCCCGGCAGGCGGATGGTCTCCAGCACCTGGCGCCGACCGCGAGACCTGTCCTGTGCACGGTTGGCCGCCTTCTTGCGGGCGCGCTGATAGCAGACTGAGCACGTGCCTGTGGGAGGCCCGCGACGGTCAGCCGGCCCTGACACGGTACACCTGCGCAATGGCGCGGCGGCCACCAGCGCAACAGCCGCTCCCTCTGTGTTGACCCCCGATGTGACCGCCTGCCGCCATAGGCGGCCGGCCTGACTGTCCCGCACGAATGGAGACGCGCACAGCGAGCAGACAAAAGCCAGGGGTGTACCTGTGAATGCTTTATCAATCATGAGAGAGGCTTGAGACCTAAACCAATCAATCACAGTCCGCGATGAGCACAGAGGAACATAGCGCGGTAACAAAAAAATGAGTAAGGCTTCTTGGGCTTCCAAGGGGACAGGGAGGGTCAGAAAACCATCGCGCTCCCGCTCAAACAGGCAGTTCTCGAAAAATCACGACGCTTCGGTCCGTTAATGGGTCTGAGAGAGACGTACAGGTCGGGTGGATCTTGGAAGTCATCCGTCATGGCGTTACGGGCGTTCTCGCACCTGCGCGGGGCACGGGGGGGCAATGGATGTTGGTTGGGACGCTTGTCGGGGCGTGCCGGTTCGATGGCATGGGTGAGGGAAGCGTGCAGGGCGTGAGCAGACGCTGGCGTGGTGTGGGTCAGCTCGGTCACCATCACGACGACGACCGCGCACAGACCCCATATGTTTCCGAAAAAATCGGCAAACCTCCATACGTGGCACTGTAATGAGCATATATGGTAAGACCGCCCTTAACTGGGTGTGAGGGGCAGGCGGTCACGGCAGGGAGCGCCATCGCGGACGGGATCTCGCCACCCGGCCTCGTCGCCCCACATCGTGGAGGATCCCCGCCAACCGCCGGTTTTCCATTCCCAGTCATCCCACCCCCGCCCGCCCGCCGCCTCCCCTCACCCGCCCCCTTCCTTTGCCCACCCACCCACCCCCCCCCCCTCTCCCGCACACTCCCCCCCCCCTCCCAAGCCCCTTTTCCCATGGCCGCCCCCCCCCACCCCCCCCGCACGCCAACGCCACCACCACCACCACCGCCGCCGCCACCGCCGCCGCCGCCGCCGCCGCCGCCGCCGCGCCGCCGGGGCGGTGCGTTTGCGCCCCCCCCCCCCCCCCGGGGCGGGCGGCCATGGCGCCCGCCGCCGCGCCCGCCGTGCGGTCCGCCGCTGCGGCCGCCGTTGCGGCGGCACGGGCGCTGCGGCGACCGCGGCTGGCGGGGGCGCTGGCGGGGGGGGGGGGGGGGGGGTGCCGCCGCCGCGGCGGTGCGGGTGGGGTGCCGCCGCCGCCGCGTCGTCGGCGGGGACGCCGTCGGCGGGGACGCCGTCGGCGGGGACGCCGTCGGCGGCGGCGGTGGCGGCGGCGGCGGCGGCGGCGGCGGCGGCGGCACCAGAGAGGACGCCTGCAGCAGCTCCATTGGCCGGGGCGGCTGCGTCATTGGCGGGGGCGGCGGCGGCGGCGGCGGTGCCGCCGGCGGGGGCGGCGACCGGGGCGCCGCCCGCGTCGGTGACGGGGACGGACACGGGGGCAGCGCCGGCGGCGACGGCGGCGGGGGTGACGGCGGGCGGGGACGCGCCGCCCGCCGCCCCGCCGGTGCGGGTGACCTTTCTCCCCGACGGGGTGACCGTCGACGCGGCGCCGGGGGAGGCGCTATCGGCCGTTGCGGAGCGAGGTGCGTGCGCGCCACCCAACGAGAGGACAAGGGGGGGGGGGGGGAGGGGGGGGGGGTGAGGGAGGCCTTGCATGCGGACGGGGGCAGCAACGGTGCGGGGGAAGGAGGGGGGGGGACGCGGCCGCTGCTGGGGGGGGCGGGGGGGCGCCCCGCCGTCGTCGTCGTGTGGGCGGGGCGGGTGGGGGGGGCGGTAAGGGGGGGGGGGAGGCGAGCCATTGGCGGCAGCCGCCGCACCCGCCTGGCCGCGAGCACTCCGTCGGTGTCGACGGGAAGGGGACAGGGGGGGGGGGGGGTCGTGGCCGACACTGCACCCAGACCACTTACCCCGCCGCTCGGTGTCGCCGCCGCCTGCTTGGATGCGCTTCTTGTCGACGCTGCTGCACCGCCCCGTCCCCCCCCCTCACGCTGCGGCTTTTTCCACCACTCTGCACCCCCCATCCAACGCGCCTACGCCCATGAACCCCCTCTGGCGTATTTACATTCCCGCCCCCTCCTGCCCGCACCGTCCTGGCTGCGGGACCGCCACGCCCTACCTTTTTCCGCCCCCCCGCCCATTGTTCTTCCCGCCGTGCCCCCCTCCCCCCCCCCCCCCCCACCCCCCCCGCGTCTTCCCGCGCGTGCGCCCTTGCCCCCCACCGGTCACAGCGGGGGTGGAAATTGTCTACTCGTGCCGCGTCGGCGAGTGCGCGACGTGTGAGGTGCAGCTGGTGCCGCCGGCCGACGCGCCGCCGGGGCGGGCCGCCCACTGGGTGCGCGCGTGCGTGACGCGGGTGCCCCGCGACCGGCGCGCAGTGACGTTTGATGTGCTTGGCGACGGGCTGCCTGGCTGGTGAGCGGGGAGGGAGGGGGGGGGAGGGGGGGGTGGGGGGGGTGCGGCGGGGATCGCGCTGGATGGGGGATGGGGGATGGGCGGGGGGGGGATGGTGGTGGTCCCGAGCAAAGCACCAGTGATGCCAATCGAGGACGGAGGGGGAGGGGGTGGCGGTGTGCTCGGCTACGGGCTGCGCGGTTGGGGGGGGCAGCGCTTGGTCCGCCGCTGCTGCAGCGGGGCACGGCGGCCGCGGCGCCGCGTGGCACGGTGCGCCGGGGTCGTGGAGGGGGGGAGGGGCGGAGGGGCACTGCCCCCCTCCGGTATGACACAGTGTGTTTCTTGTCGGTCTGTGGCCCTCCACCCCCGCCGCCTCACCAGACGCCCCCCCAGCGGCAGCGGCTGCGGCAGCGACGCCACGGAGGAGCGCGGAGCCGCCCGCCTCGGCCGACAGAGGACGTGCGCCCCCCCCTTCCCCCTCCTCCCCCCCCCCCCTCACACCCCGGTCTATCTATCTCTCTCTCGTATGTATCCCGCCCCACGCCATCGGCAGCCCATCGCCGCAGGCGCCCGGAAGGCGGTGGGGCACGCGCTGCCGCCGCCGACGGGCGGGCGACTGGGCGGCGGCCGCCTCGACCGACACGGCGCGCCGTCCCACCGTGCCGGCTGCCTACCGCCCCTACCGCTACCGCCCACCGTCACCACCACCGCCACCGCCGCCGCCGCCGCCGCCGTTCCCGCCGCCGTCGACGTCAGTCGACCACCCTAGAAACGTTGCGTTCCCCACGGCGGCAGCGGTGGGGCCAGGGGAGAGGCGGCGGGCCAGCACCGACGGCGGTGGCGAGGGACGACCGTCGTGGCCGCGGCGGCCGTGCGTGGCTGGCACCGGCGGCACCGGGCAGCACCTGGCGGAACCGGCGGCGCCGGGCGGCGGCGGCAGCGGCGGCGGCAGCGGCGGCGGCGGCGGCCGTCCCCCCCCCCCCCCCCCCATTACAGCCCCGCCAGCTGCCGGATGAGCGCCTCCTCCGCGTCCACCCCCCCGGGGCCCACCCGCCCGTCGTCAGGGACACCTGCAGCGGCAGGGGAGCCGACGCGCGTGGCGGGCACGGCGACGGCGCCGAGGCGGCCGCCCGCCTCGAGGCCCAGCTCGTCCAGCACCCCCCCCAGCACCTCGTCTGCCGCCGCGTCGGCCGCCTCCCCCCCCCCCTCCAGCGCGTCGTCCAGCCCCTCCCCCAGCGCCTCCCGCGCCGCCGCCAGCCGCCCCGCCTCCCGCCCGTACGCCGCTGCCGACGCGCGCACGGCGGCGCCCCCCCCCCCCCCGCGGCCGTCACCGCCGCGGCGGCGGCGGCGGCGGCGGCCGCCACCCCCCCCGCCGCCACCCCCGCCGCCGCCGCCGCCCGCGCATCACCGTCGACCGCCCCCGCCGCGGCGGCGGCCGCGTCCAGCCGCCCCGCCGCCGCGCGGTTGCGGGCGACCGCCGCGGCGGCGGCGCGGGCGGCGGCGGGCTGCCCCGCCGCCGCCGCCCGCCGGGCGGTGGCGAGGAGGGTGGCCTCCTCGGCGGCCAGCCGCGAGCGGCCCCGCGCGGCGGTCCGCGCCGCGGCGCGGGCGGCGGCGGCCGACTGGCGGAGGGGCGCCCGGGTAGACGCGGCGGGGGGGGGGACGCCCGTCGGGCGGTGGGTGGGGTGGGCGGGGCGGGTGGGGGGGGTGGGGTGCGAGGGGGGGCGGGGGGGGCGGCCGTGCGGGAACGGTGGGGCCAGCCCATGGTGGGGGAGAGCGGCTGGCAGGCGGGGAGGCAAGTGGGGGGGCGGGGGTGGGGAAAAATAGGCGCCGCGGGTGGTGGAGATGGGGGGGGAAAGGGGGGAGCGGAGGGGGGAAGGGGCAGCGGATGGCAGCGCACAAAAGGACAAGGGGTGGAGTGGCGGCCAGGGCCGTTGCAACGGTGGGGCGGCGGGGACGGCGGCCGCCTGCCGACGGCCGCGCGCGCGCTATGGATGTACAGTACCTACGCATAGGTACTCAAGCCGCCGCCGCGCCGACCGCGGCGGCTGGCGGCCGCCGGCCGCAGCAGCGGCCGCTAGCGGGGCCCCGCAGGGGGGGTGCCCCGGCCGACGGCACGGGGCGACGAGCCGCGGGGGGCGGCGGCGTCCCCCGTCGTCCGCGCGTGCGTGACGGCGGCGGCGGCTCGTCGGGGAGGGGGGGGGAGGGCGGGAGGGACGGCGGGCGAGGGAGGGGGCGCGGGGTGGGGGGGGGGGGGGGGCAGACGCCCCCCGTGGGGGGAGGGAGCCGGCGGGCGGTCCTTGCTGGCCCTCGCTGTGTTGTGGCTGGCGGGTGGGCCCCCCCCCTCGGAGGGGCGGGTTTTGGGGGGCCCCTTGTCTGTGGGGGGGGGGGGTTGCGGCGGCCTTGTCATCGGCGGACACCCGCGAGACACGGCGGCGGCGGCGATTGGCCGGGCAGCAGCGGTGGGGACCCACCGCGGTGGCACCGTCGCCGCCGGCCTCCCGTCGCCGCCACTGGGACGAGGCGGGGCGCCCTGGTCACACGAGGTCCTCGTTGCAAGCGCGCCGGCCGGCCGCGGGCTTCGCCCTCCGCCTCCATCATCATCCCGTCAGGGGGGAGAAAGGGGGGGGGGGGGGGGGGGGGGGAGGCCCGACAGGGGGGGTGTTGCCACAGCGATGTACAGTACATACGGACAGGACGCTCCACGTCTAGTGGACCACTACAAACGAGAGATGAATAGGGACACCCAGACGTCCTTCCCGTGCCCCCACCAAGTAGCTTCCTCCACAGCACGGGGTGGGAATGGCTGTGATGGAGTAGCGGCGCCGGCGGCCCGCTCCCGCGCATCCCATGCCATCCAAGGTGCCGTCCTCAACGCCACCGACGGACCCAGTCCAGAGCGCGCGCTGTGGCGGCGCCCCGCCGGCTACCCGCCCCGCCGCGCACGCCCAGCGACTGCCAGGCAGGGGCGGGCGGACCCGTCGGCGGTCGCCGTCTCTTCCCAGCAAACCCCCGCCCAGGTGCCCGGTCGCCTCTCCCTCCCCCCCACACCCTGTCCTGCAATCGCGGCGGTGGGACACGGGGAGACCAGCGCAGGGCGGGAAGAGCCCCCCCCTATGACCAATGTGTGTCTGGTGCAAGGCCGGCGGGCCGGAAAAGGGCAGAGGGAGGTGTAGAGTACGTTACTGCGTGGCGAGGGGACACAGTGTGCATCGTCAGCAGGGCGGCGGGCAACAGCGGAAAATCATGCAAGGACGGCGGATGAGTCGCAAGAAAGAGGAAAGGCTTTCAAAAATAGCTTGGCGGCCGTGGCGGGCAAGCTTGGCGGCCGTGGCGGGCAGCCCATGCCCACCAACGTCAACGCCCCCCTCCCCCCCCCCCCCCCCCCCCCCGGACCCCCTCACACTGCAGCCGGTCGAGGCGGCGCCGACAGGTCCCACAGGTGCCGCATCGTCGGCCGCCCGTGGGGGCACGTCCACGGGTGGGTCAGCCCCGCCAGGTGCACCAGCACCCGCCGCATCTGGGCGCGGCCCAGCGCCGCCCCAATCATGATGCTCTTGCGGCACGCCCGGCTGGCCAGCACCGCCCGAAGCCGCGCCGGCCGCAGCGCGACAGCGCCGCCCTCACCGTCAGAGGGGGTGGCGCCCGCCTTGACGGCGGCCAGCATCTCGGCCACGTCCTCCACCCCAAACACCACGTTGCGGCTAAACGGCACCGACGTCAGCCGGAGGCGCTGCGTCGGTGGCCGCCCGGGGCGGACGGCGAGCGTAAAGCCCGACGCGCGCAGCGCGGGGGCGTACTCCATCGCCAGAAGCTCCTCATCGGCGGCCAGCTCCAGCGGCAGCCCCCCGCCCATCAGCGGCTGTACCTGCAATGGCGTCGACGCGGCGAGCGCCTCGTAGTTGTACTTTTCATCCGCCGCGTGCTGGTCAATGATAAACACGTCGGCGCCGCGGCGGGCGAGGACAAAGCCCAGGTTGAACTGCCCAATGACGGCCAGGTCAGCAAACCAGGAGCGCTGAAAGACGCGCACCAGCTCCGACTCGGCGGCCGTGTGCGATGCTGCGTCCCCGCCCGACGCCTCCACGTCCACGGTCGCGACGGTAAAGCCGAGGCTCCCGCCCACGGCAGCGGCCGCGTCGGGGGCGACTGCGTCGGCGGCGGCCGGCCCGGGCGCACCGGCCGCCGCGACACCATCGTCCGCAACGGCGGCGAGAGCCTTTGACAGGTCAAACGGCATGACGGCGTGCAGCGGCACGTCTGCCACGGACGACGGCCGCGCCCGCGGCGCTGGCGGGAGGACCTCCACTTCCATCTCCTCGGACGATGGGGTGGGCGATGCGGGCGGTGTCACTCCCGCCGCCGTTGCGCCATCATCACCAGCGCCGACGCCGCGGGCGCCGGCTGCCACGGCGAGTGGTGGGAGGAAGGGCGGGCCATCGCCCCTGTGGAGCACCCCATTGTCGACGTCGATCACACGGGCACTGGCAGGGCCGCCCGCCCGTGCCGCCGGCGATGGCCGACCGGCCGACGGACGCCGGCCAAGGGGCACTCCCACCTCGGCTGGCGGCATTGTCGCGTTCGCCGGCGTCCGCCCAGCAGCTGCCCCTGCTGCTCGCCGAGGCGCCACCCGTCCCGACGCGAACGCGTCCAGGCCGGCAGGCCGCGGCCGCTTTGCCGCCCCCGCCGCCGCCGCGCGCGAGCTTGTCAGCGCAGAAAGGTCCCGGGGGCCACTGGCGGGCGGGGGCCCACCAGAAGGGAGGGGCGAGTGGCCACCACCCCCCCCACCGCCACCACCCCCCTCACCGCAACCATGACCGCCACCGCCACCGCCACCGCCACCGCCACCGTCACCGCCACCGACGCGCACGCCCGCGCGGCGCACCGTTGGCGGCGGCACCGCGGCGGCTGCGGCGGCTGCGAGGGAAGCCATCTGGGTGGCCACCGCAGCTGACGGGGCCGGCGGCGGGAGGAAGGCCGGAGGCGGCGGGGACGACGGCCGTCGTGGTGCGGCGGCAGCCCGACCCACTCGCGTGGCAGAACGGCCGGCGGCGCGCGAAAACGAGTCGAGGCTGCTCAGCACCGCCGCGGACGCGGCCGACCGCTGGCGCGTCGCTGGCGGGGACGCCCCTGCCGCCCGCCCGCCCCCCGTGGCAGAAGCAGCAGTCGCGGAAGTAGCTCTCCCACCCTTGACCGGTTCCCCGCCACCCCTCTGCTCGCCCGTTGCCCCCACCCGCCCCGCCGCGCCCGGCGCCCAGCGATCATCGAGCACAGCCAGCAACGCGGTGATAATCTCACGCTCCCGGTGGAGGAGCACCTCCCGCTTGTCCGGGCTGAGGTTGACATCCCAACCGCCCGCAGGGACGACCAGCTCCAGCACCACCACGGGGCACGACGGCCCCGCTGTCGGCCCGCACTTGCGGTAGTGCTCAGCAATGGCGCGGGCGATGCGGCCAACATCGGCGGGCCGGCCATTGACAAAGTAGAGCTGCCGGTCGGGCGCCGACCGGGCAGCGCCGGGCGCCACTGATGACACCCACCCAACCGCGCCGTACCCACTCACCGCCTGGGCCGTGCCGAGGAGGGAGGGCGCTGCGAGCGGCTCCAACGTCGCCGCCTGCCGCGCCCCAAACACCGACACAATGTTGTCACGAAGGGCGTCGAGGGAGCGCAAGGACAACGGCGGCGGCGCCGACAACGCCCCCCCGAGCGGGAGCTGAGGCGGGGCGGGCAAAGGTATCACGCGGGGCTTGGTGCTAATGACCGGCGTCAACTGGCCATCCAGGTAGAGAACAACCCGCGCGGACGTTGCGATGACCGCAAACGCCTGCACCGTGAGCAGCAGCCGCCCTGTCTCGCGCTTGGCATGGCGCTCCGCGTCGGTACGCCGGACAGGGAGGCGCGCAAAGAGCCCCCCCGCCACGACGGTGGTGCCCGGGTGGCAAGGTGCCAGCGCGGGCGGCCCGACGAGCGCCCCGTCGGGCCCGTAGGTCAGGCGGCGGCCCACCTCCTCGTCGGCCGTGCGGGTGGTGACGACGAGCGTCTCGGAGAGAGCGGCGATAGCCGACAGCGCCTCCCCGCGAAAGCCATACGTCGCCACCGCGCCCAAGCCGGCAGCGATGCGGTGCTCAGGGTCAACATCACTGCCGCCAGCGCTGCCACGACTGCCCCTCGCCGTGTCCGGGGTCCACTTGGACGTTGCGTGCGGCACGCACAGCACCACTTGGTCCGCCACGGGGATGCCCCGCCCATTGTCTGCGACCGAGATGGCGGCAAGGCCACCCGGTCCGCGCACACGAATGTCCACCCGCGTGGCGCCGCCGTCCAGGGCGTTCTCCACCAGCTCCTTGACGACCGCCGCGCCGTCCAGTATAGCCTGCGCGACGCGGAGGTCGCGGGCGGTGGTGGCGTTCTGGGTGGCCACCCGCGCGGTGGAGGTTGAGGAAGCCGGGGTGGGCGTAGCGGTGAGAGTGAGCGTGGGGGTGGGGGCGAGAGTGCGGGTGGGGGTGGGGGTGGGGGTGGGGAGGGGGGAGGAGGTGAGGAGGGGGGAGGGGGTGGGCCCAGAGCCACCAGCCGCCGAGGCGGTGGAGAGGGAAGAAGGCATCATAGAGGCAGACGAAGGGATGGAAGGTGGGTGGGGGGGGGAAGGGGAGGGAGCATCCGCTGGGGGGGACGCGGGCGAGGTCGCGCGCTCAACCGGGGGCGCCATGGCCACGCCCACCACAACTACCGCCAACGCCACCGCTACCACCACCTCCACCACCACCACCACCACCACCACCACAACCAGCAGTTGCAGGCGGCGGCGTCCCGCCCGCTGTAGTCGGCCGGCACGCGACGGCGGCAGCCACGGGGGTGAACATCCCAGAGAGGCCCGCCTCGAGCTGGCGCGAGGCCCACAACGGCCTTCGCTCCTCCCGATGGAGCGCGCGGGCGGGAAGGTAACAGCGCTGCCCGGATGGGCGCGAGTGGGCAAGGCCAGGAACGAGGGGGGGGCGGCTGAAGACGTGACGAGGCAGCCTCAACGACTTGGCGGCGGTGGGGTGCACGCGCGCGCGCACCGATGTTGCTTTCCCTCGCTTTTTCCCTGTGTTTGGCGCGGAACAGCGCGTTCGTAGGGTTTGTACTTAACCATGACGGTATGATTAGAGTTAAATAGTTGGACGAGAGAGAACGTGGTCCACTCAATAGGGAAGATCTCGCGACTAACCAATGATCCTCGCCGTTGTCCGATCGAGCGGCGGATTCGTCAGGACGGGAAAGGGTACGCGGCCTGTCAGCATTCTTGCCAGACCCGCAGGTGGATCTCCCCAGCGGTTTCCTGCATTGTGGTTCACAGCGATATCGCCATCGTCAGGCCGGCCACCTCGGGTCCCCCCCTGCCGCCGCGCCGTCGATGTCAAACCCTGACGCAGTTCCCGCGGCAGACAAGGACGAACCGGCGGGAAAATACGACCCAGTGGACAAGGGCGACCGGCGGACACGGACGACGCGCCCCCCGCGGCGGGAGTTTGCGCTACTGACCAACAGCGACCATTCTGTGTTGATTTGCGCGCCCCGTAGGGCTTGTCCGTCATGCTCGCCTTCCTTGGTGTCCCGCCCCCCACCACCGCGGCTGGCCGGGTGGCCAGGGGAGGGCGCCCCCTGTGCGCCTGGCCGTCGCGATGTGTGAGGACATGGCGACCCGCTCGCCCTCCTGGCCGAAACAGACGTTGTGTGGTACGTGGCTTGTGTGCTCATTACGAATGCTGGCGCACGGCGGCATGTGGCTTTTCCGGTGTGGAGGCAGCCAGCGGAAGTTCCGCGAATGGCCCGGAGGCGTGGCCAACAGGTTCACTGACAGCCTCTTCTGCTCGTCTTTATTTTACCCTTTACCCATCGCTCATGGTCCTTTCTGTTCCCTACCGCAGTCTCCCGGCGCGCCCTTCATTCTCATCCCCAGGGCCACCGTCCGCGAAGACCCTTCCGCAGTTGAACACACCCGTATCACTGACCGGTCGGTGTTGTACCACACGAAGGCATCCATATATTCTTCCTATTATCGCTCGACCTTCGTATCGCGACCGTACGTGCCGCTTGCCCAGCGACCGTCGACCTCCGTTTGGGCGGCTCCTTTGGACACCCCCATCGCTGACCTGCTTACCGTGGCCACTGATCCCCGTGGGGAGACCTTCTCGTATGCCCACTCGGAGCAGTGGCTCGCCGCCTCTCTGGCAGACCTGTTTGGCGACACCCTCATTGCCCGGCGCATCCGGGCGCCGTACGTGACGCCCACCCACTCGCGCCGCCTGACCCGGTCCGTGCGCGACTTTTCCCCTGCTGTGTGGGAAGCGGAGCGGGCCGAGGTGGCACTCGTTGGCAGCCTCGCCAAGTTTGCCGCCAACCCGGCGCTGGCCGCCGCGCTCGTCGGCACGGCGTCGGGGCCCGCGGGGCCACGGACGCTCGTGGGGGCCTCCCCGCGGGACCGTGAGTGGGGGGTGGGGCTGTCCATGGACGACCCGGGGGTGGAGGACCCTGAGGCGTGGCGGGGGAACAACGTGCTGGGGGAAGTGCTTGTACGGGTGAGAGACGTGCTTATGGCACAGCCCAGGGGATAGCCACAGGGCCTTGCGGGGGGCGGGGGGATGACTGGAGGTAGCAGAGGGATTTGATCACTGATTGTGGGAGTGGAGTGTGGAGGCTACCTCGTGGTGTGACGCTCCCCCATGGGGATACCTGCACTTATTACATACCTTCAGCCGGGGCATGCTTAGCTCGCGGCAGGGGCGTGATTGTGCTCATGCATGATTCATTGGTTGTCGGTGCACGTTTCAGCGTTCTGCCTAGGTGCCGGAGCAAGGTCTCTGTCGACGGTGGGGAGCAGCTGGCCGCGGCATATCTCGCAGGGTGGACGATGCGGCTTTGCGGGAAAGGCGCGCCCTTATTCTTACCGGCGAGTTCGTAACGCCGCAGAGAACCCCACGCTCTCCCGTTTGCCGCTCTCTCTTCCAAGACGCCGCTCTGCACCACCCCAGCTGTACACCTCCACCTCCACGGTCAAAGAAATCATATCCAGGCTACACATCCGACACCACCGCCAAAGAGATCATCTCCAACCCTTCACCTCCTTCCCTTTCTTAGCCTCGCGCGCCTTGATCTGTTCCACTCCATCCAAGTAGTCCGCCTCGTTCAGCTCGTACGCCCAGTGGAGGAGCGTCTGCCGCACCACAGGCGACACACCCCTGTCGTCATACGACGCGCCCGACCGGTACACTTTGCCAACCAGGTTGCCCCGCCAGCGGCCGGTCGGCCCCGCACACCGGGACCACCGCCCAATCTGCCGCGTGTCGTCGTCGGAGCGGCGGCCCTGAAAAAAGCGCGAGTACCACTGGAACCAGCCGTACGGGTCCTGCACAACAATCCACCCCGACGACTCCCACGCGTCCAGCCCCTGCCCGCACGATACTCCGTACTTGTTGACACCCTTGGAGTAAACTTCAGAGCCCACCACGCGCGGGACGTCCAGACCGGCCAGCCACTCGGCGGGGAGTTCTTCCCAGGTGCGCGTATACCGGCGGCCAGTCACGCCCGACTGGATGGGCCGGAAGTAGGTGCCGCCAAAGGCGCCCGCCCGGAGCACCTCCTCGGGCGACAGCTTGGGCCTAAAAATGGGCGCGTCGTCAAAGACAAACTCGCGGGAGGTGCCGTCACGGGTAGGGGGGGGGGCGGTCAGCTCAAGGGGGGGCAGGTCCGACGGCGCCAGAGGGGGAAGCACAGCCGCCTCGGCCGCTGTCAGTTTCTTAGCAGGCGCCTTGGCGGCGGGCGCCTTCTTGGAGGGCACCTTCTTGGTGGGTGCCAGCTGCTCTTCGTCTGCCGCTGCTGCCGCCGCCGAAGCTGCCGCTCCCTTCTTGCGCCCCCGCACGGGGGGCGGCGGCGAGCGGCGGCGCTTGGCGCCCCCCGCAGGCGCGCCGCCGCCGTCCCCGTCGGGCGGCGTCGCCCCGGCGGTGGCGCGGAGCGATCGACGCGTGGCGGCGGCGGAGGGGGCAGCGGCCGCGGCCGCGTCGGTGGCCGTGCCACGGCCACCGCGCCGCCGCGCGGTGGTCATGGCCGCCCGCCGCTTCGCCGCCACCGCCCACTGCACAGGGCGGGCCGTCCACAAGGCGCCAGAGGGGGGCGCGCAAAAGGCAGAAGAAAGGCGGGACACCCAGATCATCCGTCCGGCTGGCCGACAAGAAGATCGTGGGCGGGGCGAGGGACGCAAGGGGGGCGCGCCAGGAGGGCGGTTGCTGGGACGCTGGCGCATGCGAGGGAAGAGGGACACACACATACGACTCGCGTGGACACAGATGCAGTGTTGCCGGCCAAACACTGCCCCAGTGATTCCACTTCGCCGTTTCTAGTGTCTGTTCTACTGACCGGATTAATTACTCCTTTTCGGATTAACTAATCCGGTTTTCGGATGCTTCTTTTTGGATGCTTCCGAGATCACCTGCTCATTCTGAAAACAGCATTGGAATCAGAGCATTTTCTTAACCCCTGGGATCAACGACGCAGCCGTGAGCGGCCAGGAGCGCTGCGTGGGGATGCTCAGCCAGCGACACCCAATCAACGACCAGGATGAACAAGGATATGGGCCACCGTCGAGCCTCCACTGGGTCAGAAACGCATGCTTCACTGAGGATTGAATAATCCATTTAAGTAATCCTCAGAACCGGATTAAGTAATCCTTTTTTCCGCCCCCGGCGAGCAGTGGCGAGGTCGGGGGTGCTGCCCCCACTGCTGGCGCCCTCCAACCCTCCACCAGACGGATCCCTTCCGCTTGTGATTGGAACGACGGTGGATGTGGCAACGGTGGCGGCAGCAGCGGGTGTGGTGGCGGCAGCGGTGGTGGCGGTGGTGGCGGTGGTGGCGGCGGTGGTAAGGGTGGCAGCAGCGGCGCCTAGGGGTGGTCGCGGTGGGCGTCCCCCCCCACCTCCCCCGCCTCCCCACCACCCTCGACGGGCGGGCGCTCAATGAGCGGCTCGCCCTCCCCCTCCTTCCGCCGCTCCCTCGCCGCCCTCCTCACCCCCCAACGGGTGGGTGCCGTCCATCGGCCACGCGCGGCGCCTGCGCGGGCAGGCGTGAGTAAACTTTGCGGGTGGGCGGGCCACTGCGGCAGGTGTGCTGCTGAGCAAAGTCTTCGACTCCATGTGGTACCTGCAAGACGCAATCCGTACATAAGTACGAGGTGGACCGGGAGGTACAGTATGATTCGATGTGTGATGCAGTGCAGTACACTATATACAAGGGCGTGTGGGGGGTGCATCCCCCAAAAAGTAGACGTGTCGCAGTCGTGAACGTGCAATTCGCGTGCACCACATGCCTGTGTAGCGGAAGTCACCTTGAAGTCGCCGGAAGAATCGATGTTGGAAGCCCGGAATCGAACCCACGCCATGGAATATATGTTAACCAGGCGTTGTGGACCACTGCGCCACGGGTTGAATCCTTGACATCTTGGGCCAGATATGGGGTTTTCAGCCCAAATCCTTACAGCACCGATCGCTGGGTCCGTTATACATGGCAGTCGCGATACTGCCACAGCCTGGCACGTGCGTGGAAGCTGTAAATTCGCAAGCAATTCGTGAGCACTCGTGCACAATGGGTGACTCTCATCATTCGCTGCACAATATTGATCGCGAGATGGCTTCACGTCCCAACCCCGTGTCCCTGCAAAAGCAGCGGAACATTGCCAATGAGATGGAAGACTGGGGACCAGATCAGGCGGCAGCACACCACCCAGGGAGTGGGGTGCTCTATAGTGCGTCCCACAAAAAGTGGACGTGCTCGTGTCGTGATCATGTCGAATATCGGCCACTGGACCAATCAAACCCACACTGCACGACCCGTGCACGTCCACTTTTTACGGGACGCACAATATTCGTGTCAGGCCCGGAATAAAGAAAACATGAAGGCCAAGGATGGGCGCGACCCCAGCTCGCTGTGTGTGGCTCAGAGCCTTTCTCCGGTCCAGCGGACAGAAAATTGCTTGGCAGGGAGGCCGATCATGCACCTGTTCCTGCCGCAGTCGTGCACCCGAGAAAGACCAGGTGCCTGCCTGGCCGCCGGGCTTTAGTGATGTCTGTGGCGCCAACAGGAGCAGAGATGTGTGCTGACTGAACGGCAGAGAATCAGCCTCGTCTGAGATTGTGGCGTTTGTGGCCCTCGTTCCCCCTCCGGAGACAGCGGAGTGCTGGCCTACGTTGGGGCGTCAGCGGATCCTTGGTCGGCCGTCACGGGATGGCGGGCGTTGCTGGCCGTTGGTTGTGGACCGACCGGGGGAGGCGGTTGTACCCCCCTGGACTTGGTGCCCTTGGATTTGACTGTTTTCTATGCATTTGTCTCTTCTCGACTTTCCTTGCGTATTTTCGTGCTTTTCGCCCTTTTTCTCCCATTGGGTTTTTCGGGCGGATTGCATCTGTGTGTGGGGGGTTTTTCACTTGCTTTTCTTTCGAGGGATTATTGTTGGCGCGGGTGCCCAGGTGCGCTCCGGTGTAGGCCGAGTGCATGCTGGCACTTGGCCCGCTGGGGAGGGCGCCTGGGAGGTCACCTGGGGAGCTCTTTGGAGGGTTCTTAGGGGCTTGGCCCGGGGTCCCGACGAGGTCCCTCTTGTAAAACAACGTTGCTTTGGGTTTCTCCTTCCCCTTGGGCAAAAGCCTTTTACCTTTACCTCGGACCTTGAGGTGGGCAAGCGCGCGTGGGGTTCCCTGGCCCGTTCCTTCTAGTGGTGACCCTTGGTACCTCTGGGGTGGATTAAGTTCCCTGTGGGTACGCGGTGGTCATAACGCTACAGAGATGACGCCTTCCACTGCTGTTGCGACTCCAGGCCCTCCAGGGCTGCCTGGATTGTGCTTGGGATGCAAGTGCTGATGTGGACCTTGCGTGACGCCTCAGTCTTTGACTGGTACTAATAAAAGAAACATTTGTCTCATCTGGCCGATGTACGCATGTACATGCTGTTGAAACGAACTGAGCGCGATGAAAATGCAGCCAGACGCAAAGCATTTCTCGTCGCACCAGTCTCCCCGGTGCTGAATGGCGACTTGGGCCCAAAATGCGTGTTTGCATCCAAAACTTCCACGGCGCTGGGCTCGCGCGACCCGCTTCTGCCGCGTCTCTGGGCGCGCTGGGGCAGGCTGTGAAGTGAGCGGCTGCAAGTGCCTTTTTTGGCCGAGCGCGATTCCACTCTGTCCGTGAGCAGAAGGCTTCATTTCGTGGATATCGCGCGGCCGGTTCGTCCTTCCACGGAGCCCTTCGTGACCACCCAGGAAGAGCACTTCCTGCAGGTTGGAGGTCGGATCCCGTGTGACGCAGCACAGCCTCTGCCGAACCGCACGCTGGGGCGAGCGCGCCATTATGTGACGGTTATCATATATATATTAATATTTTGTCGCTACATATTTTCGCAAATATGGAATTTGAAAATATCCTTAGTAGGTCCA
Organism: Pyropia yezoensis; assembly: GCA_009829735.1. Taxonomy (NCBI): domain Eukaryota; phylum Rhodophyta; class Bangiophyceae; order Bangiales; family Bangiaceae; genus Pyropia; species Pyropia yezoensis. The sequence goes on along the minus strand of CM020618.1, from coordinate 19,132,097 downwards.
GTTCGGTCGCCGGCGGTCGTGGCCGACTCCAGGCCAAGTCGCCAGACCAAGTCGACTTGTGGACATTGGATGTCGGCGCTGACGCGTTCAACCACCCTCCTCTACACAACCATGTACCCTGTTGCTATCCGCTGGCAGGTCATCGAGAACCGGCGCCAAGGAAAATCACGGGCGTCCATTCTGGAGCACGTCGGGTGCAGTCTTGCAGCTGCGAAGCAGTGAAGGTTCAATTTCGAGCGCCACGGCTCGCCGTGGAACGATGATGTTCTTCCAAACAGGCACGCGGACGCCGCCGTATTTAATTCAGAGTTTCTGGCGGCGCTGGACACCCTGGTGCGCTCTCATCCGGAGATGTTTCTTTGGGAAATGGAGGCGATCTTCCGCAAGCTGGAAAATTTGCCTGGCTGGGAGCAGAGCTGGCCAGTGTCAACGACCACATTTTCTCGCATGCTGGACAACATAGGATTTTCGGTTAAGCAGGTTGAGCGACTGACGCTGGAGCGGTCGCAAGATCTGAGGGTGGACTTTTGTCGGCTTTACCTGTGGCAGTATTGACCCCCAGGTACGGGGGCAACACGTGCCATGCAAGGGGCGGCAGGCCACTAGCCTGATCCGTTCCTACCCCTGCATTTGGGTCCGTATTCCCTAAGTTTGGGATAGTTAGCTTAGTAGTAAATCCAACTTGGATTTGAGGGTTTTCTGCATTTATCGTCTTGAATTTTCGTGTGGCCCGGTGGGCAGGTGCTGGGGTGGGAGATTCTGAGTGGCGAGATTCTGAGGGGACCCTGGGGGGATAAGGGGAGGGACAGCGGGGCTTGGCCCTGCGTCCCCGTCCCGACCAAGAAACTGTTGGACCACACACCATCCTCTTGTTTGTCAGTGGGGGGTTTGCCCCACAACAGGGACAGAGTGTGTGCGACTTGCACTTCTTCCGGTTCCCCCGACACGGGAGGCAGCCCTTGTACACCGCCCCAACTTGGGTGTCGTGTGTGCAAGTGGTTTTTGCCACATTTGGTGGAGCAGCAGGGGACAGAGGTAAACTTTACCTCCGGGTGCACCCGGGTGTAGGGGGCCCTCTGTCTCAGAGGAACGGTGGACTTGGACCGTGTCATACGGATCGTCAGCCAACATGGCTAGCTCGGACCCCCCGTCGTCCGGGGAGTACACGGGTGACGCACGTACTTCATTGCCTTTGAATACTGGTGAGACACAGGTGGGTTTACCTGGGATCGCAGAGGGACTGGAGGTCCCTCAAGCCAGCAGGACTGGAAGTGCAGGCGGGCAACAGGCCACCCCGACTCAGTCGGGAGTTCACTCGGGTGACACTTCTGATGTGGGTGGGCCGAAGTCTGGCCACCGTGTGGTATACTCAACGGGAACGTCCCAAGGGGTGAGGACTGTCCCCGCGGGTTCCACTCGGGTTGGAGCCAACTTTGGCTTGGAGCCGTCGCCAACTAGGCTTTCGGAGGACGGCGGACCTCCTTTGGTCGGCGATGGGCTCGCGCCCATGCCCCCGGTTGAGACCCCTGAGGATTGTGGTTACCCCTCAGGTGGACTCCCGGAGGCGGACCGAGACTCAACTGGAGTCGTCAATCCACTCCTCGCGGAAACTGTCCGTCGGGAGGCGACCAATGTGTTGCGGCAGACTTTGCCGGACCTGGTGGTCACGATGACGAATACTGTTCTGAATCAGATTGCGGCGAGTTTGCCAGATGGCCTTAATGTCCAGACCGGATCGGGGCTTTCGAGCCCGCAGGCGCAGGGGGAATCCCCCCTCACGCCTATCTCGGGTCGCCCCAAACAGGGGGCGACACCTGTGACTCCCAACGAGGGAGCCACACCATACTCGGTGGGGCATACGCCCTTCAGGGGGGAGTTCCGCCCGGCAACGCCGGCGGCTACACCAAGCGCGCCGCGCCGGACTACAGGCACTGAGGCTGAACTTACCCCAGTGCCACAGCGGCTGTTCCCTCAACGTGAGGTGCCGCCCAAGATCCAGGTAGCCAACCCGGTCTACCAGAGGATCTTTGATTGTGAGACCTACGCCCTCCACAACAAGTCGGTGGCGTATGGTCCTGACCAGGCCCGAGCCATGGGCCGTGCCAAGAAGAATGCACTTCATTCTTTTGGGCACAAAGCGGAGTGGGACGGAACTCCCCCCCTCCGTGTCTTTGAGTTCCTACGTCGTTTCACAAAAGCCTGTGACGACAATGCCATAAGTGAAGGCATGGCTTTTTACATGCTACAGGAGTTCACGAAGGGAGACCTGCGGACAGAACTTATGTCCGTCATGCCCAGCTCCTCAAGTGGAGGCGCTGGGGAGGTGACGTCCTATTTGGAGCTCGTCAACTGGTTGTTGAGGGCCATGGTTGATGAAGCGGCGTTGGCTTCTCAAGTCGAGGAGTTTACGCAAGCCCATCACGAAGAGGCGGAGGACGAGTTGTCCTTTGCGGAGCGAGTCCGTAAGCTCAACAATCTTTGTGGGTTTCTTCATCCACAAGCTGTGGTGAAGAGTCGGTTTGTGGAGGGACTCCATTGGTCAGTCCGGATGGAGACCCGGGAGCATAACACTGCCCGGGCGACCCTGGCCGAGTTGGCTAGGTTCGCCTACCGCAGAGGCGGGGCCTACCGCAAGTTGCGGGAGGAACAACGCCAGGAGCGTCAAGCCGAGTTGGCCAAGGAACGGGAGGAGGCGCGCCAGGCCAGAGAGTTGAGAGAGGCACGCCGAATCCGCAAGGAGAGGGTGGTAGCTGCCGTGGGAACTTCCCAGGGTATCTCTTCGTCTTCCCCAGTTGGGAAGACCCCTCCGGGAACTGACAATCGGTGTTGGAACTGCAACTCCGATGGACACTGGGCATATGATTGCCCCAAGTTGAGTAAAGGCATCCAACAACTTGTTAGGAATGCGAGTAAGAAGTCGGTTACGAACGAAGTACGTTCACGCCGCGAGGGTGGGTCTCGACCGGTGGTGGCGGTCGCCACACCCTCGACGAAGGGGGCGGACACGTCGTCCTCGGACTGGTCGTCTTCCACTTCGTCCTCAGATTCGGACGCCAAGTCGGCGGGAAACGAATGACCGTTGGAGCTGGCCGTCCGAAGCTCACAACGGCAGCCTCGGCCAAGTGGGCCAAGAGGACGAATCAACCGTGCCGGATACTGCGGCGACCTAAGGGAGTCCGCCCACCACCGGTAGGACTCCCCAAGAACGTAAACCCACGTCGTGTCATCGCGGTGCTGACGGGTGAGAACTTCCAGGTGGCTGGACGGGTGCAACTTGCCCCCGGCCGCGCCTGTTGTGCCCGTATCGTACTTGATACCGGGTCAGGAGCCTCCTTGATACGCAAGTCGCTATTACCAAAGGAGATGAAGCTCCAACGCTGGAAGTCTAAAGCTGACCATCTGATCGATATCAATGGTGGGGTACTTCCCATCGTTGGTGCCGTAACCCTACCAACTAGGTTGGGGACCCATGAGGTCGACGTGACCTATGGAGTAGTTGAGAATATATCGGTACCCCTGCTTCTGGGTACCCCTTATGTTGTTACACAAGTGCCTTTGATTTGTGGCCCTGAGTACTGGGTCAAGTTGATGAATGGGGAGACTATCCCCATCCTTGGTAAGGGAAAGTCTGTGGCTCCTGTGACAGTCTCACAGTCGAAGCCTGTTTGCTCTGTGAGGGAAGGGTTTACTGCTACCCTGCGTTTAGCCCGTAAAGTCACGTTGTCCCCCAACTCGGTGGCGCACGTTGATGTTGTAACTGATTATACGGGGAGCGGGTTGGTGCACCCTCACCCCCGTCTTGCTCGCAAGCACCAAGTGCATGTCGCCCTTAGCACGATGGACTCCAAAGCCGGAGTCCCGTGGAGGATCCAGGTTATGAACCTGAGCTCGTCGCCCAAGTACTTCAAGTCGGGAGCCAAGTTCGGCTATATCGACCAACATGAGGGACCGGTAGTAGCGGTCACCCTCAACGCGGGCGCAAGTAGCGACCCGAAGTCCGGAAAGGAGAAACATCAAGCCAAGTCGGCCGCCTCTCCTCGGCCCCATGTGAACATGGAGGGTGTCCCACCCAGGTTGAGGGTTCAAGTTGAACGCCTCTTGGACCAATATCACAAGTTGCGGGATGGCCAATTGGGACTCATGAGAGCCACCCAACACCGGATCGAGTTGAAGCCCGGTGCACCCCCTATACGCCAACAACCGTATAGGGGAGGACCCCATTCAAGGGCCCTCGTTAAGGAGCAAGTTGCTCGCATGGAGGCCCTCGATGTGATCGAGGCCAGCAACGCCGAGTGGGCGAGTCCGGTGGTTATCGTCCCCAAAGTTGATGGGACCCCCCGGTTCTGTATCGACTACCGTAAGCTCAACGAGAGCACGGTGAAGGACAGTTATCCCCTACCTAGGATGGACGACTGTCTGGACTCTCTGGGGGAGGCGAACGTGCTCTCTACCCTGGACTCTAACGCGGGGTACTGGCAAATTCCCATTGCCCCGGAAGACAGGCATAAAGCTACCTTTACCTGTCACTGTGGTACCTACCAGGGCAAGCGTCTACCGTTTGGCCTGTGTAACGCGCCGGCAACTTTCCAGCGCGCTATGGACATGATTCTGGCCGGAGTACGGTGGCAGATCTGTCTCGTGTACCTAGACGATATCATTGTGCTCTCCCGAAGTCCGGAGGAACACATTGGCCATCTTGGCCAGGTGTTCAAGCTACTTGCTGACGCCGGTGTGTCACTGAAGGCGAGTAAGTGCCACCTCTTCACTCAAGAGGTGGAATACTTGGGACATGTTGTCCGTCCGGGGCGTCTCAGTGTCAACGAGAAAAACTTGAGGGCCATCCGTAAGGCTCAGTACCCCTGGACCCAGACCCAGATGAGGAGCTTCCTCGGGATGTGTAACGTGTACCGACGTTTCACCCAGGGCTTCGCCAAGGTGGCGAAACCGTTGAATGAGTGTGAGCTCAACGCTACCGAAGAACCTGCCTCCCCCAAGTCGGGTGGAGCAGGAATCCTTTGAGACTCTTCGGGACCTTCTGCTGAAGCCCCCTATCCTGGCTATTCCCAGGTTGGGAGGCCTTTACATCCTGGATGTGGACGGTAGCTACGACCAACTTGGTTGTGTGTTGCTTCAGCAGCAGCCGGACAAGGAGTACTTGCCGGTGGGATACTTCAGCAAGGGGCTGAGCTCGGCCGAGAAGAACTACGGAGTCACCGAGTTGGAAGGACTCGCAGTGGTGTGGGCGGTGACGTCACTTCGTCACTACCTAGAGGGTGAGAAGTTCCTCATCCGCTGTGACCGCCGCGCGTTGCAGTTCATGTTCAAGACGGACTGTACGAACACTCGTCTCAACCGGTGGAGGGTGCGACTGGCACCCTTCAACTTTGATATTGAGTACCGACCTGGCAGGCAACATGCCCTTGCCGACGGCCTCTCTCGGGTACCTACCGAGGGGCTGGAAACTAACCCAGTCGATGAGGACATCCCCATCGGGGGGGTAGTCACGTGCTCGGGTCAGGCGTTGAACCCCGAGGCGCCAGGGAACAAGAAGTACTTGCCCCTGTCCCTGGACGAGGTGGTGAAGGCCCAGGCCGAGAATCCCTTCTCCAAGTCGCAGAGGGATACACTGGATACAGTGGCGAAGACGCGGTTCTTTCTGGGAGACGATGGCCTCCTCATGAGGAGGGGGGTATTCCAGGGGACCGAACAACTTGTCGTCCCCGCATCCCTCAAGGACAGTATCCTTGAGAGGGAGCATAACGCTCCCACAGGTGGACACCTGGGGTCTAGTAAACTGTACCGGACCCTGAGGACCAGGTACACTGGCCGTCCATGGTGGTGGACATCTACAGTTGGGTGGCTGCCTGCACAAGTTGTGCACAGAACCGTCTGATGGAACGGCGGCCTACTACGGCTATGCTATTGTTCCCGGCCAAGGAGCCCTTTGCCGCGTTGGCGATGGACATCCTTGGGCCACTGCCAGTGACCGAGGAGAGCAACCAGTACCTCCTGGTTATCTGTGACCGCTTCACGAAACTTACGCGAGCGATCCCACTGGCAGAGATCACGGCCATGTCGGTCGTGTCAGCCTTCCTAGATCACTGGGTTGCCGCGTATGCCATTCCGGATAGTACACTATCGGACAATGGACCGCAATTTGCGTCTGTACTGTTTCAGGGAGTGCTGGATATGTTGGGGGTGCGGGCAAACTATGCCACCCCCTAACACCCACAAACTAATGGGCAGGTGGAGCGCTTCAACAAAACTATTGTTAGGCAGCTGCGCCACTATGTGAGTGAGCACGTGAAAACGTGGGACCAATACATTTCTATTCTTACCACTGCCTACAATTCGCAGGTTCACTCATCTACCGGGGAAGTACCCCTCGCTTTTGTGACCCCCCGTCGCGTGCGGTCTATTGCCGTGCGGCGGCCGCTCCCAACTAGGGAGGATGGTGGCAGGACGCCTACTCCTACTGAGAGTAAGGCGGAGTTCGCTGCTAGGCTTGAAAACCTCATCCCTAAAGTCAGGGCTGAGATGGACAAAGCACAAAAGCGCTACAAGCGTACCTTTGACAAAAAGGTGCGCAATGCTAAGCATGTCCCCGAGCAGGGTGACTGGGTGCTGGTACACTCACACACTCCAACTGGGGGTAAGTTGGTATTCCAGACGAAGGGGCCGTACCAGGTCCTTCGTACTGATGGGCGGCGCTTCACCATCGAAACTGACGATGGGGTCCGCACAGTGAACGGACAGGACGTGGTCAAAGTTGCACCACCGCCTGCAGGCGACCCAGCTTGGGCGCGTGCTTTGGAAGCGTGGCGCCTCCCCTCACTGCCTGCGGCCAAACAGGGCCCGCAGGAGTACGTGTTGGATAAGTTCATCGACCACGGATGGGATGAGGACACTGACCGCCTCATGTTGAGGGTGCGTTGGTTTGGCTACAAAGCCAAGGATGATACGTGGGAGTATGTGGAGGACCTTCCCGCTGAGAAGGTCTGGGCGTACTGTGCCCGGAATGAGATAGACCCTAACAGCCCTCCCTCAACGTGAGGGAAGGCCGAGCAACAGTGCCAAGAGAGTGCTTCAAGTCGAAGTGGTACGCAGAGTGGCTTTTAACTACAGCCCTAACCCTCACACTCTCACAATAAAGGCAGCTGCCAACTAGGCATGCATGCTAGACTCTCCAACCCCACGGCCCTCGCCCTCACGTAGAGGCGAGCGGCCAGAACCACGGCGATAACGCTCCCCACCAGTCGGCGGGGCCGGCGGCTCCAAGTCGGACCCGTCGCGCCCCTCACGGTCGCGCAAGTGGCGACGACCGCGGCTGCTCTTCTGCTTAGTCTTGCGCGCAAGTTGGCGACGCAGACGCCGGACCGACTCCGACTCTGACGGAGTCGAGGACTCCGAGACGGAGTAAGACAACTCGTCTTCCGACACGGAGGGAGAGCGCCGCGAGCGTCGGCGACGACGGCGAGGAGGCGAGTATGCCCGGCTCGCACGACGTTTGCCACGCCCAAGAGGGGCTGGCTGGGGCATAGTAGCCCCAATGCGAGCTAACTCGGCCGTCATAAACTCCGCCACCGACTCGCAACTCGCGGTCGCCACTGCAGTACGAACGCGCTGCTCAAGTTGAGGAGTCTCGGAAGTTTGAAGGGTTGCGGTCGACGCGGCCAACCAGGAAATGGTGCGCACCAACGTGGTGATCATCATCTCTGAGGTTAGAGGCGTGGGCGGTAACACCTACTTGGGGTATACCGTCAGGAGGGTGGCCCGCAAGTTGGGGGACACCGGGGTGGACGACTCAACGGCCACGCTAATCGGGATGTCCCCGTGCGGCTGGTAGGGGACAGGAGGAAGCGGAGGGGCACGCCGAGGTGGCGGGACACGGGTGTAACTGCGTCCCCGACTTGGGGCCCCCGCAGTGGGTTGAGTCATATGGTCATCATGTGAGGGCACGGCCATAACTATGGCCTTGTCCGGGGGTGGCGCAGTGTGGCGATTCACCCCCGGGGCATACGGGTAGTCCCCGATGCCCAACACCTCTCGTAGGACCACACGGCCGTCGTGAAGTTCACGAGCGACCCATACGAACTGGCGAAGTGCGCCATCGTCCTTGGGCCCACGAGTGGGGCGGCGCAACTTGTGCTCGATGCTCTCCCACTCGATAAACTTGTGGAGGCGGAGCATCTCCCCAAGTAGAGTGAGTTGTCTTGATGAGCACCCCTCAGCAACTAGCTGAGGGGTGAGCTAATCCAAACCTTGGATAAGCCGGAGGGGGAGATGCCAGAGCATCCCCCGCCGCTGAACACAAGACACCCAGGTCGACATGACCTCGAGGAGCCACTGGGTGGCCAACATGGCCCACACCAGGTGATCAGGGCCAGCCGTCAACATGACGGAGCCGAAGTGGTCAAGCAACCGTGGCAGCAACGCCGGGAACCCGTAGGGGACCTCAACTTGAGGCCACCACTCGAGCTTCTTCGGATAGTACTGCTCCTTACTGGCAGCAGACTGCTGAGGAAACTCAAGTTGAGCCGGGGTCACCAAGTAGGGACCTCGCCGGAAGTCCTTCTCCATCCGCACATCAAAGTGATGAGTGTGCGGATCGGCCTCGTGAAGGTACGGGGGGCGAGTTGCCACCGCGTCCCAAGTAAAGGTCGGCAAGTCGCCGGGACCCGGGATAGTTCCCCCGCGGTCCACCATGGCCTTGGCCCGCTGTACGTCTTCGACCTCCTCGTCGTCCAGGAAGGCAAGCTGGTCCGTCCTGAAGCCGGCAGGGAACCCGACCCTACGGGGATACTTCTCCCGTAGGCGGTCCCATACCCGACCCATCGCTGCGCCAAGTCGGCCACAGCGAAGAACAGTCAACCCCTCCTCATATAGAGGCCAAGCGAGGTAAAACCACCGCCCCAAGGCCTCACGCGGGACAACTTGTCCCGCCTCCGGGGGAGATCCCGTCGTCAACACAAAGCCGGATGACGCGGGAGTCCCATCCCCCGGAGCGATCGCGGAGCCCCCGCCGGAAGTCCCGGCGGGCGCTGCACCGTAGGAGGTGTCCTCCATACGTTCGTCGAGAGAGTCCGTCTCCACCCCCCGGGTCGCCATGGCTCTCCCCAAGTTGGGGAGAGACGCCCTGGCTACAGCGGCACGAGACCAGCCTCGAGTTGAGGGGGACTCGGATCGTGGGTAGACGGGTGGCCTCCCCAGCGTGGGGCGGCCCAGTGGAAGGTGAAGGGGAGGTCGTGGGATTGTGAAGTGAGAACCGGGGAGAGCAAGCTGCCGAGTGGGCAAGCTTGAGGAGAGGGGCGGTCAACGTGACCGCCTCCACATCCGCGTTACGTACTCCAGGGGGTACAGCAAGTCGCGCCCCCAACGCCGAGACGTGCGTTTACGCACCCCCTCACAGGGCCGACCGGGTCGGTCGGAACTGAGGAGAGGGGAGTGTGGCAGTATTGACCCCCAGGTACGGGGGCAACACGTGCCATGCAAGGGGCGGCAGGCCACTAGCCTGATCCGTTCCTACCCCTGCATTTGGGTCCGTATTCCCTAAGTTTGGGATAGTTAGCTTAGTAGTAAATCCAACTTGGATTTGAGGGTTTTCTGCATTTATCGTCTTGAATTTCGTGTGGCCCGGTGGGCAGGTGCTGGGGTGGAAGATTCTGAGTGGCGAGATTCTGAGGGGACCCTGGGGGGATAAGGGGAGGGACAGCGGGGCTTGGCCCTGCGTCCCCGTCCCGACCAAGAAACTGTTGGACCACACACCATCCTCTTGTTTGTCAGTGGGGGGTTTGCCCCACAACAGGGACAGAGTGTGTGCGACTTGCACTTCTTCCGGTTCCCCCGACACGGGAGGCAGCCCTTGTACACCGCCCCAACTTGGGTGTCGTGTGTGCAAGTGGTTTTTGCCACATTACAGTCAAGTCCCAGATCGCTGCATCGTCGTCCTTGATGAAACGCACGTGGCCGGTCCGGCCATGGTGCGCAGGCGCGGATGGGCGCCCGTTGATCAATCGTTGGAGGCGCGGCAACGGACCCTCGGGCCCGCGCGCGTCTCTCTTCCACGGTGGCTGTATCTCACACTCGTGGCATTTTGGAGCTCTCTGTTAACGAGGTACCCCCTGCATTGAATGGTGATGACTTTGCCTTGTTTTGCATCAGCCTGGTTCGGAGAATGAATGCTTTTCACCCTGGCCTCCCTTGGTCAGAGCAGCCTAATGATTGCGTGGTGGTATACGATAACGCCTCAGTTCACACTGCGTTTGCGGACGAGATTTTCGGGGAGAATGGGGTCGCTCGCATCCGCCTCTCACCTTACTCACCCGACTTCTCTGCCATTGAGCCTGTTTTTAAGGACTGTAAGCATGAAGTGCGCAGCTTGGTGCACTGGCATCCGCTGTTGCCTGATCGCATGGCTCATGTCTTGGCGTTTTCTTCTCTGTCTTTGTCGTCTATACAAGGCCACTGTCGGGAGGCGCGCCGGCAGATACTGCGCAACCTCCGAGAGGTGACTGGGGAAGGGATGCCATTGCAACGCGTGTTTCCGGCACTTCCCGTTCAGCTGGGGCCACTCTGACTTGTCCCTCATTGTTATATTTACTCCCTGTTTCACCTTGGCAGAGCAAGCTCTTTGGCGTTATTCCCTCACGGACATCGTAACGCTTTTCTGCCTTCAATTTTATTTTTGAGGGCTGTGAGGGTGTTGGCTCGCCCGAGAGTAGCTTGATGGCATCCAATGGCAGGCGTTCGGGCGAGATTCGACCTCTGTCCGTCTGCGGAGGGCGGCTCTGGCGGCAGCACGGCTGCGGCGCCCGGACGCGGCGGCGGCAGCGGTAGCGGCGGCGGCAGCAGCAGCGGCAATAGAAGCGGCGCCAGCAGCTGCAACGATGGCGGCAGCGGCGGCGGCAGCGATGGCGGCGGCAGCGGCGGCGGCGGCAGCAGCGGCGGCGGCGGGCTCCACGGCGAGCACCGAGAAGGCGACGACGACGGCGGCGGTGGCGGCGGCGGCGGCCGCCACGCGGTTGTCGACGCCGCCCGGGGCGGGGCGTCAACAGTCGTCCCCGTCCTCGTCTTCATCCTCTTCTCCGTCTCCGCCGCCGTCGCCGCTACCATGGCCGTCACGGCGGCCGTAACGGTCGCCGCCCCCCCCGCGCCGCCGCCGCCGCCGCCGCCGCGACCAGCGGCGACGCCCCCGCTGGTGGCGGCGCCCGCCCCATCTTGGGCGCCGCCTCCCCCCCACGCCGCTCACGGGCCCGCCGCCGACGGCGACGCGGCCTTTGAGGACGCCCTAGCGGCGCTCATGGCGGCGCGTTCGAGGCGGACCTCCCGTCAGCCGCCGCAGCGGCGCCGCCGCCCCCGGCGCCGTCATAACCTCCCCTTCTGCCGGCGCCCGCACTGCCACGACGGCTGTGGGGCCGCGCAGCCGGGGCCGCGCCGCCGCGGCGCCGTAATTTCCCCCGCTGCTGCCGGCGGCCACCTCCGGGCGGCAAATGCGCATATGGTGGGGGTGGCGGCGGTGGCGTCGGCGTTGGCTGCGTCGGCGGTGGGGATGGCCACGGCGGCTCGGGCGGCGGCGGCAGCTGCCGCTGCAGATGCCGCTCATTGGTCCGGACACCGCGTCGTCGCCCCGCCTGGTCGTGGCGGCCGTCGTGGCGGCGGCGGGGGGGCGCCTGCTCCCCACCTCTCGTCCGGCGCCGCCGCTTCAGGTGGCGGTGGTGGCGGCGGCCGTGGGGATGGTGGGGGGGTGGGGGTGAGGGTGAGGGTGGTGCGGGTGGCCGGCCTGTGGACGGCCGGACGGCGGCGGTGACGGCGGCGGCGTCGACGGCGGTGCTGCCGTCCCTCCCCGCCGACGTGGCCGCTGCGTTGCGGCGGGTCCTCGCCGCCGAGGCAGACAGGCTGTACGCGCTCAGGCGGGACGACGCGGCCGAGTGGCCTCTGCTGTCCGCCGCCATCCCGCCCATCCTCGACTGGGTGGCCGACTACATGACCGGGGGAGGGGGGGGGGGGGGGGGGAGGCCGCGACGGCCGCCGCCGCCGCGACCAGCGGGCGAGGCGTACAGGCCGGGCAGCGTCCTCCCAGCTGCGGCGGCGGCGGCGGCGGGGGCGGCGGCGGGGGTGCACCCGTGGCGGTCGCGGGCGTAACAGCGGCGGAGAAAAGCATCTGGTCCCCCCTCATTGGCGTCAAGGCAAGTTCGACGCCACGGTAGCGCTCGCCGTCGCCCCCCCCCACCCCCCCTATCCCCCTCCTCTGCAGCGACGCCGGCGGCTGCCGGGGAGCGGCGCTTTCTGGCCGGCGACGCCCCCTCCCCCCCCCACGCCCTCCCCCCCCCTCGCCTCGGCACTGTCGAGCTCGAGACGGGCACGTCCACCCCAACCGCGGCCGCCCACGCCCGCGCGCAGCTGATGCTGCACGCGCTGCTTCCGGCTGACCGGTACGGCCAGCCGGGCGGGCCGGGGCTGCTCACGTATGTAGACGCGGGGGGTTGGGGCACCCTGCCGCCGTCGCCGTGCCCCGGGGGGAGCTCGTCTCCCTCCTCGTCGCGCGCAGCGTCCTGGCGCCCTACGCGACGCCGCCGTCGCTGCCGCCGCCGTCGCCGGTGGCGGCCACCGGGGGTGAAGGGGGGCGCGCGCGGTGGGGGCTGCGGCAGTCGCCGCCGCGGCCGCCGCGGCGGCTTGCGAGATGGAGGTTGTCAGCCGGCCGGCGGGTGGCGGCGATGGCACCCCCCCCGAGCTCCCCCCTCCCCGTCCGATGACAAGCCCCCCTGGCGGCCGCCCAACGCCGTTTCCGACGCGTACGCCGCCCCCCCCCTGCCCCTCATGCTCGCCGGCGACGCTGGCACGTGCAGCTGCTGCTTCCTGTAGGCCGATTGCTTCCTCCTCGACGCTGCCGAGGCCGCCGCTTGTGACGATGCCGTCGCCTCCGCGTTCAGGCGCGTCCGCAAGACTGGCGTGGAAGCCCCTCCCGGAACGTACGACGCCCCCGTCGCGGCGGCCGGCGGCCTCCCCCCCCCCCTCATCGCCGCCGTCCTAGTCGGCCTCGACGGCCGGGCCATCGCGCGCCTTCGCGTGTGGACGGCGACGCCCGCCGCCGAGGAGGCGGCCGCCGCCGTCGCGTCGGCGAAGATTTGGGCGGCGAATGTCGCGTTCCGCGAGGCGGCGGGACGCGGACGCGCTCGCGTGAGATGGCGGCGCGCGGTCGGCCGTGGGGGAGGTGGGCGGGAGGTGACTCGCCGGGGGGGCGGGGAAGGGGTGGGAGCCCCGGCGAGGGGCTCTGCCGGTGTGACTCGCCAAGGCGCGCGCGTCGGTGGCGGCCGCAGCCGCCAGTCGGCGGGCGCCGCCGCCACGCGCCGCCGCTGCCGTTTTCCGGGGGCGCCACTTTCGGTCGCACTGTGGTGCCCCGGCGGTTGGGGCGGCACCCTCCCTTTGGGAAAGGGGCACGCAGCGGTTTGGCGGTTGGCCAAGGCGACCGGCCAGCCGTAGTCGGAACGCGTGCGCGCCGGCAGGGGGAGCGGCGGCGGCGGCGGACGCGGCAGAGGTAATGGTGGGCCTGCATTCGACTGACGCCGCTGGCCATGCCTGCGTACGCGGGGATGCGCCCAGTCGTCATGGGGATAGCGAGGGGGGGGGGTTGCAGAGGAGGGATTGCGTGGAGGGGAAATGGGGCGGCTTGCTGCATGATAGTTGAGAGGGGAAAAGACCTGGAGGGAAGTGCTAGCGTATTGATCCCCGCCCTCCCCTCATTTTGCTACAACAGGGACCACAACGCCGTGAGACGCGTCATCGGGTGCCACAAGCGCTGAGGATGCTACAAGCCAGACGTGCCAGAAAAATAAGCCACAATCGTTCCCCCGATCCCCACGGCCCCCCGTCTACGCTACCTTCCAAGTGCACATAAATAAAGGCCCCCATCAACAGAGGCACATCGAGTCCCCTCCTCACCGGCCTGCACCACACACAGGCATCGGCCCGCCCCACGGCCGGCAACGACACTCCTCGCCGCCACCAGACTCCCCTAAGGCATAAACACCGCTCGCCCGTCGTCGGCACTGCCAGCCACCCTGCCTCCCACGCTCAATGAAATACCACCACCTCGCAGCATACGCTGGGATTCCCACCACCGCAAACCTCCCTCGCGCACAAAAACTCCGCGCATGTACTACATGCATTAAGGAAACACGCCACCTGGACCTCCAGCGCAACAGAAGAAAAAGCACAGCCGGCATCAGTACCCTCCACGCTAACGGCCTTCCTGACGCAAAAAAAAACAAAAAAACACTGCACCGCAGGCGCCGTCAGCACCTCGCCAGACACCGCTTAGTCCGACTTAAAATCCGTTCCCAGCCGCGAAAGCGCTCCCCCCACCAGCCTCAAAGACTCAAAAAAGGGGCACACCTCCTTCGGCACCACCTGCGACGCAACAAAGAGCCTCCCCCACAACCTGCCCGCGAATCCGCCGCCCTTACCGCCGACACCGCCCACACCACCCCTGCCGCACCCGCCGCCGCCCCCGACGCCGAGACGGCCACCGCCGACCGTTGTCGCCGGCCCACCGCGCGCCGCCGTCGTCGTCGCTCGCCCACCGCCGACGACAGCCTCGTTGTGCTTGGCGGGGGGGACGACAGCGGCCGCGAGCCGCCGGCCCCAGCCCCCAGCCGCGTCGGCGTCAACCCCCTCTTTCGCGCGGAGGGAGTCGTGCCCATTGCGGGGGCCGGCGGCAACCACAGCGAGAGCGTCACCCCCCCCCACCCGCCGACCACCCCACCCCCCCCCCACAAAGCGCCCGCCGATGCCCGCACATCCGCCACCCTTGCCGCGGACACCGCGCGCACCACGCCCCCCGCACCCGCCACCGCCTCCGACGCCGAGACGGCCGACACCGTTCGTTATCGCTTTGCCGCCGCGCGCCGCCGTCGTCGTCGCCCGCCCGCCTCCGACGATAACCTCGTTCTGCTTGTCGGGGGGGGCACGAGCGGCCGCGAGCCGCCGGCCCCAGCCCCCAGCCGCGTCGGCGCCGACCCGCTGCACGGCACGGGGGGGGTAGTGCCCATGACGGGGTCCAGCGGCGGCGACAGCGCTGGCGCCCCCCCCCCCCCCGCCCACCCCCCCCCCCCCCCCCCCACAAAGTGCGCCCCGACGCCCGCAAGGTTGAAGCCCTTGCTGCCAACAGCTGCTCCACCCGCCCACCGCACCCGCCACCTCCGCTGATGATGAGACCGCCCCCTCCAATGGTTGCCAGCGACCGCCGCCCGCCGCCGCCGTAGGGCGCAGCCGCGCAGTGTCAGCGGCCGCCAATCGTAACCGTTCATTGTACATGCTCGATGCCGCCAGTCGGGCGCTGACCGTCCAGCGCGCCGCACGCGACCATTGTCATCTGTCAGTGTCCGTAGCTGAGCCAAGTTCTCGCAAGTGCAAATATAGCAAATAACAGTAATTTGTCACAGGGTGTATGCACCGAATGGAAAGAAAGAGATGTAAGATGGACCAATAACGAAGAAGTAACGATAGCAGACAGAAGCACGAGCGCCGATCTCAAGTGCTCCTCTCGCGCAATGCGTGGATCCAGTCATGACAGCTCGCCTCGTAGCTAGACCGAGCATCGTTGCTCTCATCCACACCAGAAAGAAGCTGACGAGTCAATGGGGCAACGTTACCCGACCCACTCAACGTCGACCCACGAATACTATACTTGGACGCCGCGGCCGTCACCACGGCCGAAAAAGAGACACGCCCCCCGCTCTGCTCGTCAGCAAAAATAAAGTGAGTGAGATCCATGGCGGCCTCTGCAGGCGACAGTCGCAGACGAGTAGGGGGAGGCGCCACGGGATGATCCTGGACGCCGACCATCGCTCTCGAGATCTCAACGTCGTGCTGCGCCCGGCGATCCGCTATGTTGTCACACTGAGCGCCAGGCAAATAAAAGACAGTCCAAGTCACGAGAGTCACCGTGGAGACAATCAGAGCCAAAAATGCCAAACAGCTGCCCAGCCCCAAGAGTTAGTGTCTTGTCCCCATCATGTCTGCATGCGACCATCTCATCCGCCAAAAATCAAGTAGATATATATGAGAAACAGAAACATATATGCGGTGGGAGCCATTCGGAGCCGAGAGGGACAGCGCCGATTGGCTCAGTCGCTTCGCCCCGACCTGCTGAGCCGCTGCTTGAGCACCGTGTAAATTTGCGAGGCCCGCCGCCGGCGCGCCATCGTCGATGATCCCGCTAGGGCGGCCGGTCACGGCCGCGATCGCTCCGCCCAAAGCGGAGGCACAGGCGGAAAGGCCAGCGTCGGCCAAAACCGCCTGCTCAACGGTGGCGGAAATGTTCTGCGGCGCCAAAGCGGACGTCGCCGAGCCCAAAGAACGCAGCGTCGAAACCGCTGTGCTGACGGGAGCGACCGCGCCAACAAGATTTGACACGAGCCCTGCCCGTTCGCTCGCCGTGCGACTCAGCGCTGCATCCTTCTCAGCGTAAGCGGCTCGGACCCTCTGCACCTCTGCGTGGAAAAAAGGTGGCGTTGCGCCTTGGCAAACGTAGAAAAAAGATTCAAGGCTCTTGTGTCCTTGTTAAATGCGACGCCTTTTTCGAACACGACGCGCTTGAAAAGCCTGGGGTCCAACGCAATGGTCTTCTGCGTGTGGCCCGGACGGCGACACTTAGGACACCTGCACAGAAGCAGAGCATACCACAGAAACAAAACACCAGAAGAGGTGTGACAAGTGCGTAGCAAAAAGAGAACTGTTCAGCGCACTGATAAAGAAAGAAAATGTATCATCATGTGTCCTCATACAACCGCCACCACACACACATTGAAAAGAAAACAAGAACCTCACGAGCGCACATCATGCGGCAAACGCAGTGCTGGTCCTGGCACTGCGCCCCAGTGTAAAAGGCGTGGCCAACAGGCAACGTGCTCACGCACTGCTGGTTTCCAACCACCAGGGAGCACTGCCCAAAATAGTGACTCTTGCCGTGGGTACCAATATTTTAATGGCCACACGCCCCACACGCAGGTGTCTTCGTAACAGTCACAGAAGCACCAGCGGCAGCGTCCGGATGGCCGATAGTAGGCTCCTGGGAGAGAGAGGGGGAGATGGGAAGACGGTCTGCTGCATTTTTCGAACATGTGCAGAGCATTAGAATAAATGAATATGTAGGCGTGCCGCGTCAATAGAAATTCCGCATCGTCAGAAAGAGTTATGTCACGCGCACATCACATGGGGTAGGATATCTGCGCCCCGCTCAGCTCGAGCCGTCTGCCACCATGACGCACCTGTCTCATGGCTCATTGTATGGGCGAGGGTGAGATCAGGTCATGCAATCGGGCGTGGAGCAGGTGGTAAGGTGGTCGGGGCTGGGGGGTTCAACACTCGAAAAAGAGAGCACTGGTGGGGGTGTGCGCGTGACGGGGATGCCGGGCGAGAAGAAGACGGTCACGACGACGATGGAGCCGACGACGGTGGCCGACGCCGGGCGTCATTGTTCAGGCGTCCCCATAGATTGGGAATCGGTGTGCGGGGATCCGTAAAAAACAGTTGTCGTTGAATGGGTTGGTTTGTGCCAAAAGGTACTAAGAGATATACAACACTAGTGTGTAAACTTTTTTGTGCCAGATCTGTACATTCCAGATCTGTGTACAGCGTGTAGTTTTGACAACGTGCTGTAATGGTGAGGGGAACATGTGGCCTTGCATGATGCATGTTACAAGATGCATGAGCTACTTCTTGGGGGATGCACAATATTTTGCGCGTGACACGGGTTGAAAAGGGCGAGACTGCGACGTGACCGGGCGTAATCAGGCGTGATCGCATGGCACGTGCGGTTCTCGGGCACGTGCGGTTTTTGGGCACGTGCGGTTTTTGGGCACGTGCGGTTTTTGGGCACGTGCGGTTTTTGAGCACGTGATATGTACCCAAGCCTACAGTGATTATTCGACTGTGTGATGAGGGGCCACCTCGTCGCACACGCTGTCAATTCTGGCACGTGTGAAGATTGGGGTCAATGTGGTGGAACTGACAGAGAAATTGTTCATGACATTTCTTTGAAATACAACAACACGGACCGGTGGGACATGCTCGCACACCGAACTACAAACTGCTGCAACCGTGTCCATCGAAGGCGACCCTCTGCACGCAGGTCTCCGCGAGAGAAACGCCACAACACAACGTCGTCTCACCAGCTCTATTCATCATCTTTCCCCGCAAGCACCATATCAACTGTTTGGTCGACCGCGTCGTGGTCATCCTCCGCAGCCAACCAACCCTCCACGGCGTCAGCACGCTCACACGGGGTCAGCCACTCAAAGTCCTCCCTCAAGCTGCTGTTTGCCAGAAGGGCGACGATCTGCGACACGTCCGAATGAATGCCCTCCGCTACGGGCGAAACACCATGCAGCTGTCGACGCACTTCCGCAGCGGCTTCAGCAGGTAGCACCTCCGCCGACAGCCAGCAGTTGGCGATTTTAACCGCCGTGACTTTTCCCCACTCGTCTTGTAGGATCCGGGCAGCGTCCAGCAGGTGTGCCTGCCCGCCCTGGTCGAGACCGCCGCCTCGTGGTACACGCGGAGCCGCCTGAGCGGAGTCGATGAGCCGGTCCAGATTGGCCGCAGTCCGTTCCAGAAGTCTCGTCTTGTAACGACACTTCACTGCCGCAATGATTCCCTTGTCCAGCGGCTGAAATCTTGCCGTCGTGTTGGAAGGCAGCTCGATGATGGTTACTTGTGGGTGATGAATCTCGCTAAGGCAGCTCAGGTTGTCCAGGAGTAGGAAGACGTGGCTAGCCGTCTGGGCCCTCAGGCCCGGCACAAAGACCTCGAAGAACCACCGTTTGAAGACGTGTGAGTCCGTCCAGGCCGACCGTTGCGACAGGTAGGGTAACGGGCACTCGTTGTCAACGCCACAGAAGCACAACGGGTTGGCCGCTTTCCCAATCATCGTAATAGGCAGCTTGTGTGACCCAGTGGCATTGCAACAGAGCGTGAGGGTGACACGATCTTTACTCCGCATGGCCTTGCTGCCCCTTGCGTGACTACGATCTGCTCGGGGCACGTACGACCGCGAGGGAAGACACCGGTAGAGCAGCCCAGTCTCGTCCACATTGTAGATGAGATCGGGGTTCACACCCGCCAGCTGCTGCCGAATCTGCTCCATGCACTCCGCCGCCTCCTCCACGATCGCCGACGCGCCAGCACCGTGCAAGGCAACGTTGACAAAGCCGTGCCGACGGGCCCAGTTTTGCAGGAACCCGTTCGAAGCTGTAAAGGTCGTGATGCCCAGCTCCCCAGCAATCTGAAGCGCCTTGGTCCGCAGCACCGCCAGTGACAGGGGCATGCGCTTCCGCGTCCGAGCGCGGACGGTCAACACCCACTCCTTCAGTCGCGCATCAATCTCAGGATAGGCACTGGCGCGGGCCGTCACGGAAGACTCGGATGCACCGGCTGCCAGTCGGGCCCGAAGCACTTCCCGGTTCCGGTACGCAGACTTGAGGGTGCTAGGGGAGTACTCATTCTGCATCTGGGCCCCGATCCACGCCCAGGATTTGCCCGCCTCCTTCCACGAGACGACTTGCAGCTTGGTCGCGAGACTCATGCTGGTCCTCTTGCGCCGGCCGTTGATCCGCCGAGCAGGTGCCTGCGCACGCGCGGGCGACGACAGGATGGCATGAGCTGTCACACTGGCGACTCGGGCCACTGCTTGTACGTCCTCCGCCAGGTGCGGGATGGCACCAGGGTTGCGACGGGCCAGAGCGGCCTCGGCTGCCGCGGCCGCGGCGTCCACCACAGATGACACGAGCATGTTGGTCACACCGGTCTCGCGAGCGATCTTGCGCCAGAGAAGGCGGACGGCCTCCCTCCGACAGAGGGTGTCGTGGCACGCGTCGGGGAATATGGGTGCAACGACCGGGGGGGGGGGGGTGGGGGGGGGGGGGTGTTTGAGGAACGAGCGGGTAGCAGTGCGCAGAGCCGACGGCGGTGACCGCCGGCGTCGGCGGGGGTCGCGGTCAGACGCCTCGGCCTGTGCCGTCTCTCATCACACGCTACCTTCCAATGACTCGGAGAATTCCCAGCTGGAAAGCGCTTCGCGGTATTTGCGTCAACGAGATCGGCTCGATTATGTGACCCCGGTCATATAAACGAGCGAGATATGATCGAGTACACCCTGTACCTACACAGAGGAGAGGTTGAATTCACCTCAGGACGTGGCCAAGCGTGTCATAGTTACTGGTGAAATTGATTGCCCGCTCATCCATTGAAGCCGCAGTACACTACGTAGAACGACGGCGCTGTGCTCACGAAACCGTCGTCGCGGATTATTGGAAACCGGCTTGTTTCCGCTTGCGTGGCCCCATTGCACACCCTCCCACAGCAACCTCTGGCCCACATTTTCGGTCGAATATCGCGCAAAAGCTTGCACTCCTAAAACGCTTTAGGCGGAGGGCCGCTGCGGGCTTGCTCTCTCATACGAGAAGTATCGTTGTGGCATGCGCTTCACACCCATCCTGGTTGCGCACATCGCAGTCGAACGCACCGTAACGGGCAAGCGCACGGCAAAGCACACAAAAGTCGATACGCACAGACTTGCACAGGCTGAGCAAGCGCTTGTCGGACACGCCTTCGACGCCACTTGCGGACGTTGTGGACCTTGGGCGAGATCGTCGAATTCACGAGAAAGATCGCTGCAATGCAAGTGCCCTCTTTTGCTCATGGGCAAGATTTGCTCAACAGCTTGCTCTACGACCCAAAATTTGCTCAACAAAGGTTTGCGCGCTAGGCTGCGCAAGCGTCTCCGCAAGAAAATCAAGAGAATCCGGCCTTGCGCGTGATGGTTTGAGGGCACAGCGCAGCTGGGGTCCCTACACCCTACCATTTCATGTGCTGTGCTCTGCGCGGGCCTGCAGCTGGCTTTGACGCCGGGTCTCGGCCGCCACGGCGGGGTCCTAAGGGACGGAAACTTGATCCAGGCGAGTCGTCCGGTCTTGCAAGAAGAATAGCCAAGGTGCAGAGCTTGTTCGCTTTCGGAAGAGTACGTCTTGCCCAGAGGGCCGCCGCACCCCCAGCGCGGCATGTAACACTCGGCGCAGTTGATCTCCCTTGCCAATGTGACTTGACGTGTGAGAGGCCCCGATTGCCAACGGTGCCATTACCTCCCGCCATGAAGCCAACGCAATGTACTGTTTTGGCTCGCACCAAGCTGGACGCACCTGCATACGACGCGATCCGACCCCGCGTTCGGAAGCCCATTCAAAGAAGCGCTTGGGAGCCATGAAACTGACGCGTGAAAGTGGGGTACTTGAATCATGTCAGTGATCAAACACTGCATGTGCAACACACGTTGAATTGGCATTGAATACAATCGCAATGGAAATGTTGGGTGGAATCTCGCAACCCTGTGTGGTGCACATGAGTTGCACGTTTACGACTGCGACGCTTCTACTTTTTGAGAGATGCACAATAGCACTGTATATAAGTACATTACGTAATTATACAATAGTAGGGACCCCTTGGTATCAACCAAGAGTAGACCCAGACCCACTCAAACATTGACTTGACCCAGACAGTGAAACTCTCTACCCAATGCCATCCATCCACGTTGATAGGCTGATCCGTGAGGTGTGGCGAGGATCGAAGCCACTGTCAATGGCGCCCGCGCGGTGCGTCGGTGGTCAGCCAGGGAGCTGGGCCAGCAGAACGACCGGCTCTCCTCGCCGACCTACGCACCGCGGTGGCCATGCGGCGCCTCCGCCGCGGGTTACCCAGCGCCGTCAACGCAGTCCGAACCCCCCTTCCACCCCACGGACGGTCGGTGTGGGAGGCGGTGACCAGCCGGGTGGGGCAGGCCCATGCGTTTCCCCCGTTTTTTCTAGTGTCTGCTGCGCGTAGCGGCAGCGCGGCGCCCCGCGCCAGTGATCCGCAGGTCCGTGGCAGGCCCGCGCGGGCGGCGCGAGCCAATGGGCAGCCGCCTCAGCGGGGCCCGCCAGCTCATCATCGCGCCCACTCCGGCCAAGAAGACCCGACGACCGGC
Organism: Pyropia yezoensis; assembly: GCA_009829735.1. Lineage (NCBI taxonomy): Eukaryota > Rhodophyta > Bangiophyceae > Bangiales > Bangiaceae > Pyropia > Pyropia yezoensis. The sequence continues at coordinate 19,110,082 of CM020618.1, read as the reverse complement.
TGGCCGACGCCCGCGCGGGAGGTCCCCGAGGGGTTCGTGCTGTCAGCGCTGAGCAACACAGGCTTGACCCTCCCGTCGATCATCGTGTTTCCCCCATCGCACGAGCTCAATCAATGACTGACCTCTGCAAAGGGGGAACACCAGGGACCTCTGCAATGGGGGAACACCAGGGACGAGCCCGTGGCGGCGGACCGTCCGAGGAGAGTCTGTCGGCTGCTGCTGCGTATAAAGGCCGGATTTGCGGCCGAGGGCCACCACCGACCCGCCCCTCCCCCCTTCCACCACCCCGACAGCCCCCGATGATGCGCGGATGACGTGGATCCCCGTCCCGAGGCGGCGAGGCTGGATGCACTCGCTGCGTTGTGGGGCTCTGCCGCCGGGGTGGGAAGGGGGGAGGGCGAACGTTGATGTCGGCGTTGCGTCGCTCGCCACCACCGCGGGGGAGTACGAGGGCGGGCGGGGGGGGGCTGCGTCCTTCATTGTTCATGTGTAGACAGTGGTGTTGGTGCCGTCGTGCCAAGTATCGTGGCGGTGAGAGAGGGGAACGGAGGGGGCTGGGGGGGAAGAGGACGTCTGCGGGGTGGTGGTAGCGGTTGGCTGACCCCCCTCGCGCCTCGCCAGGCTTCCCTCATTCCCTTTGTGTTACACCCGCGGGCAGCGCGGTCACGCGCGTGAATGAGCTGCGTGAGAAGCTGCATCGGTTGTCCTGAGGTCAGTCCCGAATGCGCTCGACGCCGTCACGCCGTGTTGCTCGCCGCCCATCCCCGCGTCGGCCCGCCGCCCACAGCCGGGTCGTCGTCGACCGCCGCGGCAATACCCTGCGCCCCCCTATTGTCGGCGCAGGCCGGAGCGCGAAGCGGCCTCTGCCGTCCAAGGCCAAAGCTTCCACGGCACGAGCGGTTGGTCGAGGGGGACACCTTTGACCCACGGCCTATTGCCTTTCACCTGCCCCTCTCCACGGCTCCCGCGCGCTCCCCCGTCACCCCACGGGCCGCCACCCCAGCCCATCTCAATGGGCGTCCGCTCCACCAGCCGGGCCCGTGCGAGACGCCGGGCCGCACTCCTGGCGCCCACCTGTGCCATTGCGGTGGCGGTAGCGCTGTGCTGCTGCTGCCGCCCTGCCGCCGCCGCGGCGCCTCGGCACGCCACGTGGGCTCCCGCGGGCGCCGCCGCAGGCCTCGGTAGGGAGGTGTCGACCAAGTGGGGCGGCGCGCTGATTGCCGACTTGGACGGCGACGGATGGGACGACCTGATCCTCAACAACCATGACAAGACGCCGCTGCGGTTGTTCTGGAATACGCTTCGGGGCGCTGCGGGTGGCGGCAGCGGTGGTGGTGGTGGTGGAAGCAGCCCCCGCCGGCCGGCGACGCTCTTTGCGCGCGCCCCCGACCCGCTGGGCTTCCTCATTGACGCCCACGGCCAGACGGCAGGGGACATTTTCCTCACCGGCACCGCCGCGTCGGTGGTAATGCAGGGCGGCGCGAATGGCGACGCCCCCGCCACCCCGCGGCTGCTGCGGTCGTATGGCTCATCCCGGCGGTCGCTGGTGCAGGCGCAGCGCCAGACGGGCCTCGAGGGCGACTCTGGCGGCCGCGGGCGCACGCCATTGCTGGTGGACTTGGATGGGGATGGGGATCTGGACCTCATCACCCTAAACTATGAGGTCCCCCCCGCCGGCGTGGGCCCGCGCCAGCGGGTGTACGAAAATGTGGGCGGCAAGTTTGTGCGCCGCCCCGGCACCGGCCTCGAGGACGCGGGCGTGGAACGCGCTCTTCTCACTGACTTTGACGGCGACGGACGGCTGGATGTGGTGGCGTTTCCCTTTTTCCGCCTCTACCGCGCTACGGGTGCCTTTGCGTTTGCCGACGTGACCGACGGGTGGATGCGGCGGGTGCCGGGCGGCGCGTCAGCGGGGCGCAACACGTGGGCGGCCGCCGAGCTGGACGCCAACAATGACGGCAAGTGGGACCTCTTCCTGGCCCGAAACGGCTCCCCAGACGTGCTGCTGCTGAATGGCGGTGCGGACTTTTTCATCTCGGCCCCGCTGCCAGCCACGGGCACCCACCACGGTGACGTGACCGTCGGTGATTTTAACAATGACGGCGCTGTGGACCTGTTCCTCGCCTCCACCGCCCCGGCGGCCGCCCCGCGCAAGCGGCGGGATGTGCTCCTGTCTGGGGACGGGCGGGGGGGCTTTGCTCTCGCCCCCGCCGCCGCCACCGGCGTGCATGTGTGGACCGCCGCGGGGGGGGACTCGGTGCAGGCATTTGACGCGGACCGGGACGGCCGGCTGGACCTGCTCGTCGGCTCGGGCGCAGAGGTGGCGGCGGGGGGGCCCCCCGGCGGGTGGGACCTGTTCCTCAACACCGTGCCGCTGCCCGCCCAGGGGGGGGGGCACTGGCTCGCCGTGTCGGTGGGGCGGAGTGCGGGCCGCCGCGCCGCCGCGACGGGCGCCACCCTCCGGCTGACGGTGGAGGTTGGCGGGGGGGGGGGCGGCGGCGGTGAGGGCCCCCGCCGCCGGCGTTGCCTCCATCGTCGAGTGGGGGGGGCGGGGGGGAGTGGCTCCTCCGACTGCCTGCGGGTCGTCCACTTTGGGCTGGGCGCCGCCGACACGGTCGTGGCGTTGGAGGTGCGGTGGAGTGACGGGTCGACGGTCGTCCGCCGGGACGTGCCCGTCGATGCGGTTTATACCGTGACCGCGGCGTGAGATGAGGCTAACAGCAATGGCGAGGGAGGGGGGCCGGGAAGAGGGGGGGTCGGGGGGGGGGGGGCGGACTTATCGCTGTGTAGCTGGCTACTCGGCCATTTTTGGGGGGGGACTCGCATGTTAACTGTGTGGTCGTCGCTTCTTTCTTCATGGCCGGCACCCGGCGGGTGCGCGCCCGTCGTCGTCGAGCCCGCAGATGCGTAAAGCGCGGATGCGAGAGGGGTGTACGCAGGGGAAGGCGGAGTGCGAAAAGAAAAGAGGCAGATGTAGCAAGGGGTTCGCTCAGCTCTGTACAAGTGACACTGCCATATATCGCCCACGCGGCTGCGCTCCGGCGGGCGTCCTCGCCATCCCACAAGCCGGACGCGTTAGTGGCGGCCGCTGTGGCGACGGCTGCGGCAGCTCCCGGCCTTGGCCGCGTGCCCGTCGGCGGGTCTACTGGGACTCTTGCTCCGGCACCTGCTGAGTGGCCACTGGCACCAGCTGCGGCTGGCCAACGCCGGTCAGCCCCGGCAAGACCGCAACGCCCCCGTTCATCCCCTCCTTCTTCTCCTTCTTGACGTCCACGTCAATCTTGACATTGACCTCCTCGTCGTCCCCCTTCTTGTACCCGTACTCGTCGTACTTCTCCTCCTCCTTCTCAATGTCCACATCGATCATGACGTTCACCTTCTTGTCGTCCCCGCGCTTGTTCTTGCTAGGCACCAGCACCACGCCCTGCGGGACGCCGCCGCCGCCAACAATTTGCGGGACGCCGCCGCCGACCACCTGGCGGGCGACCGCCGCCATTGACGGGGCGGACCGGGCAGGCACTGCGGCCGCGCCGCCGGCGGTGGCGATCAGCGCAAGGGCCGCCGCGGCAACCGACAGGACAGTCTTGAAGGCCATGGCGAACGAGGGGGGGGAGAGGGGGGGGTTGAGGGCGTTGGACGTTGGGCTGGGGTTCGGGGCGGTGTGGGGGGGGGGTTCGGAAGAGGAGGGAGGGCAGATGCTTGAGGGGAAGGAAAGGAGCGTCGAGGGGAGTGAAGTAGGAGAGGATAACTGAAGAAGCGAGTGCAAGGGAGGTGGAGGCGAAAAGGTGGTGGAAGTGGAGGAGCTGATGGGTGCGATGGGCTGCCCCGGTCGCCCCCCTCAACGCGGCGCGGGCCCCCCTTTTACATCCCCACGGCGGCGTCGCGCGGCGGCGCGCGGCGCGGGCCAGCGCCGGACGGCTCGGGGCAGCGCGGTGGGGCGCGGTGCGGCGCGGCGGCGCGCAGTGCACTGCCGCGCCCACCCGGCGGCGCTGTGGGCAACCACCCATGCGGCGGGGCCACTGCGGCCGTTGTGGACGGGCATCAGACAGGGAGGGAGCATCGTGGCGACACGCCGCGTTTCCCCCTCCCCCGCCCCCCCCACCGCCTCTCCCGCTTTCCTCTGCACACCCCTCCCGCCCCTACGGGACTTGCCTTCTGCCGCCGCCGCCGCGACGCGCGCGCCATCTCTCCCCGCACCACTGTTCTCCCGTCCCCCCAAAGGCGGGGGGGGAGAAAACGGGTCGCCCGCCCGCCCGCCCGCCCGCCCGCCCGCCCGCCCGCCCACCCGGCCGCGCGGCCGCACGGCCGCGCTGCCAGATGCCGTCGCGCGGCCGCGGCAGCGGGGCTGCCGTTTTTTGGCAGCCACGACAGCTCGCCACGCGTGGCGTGCGACCGGCCGGCCAGAGGGGGCGGGGGAGAGGAGGCCGGGCGCGCGCGTGGCAGCCGCCCCGCCGCCGGCAGGGACGACAGTGCCCCGTCCTTCAGACAGTCCCGTGCTGTCAGAGGCCCCCGCGGCGGGTGTGCCGCGCGGGGGCTCCATGCCGGGCAGGGATGATCCGCTACGCTCCAAGAGGTGGGGGGGTGTGGGGGTTGTGGCGGGCGGAGGGGGGGTAGGCGGGGGGAAGGGTGGGTACGGTATCGAGAGTGTGGGCAGGCCGGTCCCTTCTCCATAGGGTGGCCCAGCTGCGCCCAGCTGGGCAGTGAGGCAGCTCCACCCCCCCCTCCGCCCCCCCCTGCCGTGCCTTCAATCGTGGCACCCCTCGGCGCGTGGGCGTGGCACCCGCCGCGGGGGCCCGCGACCGCGAGCCCACCCCCCCAGCCGCCCCACTCCCCAATCGACGCGCGTGCATGGGGATCTGTGGGGCTGGGCGGGGGCTCCCAGTGACACTGGCGCACCGCTCCACGTATCCACCCGCCTCCACGAAAGGGGCGAACGCGGCTGTGTACTGTACACACATGCATACATACAGTACAGTACAGTACATTCATGTGCAGTGTCCACGTAGGGGTTTCCATACACTGTATCCACGTGCTGTATGTAATGTTCCGTATTTTCTACTGCCGCGCCACTGGGTGACCGGGCCGGCCGCCGGCGCCGCCCCCCAAATCCCGCCACTGTTGATCCGCACCGGGGGTGGGGGGGTGAAACGGGGCGCCGCGGGGGCCCGCCGCGGCGGCGACGAGCAAACGCCTGTTCATATCGGGGAGGGAGACTGCCGCCGCCTGCCCCCCGCCCCCCCCCCCCCAGCCGAAGTCGAACATCCCCACGGGCTCGCTGCACAGGGGGGAGAGGGCGCGTGGCGCCGCGCGAGACGTTGGCAATGGTCAGGGGTGGGGGGGGGAGGTTGGGGGGGGGGGGGGCGGAGGTGGGAGGAGCGCCACGGCGGCGCGTGGCGCCGCCGCAAGGATCCGCCGTTCCTCCTGGTCTCCATACGAGCCCCGCCCGCGCCGGTGCCGCAGCTGTCCTTGCAGGCGGTCTTGTCCGCCCCCCGCGCACGCACGCGCGCCAACGGCGGCGCTGCCGCCGCCGCGTATCGACGACGGCGCCCGCCCCCCCCCCCCCCCATCCCCCCCGGTGCACACTGCTGCCCGCCGTTCCAAGCCGTGCCGCCGTGTGACGGCGCGCTCCCCTCCCCTCCACGCGGGACGCGCGCGCCTGGGCCGATGGCCGGGTGCTCGCGGCCCGGCTGCTGCCAGCCCTGCCCGTTTGGGCGCGGGTGCGCCGCTGGGCGGTCGGGCAGTGACGCGGACTGCCGAGGAGAGGACGGGCCCTGCAGGACAAGGGGGATGGGGGGGGGCAAGGCAGAGGCAGTGGGCGGGCGGGGGGGGTGGGGGGTGAGAGCGGCGGCCGTGTTCACCTGAGGGAGGGGCGGGAGATGGAATGACCATACCTGGGACATACGACTACAGGTTGTGCTGGGCATCCAGGGGGCGTGCCGGAGGAGCATGGGAGGGGGGTGCAGGCGTGACGGGGCCCCCCGTCACGGCGGCCCAGAGGGGGGGGAGGGGGGGAGGGGGGGGGAGAAACGCGGCGCGCCGCCACGACGCAGACCTCTGTGGGACGGCCCGCCGCAGCCGCCACGCACGGGGGCGTGCTTGTGGTGGGGGAGCTGGCTGGCACGCTGCCGCCGGGGCGGTGCGGCCGGTGCGCCCGCCGTGAGACGGGCAGGCGCCCCGCCGCGGCGCCGTGAGGCGGGCGGGCACACCGCCATGCCCACGGCTCTGAAGTAAAAGGGGGGAGGCCGCCGCAGTGGGGGGAGCACTCAGGGCATCCCATCTCACCAAGCAGCCTCATCCACTCCACCTCCCTCCTCCTCACCTCCCTCCTCCCTCTGCCCATCTCCTTGTTTCCTTCTCGCTCCGCTAGTTGCATCTCTTTCGTTCTACCCACTCCACCTCCGCCCACCCTCTCGACTCCTCACGCCTCGAATTCCCTCCTTCATCCTTCCGCTTCCTCCACCCCTCCCTTTCGCTCGCCATGGCTTTCAAGACGGTCATCTCGGTCGCGGCGGTGGCCCTTGCGCTGGTAGCGACCGCCGGCAGCGCCGCCGCGGTCCCCGCCCGTGGGGTGGCGCGGCAGGCGCTGGTGGGCGGGGCCCCCCAGTTGGTGGGCGGCGGCGGCGGGTCGCAGCAGGTGGTGGTGGTGCCCGGCAACGGGGTCACTAGCTTTGGCAACAGGCGCGGGGACGACAAGAAGGTGAACGTCGAGATTAACGTCGAGATTGAGAAGGAGGAGGAGGAGAAGGACGAGTACGGGCACAAGAAGGGGGACGACAAGGAGGTGAACGTCAAGATTAACGTGGACGTCAAGAAGGAGAAGAAGGAGGGCCAGACGGGGGGCGTCCAGCTCGTGTCGGGCTTGACCGGCATTGGCCAGCCGCAGCTGGTGCAGGGCCAGCAGCAGCTGGGGCAAGAGCTGGACCAGTAGCCGCGCGGGCGGGTGCGCAAGTCTAATGGGGGAGTGGAGAAGGGCCACCCGCCCCCACGTCGTCACCGCAGCGGGCCAGGGAGGCCCTCTCCCGTTTTCGTGGCGCGGCACACGTCAGCGGGGGGTGGGGCGGCGGGCAGCGAGTCGGACCATGCTGGGGGGTGTCCGCGTGTATATAGAGCGCCGAGAATAGGCACCGCCTCTTTTTTAGTTACCCACCCGCTTCCCTTCTGTATGCACTGTATGAGCAGACAGCGTGGCGCCCCGCGCCCGCGGCAGCACAGCGGGGCACCGCCACCAAGCTTGCGCCAGAGCGGTGCGCGGACCACCGCTTGGCTCCCCAGCGCACCGCGGTCAGCGCAGTGGTGTTAAGCCCCAAGACGTCGGGGGACCGAATTTTGGCCCACACAGCGCGTGCGAACCCGTGCAGACCTCGACAACCCCGGCTCAGAGGGTGCGTAAAGGGCTTTTTCTTTTGCACTGGAGCTCGTGCAAGGGCGCATTGCACTGGCTCCGGAGTGTTCTTTCACCTTCATTGTCTAAGGCGTCGATGTCCTCACCAACGACGAAGAGAGGGAGCTACGGAGACCAGGCCAAGTGTGCTTGCACGGGCTGTGCGCTCCAGTGCATCAATAACGCCCTTTACGCACCCTCTGAGCCCGGTTTTTCGAGGTCTGCACGGGTTCGCACGCGCTGTGTGGGCCTAAATTCGGTCCCCCGACGTCTTTTGGGGTTTGACACCACTGCGCAGAGGTGGTCGGTCCCCTTGTGACTTCTTTCCCGGCCCAGTGTCCGTGGCCGGGGATTTGATCCGCATCACGCGAGCTAGCTAGACGGGGAGCTAGCTCTCCGTCGGAAAGATCAGCCTGCCCGCGCACGCGCTCCTACCATAGTGACGCGCCCCCGGCTGCTCCCCCCTCCCCACGTCGCCGGTCGTCCCTCCCACCCTCCCTCCCCCCGCGTGCCGCCCTCGTAACCCCCCCCCCAAACTCTGGCGTCGGTCCCGTTGTGCATCCCGTCATGGCACCCTACCTCCCCCCCCTCGCGTTTCTCCCTCTAGCTCCGTTGGCGGTCGCCCCCCCCCGCGGCGGGTTCGGCACGTCGCCCCCCCCCCCCTCTCCCCCCCTCTCCACCGGCCGCCCCATCGGCGGACGCCGCCTGCTGCGCCCACGGGTCACCCCCCCCCCCCCCCCCCCTTCCACTAGCCACCCCCACTGACAATGCAAGCAGACCGCCCCCCCCCCCCTCCGCCTCCGCCGCCACCCCCCCGCCCCGCCGCCCCCCCCCCCCCCCCGCCGTCAAGGGCAGCTACTACCAGCGCCCGTCGGCGGCGATTGAGCGGGGCGGCGGCTTTTTCATCCCCGGCCTCCACGGCCCGCGGCTGCGCGCGGCGGTTGCCGCGGCGATCGCGGCGGGGCTGGCGGCCAACCACGGGACGGTGGGGGGGGCGGCGGCCGCCTCGTTGGCCCGCTCAGAGCTGCTGGGCGTTGGGGGGGTGGCGCTGGTGGTGGCAACGCTGGTGGGGGGGCGCCTGCGGGAGGCGTTGACTGGGGGGGGGCGGGGGGGGGGGGGAGGCGGAGGGGGGGGGGGGAGGCGGAGGGGGGGGGGGGAGGCGGAGGGGGGGGCGGGAGGGGGTGCTGGGGGGGGTGTCCACCCCCGCCGCGGCCGCTGCTGGGTCTGCCACCGCCACTGGCGGGGCGGCGGCGGGCGCCGTCGCGGGCGGCAGCCTCCCCCCCGGGGTGGAGGCGGAGGTCGGCTGGGCGGCCGCTACCCTCACCGACCTCACCCCCGCGGCGGCCTTGCTGGTCGACGCCGCCGACGGCACCCCCCTGCTGGCGTCGGGGGCGGTGGACCCCACCGCCGTGGCGGCGGGGCCCACCCCGCGCGGCGGGCCGGCGGTGGCCCGCGTCGCGGCCGAGCGGCGGGGCGTCTACGTGGCCGACGGGGCGGCGTGTCCGCATCTGCCGACCCCCGCTCTACGTGGGCGCCCGTCCCTCGGTGTGTGCTGCCGCCGCCGGTGGTGCTGCCGGCCGCCCACGGCCGCTCGCGGTGAGCGGCACGCGCTCCGGGGGGGGCGCCGCCGCTTTCAGACGCCCCGCGTCCTTGCGGGTGGACCAGCCGGACCGCGCTTGCCGCCCACCCCCCTTGGCTCTCCCCGCCACCACTGGCCCGCTTGTCGGCAGCCCCTGCGATGGAGCGGGCACGGCCGACGGCCCGCACGGCGGTGCGCCCGCCGCCAGCGTCAACGACGGCCGCAGGGGGGAGACCTCCCCCCCCCCCCCCCTCGTGTTTGCCGCGGGGGGCATGCAGCGCCCGCCCGTCTCCACGCCTGCCACGCCGGGGGGCACGGCGGCAGCGACAGGGGCCTCGGCGGGGGGGGGGTGAGGGTCCAGCCCGCCCGGCTGCACGACCGCAAATGAGCAGGGCCAGCTGCACTCGACACGCGCCGACCTGTATGCCATCATCCAGACCACCGAGGCCCTCGAGAGCGCCTGGCGCCGTGGCCACGTCACGGTGTCGGCAGCCGCGGACGTCCGAGCGGCGCGGACGCTGACTGCGCAGTTTCAGCCCACCGCGGACCCGCTGTCGGCGCCATCCCCGTACGAGGCGGCTTGGGGGGGGGCTGGGGGGGGGGGGGATGGATGGCAGGGGGGGTGGCGAGCCTCGCCTGCCTGCCGGCGGTGCCGGCGGTGCTGCCAGAGGCTGCTGCCGCCGCCGCGGCCACCCGCCCGCCTGCTGGGCGGGGGGTGGGGAGCGAACCGCGGAGGGGAGGGGGCCGTGAGTGGGGAGCAGGGAGCGGGGGAGGTCGAGAAGAGAAGGTTGACCTTGCCCCGAGCTGCCCGAGTTCTTTCTGTAGGTACTACAAACTTTCATGCATGGGTGCGGTGGCCGCCGCGGGCGCGGTCGCCCACGCGCGCGTTTACGGGTCCCGATTGAGGTACCCACCCCACCGCCAGCGTGCCCCCCGTCGCGTCGGCGGCGCGCCCACCGGTGGGTGCACAACCCCGCAGACGCGTCGGCGGTCCCTCATCGGCCGCCCGCTGCCGCACGCGCCCCGAAATGGCCAGCCGCGCATACTCTACTGCCGCGGCCCAAAGCCGTCGGCGCCCCGGATGATGCGCAGGCACAGCCACCGGACGCTCGGGTGGTGCCCCCGCCGCGTCGCCGAGGCCGCGCACCGACACGCCGGCGGCCAGGAAGCAGAGGACGACCGCGCGGCAGTCGTCGAGCTGGCGCACCCCCCGCTCGGGCACGCCGGACAGCGCTATCACCGTGCCCGTTGGCCCTCGCCGACCGAGATGGCCGGCGGCGGCGCCCCACAGGCGGTGGCCACCGCCCTTGCGGTCCGCCACTCGCGTGCGGTCCTTCTCTGCCTTCTTCACCTGCCGCCCCAGCCAGGCCAGCGCCCTATGCAGCGGCGTGTCGCCGTCCTCGTTGAGCCGGTGCACGTCCGCGCCGAGCGTCACCAGCAAAACGCACAACGGGCGCGTCCACCTGGCTGGCGGCAAGGTGCACGGCCGCGCTGCTCGTCTCGTCCCCGTCCTGCAAAAAAAAATGGGCGTAGCTGCGGCTTGTCCAACAGCGCCAACCGCCTGTGCTTTGACGGCGCCGTGGAGGGGCGTGCTCACGGCCCCGGCCGGGTGCTCTGGGCCAAGCTGGTCCACGATGCCCGCGTGGCGATGCCGCAATCGAGAGCGGCGCAAGGCCCATGACGCTCACCTACCGCAGGGAGGGCGCCGTGTCGCAGACGCAGCGCCACGGCGTCAGCACGTCGCTTGAATGCGGCAAAGTGCAGCGGCGTCTGGCCATCGTGGTCGACCGCTCTCGCCGCCACCGCGGGGGGGGTGGGGTGGCTGGCTGGCTCGGGGGGACGCGGAGGGCCTGTGCCCCCCCGTTCCCCCCCCGTCGCCGTCCCGGTGCCCCCCCCCCACCGGGGGACCCCGCTGACACCGCCGCCCGCTGACGCAGGCGGTGGCCGCGGCGGTCTGCACCGACCAGCTCTACCACCTCGGTAGAGGTCGGGGCGGCGGGCGGGCGGGCGGGCCGGCGGGCGGGCGGGCGGGCTTGGCCGACCGCCGCTGCCGCCGCCGCCGCCGCCGCCGCTACGGTGACCGCGGCCGCCGCTGCCCCGCGGGGGGCGCCCGTGACCCGGCGGCGGTTAGCGTCTGCCATGCCGGCCGTTGGTGGCTGCTGGGCCGCTCACCCCAGAGCTCGTCCATGCCACGCTCCACCTGGCGCCGCCGCAACGCCCCCCCCCCCCCCCCCCCCCCCCCGCCATGTGGCGAAGGCGTCCTTCCCACCGCTGCCCGCCCTGCCACCATCTTCACTCTCCGCCCCCTCTGCCCCCCCCCCACTCCCCCTCCCCATCTCCCCAATTATTATCGTGCCCACGACCGCGGTGGCACCTGCAGACCGAGTGGGGCCCCCCCTGGCCTCACCCCCCCACTGGGGGGGTGAGGCGGGGTGGCGTCGGAGAAGACGAGCGGAGAAAAGGTCGAACAACTTCTGTTAAAGTCGCGCGCGTGGCGCAGCGTGGTGCCCGTCTACGGCGCCGCTGTGGCTCGTGCCGCCACGCCCTCTCATCAATGCTCGGGTGGACGTGGGCCGCCCGCGGCTCAACCCCCTCTTCCACATGCCCCAGCCCCCCCTCCGCTCTTGTCCACCATGCCACATCCCCGCTCCCCAATACCCTGCTCCCCTCCTTCCCCGCTCCCCGCGCGCCTTCTTCCCCGCTCCCCGCTCCCTTACACCCCCCTCCTGGCCCCACCCCCACGTCGCTCTCCTCCCTTTCGCGTACAAAAGTCAAGTGTCAACAGTTACAGCAGCCCCACCTCAATAACCCGGTTGGTCACGCCCACGTTGTCCTGCACCACCACACTTCCGTCCGACCACCGCACGGTCAGGCGGTCGACCCAGGTGGCCCAGCCCACCCCAAAGTGCACAATATCCAGCGCGCTCTGCGTAAACGTGCCGCCCGCAGAGCCCACCCGCCGGATGTACTGGGCGCCATTGTCATTGGTGCGGAGCGTCAGCAGGGCGCCGAGGGCGGTGGCCCGCCCGTTGGGAGACCGCCCAACGCGGACGACAAAGTAGCGGCCGTCCCAGGTGTAGGCCACGTTGTTTTGAAACAGGTTGAGAGTGCCCCACGTCGAGGGTGGGCCCACGTCCTGCCCCGACGAGACCAGCAGGTCCAGCCGCCCGTCCCGGTTGGAATCATAAGCTGTAGCCATGTCGCCCTGCCCATTATCGGGCGCCGTCGTGGCACCGTGAGTGGTGGAGGAAGTAAAACCGCCCGCCCCATTAGCGGTCAGCAGCAGGTCGGGCAACCGCGTCGGCCCCGCGCGCACGACAAACACATCAGAATGGCCGTCGTTATTGAAGTCACCCACCGTTACGCCCTGGTGGTTGCCGCCCGTCGGGATGCCCGCCGCGGTGGACACCTCCTCGTAGCCAAAACCAACGTTCCGCAGCAGCGCGTCGTTGCGGGTGCCCATGGCCAGGTACAGATCCATCCGTCCGTCATTGTCATAGTCCAGCTCCGCCGCCGCGCGAACGTTGATGAAGCGGCTGCCAAACGAGGGGATCCGCCACAGCAGCTCGCGCGTCGCGTCCCGGAAGGAAAAGTCCCCCGTCGACAGGAGGATGCGGAAGAATGGGTAGGCCACAATATCGAGCCGGCCGTCGCCGTCCGCGTCCGTCAGAATAAGGCGTTCAACAGCAACATCGTCAATGCCCGAGTCAAAGCGCCTCACAAAGTTGCCCCCGCCAGTGTTCTCAAACACGTGCTGCCGCGCCGTGTCCCCGTTTGACGCGGTCACCACCTCATAGTTCACGACGATAAGGTCCAAGTCCCCGTCTCCATCCAGGTCCACCAACCGAGGTGACCGCCCGCGGCCGCCCACCACGTCCAGCCCCACATCTTCGGGCGTCAGATTGCGGCCGGCGCTGCCGTAAAAGATGGGCGCAAAGGGTGTCAGGCCGTTGCCACCCCCCACGGCGTGGATGACCTCCAGATCACCGTCGCCGTCCACGTCGCCCGCCGTAAAGCCGTGAACGTCGTCCAGAAAGGGGCGCAGGTCTGCCCCCCGCGTGTACTTGCCATTCTGGTTGTTCCAATACACCTCGACGGTGGAGACGTCGTGGCCGGGCGCGAGCACGTCATAGAAGCCGTCACCGTCAATGTCTGCGACAAGCACGCCGCCGTAGCGGGTGGACCGGTCCCGGCTGATGCCCGACGACGCGGACACGTCATCCCACGACGCGGGGCCGCGGGCGGCCAAAACGCCTGTTGGGAGGAGCTGCACCGCCGCAGTGGCGGCGAGGAGAGCGGTGACGGCAAACCGGCGCGCCCGCCGCCAGCAGCACCGCCCGCGTCGGCCGTCAGGGGCGGCCGCCATCGTGAGAGGCGGGGGGGGTGGGTTGTCGACACAGTTTGTAGCCGGCGCCTCTGGGCGGGAGAAGAAGCCAAGGGAGGGGCTGAGGTGTTGCCGCCACTCCTCAGGCTGCACCACAGCCTTAGCGAGCAATCCACCAACAGGCCGGCACCGCCTGGATGCAGCACGATGCAGCGTCGGGCGGCGGCAGACGCCGCGGCTGCCGCGGGAGGGGGCGGCTGCGGGACGATGGAGGCTCGTCGAGCCGGCGAGACCAGCAATGTCGGTAGCTCAAATGATTGAGGGAGGGGTGAGCAGCAGCGGAAGGGGGCGAGGTCTGCGGCTGCGCGATAACGAGCGCTGCTGGCTGCCGTTGGCATGGCCGGCGGCGCCACCTCGCCACTCATGTATGGCCGCGTGGCGGGCTCTCCCACCCTCGATGAGACGGACGGGGGGGGGGGCGCCTCCCACTCTCGACAGGGTGCAGCCCTTCCCAGCTCAGCTTCTGCAGCGGCGCGGCGCGGCGCGGCGCGGCGCGCGCCACCGCCCGCCACCAATAGCCGGCGGGCGTCAAGCCACCCACGGGGATGCCGTCCCCTACCGTCGTGCGCGCCGCGGCCCGGCGTGTCCAGCGTCGCAGCGCCATCCCGCCAACACCCTGCCCCCCCTCGTCCCACACCTCGGCCGCTCCCCCCTCCCCACCCTCCTCCTCCATGGCGCTGCCCCCAACAGGACTGTTAGTCGGGAGCACACAAAAAGGTGCCATCCCCCCCTTCCCGCCACCTCCCCTACAGAGCCGACTGTCCACCGAGTTGCACAGCATCCCTGCACAATAGTGCACACGCTCTCCCCCGCCCGCGCACCGACGCGCTCATCCTCCCTCCCCCCCTCCCTCCCTCCCTCACCCCCCCGTATCCCCTGGCTGCTCACTCCTGCAACGTGAACAGCCACACACCCACACGGGCAGCGGATGCGTGCCGACCGAGGGGCGAAATGATGACAGCTCCGGCCGCTCAAGAGGGGGGGGGACGCTCCCCACCCTACGCAGCAGTGTCCCACCGCCACGCCACGCCACGTCGACGCTGCCGCCGCTCTCAAATGCGCGCTCGCCCTCCCCCGCCCCTCCCCGACAGCCTCGCACCGTCGGGGAGCCAGCCGGCGGGGGCCGTACGCACTAGCCACTGCCCACACCCCGCCACGGGTCGCGGCCACGCCAGACACTGGCGGTGGCGGCGGCAGCGGCATCGGCAGCCTGCCACCGCTGCGGAGCAGATGCGGGGAAGGCGGCGGGTGTGGCGGCGGCGGCGGCGGCGGCGGCGGGACGCCAACGGGAGGCGGAAAACGCATCCCTCCACAAAAAAGGAGGTAGGCCCCCTCTACCACAACGCCGCGGCACGCACCGCTGCGGCTGCTGCGTCGGCGGATCGCGACATTGACGCACCCCTCCCACCCCCCGCTCCGCCTCCGCCTCCCCCTCCCCCCTCCACCGCCGCACGCACACCCGCCGCCGTCGCCGCTGCCGGTGCTCAGCCCCTCTCGCGCCGCCGGCAGCAGCGGCCTCCCAGCGCCACTCGCGCGAGGCCGCAACAGCACGCGCACGCGGGAAAAGCGCGTGGCCAGAGCGGCGACGGCGCCGAGGCCCGCCGGGGGGGAATGAGGGGCCGCAAGGGGGAGGAGCGTCGCCGCGATGGCCTCACAGAGCCCGCTCCGCCCGCGCAGGATGACGGCAGCCCCCCCGCGCGGTACCTGCTGCCGGCGAGGTGCCGCCTGCAGGGGGCGGCAGTGGGCGGGAGCGGCGGCGTACGCCACGCGCCACGCCGTGACGCGCCGCGCGCAGTCACCGCGCGCGCGGCGGAGGTCGAGGCGGCGGCGGCAGGCGCGTTGGAGGCGGCAGCGGCGGCTGAGGCGGGGATGACACATCCCCCGCCCCATGAGGGGACCCACTGGGGACACTGTGTCGGCCCGCGTTGAAGGGGACGGCGCCAGCGGCTGGCTGCAAGCGTCGGCTGTCGCTTGCAAAAAGGCCACACTAGCACCCTCTATTTACCAAGGAGGGGAGGGCTTCCCCCCCCCCCCGCTCACCCCAACCCGCTTCTGAGCAGAGAAGCAGAGGGCAGCGGCTCCCGTTCCCTCCCACAACGGTGGGAGCAAGAGGAGAGGAGGGGCCAGCAGCCAGCTGCTAGCAGGGCGAGGCCGCAACGGGGTGACGATTGTGGGGGCAGTGTGTCGGCAGCGGGGAGGTGGTGGGGGTGGTGGGGGGAGGGTGCGTGTGAGGCGCAGACCGGCTCCCACGGCTCTCGCCTCCTCGGCTCGTCGACAAGGCGGCGGCTGCTAACGGGCCAGCCGCCGCGACGGGGGCCCCCCGGGGCCCGGGGGGGAAGGGCGGGGAATGGGGAGCAGTGGGGGGTGGGTAGGTACTGTACAAGAAGAGAAACGGGGAGCGCCGGGCGCTGACCCTCCGCGGCGAGCGCCGCCCACCCAGTGTGTCCCACCTATATCCGCAGAAACATTAGTAGTAAGGCCAGGGAATTTTTGCGAACGCGCTTTCACTCTATACATCAAATAGTGAATAGTCCCGGTGAATACTGTGTTAGTCTCCCACTTAAGAACCCATGAGCTCACATGTTGTACTTGTTTGGTCACGTCAAGAGTACTATATCCTCTGGTCTTTGACGTCGAGAGTACTCTAACCTCTGGCTCTTTGATGGATAGAGCCGGCGCCCACATCGCTGACGATGCAGACACCCCAGCGACGGCACGGCGTCCTCGCAGGTGCCCGGCGCCCTCTGCCGCCGCCTGCGTCCCCACCCCTTACCTTGTCCTCTGCCCCCAACGTCCCCCCCCTCCTCTCTTTTGTACCCCTCCTTGCTTCCCTTCTCACACCGCCGCCACGCGGGAGTGTGTCCACCATCCCCCATCTGCCCCCCCTCTCCCCCCCCTTTCCCCCCCACGATGCGCACGCTGGCGGTCACGTCCCTGGCGCTCACCCCCCCCCTCCCACCCGGCGTGCGGGTGGGGCCGCCCCCGCCGTCGCCGCCCGTCGCCGCCGCCACTGCCGCCGCCGACGCCGCGACCGCCGTCGCCGCCGCTGCCGCGGCACCGCCCTTTGCCGTTGACGCGCGCTCCGGCACCGCCTTTGCCGCCGTCACCGTTGCGCCGCCGCCGCCGTCCGCGTCGGTGGGGGCGGCGGGGGCGGCGGCGGCGGCGGCGGCAGCGACGCCGGGCGGCTCGGCCGTTGCCGTCTATGAGCTGTACGGGGGCGCCGCTGGGGCGGTTGCGCCGCCGGTGCCTTGCGCGGGGGGCGGCGGCCCGCCGCCGCGGCGGCAGCGGCGGCGGCAGCGGCGGCGGCGGGTTCCGCCGACGCTGCTGCCGCTCCCCGCCGAGGCGGCGGGCTCGCCCATCACGGCCATGTGCGTCCTTGCCGACGACGCGGCGGTGGTGGTCGGCACCGCCGCGGGGCTGCTCGTGTGCTTTCGACGCGGCGGGCAGGACGCCGGGGGGGGGGGGGGGAGGGGGGAGGGGGCGCGGAGGGGGGAGGGTGGGCGGCCGCCACCGCCGAGGTGGTGGGCGAGCTCGTCGCCGACGCGGACGACGCAACCGCGCTGGCCGCCGCCGCCGCCGCTGCCGCCGCCCCAGACGGCGGCGGCAGCGGCAGCGGCAGCGGCGGTCGCCGCTGCGCCGTTGCGCCGGGGGACCCGCTGCCCGTGCTGGCGCTCGCCCCCTCCCCCGGCGGGGAGCTGCTGGCGGTGGTCTCCCCCACGACGGTGGTGGTGCTCGATGCGGCCGACTGGGCGCCGCTGGCGCCGCCCGTCCGCCACGCCGCCCCCGCCGCCGTCGGGGCCGGCGGGGCCGCGGCCGCGGCGTCGGCGGGGTGGCGCCCAGACGGGACCCTCTTTGGCGTTGCCCGGTCCCTCGTGGGCGGCGGCGGCGGCGGCGGCGGTGGCGCGTCGGCCGTGCCCCCCGTTGTGACCGTCCACGGGCGGGACGGGCGGGTGGAGGCGACCTGCGTGGACGAGGAGGAGGGCGTCGGGGGTGGCCTGCTGGGCGGCGGGGGGGGGGGGGGGGGGGGGGGGGGTGCCCACGCGGGCGCGGCGTGTGGGGGGGGCGGCGGCGGCGGGTGCACGCCCGCCGCCCACGCCTTTCCGTCGGCCCTGCCGGGCGCCGCGCTGGGCGGCGTTGCCGCCGACGTGGCGGCGGCGACCGCCGCGGCCGCCGCGGGCGATGACGCTCCGACTGGCCATGGCGGCGCCGTCGGAGGCGGGGCGCCGCCTCGGGGCATCAGCGCCAACGGCCATGCAGGTGGAGGGGGTGGCATGGGCGGCTCGGTACCTGGGGTGGCTGGGGTGGCCGGGGCGGCTGAGGTGGCTGGGGCGGTTGGGGCGGCGGCGGCGGCGGTGGCGGCGGCGGCGGCGGTCGTTGCTCCCGGCCCGCCCGCGCTGGGCGTCGAGCCCCGCCGCGGGGGGCTGCTGGCCGTCGGCCGCGGGGGGGGCGTGGCGTTTTACGAGCGCAACGGCCTGCGGCACGGCCGCAACGCGGTGTGGCTGGCCGAGGCGGACCGGCCGCCGCCCGCGGCGCTCTTTCCCCCACACCCCTGGCCCAGTGATGGCGGTGGCAGCGGCGGCGGCGGCAGCGGCGGCAGCGGCGGCAGCGGCGGTGGTGGCGCCCCCCCCGGCGCTGCCGCCGCGCCGACGGCGCTCAGCTGGTCGGCCGACGGGGGTCTGCTCGCGTCCCTTGACGGCGGGGTGCTCCGCGTGTGGGCGCGCACCAACTATGCGTGGCGGCAGGTGTGGGTGGCCGTCGCGGCCGACGCGGGCGGGCTCCTGCCGGCCAGCAGCAGCCGCAGCGGCGGCGGCGGCGGCGGCGGCGGTGACGGCAGCGGGGGTGCCCCGCCGTCCCCCCCAGCGCGGTTTGTCGCTGCCGCCTTTGACGCCGAGCACCCCGGCGCCCTCTTTGCGCTCACCGCCCGCGGCGTTGCCGCGCGGTGGGCGCTGGCCCTGTCCCCCGCGACGGTGGCCGCCACCGTCGCGGCGGCCGCGGCGGTGGTGGATGGCGGGCGGGTGCTGTTGACGCGGCTGGGCGTCCGCGCGCTGCCGCCGCCAATGTGTGAGGCGGTCGCCGCGCCGGGCGGCGGCGGCGGCGGCGGCGGTGGCGGCGCGGCGGCGGGTCGCGCGGTGACGGCGGGGGTGGTGGCGGTGGCGCACGCGGGCGCCCCGGATGGTGTGGGGGGGGGGGGGGGCGGGGGCGCCGTCGCCCCCGACGCGGCGGCTGGCCTTGGTGGCGTCGCCACGGACGGGCCGCCGTCCCCTTCCCCGGCGCTGCTGCCGCCGTCGGGGGACCTGCTCGTCCTCTATGCAGATGGCACCTTGCGGGCGTTTACGGACCGTGGGGTCCCCCTGTCTGCCCCGTCGGTGGCTGCTGGAGACGGCGGCGACGGCGGTGGCAGCGGCGGCGTCGTCGTCAATGGCGGTGGCAGCGGCGGCGGCGACGACGGGCCGCCCCCCTTCCCCGCCGACAATGTGGTTTGGACGCTGCCGCCCGCATGGCGGGTGCCCACCCTCCGGCTGCGGTCGCCCATCGCGGTGCCCGCCGCGGGCGGGTGGGTGGTGCTCGGCGTCCTCGCGGCGGCGGCCGGGAGCGGGGGCGCCCCCCCGGGCGACCGCCCCGTTGCGGTCTACCTGCCGCCCGGGGGGGGCGGCGTTGCGCGGCTACCGGGGGGGGAGTGGGACGACCTCCCCGGGGGGGGGGGGGTGGGGTGGCGGCGCTCGTGCCCGGAGGGGGAGGCGGCTGGGCCTTGACCGTGGGAGGGGGGGGGGTGTGCCTGCGCGTGGACGACGGGGGTGAAGAAGAGGGTGGTGGGGGGGGGGGGGGGGTGCCACTGGGGACGACGGCCTGGGCGACATGCCGGGCGGGGTGGGGGTGGGGCTGCTCGTCTCCCGCGCCTCGTTTGTGTCGCTCGACGAGGTGGTTGCATCTGGCAGCAGCGACGACAGTGCGGACGGCGATGACGACCATGCCGGCGGCGCTGCCGCCGCGCCGCCGCTGCCGCGGGGCCTGGCCGTGCGGCTGGGCGCAGCGGCCTTCCCGGCCGGCACCTTTGCGCCCGACCCGGTGGGCGGGGTGGAGGTGGCAGCCGACGCGGCCGTCGCGGCCGGCCGCGCGGCGTGGTCGGCGGCGGCGGTGGCGCCGCCGGCCGGGTCGGCCGCGGCGGCGGCCGTTGCCGCCGCGGCGGTGGCGCCGCCGCCCCCGACGCGGCGGGTGCTCCTCGTCCTGGGCGCCACTGGCCGCCTCGACGCCGCGGCGGTGGGCGGTGCAAGCAGCGGCGGCGGCGGCGGCGGCGCCCCAGACCCCCCGCCCGCTCCCGCCCCCCCCGTGCGGCTTGCCGACGACGCGTCGTCCATGGCGGCCGCGGCCGCGGGCGGGTGGGTGGCGGTCGTCACGGGCCGCGGCGGGCGGCTGCACATGGTCGCCACCGCCGACGCGGCCGCGGCGGGGGTGGACGTCCTGGCGGCCGCCGCGGCGGCCGCCGACGCGGCCGACGCGGCCGCGGCGGCGGCGCCGGGGGGTGGTGGGGGGGGTGCCGGCGGTGGGGACGGCGGCGTCCAGGGCCGCCGCGGGTACTCCAAGGAGGGCTCTGCCGACGCGCCCCTGCCGGCGGGCGCCCCCCCGCCCGCGTGCCCGTCCTTGCCCCGTATGCTGGCAGCGGCGGCTGCCGCCGCCGGTGCGGGCGGGGGTGGCGGTGCGGCGGCGGCGGCGGCGGCGGCGGCGGCAGCGGCGCTGCCAGTGGGCGGCGGCCGCCCCACCGACGGCGGCTCGCGGGTGGTGGCGGTGCTCCCCCCCCCCCGCGGCGCCCGCGGCGCGGCGGGGTGCGTGCGGGTGGTGCTGCAGGCGCCCCGCGGGAATGTGGAGGTGGTCGAGCCGCGGGGCGCCGCCGCCGCGGCGGTTGCCGCGGCGGTGCGGGCGCGGGCGTACGCGCCCGCCCTGGCGGCGGTGCGGCGGCAGCGGCTGCGGGCGGATGTGGTGGTGGACGCGGCGGGGTCACCGCTGGGGGGGGCGGGGGGGGCGGGGGGGACAATGGCGTGGGGGGGGGGGGGGGGGGGCGCCGCGCAGAGCTGGTCCGCCTGTTGCGGGAGGTGGCCGACCCGGCGGCGGCGGCGGTGTGGGTGGCGGGGCTGGGCGACGCTGCCCTTGACGCGCTGCGCGAGGACCTCATCGCCGCGGCCGACGAGGTGGATGGCGGCGGCGGTGGCAGCGGTGACGGCGGCGGCGGCGGCGGCGACGGCGACGGGTCAGGGAGGGGTGGCGGGGGGGGGGACCCCCCGCGACGGTCCACCCACGCGCACATCACGGCGGTGCTGACTGCGCTGGTGCGGGCGACCCCCCCCGCGCTGCCCGCCGCCCTCTGGCGCGTCCGGCGAGTCGCTGCCGACGCGGGCGCGCCGGCGGCGGCGGCCGCCCTCGACACGCTCACCGTGGCCGCGGCGGCGGGCGGCGGTGCGCCCGACGCCCTCTACACCGCCGCGCTCGGCACGTACGACCTGCGGCTGGCGGCCATGGTCGCCGCCGCCTCCCCCGCCCTCGACCCGGCCGAGGTGCGACCGGCGCTCGCCGCCCTGCGTGCCGCCCCGCCGCCCCGCCGGCGGTACGCGACTGACGTGCAGCTGGGGCGGCACGCCGCGGCGGTGCGGCACCTGTACGACGCGGAGAGTGGGGGGGTGGCGTCGACGGCCGCCGAGCGGGCGCGGACGGCCGCCGCCGCGGCGGCGGGCGGCTGGGAGGTGCCCTCGCCGGGGCCACCCCCGCCCGCAGCCGGCGACAGGGACGCGACGGCGGCGGCGGCGGCGGCGCGCGCCCGCCGCACGGCGGCGGTGGCGGCGTTTGCCGCCGCCCACGGGGTGCACGCCGCGGCGCTGCGGGTGGTGGCGGATGACCCGGCGGCGGTGGCGGCGGTGGCGCCCGCGTACGCGGCCGCGCTGGTGCGGGACGGGCGGCCGGCCGAGGCGGCCGCCCTGCTGGGCGCGACGGGCGCGTTTGTGGGGCGCGGGGGGGGGTCCCCGGCAACGCCCGCCGCCGCCGCCGCCCCCGCCCCCGCCGTGCTGCCCGCCGGCACTGCCGCCGCCGACGGTGCCGCGGCGGCGACTGCCGCCGCCGCCGCCGCCGCCACCGCCACCGCCGCCGCCGCCGCCGACGCGTACGTGGCGGCCGGGGCGTGGCGGCTGGCGGTGGCGGCGCTGGCGCCCCCCCCCCCCGGCCAGGCGGCGTCGGCGGCCGCCGAGCGGGACCGCCTCGGCGCGCTGCGGCGGGTGGCGGCGAGCCTGGACGCGGCGGGCCACCCGCGCGACGCGGCGGCGGTCCTGGCCGACGCGGTCGGCGACGCGCCCGCCGCGGTGGCCCTGCTGGTGGCGCGGGAGGAGTGGGCGGCGGCGCTGGCGGCGGCGCCCGTCGCCCCGCCGCCGCCGCCGCCGCCCAGTGGCGGCGCCGGCAGCGACGGCGGCGGCAGTGACGGCGGCGGCGGCGGCGGCGGGGGGGGGTGGACGGCCGCCACGTGCCGTGACGGGGTGGCGGCGGCGCTGGCGGCGGCCGCCGCCGGGCGGGCGGCCGACCTGGCCGCCCGCGCGGCGGCGCTCCGCCGGCTGGGCGACCGGTGGGTGGGGGTGGTGGCGGCCAAGGCGGCGCTCCGCGCCCGCGTCGACGCGGCGCGGGCGGCCGCCGCGGGCAGCGATGGCGACGGCGGCGGCGGCGGCGGCGGGAGCACCACCTCTGAGGTGTACGCGCCGTCCGTGTCGGAGGCGGGCGGGCGGGCGGCGTCGAGCCTCGCCTCCCAGTTCACCCTTGTCAGCGCCGGCGGCGGTGGCGGGTCCGCCGCCCCCACCACCGTCAGCGCGGCGGGGTCGGCCGCGTCGACGGTGCACTCTGCGTTTAGCGGCGTGTCGGCGGCGGCGGTCGCCGCGCGGGCGGCGCGGGCGGCCGGCCGGGCCGCCCGGGCGGCGGCGCGGAAGCGGGTCAAGCCTGGGGACCCACGGGAGGCGGCCTACCTGGCCGCCGCCGCGTCCGCCGCCGCGCCGGCCGCGGCCGACGCTGCTGCGGTCGCCGCCGCCGCCGCGGCGCTCGCGTTTGTGGGGCGGGGGGGGGAGGCGGTGGCGTTGACGCGGGCGCTACGGCACGCCGCCGCCGCCGCGGCGGAGGTGGCCGAGCGGGTGGCGGCGGCGACCGCCGCGGGGGCGGCGGCGGCGGCGGGGGGGGAGGGGGGGGGGGAGGGGGGGGGGGAGGGGGCGGGAGCCGCCGCTGCCGCGCCCCCGCCGCCGCCGCTGCCGCCGCTGCCGCCGGTGGGGGTGGGCCTGTCGGGGGGGGGGGGGTGGTCGCTGCCGGTGCTGGAGGACTTGGCGGCGGTGGACGACGCCGCGGGGGGGGCGGGGGGGGGGACGGCCCAGGGGGGGGGGGGACGGCCCAGGGGGGGGGGGGGCGGACCTTGCCGGCCTTGGCAGCCTCTTTTGAGCCGCCGTCCCCCCCGCGACGAGCGGGGGACGGCGGCGGCCGCCGCTGCCCGTCGTCCGGGGGGGGGGGGGGTGGGACGGGGGGGGGTGGGGACGGCAGCTTGCGCCGTTGCGCTGTGCCCCCTGCGCGCAAGGCGGTGCAAGGGGGAGAGGGTTGGGGGGAAAAGGAGGCAGCCGGCCGGCGGGGAGGGGGGGGTAGGCAGACGGGCGAGCGGGCGGCCGTCTCCGCACCCCTCTTGCCATCCGCCGGGCTCACGGCAGCGGCTGCGGCGCCGATGCGGGCGGGGGCGGGGCCGCCGCGTAGGGGGGGTGGGGCCGCCGCGTAGTGGGGGTGGGCGGCCACCGTCGTTGGGGCGTGGTGATCGCGCCGCCGCCGCTTGGTGGGGGTGAGCGGCCGCCGTCGTTGGGGCGTGGTGGTCGCCCCGCCGCCGCTTGGTGGGGGTGGGCGGCACTCGGCGTGGTCGCGGTGCCGGGGCACACCGCGACGCGGGCAGGGGAGACCCGATGCACCCCCCGTTCCCACCAGCACGCACAGCAACAACAACAGAATACGTAGAAGAAAGAACCCTCCACCCCAAAAAAAAACGCCCGTCGGCCGTGTGTGTTGCAGAGGGCCCCCGCCCGCCGCGTGCCGACCGCCCGCGGCTGTCAAGCCGGGCCGGTGACCGGTGATGCGGCAGGCGAGGTGCGTAGGCGTTTTTTGTTGTTTCTTAGTCGTGCGGCACCGCATCACCCCCCCCACCCCCCCCTCCGCCGCCAACGGTCCCTCCCCGCTCCTCCCGCGCCGCTCCGCACCCGTCCCCCCCCCACGCCCCCCACCCGCCCCATCTACGCGCCGGGCCTCTGCTCCTGCAAGGTGTGTCGGGGGGAGTGTTGCACGCATGGCGGCGGCGGCGGTGGCGGCGGCGGCGGCGGCGTCATGCACAAAAAGGATGGCCGCGATGCACAGACCGCCGGTCCTCGCCATCAACGGGGGGGCTCCCTGCAGCCGGCCGCGGCTCCCCACACACACACGACCCCCCCCCCCACCCCCCCCTCACACATACGCGCCTGGCACCAGGTGGACGCGCGCCATGCCTGCACAACACGGCGGCACACGCACCACACCTACACACGCCCGTGCTATGGAACGCAGCCGGAGGGGAGGGGAGGGGGACCGACCGCGAGGCGGCCGCCTAGCGGCATGTCCTGTTGGCACACGCCCCGTTGCCGTTGGAGGCTAACGACGCGCACCGCGGAGCGGGAAGGGGGGGCCCCCTCGCTGGAGGAGGCGCGGCGGGGGGTGGGGGATCACCAACCGGCCGAGCCGGGCGGCCGGAGAAACGGCTGGCCTTCTCTCCCCCCCACTCCCAACACCGTTGGCCGCCCGCCCGCGGGCATATGTAGCTAACCCACGTGCCACCTGTGGGTGGCCGACACGTGTGCTCTGCTGTGGCCCCACGGGGTGCGGATTTTTCGCACCCTCTGAGAGGAGGGGCCCTGCCACCACCGGGGGGGATATCTAGGGGGTGTCGGAAATCTCGACGATATCGCCTCGCGAGTGATTCATCTCGAGTTCGAAGCTCCCGCGCCTCCCTCCCCCCCCAACCTGGTCAGTAGCACGCACACACCAACACAAAAGTATGGATCCTCGCTGGGCGTGTGTCGGGAGGCGTGTGGGGGGAACGGCAGGCTGGCACCAGCCGTGGCGTCACAGCCTGTGGCACCATGCGCCCCGGCGCCCCCCCCCCCCCGACGCGAGGTGCGGACACCCGCGCGGCGGGGGTGTTGCGCCCACATCCCCGCTGACACCGTGGGCGCGCGGGGAGGGGGGGCGGAGGGGTTCAACAGGGGAGGGATACTTCCGAGGACGCGCTGGCGACGAGCTCTGTGTGTATGTGCACGCACAGAACCCCCACCCCGCGCTGTGGACGAGATAGGATGCCGTGTGCTGGCAGCAGCCCCGCGTGACAAACGCAGGTGCACGCGTGCTGCGGGAGCTCACACCCCCCCCATTCCTTCCTCCGACCCCCCCCCTACCCCGGGTGAGGGGAGCCAGAGGGCCCCTTGGAGAATCCAGAGGCTCCCTGGCTCCCCAGCTTTCTCCTCTCCTGCCATCAGCCTCTCCCCCGGTCCTGTTTTGCTGCTTTTTTTGAACCCATTTTCTCTGGCACGGCGCGCGCGGCCAGCGCATCCCGCAACACTCACATGAGGGCGTGACCACCCACCGCACCCGACACACCCTCTTGTCGTGAGGGAGTTTGGGGGGGTGGCGGGCGCGCCACGCCTGGTCTCCTCCGGGGAGGGGGGAAGGTGGCTTTGCAGGCGGTGGGGTGACAACGCGGCCCTGCTGGCACAGGCGATGACACGCACGCACGCCCCCACACAGCTCGAGCCGGGCTATCCCGCGCCTGACAGCAACATGCCACGCACGGGCAAGGCGATGCGCAGAGTGTACGCCGCGCCCAACGCGATGCCAGCAGGGGTGTGGGTTGGAGAGCGGGGGGATGGGGGCGCTGTGGGCCGAGCAAGTGCGTGTACAAGCGCAGAAAGGTTTACTTTACTATGACAGCCCGGCAATAGCCGATGCGACCTACAAAAAAAAAAAAAAAGACAAACTACCACCAATGGTAGGGTGGGAAGCAACACACCCGCGGGCGTCGTCGACGCAATCCGCGGCTCCGAAAAAAAGAATAGCAGAACAAAAAAAAGCGCGAAGGAGTGTTGGCCAAAAAAAAAAAAAAAGGAAAAACCCTCGGAGGAGGGGTAGCATGCGGCGGTGGGAAGAAGGAGCGATAGCGCACTTCCCAAGAGAGACAGAGAACAATGCATCAACAAAGCAACAGACAAGAACACGCAGACGCGAGGCCGAAGCGATCTTGCGCGTGAGGACCGCCGCGCGTGGCGGCAGCGGGACAACGTCGCAGCCGCTCAACAGCCTTGGGGAGGATGAAGAGGATCAAAGCAATGCAAAGGGGGAGGAAGAAGAAAAAACTACGCCCCAACGCCCCGACAGGGGCCACCGCGCGGCCTCCCCCCAGGGGGACCGCGGCGGTGGCCACTCGCGCCAGTGTGGTGTGGAGCCCCCCCCCACACTAGCGGGTCCCTCCCTCCCTCCCCCCCGTCACTCGACCGCCGCCGCGGCGGGCATGGTGTCTTGTCCCACCAGGCAAAGCAGCGCCATGCCACACTGCGCCGGCACAGAGCACTTGCTCCCAATACAGTCCACGTCCACCTCCCCACCGCCGCTATCAGGAACGCCGCCTCGCACTTCGCCGCCGCCGCCGCCACAAAACGGGCGCCGCCCAGCGTCGGCTGTCGGCCGCGACACGGGCGACGACGAGGAGCCCGCGGCGCCCCCCGTCGACGCCGCGGCGGCCGCCGCCGCCGCCACGGTTGCCGCTTCCACCAGCGCCTGCATGTCAGCGCGGCCGAGGCAGGCGCGCTTGGCCTCCCGCACCAGCCGCATGGACCACTTTTGGGCGTGCGTCCGCACCTGCGTCTGGTTGCGCGTCGCGACGTGCGCGGCAATCGCCTTGAGGTCCTTGGTGCCGTACAGGGAGAGGGCCTCGACAAAGAGGCGGTGCTCCGAGGGCGTCCAGTAGCGCGACTGGCCCGCCACCTTGGGCTTGGGCGCCCGCGGCTTGCGCACCCCAGACCCGCGGGACCGCGACGCGGGGGAGGGGGCCCACCGGCCGGGCTGCGCCACCGCCGCCGCGGCGCTCCACGGGCGTGACGACGGCGCCGCCGCCGCTGCAGCCGCCGCCACCGTCACTGTCGGGGCGGCACACGCCGCCGGGGAGGATGGGCCCGCCAGTGGCGACGCGTGCGCAGACGTCACGGCAGAAGCGGGGGGCTCGGGCGACGCCCGCCGTGACGGCGAGCCGCACCGGGAGGACGCGGCAGTGGCCGCCGTCGGGGCAGCGACGGCGGTGGGGGCGGCGGAGGCGGCGGCGGCGGAGGCCGGCGGCGGCGGCGAAGGTCGCCCCCGGACGTCCCACACGAGCACCCCCCTGTCGAGCGGCGGCAGTAGCGGCGGCAGCGTCGTCGCCGACGCGGCAGCGGGGTGGTGGTGGCCGCCCCCGCTGCCGTACGGCACCAGCCGTGGGCACTCGTACCGGCGGGCGTCGAAGGCGCCACCGAGGTAGGGCGTCCGCGTCACACCCATCATGGTTGGGCGCACCGCTGGGGGAAAGGGGGGGGGAAGGCTCCGGGAGGGGACGGAGGGTGCGCGCAAAAAAAAAAAAAAAAGCACGACGACGACGACGACGACGGCGGCGGCTGCGATGGCGCGGTCGGAGTGTGTGCGTGCCTCTTGCTCCTCACAGGTGTGCGCAAGCGCGTGCGCTGCGTGGGATGGCGGGTGGGGGACGTGCTCCGGGAGGAGCGGGGGGGAGGAGGGGGGGGGGGTAAAAATAGGGATTGGGCGGCAGCAGCCAGGGGCGACAGCGGCGCCGGCGGTGGGGGCTGCGACGCGCAGGGGAGCTCGAGTTCAGGAAAAACGCCCACAGGCGGTACCGGTCGAGCTCCCCGCACGCCGAGGTCTATTTTTCCGTTCTTTTTCTCGTCGGTGCGTGCCCCCCTGTGCTCTGCCGAACGCGGCTCTCCACCCGCTCGTCCCACCGCGCAGCGTTGGCCGCGTGCGCCGCGGTGTGACAACCCCCCGCCGGCCTCCCCCTCTCTGTTGCGTTCACTGTGCGCACACACACCGTCCGAGCTGCTGACCTCGGTGTGCACAGAAGACGCACTCCGCGACGCGCACCCATCATGGGATGCTGGCAGGCATGGTGCACACCGCTCACTGGCCCAGGGGGCTGCTGGGAGGGGGGCGTGCAGGCCTCTTTTGGCCCCCCCCCCAAATGTCTCGACCCGTGCCTGCCACCCACAGGCAGGAGGCTTTCACCCTTGCTGTCCAAGGAACGCCAACGTAGCCGCCCGGCGGCCGCCACGCACAGCGGCGCCGCCTGGGGTGCCTGCCCGGTCTACCCCACACCCACCCACGGGGCACCAATGGGCGGCTTGCGCGAATCGCGGCGCTGACGCGGCGTCACTACACACCCCCGCCCCCCGTCCGGCAGGTCTGACGCAACCACGTAGCGGTGGCGGTTGGTGGTCTAGTCTTGGAAAAAGAGGTCACCCGCCGTCAATTGGTCCGCCACATCCAGACCCCGACCGACGCAGCCCCCTAGCTTCCAGGCCCCTCACTGCTGTCATCGCCGCGGTCCCTCCAAACACCTCATCACACTAAACGCAGACACACGACCGCCGGGGATAGGTCCCCCGGGGGGTTAGAGCCCGCGGCAACAAGCACAGACAGGAAGGGCAGACCGCCCGCAGCAGGTTGGGGGGGGGGGGTGCGGGGGGTGCAGGTCTGCGACCGGCCCGGATGGCCGTTGCACGTGCGTGGATGAACCGCTACGCGGGCTCAGTGTAAACGCAGGGAGGGCGGGACACAGTGGGAGAAACGGCAGCGGGGGGTGGTGTGCCTCTGTTGTTTTCCCATTTTCCTTTCTCTTTGCACGCGCCGCCTCCAGTTAGCTGTATTCGTGCCGTTCTCGCCCGCCCTACGGTTCCCGCGGAGCCAATGTCTGCACGAAGCCGCCGAGCCGCACACGCGGCAAGGGTTGTGCCTGTGCGGGTGGGGCGGCCGCCGCGCCCCGCCGCCAGTGGGTCCCACGCCCTCCCCGTCCGCTGCCGTCCACCGCCGCCTGCAGACCCACCCGCTCGCCACACGCCCCACACGGGCACGCAGCCAGCCGTCCGCGCCGCGGCGACCCGCTCGGGGCTCCCATTCGTGCGGGGCGGGGTCGCAGGGGGGAGGCGTGGGGTGTGGAGCTGCCCAACAAGGGACGCCGTCAGAGGCCAGGGAGCTTGCAGCTCCCCCACCCCCCCTGCGTGAGCTCCCGGCCCACACGCTGATCTGGTGTTGCCGTGGGCGCGGCCTCTCCTTCACGCCTGACGCGACCAGCGGCTGCCACTCTCGCGGTCGCCTTCCAGCACCTGGACAGCGAGGGGGCCAGCACAGTGGATGTCTCGCGCGGGGGCCACAGGGCAAGGCGTCCATGAGCCCAGCAGCATGGTTGGCCGGTCGGCCCCCTCCATTGCGCACACCGCTGAGCGGGGGTCGCAACGCACGGGCGGCAGGAGGGGGCGGAGGTGTGAGTGAGCCAATCAGGGTGGCACAGTGAGGGGCTGGACGGACGACAGACCGGCGCCTCGGGGCGCCCCCAGAGGCGGCGGAGAAGGGGGGGGCCCAGCAAACGGTCAATCAGTGGGGGTGGGCTTGTAAAGGGCAGCCCCCCTTGCGCCTCGGCGGCCGCCACGCTGTCGACACGGGCAACGCAGCGCGGAATTGATGGTAGTCGCGGCCGGATTCTGTGCCAAGATTGCCATAGCCGCTCGGGCCCGAGCTCGCGCGCTGGGGCTGGCGTCCGCGCTGGGAGCGGACTCCGGGGGGCAAGATGGGTGACCCTCTCGTCATGACGATGGCGGTCTGGGTGCTCATCTCTCTCTCGGGGGGGGGTGCTTCAGGCCCCTCAACGGCTGCCAGCGCGAGGCGCACACGCGGCGCCACCAAGGCGGTGCGTGGGCGTCTGGGCCAGTGGCACCGTCTGACGGGGTGCCCGAGGCTCACAGGCACACCCCCCGCCCAGACCGCCACTTTTGCCTGCTGGCGTGTCCGCATCTTCCCAATCTCCCATGTCCGCCGTCGTCGTTGCGCAGGACCATTTGGCCCAATGAGCGGTGGGGGGGGACGCGTGCCAATGGTGGCGGCGGCTGCCACTGGAAGGCGCGAGCTCACACTCTCAGCTCCCCCTCTGGTAGTGGCCCGCGCAGCTGCGCAGTGGGGGGCGCACAGTCAGACACGTTTCGAGGCAGGATGTTCCTCGCAACAGCGGGTTTGCGCAACCCCGCTCGCCGCGCCGCGTCCCCGCTTGTTCGGGACACGGGGATCTGTGCGTGAGCGGCAGAGCGCTCCCCCACCCTGCCTGTACGTCATGGCGAGCGGGCAGCCAAAGTCATTGGCGGCCGGTTGGCGGTGCGGGGCACCTCGACCTCTCCGCTAGTCCGTTTGCAGCTGACGATGGCAGAGTCTCGCGCACAGCGAGGTGCGACGGGCGTCGACCGGCACGTTCCGAGTAGTATTTTCTTTTCTTTCACGACGCCGTGCGGCAGGTCTTTGGGCAGACTTGTGCCGGCGTGCCAGACGCGGGGAGTTGCCATCGAGTGGTCGCGCAGGCACCGCCACCCCACCGGCTGACGCGTTTGTCCGAGGCCGGCAACGGCAGGGGAAGGGCGGCGGAGACCGCGGGAACAGGACGGTGGTTGTGGCCCCCTTCCCCCCAGCCTGAATCGCACAATTGCGCAGTTCGCCTAGATTCAATGCGCTGCGTGGTGCACAGACACCCGCCCGGGGAGGAGCGGCGTCGTCTTCGCCCCCACCGCCGCACTTTTATATAGCAACGGACATTCGAGGCTGCTGCGCAGGCGCACCCTCGCAAGGTTTTTGCGGAACCGAACCGAGCGCGGTTCGCGTGGCGCGGACCCTGCGCAAGCGGGGGAATGGGCGGTCGTCCGCCAGCCCCCCGTGCATCACGCGCCAGACATTGGGCGGCGCACCAGCCTCTCCCCCCCCGACTCGCCCGAACCGCCTCTGGTCACACTGTGTTCAACGTCAGCGCGCACAGTGAAAGAACAAAACCCCACCCGAACACCGGATACAGTACATACAGTGCGAGCGAGCAAGTGGTGGTGGGGGCGGGCGGTAGCGCGGGTAGCGCACACGCCGGCAGCCGCTCGAGCCGCCACTGTTGTCGCTCGCCGGCCACGCGTCGTCACACCGGCCGGTGGCCGGCGCCGATCCGGGATCGCGAAAGGGGGTGCCGGGGACAATGACGCGGGGAGGAGAAGGGGGTCATCAAGACCCCCTGGACTTAGGCAAGCAGGCGGCGACGGGAGCTCACTGTGACGGTGCACGGATCCGGCCTGTCACAGGAAGGGTTCGTTGCGCGCCGTGCGCGTGGCGGCGGCGGGGTGGTGGGGATTCCCAGCATCTGACCTCGTGGTCGCCGGCCGCGTTGCCGTGCCAGCTGGGGTGAGGTTGAGGTCGGCGAGCTCCCGTCGCACCTCCGCCCCCCCCCTCACCCCCCCGCCCGACCCCGTCCAACGACCACACCGCCCCCGGACGCGTGGCGGCCGATGCTTCATGGCGCGCGGCGCGCTGGCAGGTGGCAGCGGCATGCGCCGGTGTCGGTTGGCGGCCTTTCCCTCGGCGGCCGTCAACGCCCACGCGCACGGGGCCGCCTCAGTAAGGCGGCGTCAATGGCAAGACACGTATGCAGGGCCCCAGCAGACACGTTGCCGGCGGGGCGTTGAGTGCGCGCCGGCAGGGGCGGGGTGGGGGCGCGGCGGGTAGCCTGGCGGCGACACCCGGGAATATACAGTGTGTGAGTGACTCATGCACCACCCGCCCGCTGACGCTGCGCAAGGTTAAGGGGGCGCGTGTGTGTGCAAAATCGGCACTGAGCTCCGCTTCCCCCGCCCCCCCCGGCGTTCTTGGCAGCTCGCAATATATTGATTTTGCCGACGACGCCCTGTGGCCTGTATGACTGCTACTGAACTGGTGCGCGTCATGTCCATAGTCCACCTCCCGCGCCCCGCTCCCGTCCTCCCTACCCCCCAAGAAATACTAAACACATCCAGCATCGCATGCAACGCGCTACGGCGTGAGAAAGAGCGAATGCCCGTGCTTACAAGGAAGAAGGGAATCAGCGTGCATTGGCAGAGTGTGGACAGGAGAGCGAGCCTCTAGTGGACAGCAGCAAACACCAAGAACAAGCGAGCGCGACCAGCTCTCCGCCACAGCACAGATGGACAACTACCTGCCCTGCAAGCTTCGTTGCCTGGAGGTCACCCGGCACCACACTCATGAATCTTTCTGCCTGGTGTGGAGTACTATAGGCCAGAAAGGCATCGGTTTCGCCTCGGGACCCACGGAGAAAGACTGCCCCCCACCAATGACCGAAAAAAGAAACGCAAACAAGAGCCACGTCAACGCGTGTCGGGAGGGGGAGGGGGGGGGGCGGTGTGGAAGGCAAGAAAGGCATATGCTATAGTGCGTCCCTTAAAAAGTGGACGTGCTCGTGTCGTGATCATGTCAAATATCGGCCACTGGACCAATCAAACCCACACTGCACGACCCGTGCACGTCCACTTTTTACGGGACGCCAATAGCCACCCACATGTCGACCAGCGTGCACTTCCTGCTACGCAGCTAGAAAAGAAAATCACTGAACGAGACGCATCCGCACCTACGCCGCTACATACAGCAGCAAACTGTACTGTTGCTCAGACGAGAGGGACACCCGTAGCGGCAACGGCGAGGCACCGCGCCCCCCTCATTCCTGACCGCCCGCCAACCCATGTACTGTACTCAGCGAGGAGCGGCAGAGTCGAAGAGGAATTCCTCTCCGCCCACGCCGCATTCCCTCCCCCTCCCCGCTGGACGCTGCGCCGGTGCTGGTGGTGACGAGAAGGACGCCGGCAGGATGTGCGAGCAGAGAGCGAGACTCGAGAGGGAAGGTACATATCACGAAGCCCGCTGAACAGTCGAGAAGTGACATTGTGTCAAAATTAGTGCTTACAAAAATGTTCATCCCGGACGAAAATGCATGATACTTGTGAAGACGCCCTTGGACGCTGTAACACTGTACCGTACTATACTGCTGTGCACTGTACAAATGTACAGTTCATGCATGGCGTGCCGCATGCAGGCGGCGGGGTCACACCGTCGGGGTGGCTTTCTGTACGCGTTGCGTCCGTGCGCGCCATGGTCGCAGCAGCCGATGCAGCTGCCGCTCCCGACCCACTTCCCTGTCGCTGTCGTGCCGTGTAAACACCACTGCTCCACCTGCTCCCCGCTACAGGCTGCGACGCGGCCGCCGTGGCTTTGAGCGTCGGCGACCACGGCGGCCTTGGGGGAGGGGCAGCGACGACACCTTCCGTGGCAGACGACCTCGCGCCTCGGCTCGCGTTCACGGCGGTGAGCGCGGCGGACAACGCGTGTATGTGCACCTTGGCGCCTCGGCGCTCCAGGTGCTGCAGGTCAACGGGTTAGCGGAGGATGCAGCGGCGCTGCTGCTGTGCGCACGACGTGTCCAGGGCTTGGGCGCCTGCGTGATGAGCGCCTCGCTGTCGGCGCCGAACGTGCCACTGGGCGTGGTGGCATGGTCGGGGGGTGGAGCTGGTGCTTGTCGCTGCTCCCGTCGCGACGGCCTCGGCGGCGGCGACGGCGACGGCCTCGGCGGCGGCGACGGCGACGGCGTCGACGCCGGCGTCGGCGTATGGCGCTGGTGCGAGGGTCAGCTGCTGCAACGTGATGGTTGTGGCCGCGTTTGACCGGTTTTCGGGGGCCACCACTCGCACCCTATGTATGCGTGGAGGCGGGGGCTGTGTGAACTGGCACCATGGGGACGTGGGCGCGGGCAAGGGCGGTGGAGGGGGCACCCTATCGCCGCCGGTGGTGCGCGGGGCCGATTGGGCGGCGGCGGCCGCCGCCACGGCGACTGCCTCGTCGTCGTCGCTCCACGGTGTGGTGCTGGCGCCAATCATATTGGGCCGGCGGCGGTTGCAGCTTCTCAACGCGTGACGCTGCGGAGCGGCAGCGGAGGCGGAACATCGTCACGGCGGTCATTTCGGCCACCGCCGTGGTCGTGGCTCTGGCTCACCGTCTGCGCCGCGGCGCTGACCGCCGCCGCCACAGGGCTGGCGGCCGCGGCCGTTTGGGTGTGCCCAGCACCGTGTGGGTTGTTTGAGGCCGTGGTCGTGACGGGCGCACCGCCGCCGGCGCTCATGCGCGAGCTCGCGCCGCCGCCGCTGGGGCGGTTGTAGTGGTATCGGGTCATACTAGTCACCCTCACTATGACCGTCGCTACCAACAGCTGGTTTGGCAGGGCAGTGGTGCCAGCGCTGTTTTGGGCTTGCGTTGGGCTTGCTGCGTTGGCGGCTGGGCGGCGCGGGCGGCAGGGTTTGGGTGCGCGATTGGGCGCCGGGCGCTCTGAATGGGATTTCTGTGCCTGCCGGCGGTCGTGTCGCTGCAGCCCGGGTCATGCATGCCCCATCTGGTTTCGCAATGGATCTCCTTTGCCTGGCGCTATGCCGGCATCACCCAAGCTCATTTTTGTCGTCGAACGTGTTATCGGCGCCCCCCCCCGATGCGCCACGTGGGCGGCACCGCCACCATGCCGGGCATGCCAGGCCACAAGCTTATCCTCCTCCAACGCATGCTGCAGTCGGGCGATGGCGTCGCAGAATTGGCGGCTGTGCTCACGGATCGGCCCGTGGAGATCGACTTGGTACCGACGCGGCATGTCGCGTGCGCCCGTCACGACTGGGATTGCGCCTCGGCGCGTGGGAGGCCTACTTGCTGCTGCGGGCGGTGGTGTGCAGTATTTTTAACTGTGCGTGCCGTGTGCGTGCCCTGTGTTTTTTTGGGGGGGGGGGCAGGGGGGCGACGGCGATGGTATTGCTCGACGGCGGCGCCGGGGGTGGTGGGCATCTTTTTTTTTTGCTTATTGATTCGGCCGACTGCGTGACGCTTTCTTGCTGGCCGCCGCAGTGAGTGCTGCAGACGCCCTCTACTTTTTTTAACATTTTGGCGTCGTGGTCATCGTCGTCGCCGCGCCCGATGATCGCCCGTTCGTGCTGGGCGTGGACATCCTACGCCACACGGGGTGACTGATTTACGCTCCACGCGACGGTCCGGGGGGACACCGACCATTTGTGGCGTCTTGGCTGGGAGTCGCAAGTGGTGGTGGGAGCGCCTGCGCACGTGGCACCTGCATGCTAGCGCCGCGCTCGTGACGGCCATGCAATCCACGCACACTCAGGAGTAAAAGGCTGCCCATCCCATGCTTCAAAGCCAACGCAGTAAATCAGGTGCTACCCCCCACAGGCCTGCCGCCGCTACGGTGGCGGCGGCGACGCCGCATGGCCCCCGCAGCGACCGCGCCGACGGCTCTCCGTAATCCGTCACACAAGTCAAAAACAAGCATCGCTGCGAAGGGGCGCCACCCTCCGCCAGAGCATCATCGCGCCCATCGTCTTCCCCCCCCCGCCTGCAACCCTTATCTCCCCCACCAACCGGACATCTTGCCGGCGCTACCTGAGTCCATCCCCCCCTCCCCCCCCCCCCCAACGTCCCTCCCCATCGTCCCCCCGCTCCACCTTGATGGAGGTGCGTCGGCGACCGGGCACAGCCTCCACGTTGTGAGCCACCCGCCTTGTCCGTGGGCGGCCGGCCACCCACCGCGCAGCCGGCCGCGGGGCGGCCTCTGCGGGGCCTCCCAACAGGGGCGGCGTGGCGGCCTCAGACGGCGGCGGCGTCCTCGCTGTCAGTGTCGTCGTCCGGGTGACGCGGCAGCGGCGGCACTGGCGCAACGGACAACTGCGGCGGCGGCGGCTGAACGGGCGAGGCAGGAGCGGCGGCCGCGGCGGCCGGCCGCCACCACCGGCGGCGGCGGCGGGATATGCCGATGGGGAGCCTCCCCCAGCGACTGGCAGCGACGGCCGGCTGGGCAGCCGGCTCGGTGCCGCTGCCGTCGCGTTTCCCCACCCCCTTGGCGCTGCCAACATCAGATCCGCTGTCAGAGACGCTCTCAGGGCTGCCCTCAACGTCGTCGTCCCCGCCGTCGCTGGCCTTGCTGGCCCGCCGCCGCAGCGCCCATGCAGTGCCCGACGCAGCGACACAGACGGTCACGTACACAATGGCGACGCCAATGGCTAGGGACACCACCAGGTGGCGTCGGTAGCCCATGCGGGCTGTGAGGAGCAGCGTTTCGCTAATGGTCACGAGGTGCGGGCCCAGGAAGTCCGGGTCATGGTGGGAGGAGAACCGACGCTGCAACCCCGACGCTCGCCACGCGTCACCCCGTGCTTCCCGCGCGGCCAGCGAAAAGATGCCGCCCATCGACACGAGGCCCGTCCCAAACATCAAGAAGAGCACGAACAGGTCCCGTCGATGCCACTGCCGCGTCGATATGAGCTTAATCACTTGGGCCACTGCCTGGGGCAGGACAACCACGACGGCCAAGATGAGCTCCGCATTGGTCGTGGGGATTGGCGGGGGGCTCTTGCCAAACGCCACCTGGTCATACGAGTGGATGAGGTCGTCAATCACCTCGGCTGAGAACAGGTGCTCCTCTCGCAGTGTATTGTTGGACGGCAGGTCCGAAGCACTGAGGAGGACCGGGGTGGTCGCCACGCCCACCCGGGCCAGCAGGTCCACCTCGTCCGGGCTGCTTGGGTTGATCTCTCTCGCACCCAGGCCGGTCAGCCAGCAGGGGCGGTGAATTGTGTCTGGATTCTGCAACGGGCCAGCCGTGGGGGTTCCGTCAGGCGGCTGCGTCCCGGAAATCCACCATTCAGCGATGCGGAAGACACCAGGAGGCGGGGACATGGGCCTGGGGCGCTTGCCATCCACCAGCAAACTGCCGGGAGGCGGGACGTCTGGGGGAGTCAGCAGGTCCGCGCACCAGTAGTCTGGGTTGTGCAAAAACGACCGGGCCGGCGGCGCACACAGCGTCCATGCGATAGCCGGCAGAAAAGGGGGCCTGGTGTCCGCATTCGTGTCGTTTGCATTCCACCACCACTCATCGTTGCCTCGGTAGTTCAGCGCCGTCGGAAGCGGGTCCGCCAACCGCCGCGACTCGATCCAAAAGGACTCACGGTTGGGCAAATGTGCGACCCACCCTGGGTGCTGGGCGAGCCTCGCCGGCTGTGACAGCACCGCGCGGCCCAGCGACAGGACGGCCTCGTCATCGACGGGGACCACCTCTGGGGGCGCCCCGTCCTGGCGGGCAAATGTCACCACCGGCACCGCTGTCACGCCAGACGGGCCGGTGGCGTTTGCCGAAAAAATGTTGAAGCTCGCCGTATCGACGGCGTACATCGTCTTGCAGCTGCCGTCGGCGCACACCCCCAAGCTTCGACGGGTGATACCCGTTACATCGTACTCGGACTTGACTCGAAAAATACCCCCGCTGACGGTATTGCGTAGCAAGGTCAGCAGCCTCACCACCTCTGTCTCGTGGAAGATGCCTGCTTCAAGCTCATCTTCCCGTACCAGGGGCTCGTTATGTACGGCCTTGGCACCGTGGAGGGCGGGCTTCCACTCCAGGTTAAACTCAGAGTTGATGTCCCGGGCACCCACCGCGCAGTCGCCCCTACCAACGACTGTCGCGTTACGGATTGCGCTCAAAACCGATGGCTGTGTAATGGGTGCCGCGCAGACGCGGTCGCCCCGCGGCACCTGCATCGGCGCTGCGTTTGCTTGCTGCACCGTGATGCTCGCGCCTTCGAATCCGCTTGCGGCGTCGCCCCACGCAGGGAGTACGTCACAGGAAAGGCTGGAGAGGGTGTGGAGACGGCCCAGGCCGACGTGCCTCCTAGGCGGCGCCGGAAACGGGATTATCTTGGTCGTTGATGATGATGCTGGGCTGGCAAACCCGCAGACGGCCACGATAGCTAGTGCCAATGGGAGGCAGCGGGCGGGTGCCCAGCGGTGGCATGCTGGTCGCCCACGGGTGCCCGGGGCGCCCATCATTCCTTGGCAGGGAATAGGCAGGAGAGCGACAGCGGGCTTCCACGCAGCAAGGAAGGAGGGGAGGTTAACCAAGACGGATGCGAAGGGGCAAGGGGTACAGGTGCGGCAGCAAGGTGGTTCCCCGCCGCCCCAGGAGACCCACAGCTGTCCTGGTGGAACGCGCCTGTACGGGCCAGAGTCCTTGAGGGGGTGGTGGCCACACGCAGCGACTCGCAGTCGCGTCCTTTATAGCGAGAGCGAGGCCGAGGGGGGGGGCGCCGGGAGAGGTGGCCGCGCAGCCGCCATCAAAGACCCCGACGCGCACCCACCAGCGCTCCTGGGCGAAAGGTGCTGCCCCAGCGCATCGCCCCTTCCCCCGGGCAGCTGCACTCGCATAGAACGCCAGGGCGGGCGGACTGCAGGTACGGGAAAATACATAAGCCACCTGGCCCGGTGCACTGCGCTGGAAGAAGATCCTGTCTGTGCGCATGGCCAGGCAAGGATCCAGGCTGGATCGAGATCTAGACTGAGGCAGACGTCTGGGGCAGACCTCCGCAAGCCAGCCAGGGTGTAGCCACCTCCCGAGACAGCCAGGCTGGATGCAGCGCTAGCCTCGGCTACAGCAGGCCCCAAAGCGTCTGCATAGATCGAATCGGATGAGGCCTGCAGCTGCCAATGAGAGTGAACGACAGCTCGTTGATCCGCTCGCACCCTGACCCTGCCCCTGGGCCAGCGCATCGCCCGTGGAAGCGCCGCCAGCGCACGCGGTCGCCTGACACATGGCGTGGACCCCCCGTGGATTTTCGTCCGACGTGTGCGCTCCGCCCCCCCCCTCCGCCCCACGTCCCACTCTGGGGCACCCCCCCTCGTGGACGGCGGGGCACCGTGGATGCCATCGCACAGTACGCCGCCGCTCCGCGGTGGCAGAGGACGCACACGCCGAGGGTGGTTGGGGGGAGAGGTGGGCGCGAGCCCTTGTCAGGAACCGGGTCACAGGACAGCCGCCCCGCGCCTCCCGTCGACGGCGGTCATCGACCATCGGCGCGGCCGGGATCCCTTCCCCCTCCACCCCCACCCCCCCACTCCACCAACCCCTATTTGGCAACTGCATACCTCTTCATGGTGTAGCCGTCGGCGGCGACGATACTTTCGCCCTCGTAGCCAGCTCGCGACCCTTTGTATACTGCCCCTCCCGCAATAGACGGCCTGCGCCCGTTTCGCATCCTGAATCTCCCCTGGGAACAGTCCAGCGCACACCCCCGGGAGCAGTCCAGCGCACACCCCCCCGACGCCCGACCCGTCGGTACGGCCGTCCCCTCTGCCCCGATTCACTTTGGAGATTGGGATGGCCGGGAGGCGCGCCACCGGGAAGGCTGGACGACCCGCCAGGTGTCATGCCTGCCTGTCAGTCCTACCTTGGCCACCCACCGGCGCCGCTCCCCAACACCACCCTCGTGCGGGTGTGGCGGCCGCCGCGCCGGGCGCCGCGTGTCCATGACAAGTCGACGGTCAAGGGCGGGGCAGCCTCCGACCCTGTCCCCTCCCATCCAGCATACAGCAAGAACCGCCCTCAGCCGCCCCCCCCCCCCCACGACCTTTTGCTCGTCACGCGCGGGTGTTCATGCCACTCCCACCAGGACGCCCTCTGCTCTCCTCACTTTTCTTGCGAGTGGGTGGCTGGGGTGCTCGCCCACCGCCCACGGCGGCTCGTACTTGGAGCCCGCGCGAAGTCGCGGCAGGCCAACAAGGCCCGCGCCCCTACCGACACATTCGCCCCCTCTGTACGTACCATAGCCCCGGAATGGGTGGGAAGGAACACTAGCACCGGGCGTGCAAAGACGGCGGCGTGCAAGGGAGACCGGAAAAAGGCACATGACAGGGAGAGGAGGGCTACAGAGACCACGTCAATGGCGCAGGCGGCCAGTCGAGACGGCGAGCCCGACACAATCGACCAAACGAGCCGTCGTCGGCTGCGCGGCTTCTGGCGCCAGCCCAGTTGATGGTGTGGGGTGGAGGGTCGGGAGGCGGGGTGATGCGGGGGGAAAGGAACGGCACCCCTCTCTCGCTGATGTCTCGGCCATGTTCCGCACAAAAAAAAGAGGGATATATGTTAGAGCGCCGGGGGTTGGTGGGGGGACACGCCAGTCACCCACGACGCGGCAAGCTTCGTCCATCCCCCTCCCACGCGGCCAAGAACAAAAAGGAACATAGTCAAATCACACAAGACGGGCACACACGTGCGAGTCAGGAGTGCGACCGCCAGCCCGCCCGCGGCACCACCCTCACCACCTACCCACCCACCCACCCACCCAACCGACCCACCACCCACCGCCCCCCCCCCCCCCCCAGCACCACAACCATCCGGACAGTCAATCAAACGGGCCACCACCGTACCACCCCCCGGGGCACGCGCACCGCGCACCCGCACCGCCTCACTCCACTGCACAGATGCCACCTAGTAGTCCACCCCAAGCACCACCGCCGCCGAGGCCGACCGCCGCCCGGTCGACGGCGCTCACAGCCGCGTCACCACCGTTGCCAGCGCCGTGACGGCGGCGGCGCCCACACACGCCCACGCCACGTCGGCGACCGCCCCCGCCCCCACCGCCGCGGACGCGGTCGCCGGCACCACCAGCCCCGCCGGCAGCGGCGCGCGCGCCGACCGCGCCGCCGCCAGTGGCGGCGGCGGCGGGCGCAGGGGCGGCGGCGCGCCCACCCCCGCACCCCCCCACCCTGCCACGGCGGCGGCGGCAGGCGGCGGCGGCGGCGGCGCGCCCGCGGGGGAGCCCCACCAGCCATCGCCGCCGTCGCCGCCGCCGACGCCCTTGGCCACTGCCGCCGCCGCTGCCGCGTCGCCGCCGCCGCCGGCGGCCTCCCACGCCAGTGGAAACCGGTAGCGGCGGCGGTGGGGCGCATCGGCGCCCCCTCCCTCCCCCCTCCTCGCCCGTAGTCCCGACGGCCGGGTCAGGGGCACCAGTGGCGCATACGAGACTCCCTCCCCCTTGGCGGCCTCCCCCCCCGCCCCCCCCGACACGAGCGCCAGGTAGACCCACGCGCCGGCAAGCACCCCCCCCACAGCCCCAACCGCCGCCCCCGATGGTGCAGCGGCGGTCGCCGCCACGCCCGCCGCCACGCCTGCGGGGGCCACCGCCGCGGCGGCCAGCAGGGTGAGCGTCACAACCACCCCCGACGGAGGCGGCGGGGGTGAGGATGGTGGATGGGGCGGCGGCGGCAGCGGACCGGGGAGCGCCGCTGCTGCCGCCCGCGGCAACGGCGCCGCGGCGGGTGCCGCCCCCGCGGGGGACACAGCCGCCACGGGCGTCAGCGCTGCCACCGCCGCGGCGGCGGTGGCAGTGGCGGCCGTCGCGCCGGGCGGCAGGCTCCGTACGTCCAGCACCCCTTCCTCGTCCAGGTCCAGGTCCGACAGGCCCGGCGGCAGGGCCACGGGCGGCGGCGGCGGTGGCGGGGCCGTCGCGGGCCCAGGCGACGACCCGCCCGCCGCCGTCCCCGCCGCCGTCTCCGCCGCCGCCCCCCCAGAGCCGCGGCTCAGCAGCCAGCCGAGGCGGCCGCCCAGCGCGGCGCCGCCCGCCGACGCCACCACCGCCGCGGCTGCCATTGCCGGCACCGCCGCCGCGGCGGTCGCCGCCACCCCCACCGCCGCGCCCGTCAGGGCCGCCGCCCCTACCCCAGACGGCGACAGGACGGCGGCGACAAAGCGACGCGACGACCGACCGCTGCCGGTGCGGTCGCTCCCTTCGCCGCCGCCGCCGCCACCGCCGCCACCGTCGCCGCCGCTGTCGCCGCCGCCGGCCGTCGACCGGCGGCGGCGGCGACCCCAGCCACGCCCGCGGCCGCGGCTGCCGACGCCGTTGCCGCCGCTGCGCCACCCATGGTCGCCGCCCGTCGACGTGGACGAGTCTGGGGAGCCCCCCCGGGCGGCCGCCTCCTCTTCAGACGACGCCGTCGAGAGGGGCCACGCCCACGGCGACGCGCGCACGCCGGTCGGGATAAAGCCGTCGTGCCGCCGCTGCCGCTCCTGGTCGACAGGGGGGGAAAACAGCGGGGGGGCGGCGGCGCCAGGGGGGGAAGGATGCGCAGCCGTCACACCCATGCCGACCGCGCCCAGGGAAAGGAGGTGGGGCGGGAGGGCAGCCGCGGGCCCGCCACCCCCCGCGCCCCCGGCCTCCACGGGCGCCACACCATTCATCCCCGCAGCAGCCGCCTGCACCGCCTCGTGCGCCCCGTCGCTGCCGGTATGGCCGCTTCCGGCACGGCCGCCGCTGCCGTCGGGGGAGCCAGCCAACGGAGGTGGAATGAGAAAAACGGCAGCGGCGGCAGCGGGGCCGCCGCCAGAGGCAGCCAAAAGCACCCCTCCCACTCCCCCCGCCCCCCCTACCCCAGCCGGGGGGACGGGAGACAGGCCGCCGAACTCTCCTTCCAAGCCAGCCGGCAGGGGCGCGTCCCCCCCCGCTGCCTGTTCGGCCACATAGTCCGTGTTTTCCGAATCGGCCGGGGGGTGCAGCACCAGCACCTCATCGCCAGCGCCGCCGCGGTCAATCAGCAGCACCTGGCCCGCAGCCGCCACCGCAACCGCCGCCGCCGCCGCGGCGTTCGCTGGGGAGCCACCAGAGCCCCCCTCTGCAGCTGTGGGCGTGGCGGCGACGGCGTAGACGCCTCCGCCCGCCAGCGCCCCTCCCGCCCCCCCCGTCAAGACTGCCTCGAGGGAGAGCGACGGCGCCTCAGCGGCCAACTCAGCGGCCGCCAGTTGCAGCACCCGCTCGCTGGCGCCCCCATACCCCCTCCGCGCCGGGCGCCGCAACGACGACGGGCCGCCGCCATCACCGCCACCGCCGTCGCCACCATGCCTGTCATCGGGCTCGCCACCGTCGTCGCCACCGCCGCCGTCACCAACGCTGCTGCTGCCGGCGGCCACGCCGCTCCCCAACCCCGCGGCCGCCACCACCGCCGCCGCCGCCTTGCGCGCGGCCCGCCGCGACCGCGAGGCGGTCAGCGCGTGAAGGCGGTTGCGGACGGCAAGTACCTGGATGAGACTCGACGTGCTCAGCGTGGACGACGCCGACGAGCCCCCCCCCCCGCCCCTCCGCCGCCGCGTCGGCCGCCGTACCCGCCGGACGCGGCCGCCACCCCCGCGGTCGCCACCGCCACCGCCGTCACAGCTGCTGCTACTGCTGCTGCTACTATCGCTGTCGCTGTTGTTGCCGTGCCGGCCGCCAAGGGAGGAGGCAGACTGGGAAAGGCTGGACGAGTGGCGGCGGCCAGAGACGCGTAGGCCGCGACCCGCCCCGCGGCCACCGCCGCCGCCATGGACGAGCAAAGCCGGGGAGCTGCTCATCGAACTCATATGCCCACGGCGGCCACTCCCGCCGCCCCCGCCACCGCCGCCCGTCCGCCGGGGCCGGCCTGCCAGCTGCCCCATCCCACTCAAGTCAATCACGGCAAATGAGCCAGACGGTTCGTCCGAACTCTCCCCCGCCGACCGCTCCCACGGCGACGACGCCGCCGCGGCCGACGACCCCGACATGGACGCCGCCGTCGACACTCCCGCCGCGCAGGTTCCGCGTAGCAGCAGCGGCGACGGCGGCTCCGAGTCCACGACCCGCACCACAGAGCGGTGGCGGCCAGAGGGGGGCACGCCCCGCCCATAGCGGCTACTGCCAGCGCCGCCGTCACAAAAACCGGTCGCCTCTGCGCGGCGGCGGCCGTCGCTGCTGCCGCCCCAGCCGGCGGGCACCCCCCAGCCGCCCCCGTCGGTCGACAGCCCCGCCTCGTCCGACGCGTCCGCGTCCGAGGCGGCCGCGCGCCCCCGCGGGCGGCGCGCACGCGGCGGCGCGGCGGCGGCGGAGGTCGCCGCGCCCGCCGTGGGGCCAACCGCCCAGGGCGCCCACAGCGGCGGCAACTGGCCGTCGCTGGCGTGTTTGACCAGCGGCCCACTGAGAGGGGTCGCAGCAGCGGCGGCGGTGACATCCGCCTCAGCCACTGCTGCCGCCGCCGCCGCGACCGAAGCAGCCGCAGCCGCAGCGGCCGCCGCGTCCTCCAGCCCCTGCTCGGCTGCCGCAGTGGCGGCCACCGACGCGGTCGCAGCCTCGTCGCACGACCACGCGCCTGCGGCAGCGGCGGCGGCGGCGGGAGTGCCGTCGCCCCCGCCTGACATGTCCGAGTCGCCCTCAGAGCTCAGCTCCCACGTGGACTGGAGGCACCGGCGGCGCCCGAGCCCCCGCGGGCTCAGCGGGTTGTCCGGCAACGACGCAGCGCGGATGAGTGACGCGGCCGACACAGATGACGAGGGTGAAGCGGGGGCGAGGCCAGGGGGGTACGCCCCCCCCGCGGGGGAGACCACGGGGGGGGCGGACCCGCCGCCCGCTCCTGCCATCCCGAGCGGGGTTGGCCCACAGGGAAGGTTCAGCCCGGCCCCCACGGCCGCCGCCGCGCCAGACGCCGCGTCGGCGACACCCCGCTGTCCCCTGCCGACAACCCCGCCGAGGCCGTCTGCGTCGGTGGGCGGGCGGTCTGGGTAGCCGTCGCGGACGCCTCCCAGGGGCACCACCCCCAGAGACGTGATGGACAGGCTGCCCCGGCTGGAGCTGCCGTCCCGCTCGTCCCCCGCCTCCACGTCCGACGCCTTGACAAACGTGTCCCCGTCGTCGCCGTCAAAGTCACTAATGCCGCTGACGCCGCCATCGTCACGAGTAGCGGGCAGTAGCTGCACACCACTGCCCGCCCAACCCCACCGGGCCGCGGTGGCAGCGGCGAGGCGAGTGCCGAAGTACCCCACCACCGCCGCCGCGTGGACGGCCGCGGCAGCGGCCGCGGCGCCGCCGTCGCCAGAGGCCGCCGCGGCGGCGGCAGCGGCCGCCGCGGGCAGCACCGCCGCCATGGCAGCTGCCAGCCCTGCCCCCGACGCGGCCGCCGACAGCGCGCGCGTCGCGGAGGCGCGCCCGCCATCTGGAGTGCCGCCTGCAACTGGGGGCAGGCGCCCCCGCGAGCTGCACACCGCCGCGAGCGCTACAACCATCCCTAGGAGGTGGGCGGCTAGGAGGGCGGGCGCGCCAACGCTCAGCTTGACCGACCGCCCGCACCATCCGTTGGCGGCCACGCAGCCG
Organism: Pyropia yezoensis; assembly: GCA_009829735.1. Taxonomy (NCBI): domain Eukaryota; phylum Rhodophyta; class Bangiophyceae; order Bangiales; family Bangiaceae; genus Pyropia; species Pyropia yezoensis. Next base: position 19,065,608 of record CM020618.1, on the reverse strand, counting down.
GGGAGGGCGCTGCCGTCGACGGTGGACATGGCAGCTCCCGACGAGGAGGGGGGGGGCGCCACCGCGGCCGCCGCTTCCCGCACCGTCGTGGAGCGGCGGCCGTCGTGGCCGCCCCACACCACCCCACGAGGCGACGGCGGCGTCCGCGACGGCAGTGGCAGCAGCGGACGGCCGGCGGCTAGCCGACGCGCCCACCCCGCCACCTCACTCGCCGTGGCGGCCGCCGTGGCGGCCGCCGTGGCGGCGGCAGTGGTGGTGTCCCTGCCGCTGGCGTCGTCGTCCTCGTCGCCGTCGTCGACAAAGTCCGCATCCACGTCCACATCCTCCCCCCCGATCGCGTCCGCATCCACGTCCGCGTGAGGGGAAAACTGCCACCACGCGGCGCGGCGGCCGTCGACGGGCAGCCGCATGGCCGGCGCAGCAGCAGCCGCCGCTGCCGCCGCCCAGCCGCGCACGTCAGCGGCGGCCGCGGCGGCTGCGGCGGCGCCCGCCGCGGCACGTGCAGGGGTGGCGCCGCCGCCACCGCCATTGGCCACCGCCGCGGCCGCCGCCGCGGCCGCTGGGCCAACGCGCACTACCGCCGCGGCGGTAGCGGGGGACGCGGCAGAGGTGACCACGGCGGCCGTAGCCGCCACCGCCGTCGCGGTGGTTAGGAGGGGACGCAGCGACCGTCGCCGCCGCTGGGGAGAACGGGAGAAAGGAGGGCAAGGGGAAGGGGGGGTGGGCCAGAGAGAGGCCATGCTGCCACAAGCAGCCCGCTGGGGTGCCCGCCGGGGCGCGCCACCGACGTTCGCACCGGCGTGCGGCGTGGCCATGGTGGCGGAGGTGCGGCGGTCAGTGGCGTCCCTGTCTAACGGCACCAAGGGAAGAGTCGTCTGTGTCATGCTAACAGAAAGGGGAGCGCCACAGTCAGGACGAACACCGCGCTGGGGCTGGGCGGAGGAAGTGGAGTGGTCCATGCCGCCGCGCCGACGCCGGCCCGCCATCAATTCTCTCACTGTGGTCACTGCCGCCGGTCCCTCGGTCGTTGCCGTTGCCGCGGTTGCGGGCTCGAAGACGGGGCCCCCCGCCCACACCACCACACGGGCGGCTCACAGCGTCAGCCGCCAGACGGGACAAGGTCGGAAGCGGATTTCCTTGGGCAGTCGCGGGGGGGTTTTACCCCGCCGCCAGCCCCCCCCCACCCCCCCCTTGTTCTCATCTCACCCGTTCCCTGCCGCCGACCCCCCCCACACCTCCCAGCTGCCCCCGCCACTGCCGCTGCCGCCGCCGCCGGCAGCCGCCGCGGAGCGCCACGCGGCACCTCCGCCAGGCGTGCCGCGGAGTTGTTGTGCCGGCGGCGCGCCGTCGGCGCGCCGGCCGCTGTGGCGGTAAGGAGAAGGGGGGGGGGGGCGGGAAGGGAAGGGAGCGGGGATCACTGGAAAGCCGTCGTCCTTCCCATCCCCCCGCCTTCCCCCCCCACGCTCGCCCCGCGGGCCGCAGCACGCGCCGGCACGACGGCAGGGCAGCGGGACGGCCAACGCAGGGGCACCGTCAGTCGGGCTGGCCCGACACGTCTTCCAACAGGAACGCGCGGGGGGAGGGGGGTAAGGAGAAGGCACAGGCCGGAGGGAGAAGGCAAGTCCGGGAAAGGGGTGTGTGTGTGTGTGCTCCTTCCCCAACCCACGTATGTACGGCACCCGCCGCAGCAGGGGAGCCGGCGGCGTCCGGCAGAGTCTGCCTGGCAGGGGCGGCCCGTCCCGGTGGCCGCCGCGCCGTTGCTTGGCACCCCCACTGCCACTGCCGCCGCCGCTGCCGCCGCCGCCATTGCCACCGCGCCACCACCGCCACCGCCGAGTGGCAGACGGCGCGCAGGAGGGGGGTGGCCGCCGCCACGCGGCACCGCCCATGCGACGGCAGCGGGGCGCCGCCGCCATGAGCAACCTGCCGTGCCTTCCCCCCTGGCTGGCGGTGGTGGTGGTGGTCTGGCGCCCGCCTGCGCTCCCACCCCCCCCCCCTCAACCGTGCCGCGAGTGCGCCGTGGGCGGCTCCCACCGAGGACGCTATGGCGGCTTCGATGGCAGGTCGCCGCGGGCAAGCGGGGGGGCGGCTGCGCGACAAACGCACGCTGCCGCCGCGTGCGAGTGGTAGGAAGGGGGGGGGGGGTCCACGTCAGCAACGGCGGCGTGAGGAAGCGGCAACGGCAACGGCTGCGGAGGCGAGGAATGTCCTCATGACGGGCATTATGGCGGGCGCCGAGGGGAGGGACGGAAGGGAGTGTAGGCCGTGTTGGTCAGGGTCGGGAGGGAAGACAACGCGGTCAGAGTGGGAGCGAGCGGGGGTAGGGCGTGTTGGGGGGGGGGCGAGTGGGTTGAAGTACGGAGCGTGGGCGGCGCGAGATCGGGGTTGGGGACGGTGAGGCAGTTGGGAGTCCACGTGGGCGGCCTCAACGGCTGGGGCGCGCAGGGTCGCTGCCACGCCTGGCGACCAAAATATTTTACCAAGGAGCGCATTCCTTGGGTACCACTGCACTTGCCTCGGTGATGTCCGCACGGGACCGTCGTCCAATTCCCGCGTACCCCTCACGTGCAGAGCCACGTCTGATTCCACGGGAATGCGACGCGCGGCATGGGGAAGAAAGGAAAAAAGCAAGTGTTGGGGGGGCTACATATATAGAAGCGCCAAGGTATGAAAGGAAAACATAACGTCGACGCGCGCACCGATGGTGGGGGCGGCGGCACGCGGCGGCTCAAGGCGGCGGCCTGATCCCCATGGCATAGGATATCCACATGCCCGCCGACGCCGGCGGCGTCGTACGCGCGAGACCGCCGGCCGGGGCCATTTTGGCCGCCAACCGCACGCCTGCCAACCTCCGGACCGGCATCGGCTGTGCTCTTGTCGCGCTGCCTGTCTACCCCCATCGACCGCGTCTTTCTTGTCCACCCCCGTCTCCTCCCCTTGACCACCCCGTCCCATCCCCCCCCCCCTCCCCCACTCATCGGCTCCCTTGGAACTCGCTCGACCACACCTTACCCCCCCTTCCCCCGCCTTGAGTCCTCCCGTCCCCACCTCCTCCCCCCTATCCCATCTACGCCCCATTTCCCGACGGCCGCAGCTCCCCTCTGGTGGTGGCCTGGCTAATCGCGGCATGGCGCCCACCGCCGCATTTGCGTGGGCGGCGCCCACGTGGCGCGGGGGTGGCGCCGCCGCTACCGCCGCCGCCGGGGCCGCCTCGCCGGCCGTGTGCCGGCCCGCGTTGGCGGCGCGCGCTGGTGCCTCCCCATGGGTGCGCCCCACCGGCCGGCGCGTCGGCGCCGGTGCCGCAGCCGCGGCCGCGGCCGTCGCCATTGGCCGACCCGCGGCTAGCCGCGCGCCAGCTGTGGGCCGCCGGCCGGCGGTTACCGCTTCGGCTTCCTCCGAGGCCCCTCGCGCGCCCGAGCCGGCGGCGGTCGGGTCTGGCTTTGTCAAGGCCTCAACCTTTATCACCAACCTCTTCCCCGTGTGGACGGCCGCGTGCGCGCTGCTGGGCCTGGCCAAGCCGTCTGCGTTTTTGTGGCTCACCACCCCCTACTTTACGCTCAGCCTGGGTATGCTGATGCTGTCAATGGGCATCACCCTGACGGTGGAGGACTTTCGGCGAGTGCTCGCCCGCTTTGGCGCTGTCATCATTGGCTTTCTCGGATGCTACGGCCTGATGCCTCTGCTCGCGCTGGCGCTGGCCAAGGCGTTTAAGCTGCCCGTCGACTACGTCGCGGGCCTGGTGCTGGTCGGATCGGTCAATGGTGGGCAGGCGAGCAACCTGTCCACGTTCATCGCCAAGGGGGATGTGGCACTCTCCGTGGTGATGACCACCGCCACCACCCTCGGCGCGATTGTCATGACGCCCCTGCTGTCGCAGCTGCTGATCGGAGCCGTTGTGCCGGTCGACGCGCTGGGCATTGCGGCCAGCACGATCCAGGTGGTGCTGCTGCCCATTGCGGTGGGCATGGCGCTCAATCGATATGCTAACCGGCTGGTCCGGGCTGTGCTGCCCTTCTCCCCCGTTGTCGGGGTACTTGCCACCTGCCTCCTGGTGGGCTCCTCCGTCGCGCAATGCGCGGGGCCGATCCTTGCCGCCGGCTGGGCGCTCCAGCTCCCTATCATGCTGTTGCACGTGGTGGGCGGCCTGATCGGCTACTACCTCCCGGCCATGGCCGGGTATGGGGAGGTGGTGCGGCGGACGACCGCAATTGAGACGGCGATGAAGAGTAGCGCGTTTGGGTTTCTCCTTGCCAGCCTGCACTTTGCCAACTTTGCCGCCCGCGTGCCGTCGGCAGTGAGTGTTGTGTGGATGGCGATCATTGGGAGCACTATGGCGGTGGTGTGGCGGTACATTCCGGTGCCCAAGGAGAATGGTGGGCAGACCAAGGCGTAGGCGGCTGGCTTTGTCCCTCCCGTGGTGTGGGTGGGGGGGGAGTGTGGGGGACGGTCGGAGGGTGTCTCAGGATCTGGGTGGTCTCCCGCTGGCGCCGGCCGTATATTTCGGGCCCTGGGCGCTTCCCGCATGCGCGGGAGACTGAAGGCCGGGTGGAGGTCAGACCCTCCTGATGTAGGGGGGTGCCTCATCCGTTCCACAACGTCGTGTGTGTTTGTTTCGCGTGACTTCACAGGGTATCTTTTCTCTTGCTTTGTAGGTTCCTCTTGTTGTTTCTCGTGTGTTGTTCTCTGCTCTACTTGGTTCGTCTTGCTTCTTGTGTGTTGCTCTTTGTTTCGTTTGCCCGGGCTGCCGACCGATGCGGTGCTCGATTTCTTCCTTCTTTGTGATGTACACTACATGTGGCTGTTTTTTCAGACTTCTCATTATTTGAGGCACTTGAAGTGTTTCGTGTGAGGGCAGTACTCGATGCAGCTCGTCGAGCTCTCTCTTCTCGTGCTCTCCGTTTTCTAACATGCCTCAGCAGATGGGGTGCGGAGGGACGGGGTGAAGGAATAACTGCGTGATGAGGGAACGGGGAGGGAAGGGGGGGCTGCAATGCGCACCCGTCGACGCGTGAACGGTCCCCGTGACGAGGGCCATTGACTACCTCGTTGGACGAGGCTCGCTGCTGGTTGTGGGCCGTCGTGGCAGCGCGGCCAGCGCAACCGCCGCGTCGGGCCCTCCCCACCTGCCCGGCAGGGCAGGCCGACGGTCCGCGAGGGTGTCTCGGATCGTCACACCGATGCAGTACCGTGGAGCCGGTGGCCGTGTGGCGGGACCCGGCGACGCGCTGCCGCCGCGCAATCATCCGAAGCACAAGGCTGGAATCCCCGTTGGCTGGCCGGGGGCGGCACTTGGCCTGGGCGGCGTGCTGCCAGCATACAGCAATGGCCGAGGAGTACCAAGACCCACAGACGCACGGTGACAGACGGGCCTTTCCGGTTACGTTCCTTCCACTCCCCCCCCTTTCCTCCGCAACCCGACCTCAGCCCCCCATACCTACTTTCCTCTCAACTTTGCCCACACCGCCGCCGGCTCGTCATCCCACTGGCTCTCGTGCCGCGTCACCCGCCCGTCCGCGTCGAGATGGAAGTAGTCAACGCCACTGAGCTCGACGGCCCGCCCCCCTCCCCACCGCAGCACCACCCGCGTCACCCACACGGTGCGCAGCAAGGAAGGTGACACGCGGTCGGCGGCGCGCACCTCAAACGTCGCTTCCCGCGTCGCGACCGCCGCCGCCACCCTCAGCGTGTTGATCATGCCACGGTAGGGCAGGCGCCCGCGGAGCACCGTGACGGGGTCATCAAAGACAATGGAGGGGGCGTAGATGGACCAGTCGAGCGGCGCATCGTACTGGGCGGGTAAGTCGACGCGGAGGGTGGCGAGCGTGCGGGCGGCAGCGGCGTCAAGGGCCGTCTCCCGCCCACCGGGGGGGGGGGTGTAAGGGAGGGAGAGCGGCGACGGCGTTGGCGTCGACGGCGGCCGCGCCACCGCCATAGGTGGGGGGATGCGAACGGCACGACCGGCGGTGGCGGCGGTGGGGCCGCCGCCGCCGCTGCCACGGCAGGGGACGGCTGGCCGTCCCTGCTGGACGTCCAGAGCAAGCGGGGGCACGAACGCCGCCGAAGGGGAGCCCATCGCCGCGGTCGGGGTGAGCGGACACACGGCCGGGCGGGGGAAGGAGCCACACGGTCAAGGTGGGGGGGAAACGGCGGCCGTGCCAACTCGGGTCACGGGGTGGGTCACCGTACAGTTGTACATCACACGAACGGCTCCTGCGCGGTCCAGCTGCAGGGGGCTGGGGAGGTCTTCGGGGGATCCCGCCACGCTGGCGCGAGCTTCCACGGCACGCGGCACGGCGTGGGCCAGTCGAAACCCCAGTGCCGTTAAAACCCCCGGTAGCGTCAAAACCCCGGTGCCGCTAAAACCCCAGTCGCGTCAAATCCCCCGTGCTGTCAAAACCCCGGTGCCGTCAAAACCCCTATGCCGTCAAAACCCCGGTGCCGTCAAAACCCCGGTGCCGTCAAAACCCCGGTGCCGTCAGCGGGTCATGCACCCAATCCTGCCGTGACCCGACCCACCAACGGGCGGCCTGGACCGTGCCGTGTGCTTACAGTGCTGTACCAAAAATGACTCATTCTGCACACGTTCGTATGTACAGTATGTATATGCATAAACTTGTACAGTACGCAGTGCACCCGCCCAGGGACGTTGGCGGCCACTACGAAGACGTGACCGCCGCAGCGGGCTGACGGACTGGGCCCCCACGACTGGTGCCACGGTCGCCGACTTTGACAACGATGGCTTTGAGGATATCTTGGTTTTCCGGACGGCCCAGCCCGGCGGGGGCATCCGCCCCCCTGACGTGCTCTACTGGAACCGCGGGGACGGCACGTTTGAGCGCGTCACCTACCACGGGGCGACCCCCCCGCGCTTTGCGGCCTACGCCACCGGCGACGCCGGCCAGGCATTTGACGGCGATGGTGACGGGCGGGTCGATGTACTCGTCGGGTACGGGCACCGCGACGACCTCGCGCACGCGGGCCCGTGGCGGCTGTACTGCAACGTCCTCCCTTGGTGCAACGGCTGCGCCCGCGGCGTGCGTGGCCGAGGCGGCGGGTGGCCCCTCCGCGGTCGCCGTGCGGGCCACTGGCTCGCCATCCGCGTCCGCCGCAGTTGGTCCCTCTCCGCCGCCGCGGCGGGAGCAGTCGTCACCGTCAAGGCAGGGGGCGTGACACGGCGGCGGCGGGTCGGCCCGGCGGGGGCGTCCAACCACCAGAGCCAGCTGTCCGTGGTGCACTTTGGCCTCGGCTCCGCTGCCATGGTCGAGTCGGTGCAAGTTCGGTGGTCAGACGGCACCCAGTCGACGAAGCGGATGTGGGTGCCGGCTGGGCAGCTGCTCACGATTGGGCGGTGAGGCGGCGGGGGGGGGGGGCGTGGGGGTGCTTGGGGTGGGGGTGGGGTGCATCCACACCGCAGCATATCGTCTTGAAGGGGAAGAGTGGCGGCTAGCTCGGGCGGGCTGGGCCACGCGCACCGCAGCAGCGCTGCCCTCTGACGGAGACGGCCATGACCCCGACGCAGTGCCATCGGCGGCGATGTGCCGCGTCTTGTGCGTGTTTTTGTGTGAGCGCCTTTGTAAGGAGGCTGGTACCTGGAGACCGCCGCGTCGTCCTGGGTGCTGCCTATGTAAATGATGTATCTGAGGGCTGCTTTCTGAGGGACTTCGACTGGCCGTCGCGCCTACGATTGCAGCGGCGATGGAGGATACACGCCGGGAGGCGAGTCAGACTCCTTGCACTAAGGCTCAAAAAGTGGGCACAGTATGAGCCACATAGAGTATGAGAAAGGGGTGGCGACGGAAATGGCTCAAAGCCGTTTGGGCGCTTGCCATTCATTGGGCGCTGTCTTTCCCTCCCAGCGTGCACGACGCCCGACCACACGTGCCCACCGCAGTGCCCACACTGCAACACTGTCTCATCGTCACCAAATCCCTTTCCTCCATCAAGGCCCAATTCTCGAGGGGCCTTCGACGCGCCGTCACCCCCCGTTCTCGTTCTAGTGTCGATGGGTCCTGGGATGCTTATCACTCGACGACATTGATAGAGGGACTGGTCGCGAGACTTTTTCTGCGCTTCATTCTGTAGCCAATGAGGTGGGCACCTGGCGAGTCCGTCAGGCCCCACCGAAAACGCATCGGCTGAGCAGCATCCCAAGCCCGACGCCTGAGCCACGTCCAAGGCCCGGCAAGAGAGCTGTGTCGGAGTCCGACGCCTGAGGTGCGCCCTGAGCCCATTGCCAGAGCCGTGTCCTGACCCATCGCCGGTGCTGTGTCCTGAGCATATCGCCTGGGAGGTGTCTTGAGCCCATCGCTGGATATGCTATTTCTGCCCCGCAGGAGGGGGGCGCACCGGCGCTTCAACCGCCACCGGACGGCGGTACACGGCGCGCACGACGAGCTTGCTGCCGAACGCATAAAGAGAAAAACATAAATGCATGCGCGTTGTACAAAGGCGCAAAACAATTCGCTCAGCAAGCAGAAAACGCAAGCACTGCAGAAACACAACCGCTCCGTCATACAAAGCTCTCCGAACAAGGGCAAAGACGCGCGCAACAACGCAGGCCACGCGTCTGCACACGCAACATGGGGAGCAGTAACGAAGCAAGAGTGCACAACCTCAACGCAAGACCAGCGCAAATGAGAAAAACACACTGCATGACTAGCACGCTCAGTCCGAGGCAATGCAGCAGGTCCACAAGTGCATAGAAAAACGACAGTGCTACCAGAGCAGGAAGAGAGTGACAGGGACGCACTCAGCGAGGCGCAACTCGCCCAGAGCCACAACAGGGGAAGCAAGATGGCAACAGAGCAACTCACACACACACAAACACAAGACAGTCAAGTCCCACAGAGCAACTCACACACACACAAACACAGGACAGTCAAGTCCCACTCATCACGCGAGATTGACGTCGTTGGCGGGAACCTCCTCGTCGACCGCCTCGCCGACGTCAACGTCCGAGTCGCCGTCGCCCTCTTCGTCCAGGATCCCGCGGTTGGGATCGTTGCCGTCCGTAATGACCAGACAGTGGTGCATCTCACAGTCGTTGGGGAGTGCCTTGTCAGCGCGCGCCAGCTCACTCTCCCACTGCTCGTAGATAGCGCCACCAAGTCCAGACCGGCGTCGCGGCCGCATACCGGCCTTGGCCTCCAGCATCGAGCGAACAAAGCACGAAGCAAGAGCAAAGTGGCCAAGAAGGCAGCGGATGACAGGGCGGCCGCCCACTGTGAGCGCCTCGGTGATCATCTGCTCCTCCCCCCCCAAGTAGCGGATCATGTCAGCCAGCCCGGCAAGGAGGCTGGGCAAGCCCATCTCTGACGACATGTACGCGCCGTTGTCCAACCACAGGCGCGCAAGATCGTTGGTGAGGTCACTGCGGTTGAGCCCCACGCCCACCAAGAAGGCGGTGCACACCAGGTCCTTAAGCGCTTGCATGAGGTGTGGCTTAGCCCGCAGAATGGGCACACATGCGCGCATGCCGACAAGCACGTTGGCGTTGCGACGGCCCGGCAGCTGGATCGTGCTCAGCAGCCACTGCTTGGCCGCCGCCCTGTCCAGATCCCGCGCTTCCATGACCACGCAAGTCAGCTGCTGCCAGGTGCGAGTGGTGCTGTAGTACACGTCCGCACTGCGCGTTGCGGTGATGATGCGCTGCTTCTCGTCGTCACGGAACGCCGTCTTGACTGTGTTCACGACCGCAAGCGTCTGCGTCAGTGCGACGTTAACTTGCCCGTCCGCAGTCGACGACATCTGTTGCATCGCCGTCATGACTTCCTTGAACCCGACGGTCATGCTGGCCTGCACGGCGTGCATCACTGATGCCAAGCCCTCATGCCCGCGGCTCAACAGCTCGACCTTGACAAGAACGTCCCGCACCGATTCAAGGACATTGTCGATGTTTGTTGAGACAGCCACCAGCTGCAAGCGCATGGGCCGCATGCCAGTAGAGATCGCGTCCGACAGGTGGGTGGACCCCTGGCGTGCAGCCGGTGTCGCTGCGCGTGCTGTCGAGCTGGCACCAGTCGAAGAAGGGGGGCGAGCCGCGCTGGCAGCACGAGGTGCAGATGAGGAAGGCGTGTCTGACATCATGGGACGAATGGTAATCGGGCGTGCCGCACCACCTGCCTGCTGAAGAACCGGCGCGCCGCCGCCAAGACCGGCCGCACGTAGAGCAGGAGTCCCTTCCGATGTCGCCGCAGCCTGAGGTGACGGCGCGCGCGAAGCTGATCCAGACCCCTCGCCACTGACCGCCTGCTGCTGTACAGCAATCCCAATGACGGATTCCGTGCTGGGCGTGGAAGGCCCGCTTACGGGGGACTCTGGCACGGGCACAGAGCCCACGGCAGCGGGACAGGGGCGATCAGGAGACCCACAGCCCTCAGCCGCATTGCATGCAGTGTGAGGGACAGGCGGCGCCGACGGCAGAGGAGAGACGGCGCCGCCGCTCGGAGAACCGTCAAAGCTCTGCGCGCCTCCGCCAGCAGGTGCTGTCAGACCAGCTTGTGCGGCAGCGCCGCCGTTGTCGTCATTGTTGCGAGAATGGGACGAGTTGCCGGCACCGCCGCTGGCGGGCAACGGGCTGCGGAGAGCGCCGCCGGCGGTCGACGGGCTGCGGGCGGCGCCACCGGATGCTGCACGGTCGCCGGCAGCACCGCGGGAGGGCGACGCGGAGCCGGCAGCTCCGCTGGCGGGCGAAGGGTTGCCGGCAAGGCCACCGGCGGGCGACAGGTTGCCGGCAAGGCCACCAGCGGGCGACAGGTTGCCGGCAAGGCCACCGGCGGGCGACGGGTTGGCGTCGCCGGCGGGCGACGGACTGCCGGACGGGCCACCGGCCGAATAACTGGCGCGGCCACCGCCGCTTGCAGGCGCAGGGCTGGAAGAAGACCCAGAACTGCCGGCGCGACGACGCTGCGAGCGCACAGGGCGGGCTGGATTGGCCTGACGCTTGGGGGCACGAGCCATGACTGAGTGTAGAGAAGAGTGTCAAGCGGGTGGGGTGCATTCACTTGGCGCACGCAACAAGAATGGAGAACTGGCGACGGGTGAAAAGCGTCAGGTCATCTGCGCCTCTGTGACAAAAATGTTAAGGACTGAATGTGCCCGCGCACACACACAACGGCTTGACAGTCACGTCCCTCAAGCAGCCTCTCTTAAAGTACAACTGCGCAAAGACGTACCTGGCACCGCGCTTGCCTTGATGCGAGCGACTTGCAAGGAAAAGGGAGAGCGAGGACTGCTTGCAGGAGAGGAGGGATTGAGAGCATGCGCCAAGGTGAGGTTGTTGGACGAGCATGAGTGCGCCCGCCGGTTCCGTGGTCGTCGAGAATTTATACCCCCGCGTACATCCGGTGTGGTAGGGTGCGACTGCACGGAGGAGCACCGCTTGGGCTGCTGGCCCAGCACAAGGCGCCCCAGGGGCCGACCTCCAAGCGCGCAGATTACGCGCAGGTGGGCATGTTGCACCACGACTGCAAGAGACGAAGCCGAGGGCAACAAAAGATGCCGGAGACAACCAGAGCCACAGACGACAAGGCAAGCCTCTCATGCAGTCCACCCAGAGCATGACCATCTCTCAGTCAGTGTGTTGAGACAACCCGCAACACAGCAGTTCTGGATGCTCCCCAAAATATGCTCCCTACAGCGCCTCCCAGGACGGACTCTCGCTGCCAGATGACCTCCCGCCGGCCAGTGCTCGCCGTAGTAGAGAAGAGCCGAGAAACGAGTGGACGAGATCGATGCTAAACCACAATGCTCAGCGGGCACAGTACGATGGTCGGTACGATGGTCGAGCAACAGATCAGGAACGAGGCGCGGCTCGGGCACAGCTCGCTCGTGGTCCGAGCTCGCCAACAACCACACGCTTGCCGGGCGGTCGAGGCAAGCGGATCGGGGGGGGGGGGGCGCGGGGATCGGTCTCACGAGCATCCAAGACCGCGACGAACCGGGCCCACAGACCCACGCTCGGGCCTCGTGGTCGACGTCGTCGGTGCTTCCCACGTGGTACGTCCTGAGTTCACAAGTGGAGGAAGAGTGTGCCCGGCACTCGGCGGCCTCACAGGTCGCTGTGAAGCTGCCGCCAAGTGCCTAGAACCCGACTTGGTCACGAACGTGCGTGCACACTCTGTGCGCTATCCAGTCGCAGCGGACAGCGCACTGAGCAACCGAAGCTCACCATCGAAACCAAATTCTAACACCGATGGGAGGATTACCGAGGAAAATCCTGAACTCCAGCTTTGCGTTTCTCTCATTGGTGTGCTGCGTACTTGCCGAATTTAGACTGCGCAATTGCCCGCTTTTCGATCGACTCCAGTACAGAAAGGCGGCGAGCGTCCATCAAGTTCTGTGATGGACCTGACAGGCTTTCGATAAACTTCGTCGACGTAACATTCACAGGGCCTGCCAGGCGTGGCGCGCCGCCGCCTGCGCAAGGCACTCTCTCGAGATAGCCGGTCAAGGGAGGCACCCGCCCGTCTTCCCTGCATCGGTACATGTTGTCAGGATTGTCGGCCTTCCTGTGGTCACGCTAGCGCCGGGGGCTCCACGATCACCCACACATGCGCCTCCAGCTGCACATCTGCGACAGGCGAGCGGCCGCCACTCGCTTCACCGCCAATGTTGGTGCGGTACCGTGCTGCGGGCAGCAACCTTCTGGTGGTGAACAGCGGTCATGGCATCAAGTATGATGCATCACGGTAGGTGCACCACGTGAGAGTGTGTTGACCGTTGGACGAGCCCCTCTGCTTCGAACGGCTCCGCTGTGGTGATAGAGGCCGAGACTCACTGCGCGTGATGTGTGGCTGTAGAGCGGTGAGTCTTGGAAGAAGAGTGGAGGCTGGCGTGCAGGGCGGGCGCCGCGGTGGCGATCTTTGCTGCCCGTGGGGTGGAGGCTCGGCCGAGACGTGTAGTCTCACCTCTCCACAACTCCTCTATTGGTGTTTTCAACTCCGTTGGGGACCCGTGTTCGGCTTGTGACTGCTTCTGAAACAGTGCGAACGAGCCATCAAGGCGTCCGTTGCCCGACTTGGTGCAACAAGCGCGCGCCCGACCCGACAGCTTGGCCGTCACAGAGCCCCGGACGCACTGGATGCCTCTACTCCGTCGCGACACGCACTGCCTAGGCGAGATATGTCGGACATCCCCATTTCTCGGGCCCAGCTACAATGTCTCATCTGCGGCCGTCGACCTTTTTCCCGCACGACTTTGAGGAGGCACCAGTTGAGCATCCACGGTGGGGACTCGTATCCTGCTACTCCACGCTCAAGGCCTGCCCCACGTCATGGTGGTAATCCTGTTCACCCTGTGCCTGCGTCTGGTGCAGACGCCCCGTCTCCTGTTCTTGGTTTGCCTGCCGCTCCTGACCAAGGTGCAAGCCGTGCTGCGCCTTTGCATGAAGGCGACGGTGATATTGCTGCTCTCCTCGAGGCCACCGCAGAGGCGCTGCCGCCCCGGCCACAAGGTCGCAAGCGAGCGCGCCCCTCCGGGATCGGCGAAGAAGAGACTGCAACGACGTACCCGTCTGTTGCTACTCGTGTTTGTGCTCTTTGTGAGACCTACGGCGACATGGGGCGGAGTACCAGGTTGGTGCGACGGCGGGCACGCGACAAGGCTGGACAGTTTAACACCCGTCGGCTGCGCGCCTTCCAGTCGTTCGTATTCAGCGCAGGTGGGTGCGGCCTGTTCGGCGGAGACATCGACGAGTTGTGGCACATGTTCTTCGAGTGGGAGTCTGATGCGCCAGCAGGAGAAGGGAGGCCCAAGAGACTAAGGGACTACTTTGAAAATCCGCATGCAATGCGTCAGGCCCTCGCCGCTGACATTGACGAAGCGGTGGACAACGATGCGTGGTATGCGTGCCAGCTCACGGAGATGAACGAGACGTACGAAGCGTACTACCGCGCCGCACTGCCTGGGATGCTGGCGGCTCTGTCCCGAGCTCCGAAGGTCCGCTACTGGGCAAAAGGGGAAGAAGACGAGGGACCGTCCGACTGCCGAGAAACCCCTTTTGACAGCGATGCCTTCCGGCTTTGTGAAGAGCAGGTCATCCGAGAACACGGGCGTGACGCTTTCGTTCTGGCAATCCATGCGTACAGCGACAGCTGCGCCACTTCTTCATCTCGTGGTAAGTTTTTGGAAGGGCCTGCGCAGCAAAGGTGTACGCTGCTGACTCTCCTCAGTTACAACTATGTACCATTGCAGGAAGCATCTGACAAGCGCTCTGCTTTGTGCCAACATCTCTGCGCTTGGACTTCCTGGTCCTACTACACAAAGCATACAAGCTGTATCCCATTCGAGTTCGGGTCGTCAATGCGCTAACGGAGACGGAGGAGTGGTTGACCATTGCTTACGTTCCACAGGTGAGCACGGAGAAGGGCTCGGCTGGCGCGGAGCGGTCGAGATTGCGGAGAATGGCGATACTGCAGCGTGTGCTGTATTTGGCGTTCAGGTCGACAATATCGGCCAGTCACAACGGCGTCGCGGTTGCTGCAGGAGCACGCGGGCAGCTGCTGGCGTTTCCGCGCATCATATTGTACCTCTGCGACCAGCCCGAGGAGCGCCAGGTGCTATGCTTTAAGCCTGGAATGTGTCGACGTCCGTGCTCTTTGTGTGATGTTCTGGTGTCCGACCTGGGCACCGATGACGCCCTTGATGCCAAAGACCGTTGCCCGGTCTCTGTCGTTGAGCGCCAATTAGAGGCCTACGAGCACCGCAGGCATCGGCGTGAGAAGCGGCGACGTCTGCACATCGAGAGGGAGTGGAGCATCAACAGTCAGCCGCCGGCGCTGGCTGCGATGGCGGGGCTGTGCACCCCTCCATTTTTGTTGTGCAAGATCGTAGCCATTGATGTCCTGCATGTGCGTTCATTCGTCTGCGGGGTTAGCAGTCTCAGCGTGTGTTGGATGTTTGCACATCTTGTAGGTGAGAGAGCCCGGTAGCGCTGCGCCTGACTCACACATAGGATGGCGACCTTTTGGATGTCGCTTTTTTAGCCTGCTGTACGACCCGGCGCTGGCGCAGGTTCTGGACTTGGGGATCACGCGGGAGCTCGTTCGGCGACTTGTCAGCATTTTCCCTTCCATGTGCGCCGGCCATGGGCCGGTGTGTGGCTCATTTGCTGCTACGTACGCGGAGGCGTACAGGCGCCTCCTTGGCTTGGGAAGGCGTAGCAAGGCGTCGAACGTGAAGCCAGGGTACGCATGGGGTTGCATTATTGTATGCGTGACCGTATTCCTCACGTACTCTCTTCCGGGATGTGCTGCCGGCACTCAATGTCAGCGACTGACCACGAAGTAGCTGAAGCGCGCATTTTTGCTCTGTTGCGTGCACATGTCAACTTCTGGCTTCCTCGACGTCATATTCTATTGGATTGCAGCTACTTCATCACCGAGGATGAGAAACAGGCAACATACACGGGCCGGGAGCAGCGACATGGCGTGTGGATCTTGCCGTTTCTTGTCTCGGGGATTTTTGATCGCGGCCGTCCCATCCGCACGTCTAAGACTCAAGGGTGTGATGCGTCGAATGATGAGCAAGGCCGCGCAGAGGCCAAGCAGCTCCTGGAGGCGCTGTGCGGCGGGCAAGAGGATGCGCATATTGAGCCTGAGCCTGATGAGGAGGCACCACCCATGCCCAGCAAGAGCAAGAACCCCTCGCGCTCCAAAGACATGTTTGACTGGGATCTCTACCAAGCTGCCTTTGCCGACACGCCGCTTCACGCAGCCATCAGTGCGATGTTCGCGGAATACGCCATGCTGGTTGGTCGCATCACTCGCCGCGTCGGTGCGGCTGCTGGTAAGCCGATGACGCTGTCGGAGGGCGTCTTGCTTGCTCAGCAGGCGCGAGACTTCATCATGGGCTACGTGACCCCTATCTTGGGCCACGTGCGGACAACGAAGATCCACCGCGTGCTTTGTCACGTCCTGCACTCCATCAAGTACCACGGGAACATCATGAACGCCAATACAAGCACTAACAAGCAAGAGCACAAGGCCGACAAGCGCCATTACGTGCGGACGAATAAGAGAGCCGGGTACACAAGACAGCTTGTCCGCCATGCACATGGGACTCGGGCCGTGCTACGTCGCAACGCGGCTGCGATGCAAGCGCAGGACATTGCGATGGCAGAAAGCCGCGCGCGTGCTGCGGATGGCGGCTACGCCGCGGACGACGAGACAGGTGGCTCGCCCATGCGGCGGGCGCGCACTGCGCATCTTCCACACGAGCGAATCTCTCAGCTGGCGACCAGGCCCGGCCTGGCCACTCTTGCCGCCGTCCTCTTTGTACCTGAGCGCAAGCGCATCGCTGTCCCCGGCCATATATTCTTCGAGGCGCAGCTGCCTGTCGGACGCAAGCGCCAGGTGCTGCGTGCGTCCCCTGCCTTCTTTGGGAGAGAAGGGTATGATTACTTGGAGTACCGGTCGCCGCGCTCTGATGCGGACTGTACAGTGCGGTATGGTCAAGTACGCCTCCTATTGCGCGATCAGGACGGTGAAGACTTTGCCGTTGTGGCAGAGATGGAGCCCGTGGTCGGCGCAGACGAATGCCCATTGTCTGCCCGTGGCTGTACGCGGCTGAGGTGGTGTTTCAACGCAGCCCCCGACGATGGCGACGGCAGTGGGTGCGTCGACCTTTGCGTGGTTCATGTCAAGGACTTCTTGCGTGTTGTACACATTGTGCCGGACTGTGCTGACATGGGGCGGCGTGAAACGATTGGTATCACGCCACCTTCCTTGGGACGGAGTGGAGAGCGCTTGCGCGACATGCGCTACCTTCTCAACTCCTTCATCCCGGAATGTGGAGAGTAAAGAGTAAAGTCTTCTATTTGACACGAGGGCATTATCACCTTGGTACCGTGCATCCCCATCAAAGAGACTTGCTCGGGAGCATCTCCGTAAAAGCACAGAGTTCAAACCGCGGTTGCCGCCGTCACCGCCGCCAAGTTGTTGACCTGCTCCGAGTGAGTTGTCGGGGGGTTGCCGGAGGGATGGGGTAGAGGCAGGGAGGGGGCATGGGGGTGCACGACAGGCCCACACCAGCAGGAGACGCCGCCGTATTGAGCCGCTCAGAGTTGGCCGTCGGGCCGCCGCCCTGTTGAACCGCTACACGTATGATGACGGATGGGGACCGAAGAGGACGCATGGAGGCAGGGAGGGCGCACAGTGGTGCGCCAAAGAGCCACAGCTGCCACCGCCGCTGACGTGCTACACCGCTCCGAGAAGACTGTCGGGGGATGCCCATGGGGGATGAGTGGAGGCAGGGAGTGAGCACGGGGGTGTGCCACAGACGCACACTCGCGGCCACCGCCGCCATCTTGAGCCGCTCCGAGTAGGTCGCTGGCCCGACGCCCTCTTGAGGTGCTACGAGAAGGCTGACGCGGGGTGGCCGCAGGGGAGAGATGGAGGCAGGGAGAGGGTACAGGGGCACGCCACAGACCCGCAGCCGCCGCCGCCGCTGCGTTGTTGAGCCGCTACGAGGAGGCTGTCGCGGGGTGGCCGGATGGAAGAAATGGAGGTGGGGAAGAGGCGCGGGGGTGCGCCGCAGACATACAGCCGCCACCGCCGCTAGCTTGTTAAGCCGCTCCGAGCAGGCTGTCGGAGGGGTACCGGGTGGAAGAGAGGGAGGCGTGAAGGGGGCACGAGGGTGCGCCGCAGACCCACAGCCGCGGCTGCCACTGCCGTGTTTGACCACTCCGAGACGGCTGTCGGGGTGTGGCCGTAGGGAAGCGCTTCAAGCCGGGTGGTGCAGTGCGGGTGGGGAGCGAGCCCACAGCCGCAAAAGAGGTGTGCCAGGAGCTCTGCGTAGCAACTGAGTGCGGAGTCTTGTCGGGGCAGCCCGCTTGGTCACAGGGAGACCGTGCGTCGCTGGCCGCGGTCCTGAGGACGCGTGAGCTGCCGCGAGTGGGCGCACTCGGCCGGATCAACAGCGCGAGTGTCCGTCCTGCCGGATCAAGGCCGTTTCGGCAAGCTTCGGCCAATCACCTGCCGCGTCGTAGGAAAGTGCCATTTTGATTGACCTATGTTTTTCAGAAGCCCATCGAGGCCGCAGGATTACAGTGTCCTGGCGCCTTATCGCAGGATGGGTGGGATGGAGATCTCGACACATGTATCGAAAGCAGCAAGCGATGGCGTTTAACCCATCACCGTCGTTGACAGGGGCTTTGATAGGGAAACAGCCAATTGTGACGATGGCCCGCGGAGCCGCACGCCTCCACCCGTACGTCGGCAACCACCGCCCCAGTCCGAGCTCACCATACCACCAGCAGACATGTCACTCCATTCACGCCACTGCATACACTTCACTCCACCCAACCCACCCCCCTGCTCTATCTCCCCTCCCCCCTCGTTCTCCCCGTGCCCCCCCACGTCCTCACTGACGACCACGCTCCCGGGGGCCTGCCGCGTCCTCGCCCGTCGCTGTCAACCCCCCGCTCCCCCCCGGCCCGTCTTCCCCTCGCCGCAGTTGCGACGATGACCCCCCCCCCCCGGGTGGCTTTTGCCACCGCCGCCCCCGTCGGCGGCCGCCGCCACTCCCCTCTTCCCGCCGTGTCCGCAGCGCCGCCGCGGCCGTCGCCACTGGCGCTGCCGGCGTGCCACGCTTTCGGGCGCCCACGGCCGGCACCCGTGGTGGCATCGTCGTCGGCGACGCCGCCGCCCGCCACGGCAGCGGCGGCAGCGGCGGCGGCGGCAGCGGCGACGACGCCCGCTGACCAACCGACCTTCCCCCCAGCGGTAGCCGCGGCGGCAGACGCGGCGGCGGCGATCTTCTCTCCGTCGGTACCGGGCGCACGGCTGGTGACGCTGCCCCTCCCCATGGGCCTTGTCTTTGCCGACGCGGGCTGGGGGGTGGTAGTGGTGGAGGCGGTCTCCCCCGGTGGTTCGGCCGCCACCGCCGGCAGCGTCGTGGAGGGGGATGCGGTGACGGCCATTGCGCTCCCCTACGGGCCGTGCCTCCGCCCCTTGCTGCCGGCCGAACAGGGCGGCGAGGGGCTCGGCGAGGTTGTCGAGGCCGTCCGCAGCCGTGCCGACGGCGTCATGCACCTGGAGGTCGTGACGCTGCCGGAGGGGCCGGCCGCCATTGTTGCGCAGCGGGCGGCCACCACTTCGGGGGCGGAGGAGCGCGCGTGGGAGGACATGGCAGATGTAGTGCTGGCCGCCGAGGCAGATGCCACGTACGAGGCGGCGGCGCCCGACGCGGACGAGGAGGATGGCGACGATGAGCTGGGAGATGCGTGGGCGGCGCTGGGGGGGGGTCGCCCGTGGGACGCGTACGACTCGCCAGAAGCGTTTTTTGCGGCCGAGCCGTGATGTGATAAGCGAGGGGGGGTGAGGGGGGGGTAAGGGAGGGGTTGTGTGCAGATGGCTGTGCAGGAACGAGCCGTTGGGTGGCGACAGTGCTCTACGGTGGGCGGTCCCGCGACCAGCGGGCGGCGCTTCAACCCAAACCTAATTCTCCTTGTACGCCCACAGACCCCGACCGCTCTGACCGCCGTCGCGGAGGGGCACCCTCCGCGACAGCTGATAGCCTCCCACTGCCCGCCATCCCTGCCCGACACGCGGTCCCGCCCGTGACGCAGACACTGCTGGAATCGAGAGCGGCGACGGCGGCGGTACACCCCCCCCCCTCTCGATCCGTGCAACGCAACAGGTAACATGATCTCTCCCGTCGCTCTCGCCTCCCTCCGCATCCACGGCACCGAGCGCGCACACACATGCATTTCCACAACGTCGCGGCCGCAGGCGGTTGCGAGGCAATCCCAACCGCCACCACCGCGAGAGGCCCGCGGTAGGGGTGCCCACTGGTGGCACAACCCCGCCGCCACGACTCGGTGCGACCGCCTCGGCAGAGCAGTCAACCCTCCACACCGTCCGTCTATGGGCGGTGCGCCACAGCCGCAAAGCACCCCGCCAAGGGCGGCCATCACCGCCATGGCCACAAGGGTGGTGCGCATCGGCATCCCACCCGACCCCAACCCTCCCCCTCCCCCCCCCCCGAAGTCAGCGCACGATCACACCACCAGGCGCCCAGCTGTCAGCCGCGTCGGCCGTTCAGCCCACCACTGCCAGCATAAAACCATTGCACGTGCAGGCCAGGCAAGAAAGTCCCACCGCGCCCCCACACACACACTCCCCACCCCAGCCACGTCCCGCCCTTCCATAATCCGACCTGCCCCACCCCTGCCTATCCATCCCAGCCCATCAGACCATCACAGGCCTGGGCGCACCTGGCGGGGTCTCCACGCCCCCGCCAGCAGCTGCAGCTGCCCCCGTTCCCCCCTTGACATTCCCCCCTCCCCGCAGCGTGCCTCGCACCCACTCTTCCACCACCCGAACCTGCGCGTCTGTGGCAGCAGCCGACGGAGGAGACGGCGGTGGCGGCGGCGGCGGTGGTGACGGTGGCGGCGGCGGCGGGGCCGCCCTCCCCCACCTCCCGCCCCTCTCCACCAACGGCGGCTGCGGCGGCGGTGGCGACGCGGGTGGCTGTGGCGGCGGCGACGCCTGTGGCAGTGCCGCGACTAGGGCCGGCGCAGCAGCGACGAGCGCCGCCTCCGCTCCCGCCAGCCCCGCGGTGGCGTCGGCGGCGGCCACCTCGGCAGCGGTCGCCGCCGCCCGCGCGTCCGAGGCCGTGTAGATGGCGGCAGCTACTGCGGCAATCGCCCACACATCACGCGCGTACGCAGCGGTAAAGAGGCGGCGAAGGCGAGACGGGGGGGAGGTGGGGGAGGAGAAGGAGGGGGGGGGGAGGGGGGGGGGGGGTAGGCCGCCACCACCTGGGGGGGGAGGGGGGGGGGGGTGTTTGGGCGCCAGCGTCCGTGCGAGGATCCGCGCGGCGGTGGCCATCGTGGGAAGGTGCCGCCGCGAGAGAGGAGAGAACAAAAAAAGGGAACGGGGTGGGGAAGGGGGAGAAGCAGGATGCGGTGGCACAAGAGGAAACCAAAAGACTGGAGCGCACCGACGGCGTCAACAGAGCCCGCCAGAGCGCGTTGGACGACGCACCTTGGCGCAGAAGCGGATCAAGAAGGTGACACCGCAAGACGACGGCGGCCGAGGGAGACGAGTGTCGAGCCATCGATCTCTTCACTGTTCAGTAAGTAAAACCTGCCTGTGACCCGCAAGAAACAGAGTGTCCAATGAAGGTGTGTCTACCAACGAGTTGACTGACTTGATTTCTTCGACTGACAGTTGGGGTAAAAGCACTTCGACCTGCTTCGACCTCCACCACGTCAACAGCCTTGTCGGCACCGGCACCGGCAGCCCCTTGGCCGACTTTCCGTTCTCCCATGCCCCTTCGTGTGCTGTACCTTCCTTACCTACTGCAGCAGCTCCTTTTTCCTTTCTTCTACCGCTGTACCGCCGTCCCCCCACTCGCTTTCCTTCGTTCCCCCTTCGTCGTGGGTGTCATGCATCCGAGGCGGTCACCCCCCCGGCGGCGGAGCGGCACAGCCGTCCACGCCCTCCGATTGGCGGTTCTGGCGGCGGTGTTTGTTGGCGCGGCCCTGCCGTCCTCCACTTCTGCTGACTCCCCCCCTCATGAGGACGAGCCCATCCACACGGTGTCGTACCACTCGGCTATCAAGCTGGCGCACGACCTCACCGGCTTCCGGTTGCACTCCCACTCCGTCGCTTACGGCTCGGGCTCTCGGCAGCAGTCTGTGACCGGAATGGAGTCGGGCTCGGACGTCAATTCAGTGTGGGTAGTACGCGCTGGCCACGGCGCGGCGGACCCGGCGGTGGGCACCCCCGTGGCGTGTGGGTCGACCATCCGGCTGATGCACGTGAACACGGTCAAGCACTTGCACACGCACGAGCAGCCGGCGCCCATGGGTCAGGACTGGGAGGTGTCGGCGTTTGCAATGGGCCGCGGCACCGGCGACGGGGACCCCGGGCCCGACGGCCGGTGGGCAGAAGGCGACCAAGGCGACGACTGGGTGGTGGTGTGCGAGGGCAAGGCGGGGGAGGACAGCACGCGTCAGTGGCGGCGGGGGGAGGGCGTGTTTTTGAAGCATGCCGTCAGTGGGCGGTGGCTGACGACCTCGGGGAGGCACAAGTTTGGGGAGCCCGTCGCGGGGCAGCAGATGGTCGCGGCGACTAAGAAGAAGGGGCCCGACGGGCTCTGGCGGACGGCCGAGGGGGTGTATTTTTCGCCCGCCCACGTGAACACCTGAGGGGCTGGTGAGGGCGCGGTGTGGGCAATTCATGGGTCGGCAAGCTGGGGTGCGGCCAGGTCGGCAGGGTTGGCGAGGGTTGTGTGCGTTAAGGTGCGGTGACGATGGGTGTGGCTGCCATATAAACTCGCTCATTGCGTACCAGGCTACGAAAAGAAATTATGCATTTGCTCGAAGCTCGAAGGGCAAGCCCGGGCGGCCCCCCCCCCCCCCGGACCCGGGTACCCCCCCCCCAGCGGCCCCCAAACCCAACTCTGCCCACGTGCCTGCGTGCGCGCGGCCTGCACCGCACCATGCAGCGGGTCATCCACCGCGCCACGGCCGCCGCGGTGCGGCCGCCGCTGCCGCCGCCGCGGGTGCGGGCGCCGGCGGTATCGGCGCCCGGCCGGGTGCCGCCGCCGCCGCCGCCGCCGCCGCCGGCCGCGGCGGTGGCGGCGGCGGCCGCCGCGGCGCCTCGCCTCGCGGCCCTATCCCACCGGTACTTTTCGCCATTGCCTAGAGTTGGGGCGGATGCGAACTCAGACGCCCGATGCCAGGTGCCGCGACACCGACGCCGACGCCGACGCCGACGCCGATGGCGACACCCCACGCCACCGGGCATCTTTGCCGGGGGGTTGTTTTTTTGCGGCGGGGGGGGAGCGAGGGAGGGATGGGGGGCGGGAGGTGGGGCGGGAGTTTTGGTCGAGTCCACCGCGAGCACTACTCGGTGGCTAGGTGGGTGACCCATGCGGCTGTGTCAGTGAGTGTCGCACGGCGGTGTGACCGTGGCCGTGTGAGCTGGGGCGGTGTGGCTCACCGACTGCTCCCGCTGGGTGTATGGGCACGTCTCTCATCTTCCCCCCCCCCTACTGTTTTTTCATTGCGCGGTGCGGCCCTGCGTCTGCTCTGGGCATTGTCCGCCGTGCCCGGCCGCCCCCTACTTTCCCTCTTCCCGCCCCTCCTGCGAATGTTGTTGCTCTTGGGTGTGCGCTGGCACCCCTTGTCCTTCCTTGCTCTTCCCCCTCCTTCCACCCTCTTCCCCCGCGCCGCCCTTTCCCCTTTCCCGCGGCTGTGCGTGCTGTACGCGTGCAGCACATTGTTGGTGCGCCTGCGGACAGGGGAGAAGCGGCACAAGCGGGCGGTGCGGGCGGATGGCAGCTGGTACGCCCGTTTTGGTCTGTGGCGCAGCGTCAGGGACCCACGCTGCCGTCGGGGGGCGGGGGGGAGGTGGGCCGGCGGGGAAGGGGGGTGGGGGGGGGAGGTGGCGGTGGACGTGTACCGCTGTGACGGGATTTGGACGCCCGCCTGCCCTGGGGATGCTTTCGTGCGGGCCAGTTCATCTGGCTGCTGCCGCTGCAGCGGCGGTCGCAACCGCCGCCGCAGCCGCCGCCGCCGCCGCCGCCGCCGTCGTCAACGGGTCTGCTACGGGGCGCTCCTGGATGAGGCGATGGGCGCCGCGGGCGTTCAACGATGGGTATGGCGGTGTCGGGACGTACGTCTAACAGAGCTGGCACGTCCTCCTTTTTTTTGTTGGCTGCGCTGTCGTTTTGTGTGCGGGTTGCTTTCGCGGCTGCCTCCGTGGGGCGTGCCGCCGTGCTGTCTGTTGCAACTGCCTTCCCCTCCTTCTCACAGGCTGCCGGGTGACAGCAACAGATTATCTTCTTCAGACGAACAATAGTACCTCAGGCGTCCTCGCCACGAGCTCGGATGAGCTTGCTGAATATCTCTAGCGCTGGCGGGCTCCTCATTTGGCAAGTATCCCATCCGACTGCTCCGGAGGATCGAATAGCTTGACCACAATCGGGCAGCCATCTCAAGCGCCCTTAAAAACCCTCCACCGATTTACTAGGGTTTTAAAGCTTTTTGGAGAACATTGCGAGGTCCTGTGCCTTGCTTCTTAGCCCCGTAGCCCCGACAAAGTTGGCTGCTTAGTGGCTCCCTCTCGGTGTGCGTCCCCCCCCCCCCCGTGTGCATGGCCCGTCTTGCTCTTGTTCCTGTACATCATGTCAGTCACGACGTACCAGGCTTTCTCCGAGTCCTGCGGTTGGCCCTTGTCTCTCGTCACTTCTGCGGCCGCGGCGGGTTGCCCATGAGCCGCCCACACATCCGCTGCGCGCGGCGGGGAGGCACCCCGAGGGCGGCGGCCAGGTCCATTGGCGGGGAGTCGCAAAAACGGGCGCCCACGGTGATCACCCCCGGGTCGGCGGCGCCCAGGATGGCCACGAACTCGCAGCCCCTCCGGCTGATGCACCGCTGCCCGTGGATGAGTCCCTTGGGAAAGACGCTCACCGCCTTGCGGCGGAGGGTGTTGGTAATCACCCGCGTCGCCTGGCCAGCAGCCGGGTTCTCCTCGACGATAAAGACGCTGAGGACGCCCCGGACGAGGTACAACGTTTCCGCGGCGCGCGGGTGGATGTGGGGAAGGTTGACGCCCCCGGGCTCCAGGGTCACGCGCGCAAAGGCAGAGTCGATGCTGGGCAGGCCCAGTACCGGGTACTTGCTAACTGTGCCGCTGCGGAAGACGCCCCCCGGCTTGTTGGTGCTTGGCATGGCACGGGTGTCAATGGCAAAGGCCGAGTCTGGGAAGCGGGAGCGCAGGGACTGGGCGGTGGGCGCCGTCAGCATAGAAGGGGGAGTCATGGCGGCGCCGCTCGTGGGCACCACTGCGCCGAGGGCAGCGATGACGGCGGAAAGTGCGATGGTAGAAAAGCCCATGGTGGCAGAGGTGTGAGAGGGCGGGGGCGGCGCTTGACTCAGGAGAGTGGGGAGCAGGGCGCGTGGGCGTGCGACGGGGGCTTGGCAGATTGTATCAGTCGGGTTGGTGCTGTGCTGTGAGGAGGGGGTCATGCCGGCTTGGGTTCGTTGGCAGATGCCTTATGTAGCGTCCGTACATATTATTGCCGGATTCGAGGGGGCGACACCCCTCGGCTGGGCGGTAGGGACCTGCGCGGAGAAAGGTGGTTCGCAGGAATGACGCCACTGCACCGCTCGTGAGGTCGGTCTCCCCCGCTGAGGCTCTTTGGCCAGCCCGTCGAATGCCAATCTGACACAGCGGTGTTGGGACGCCCCTCAGTTGTCTGGCTGCACCGCCCTCGTCTGTCCTCTACACAAGACCAGGCGTACAGCACCAGGGTGGCCACTACCTCCGATTGTGCGGCACCTGCTCTGTGGACAGTGCGCATGCAGGGATGACACCACTGCCCCACCGTGAAAACGGACGCAGGGCTCGTGACATCCACTCTGAGAAGCGAGCCCTTCAGAGTGGGACGCAATCCAGCATGACACAGCGCCATTCGCACGCCCTACAGGTACTCCCTGTCTGCATCTGCAGTAGCCAAGGTAACTGCGCCGTCCTCGCCAAAACTCTACACAGTGGGGCAGCGTGTACAGTGCACTGGCGATGCTCGTCGAGGCACGAAGCACGGCAGTGCATACATACATAGACGGCCCCCCCGGCCATCAGATGAGCTGTACCGGCAGGGAGCCATGACACTGGGCAAAAGTCTATGATCCTGCCGTGAAGAACACTCGCCCATGTGCTCGACCGCCTACCTTCCCGGGTATCAGCGCCCTTGAACGACTGCCGGGGCGATCATGCGATAGATACGCATTCGCGGTCCCCAGAAGATGCCTGCAAAGGAAAGTCGAAACGGGAACCGTCAGAGGCCTGGGTGGCGCGCTCACCAAACGGACCCGCTTGCCCTCTTGACAGCGCCCCCACTGTTCCCCGCCCCAGTTGACACAAGGCCCCATCGGGCCACGACGGGAGCCCCACGTGTCCCACCTCTGTGAAGAGCGATAACTGCTGTACTTAATACTACTCTAGCATTGCTGAGATCCCAGCGAGACAGTATTTTTTTAAGGAATCGTCTATAATCTTGGAAAGCGGTGGAAGTCACGTAGCGCGCCATCGGATCAATGCTGATGGACCAATCCCGTGAGCGCAGCGGGAGAGGAGCAGTGCCGCCCTCGAACCAGCGCAGCAGCTCGCTGTCCCTGCGCGCGTGGGCACTTCGGTGGGGTTTTCCCCGCTGTGGGATGCAGCAGCTGCCGCCCGGCAGCCGGAACCAAGGCGGGAGAAGCAGCCTGCGCGCAGGGCGCTCGCCGGTGGTGAGCAACCGCTGGGCATCTGCTCATAGGCGCCTCTAGAGTGCCGGTCGCGACGCAGCTGCTGCCTTGTTGGGTACTCTCACTGCCCCCCACCGCCCGGAGCCTGGCCAACCCCCCTTCCTCCCGCACCGCCCCCTTTGGGTCTTACGGGCGCCCCGACGTTGCGGGGCTGCTGTGCGACTACCAGCGCGGAAGGCGTTCATTCAAGGCAAGGCGGCCCTCCGACGGTCGCCCCCGCGCTGGTTGGGCCATGGCTTCCCCTGCTGCTGCGGCGGCTGGTGCCCCCCCTGGGAAAGCGGAGGCGCAAGGCGCAGCACAGGCAAAGGCACGGCCCCCACTCCCACTCCCCAACACCATGGCCCGCGTCGATGCGGCCGCCTATGGCCCTCCTGCCAAGGTGCTGTCCGTGACCACGGGGGTGCCGCTCCCCCCCCCCCCTTCTCCCGGAAAGCTCCTCGTCGCAGTCGAAGCAGTGTCCCTGTCACCAAGCGATTATCGGATGTTGTCTGGGGATACGGCGTGGGCCAAGCGCCTCCCCGGCGGGTCCTTCCCCTACACCCCAGGTGGCGACGTTGCGGGCACAATTGTGGGGGTCCACCCTGCCGACGCGGTGCGCTGGGCGGTGGGTACCACCGTGGTGGCCACGTGGGATATGTGCGGCACGGGCGGCCTGGCCAACTACGCCCTCGTCGACGCGGCGCGCACCGCCATGCGGCCGCCCGGCGTCGACGCCGTGACGGGCGCGGCGGCGGCCAACAGCGCTGGCCACGCTCTGTCGGCGGTGCGGGCGGCGGGGCCGCTGACCGCCAAGCGGGTGCTGGTGCTGGGCGGCGCGGGGGGCGTGGGGTCGGCAGTGGTGCAGCTGGCGCGCGGTGCGGGGGCGGGGCACGTGGCGGCCACCGCGTCGACGGCGGCGCGGTTAGACGGCCTTGGCGTGGACGACGCCATCGCATACCCGGAACGGAACTGGGCGGTGCTGCCGTCGGGCACGCCCCCCTACGACGTTATTTTTGACTGTGCGGTGGGCCCCGCCGCGTGGGCGGCTGTCACCTCTACCCCGGGGGTGCTGGCGGCTGGCCGGGCGGGCGGCCGGTTCATCGCCATCCACCACGACTGGCGCATCGTTGCGCACGGCGCGTGGGACCTGGTGCGCTTTCTGGGCCCAATGCTGGGGCGGGTGGTGCACTCCCGCCTCCACCCTTGGGGCCCCCGTTACGTCTTGTACCTCGGTTCCATCAGTGCCGCATTGCTGGGGGAGGTGCTCGGCCTCGTCGACCCCGACGGCGCAGGCGGCGCATCGCTACAGATGGTGGTCGATCCGGCGGGGCCTTTTCCCTTTACCACGGACGGCGTCCGGGCGGCTTTCGAGCTGCACGCAAGCCACCACGCGCTGGGCAAGGTGGTGATTGACGTTGCGGGGGCTGCCGCCGCGGGCGGGAGGGCAGAGCGGGGGGGATGACCACGCGGGAGTGTGGGCGCCTCTCACGGGGGGCGGTGTGGGGGAGATCGTGGGGAGAGCGGCCACCCCTCCCCATTCGAGCATGTAGATATGAGTGGGGCGGGTGCTTGTAGCGCGACAGGCAGAGTTCCTCTTTCGGCAGCACTCCATAGCACATTCTCTGCGCTTCCACATCCCGCGCGAGGGGTGCTGATATCAATCACAACTTAAGCGTCCAAGTGCTATTTTACTTTCAATTACCATTGATCCGGATGTCGGGTCCACTTGCCTTGTGTATTTAGATTGCTTTGCCTTTGCAACGGGAAGGTCATGTCGTTTGACCACCGCCGCGACGACAACGCGCTGCCGACGCGGTTGCGCCGTTTCCCCCTCCCCGTACACCACTTCCATCGCGATGCATCGTCTCTGCATTGTCGCCCGTTTGTCTGCTGCAGCGCCCACGAGGCAGCTGTTTCCTGCCTCTTTTTGTTCCGCCCACGCCTGCCTGACCACCTCGTCATTCGTCGCCAGCCCCGCTGAGACTGGCGATGATCCCCCCGGTCGAGGTGGCAGCAGCGGTGGCGTTGGAACCCGCGGCGGCGACACGGTGACCCCAAGCCCCCCTCCCGCCTCTTCACCAGACCCCTCCCCGACGACCTCCTCTTCCCTCGACGACCCGCTGGCCTTCCTGGATGACCTCGGCATTGGCGGCCCGGGGGGTGGCGACGGCGCCGGTGGGTCGCGGACGCGCCCGCCGCCGACGCCACCAGCCACTGCGTCGGGAGCGGCATCCTCCGCGGCGTCGGCGTCGTGGCCAGCCGTTGGCGGCGGCGCCCACCGGCGGTGGGACAGCCCTGCCGGTGGCGGCGGCGGCGGCTATGCCCGCGGCGGCGACGCGGCGCTGCCCGACGACCCCATGTTTTCCCAGTCTGCCACGGTGGGTATCCCCGACGTGGAGGTTCGCCGCATGGCCGCCATCTACCGGCTGGTGCGGGAGCACGCGGCGGCCGCATCTGGGACGGGCCCGCCCGTGGACTCGGCCACCAACGTCCTCCTTGGCACGCGGCTGTCGCCCATCCGGACCCTCCCACGGGTGGCACCGGCGGTGCTTGCCGAGCTCCGCCACCAGCTCCCCGCCGCCGACGCGTCGGACGTGCTCGTGTCATCGGGCGCCGCGACGGGCCCCGCGGCGGGTGGGGGGGGGGCGCCGCCGCCGCGTGACAGCCGCGCTGCCGCCGAGGCAGCCCTGTGGCGGCGGGTGGACGCGTCCACAATGGACCCCCACTCCTTTGCGCGGCTGGTGCGCGCGTCGGCGCTCGCGCCGGGCGCTCCCGCGAGCGGCAGTGACGGCGGCGTGGGGGGTGTGCCGGGTGTCGCGGGCGTGCCAGGCGCGGCGACGGCCCCGCTGCAGCCGGGCGGCGTGGGCGGTGGCGGTGTGGCCGGCCGCCGTGGCGGCAGCGGTGGGGGCGGGCGCTCCAAGGCGGCGACCAAGGCTGCCGCCCGGGCGACGTGTCCCCTCTCAGACGCCCGTGGGCGAGTGGAGGTGGACTACCGGCAGGTGGAGCTGCTGCGCGGCTTTATCAACCCGAGCGGCCGCCTCCTCAGCCGTCGCGCCGCCGGGACGACGGCCAAGGCGCAACGGCGGGTGTCGCGGGCGGTCAAGACGGCGCGCCAGATGGCGCTTCTGAACTCTACCATCCAAACGCCCATTGCGTATTCGACAGAGGACAGGGGGGGGGCGGGGGGTTTTACCGGCGTGTGAGAGGGCGGCGTGTGGGGTGTCAGTTTCTCGGGGGACCTGTGCTGCAGACAGGGTTGGATGTCCTAGAGTCGCTTCTTGTTTACTGCTTGCTATACACATGGCCATGCCAGTCGAGGCCCACCCGCCCGAGTCACGCAGGTCCATTCCCTGCTGTCCGCGGCCAGGCCCTTGTGCCGTGGCTTGCCTGTGGTCCCTGCCCCACCTGTTAATCATCCACTCGTCCCCCCGCTTTGCATGCCCCCTCCCCTCCCCCCATCAAACTTCCGTCACGGTGTACACAGCGTCCACCGGCACGTCGGTCCGCTCCACAGACACCCCGTTGCTCCATTGCACGGTCAGCAGCGTCACGCGGGTACGGGGGCCGAGGCCAAAGTGGACCACCCGGAGGTCGTCGTTGGTGCTGCTGCCGCCCGCACCGCCGACACGGCGCATAAACGTGCGCTTCGCGCCGCCGTCGGCGTTGGTGGCGGTCAGGTAGAGGAGGGCGTGTGACGGCGCAGCCCGCCGGTCGGGGCTGCGGCCGACCGAGACGAGCAGCCAGTGGGCGCCACCGGCCGACGCGGAGCGGATGGTGTTGGCAAAGAGGGCCCAGGTGCCTACCGGGCCGCGGCTGGCGACCTCGTCGCCCGCCCCCACCAGCAGGTCCAGCCGGCCGTCCCGGTTGTAGTCAAACGCTTGCACCGAGTCCCCCGCGGCGGCCGACACCTGGTTGGCCCCGTGGTTGACGGTCAGCGTGAAGTTGGTGCCCGGCCCGTTGGTCAGCAGCACGTCCTTGCGCGCCACGGCCTTACCGTCGGGGGGGGCCATCGCGTAGGAAAGAAACACGTCGACGGCGCCGTCATTGTTAAAGTCCCCCACCGTCACGTCAGCGTGGCGACGGTTTGAGCCCGTAGGGCTGCCACCCGCGTCGGAAAGTTCAAAGTGATCATTGTCAACATTGAGCAGCAACACATCCGCGCCCTGGTTCTTGGCCAGGTAGAGGTCCCACCGGCCATCACCGTTGGCGTCCAGGTCCGCCGCCGACCAGACGTTGCTGGCAATGTTTCCCCAGTTGGGCACCCGCCACATCCACGAGCTGGTGACGTCGGTAAACTTAAAGTTCCCCGTCGCTCGATAGAGTCGGAGGAAGGGGAAGGCCACCACGTCCATCCAGCCGTCGCCGTTAAAGTCGGTAAGAATGGCGCGCTCCACGTTGGCGTTCTCCAGGCCCGTGTTTTCCCGCAGCACAAACCGGCCGCCCACGTTTTCGTAAACCCGCTGGCGCGTGCCCGGCGCGCCTGCCGGCACCACATAGTTGAGGAGGATGAGATCCAGATCCCCATCCCCATCCAAGTCCACCAGCAGCGGCGTGCGGCCGCGGCCGCCCGTGTCTGCTTCGAGGCCCGTCGCCCGCTGTGCCTGCTCCAGCCGCCGGCTCTTGCCCCACGAGCGCAGCAGCCGCGGCGTGGCGGGCGCATCCCCGTTGGCGCCTCCCTGCATCACAACAAAGTCCGACGAGCCGTCAAGGAAGATGTCTCCCGCCGTCAGCCCGTGGGCGTCAATGAGGAACGCGAGCGGGTCGGGCGCGCGGGTAAACGCCCGCACCGAGTCGGAGGCGGGGGCATTTTCTTCCGGCGAGGGAGTTGCCGCGGCGCGTGGGGTGCGCCCGCGGGTGAACGCCGGCAGGAGGTCGGCACCGCGCACAAAGCCGCCGCGCCGGTCATTCCAGTAGAGCATCAGGGTGGTCTGGTCGTGGTTGTTGAGCACCAGGTCGTACCACCCGTCGCCGTCCAAGTCAGAGATGAGCGCGCCGCCAAACTTGGTCGACGCGCTCTTTGTGAGCCCCGACGAGGCGCTCACGTCCGCCCATCGCGCGTGCGGCGCGTTGTCGAGCCCCTGCCCAGCCACGGCGTGGGGGGCGACCGCCGCGGTCACCGCCAGCAGCACGGCGGCGGCGGCTCCCAGAGCCGACGGGGCCACCCTCCGCACCCACAGTGCGTCCATGGTACGATGGGAGAGATACTGGATGCAAAGAACGGGTAGGCCTGACGACTCGCCGCACGGTCGCACAGCCTTGAGAAGCCTCGCTCGTCGGCAGCTGGAGCGGAGACGACCACAAGGCGAAGGATGCGCAAGCTGTTGACTGCTTCTGGTTGCTGCCCGTTGACCTGTGTTGCGTAGCTGCTGCTCCCCACCTTCCCCCGCGTGGTCGCCTTAAAACCAGGCGGCAGGCGGACTACAGCCGGGGGTTTGGCGCCTCTCCCCACTCACCCCCACCCTTGCGCACTGCGGCTGGGGCTCCTCCCCACGACGTGCCACAGCACGCTCGCTGCCGAGCACCAGCAGCGCGTGGCGACCGAGGCACCCGTGCACTTCCGCCACTGCGCCCCGCCCAACGTTGCCTGCCCCCGCGCACCGTCCACTGACGCAACGGCCAACGCCTCGACTTGGCACCGTGACGGGCCGTGACAGTCTGTCTACCCCCCCCCCCCCCCCCCTCCCACCAATTCGCCCGCCCTCCTCCCCGCCTCCAACGCCTTCCCCCCCTCCCAGCCGTCAACGGTGGGCCGCCCCCGCTCTTGAGGCCGCTCCTTCTCGTTGCCTGTCCGCGTCACCGGCTGACGCGACACGTCACAGCAAACAGCCGCCTCGGCCGTGGTACAGTGCGTCGACCCCGACGCACTCGCCCGGCAACGTCCCACGGCGGCAGGCCGCACACACCCTGCCGTCCGCAACCCCCGCTGGCATGCCCGTTGGGCGAATCGGTGGCGCAACGCACAAGCCCGGCGATGAAGAGCGACATGCAGGCGCCGGTGAGAGGGGGGGGAAGGGGGCGGAGAGGCCTCTCAAGGGACCAAGCCCACCCCTCAAGAGGGGAGCCCCCCCCAACACGGGGCAGGCTGACGGCAGCGTGGCCCTCCCGCCCGGCAGTGCCGTCGCCCCCACCGGCACCGCCGCCGCCCGCCGCTCCCTCCACCGCTGTCACGGCGGCTGACAGGCCGGTCGCCCCCACCCGCGCTGCCTGCCTGCCCGCCGGCCAGCCCACCACGCACGGCGGCAGGGGTGCTTCCCCGCACCGCCCGCCCGTCCCGCCCGTGCCCTCTCGCCTCTCCCCCTCCACCCTCAACCCCTCTGACGCGTGTGCCCCCCTACGTCCATCCGCCAGCACGTGCGCATGCCGGCTGGCCGTCGCGTGACCCTCTGCGCGCCCCGCCGCCGCGGGGTCGGGGCGCTGACGGCGGCATCCACATGGACAGCCTCCTCGCATCTCCCGCAGACCCGCCGCCACCCCCTGCCGCGCACGTTACGGCTCGTCGCGTTGCAGTGGGGGGGGGGGGGGGGGGGGGGTCCTGGCTCGTGGTACGTTGCTATGCCAGGCGCGCACGCCTGCGTCCCACGGTGGAGAGGAGTCGGCGGGGGGGGGGGGGGGGGGGTAGGTGGGCGGGGCAGAGGGCGGGCGGGGACGAGTCCACGTGCCATCGACGGGCAGTGTGCCCACCGCCTCACCTGGGTGGCGGGGGGGGGGGAAGGGGCGGCGGTGCGAACCGCTGCGTGGCACACCGCCGCCCGGCGGCGCGCGCCACGGCCATGCAAGGGGGCGGGCGCCCTCCGTGCTGGCCGCCCCCCGCGCGGCGGTGCGTGCGGGGAAGAGGCAACCCGGCACGGCGGGGGGCGGCCGCTTGCGCGCCCGCGGGCGGCCACAGGCAGAGCTCTGTCCCGTGCACTAGCAGGCGACGCGCCGGCGGGCAGCGGCTCTTCCGTGGGGGCGCTGAGGAGCGGCGCCCCCCCTCCCCCCCCCCGCCCCCCCGTCGACACCCCCGCCGCATCCACCCCCATCGTCGACTCACCCCCACAGCCTCCATATAGATTAGATGCGCGCAGGCGGCAGCGGGACCTCCCACCCCCTCCCCCCTCTCTCCCCCCCCCCCCCCCCCCCCTCCCCCCATCCCCACCTCGCCCCCCTCCTCATTGGCGGGGTCAACGCGGCAGGAGGGAGAGAGGAGGGGGCGGGGCCGCAGCGGCGGCGCGGGGCAGCACGGGGCGGCGGGGGGGCAGACACAAACGGGCAGCAGGGACAAGCGGCGGCGGCCAGCCACCCCCCCCCCCCCAACCCCTGCCCCGACTCCCACCCACCACTGCACCCGGATGGGACACGGGCGGGGGTGTCAGGTGCGTGCTGGGCGGACACCCCCAGCGCGTGCCGGCGACCGCCGCGGCCCGCCGCGATGCCGCGGTGCCACCGTGCCGCGGTACCGCGGGGCCGCGGTGCCGCGTGTGGGCGGCTGTCCTCCCCCCCCCCCCCCCCCCCCCCCCCCCGACGCGGCGGCGGCGGGGGCGGCGTCCCCACCGACCCGCCGCAGCCGCCACCACCGCGTCTGCCGCCGTTGCTGCTGCCGCCGCCACCACCGCTGCCGCCGCCGCCGCCACCGCCGCGGGGGGGGCGGGCAGGGCACGCGGAGCGGCGGCGGCGGCGGTGGGGGTGGTGCGCCACACTGCCCCCCCCCCCCCGCCCTCCCGCCCCCCCCTTCCGTCGCTGGCGGCGCCGTCGCAGACGCCATTGGCGGTGGAATCCCCCATGGCGACGGGGGAGGCTGCGGCGGCGGAGGCGGCGGCGAGGGTGGTTGAGGCGCGGGGGGGGGGGGGGGGGGGGGGGGAGGGGCAAGAGATGGAAGGGGGGAGGGGGCGCGGCAGAGGCGTGGGGGGGGGGGGCGGCGGCAGAGAACGGGAGAGAGGAGTGAAAAGAGGAGGGGACGGAACGAGCCGGGGGCGGTTGGGGAGAGGTGGCGGAAAGGACGGGCGAGCAGGGGGAAGCAGTGGGGGGGGGGTGGAAGCGAGGTGGCAGCGGGAGGGGGTGGGGGGACAGAGCACAGACTGGCAGGGCCCTGCCAGTCCGAGAGCAGCGGGGGAAGCTGGGGGACCTGGCCAGGGGGGGGGTGGGCGGACTGGCAGGGCCGCGCGAGGAGGACCGCAGCAGGTGGGGGGCGCCCGGGCGGAAACGGCGGGGAGCCGCGCCGCCGCCGCGTGCCACTGCCGGCGGGCCGGGCGCCCCCGAGGGGCGGCGGCAAGAGCCGGAGGGGGGGGGGTGGTCGCGCTCCCCGCCCGGCCGACCTGCCCACCCCTGCCTGCCGGCCGCGTCGTACATAGGGTAGCGGGCCGCCGCGGCTGGCCGGCCGGCCAGCCAGCGCGGCCGCTGCCGTGGCCGCGGTCGCGGTCGCCGTCGCGGTCGCGCCCCACCCCGCCCCCCCTCCCCCCCCCCCCCCCCCCCGTGCCGGGCTCGGTGGCCGTCGCCACAGCGGCCGGCCGCAACGCCGCGCTCCGCCGCCGGCCCGGCGGCTGCCGTCGCGCTGACCGCCCCGCCGGCGGGGCTCGTGCGAGGCGGCGGGGCTGACCCCGCCGCCGCAGGAGGGGGGGGAAATGGGGGGGGTGGGGGGGGAGTGTCTGGCGGCGGTGGGACGCTGGGGGGACACCCCCCCCTCCTCCCCAGGCACGCACCCCCGCCCCCCCCGCTTCCCCTCCCTCCCCGGGCACCCTCCCCCCGCCCGCCCCTCGCAGGCGGCGGCGCCGCGCCGTGACGCGCGGCTCCGCCCCCCCTCGCCCCCCCATCCCGCACCAGCGCGGGCGGGACGCCCGGCGCGGCACGGCGGGGAGCGGCGCGGCCGCGAGCACCTCCCACCCCGCCCCCCCCCCCCCAGGTGGCGCACGCCATCCCCTGGCGGGGTGGAGGAGACCCTGGAGGGAGGGGGGGGTGGAGCCGCCCCTTGGGGCGCGCGCAGCGCGGGCACTTGCGGCCGGCAGGCTGGCAGGCCGCCCGGCCGCCCGGCCGCCCGGCCGCCCGGTCGCCCGGCCGCTCGGCCGCGCCCGCCCACCGCGGCGTACTGTACAGGCCGGCAGACACTGGTCGCGCCCCGGCGGAGGGCGGCCTTGTTGGGCGCCCCCCGTCCCCTGTCAGGGGCGGCGCGTCGTGGCGTAGCGGGCGGCGGCCGCCGCCTTTTTCTTGTTGCTCCCGCTGCCACCCCCGCCGCCGCCACCGTCACTATCGCTGCCGCCGTTGCTCGCAGGGTTGACAGGCCGGCGCTTCCTGGAAGGCCCGCCGCCACCGCCGCCACCGCCGCCACCGCCGCCACCTCCACCGCGCCCCCCCCCCCCCCGCCGCCATCGCCACGGCCGCCGCCGCCGCCGTCGTCGTCGTCATTGTCGCCATTGCACGACGGCACGGGCGCCCACAGGTAGACGCTGTAGCTGCTGGCCGACACGAGCAGCGCGCCCGTGGGGTGGAGCGCATTGAGGGTGCAGATGGTGGTCAGCCGCGGGTCCGCCACCGCCGCGGCGTGCGTCCAGTGGCGGCCGTCGGGGGCGTCAAAGAGGTCCACGGGGTGGACCGTGACGGGCCGGGCGCCGCGGGGTCGCCCGCGGCCGCCCACAGCGTGGGGGGAGGGCAGCAGCGGCGGCCGCAGCACCTCCTCCCCCAGAAAGCGGCCACACACAAACGACGTCTCCCGCCAGTTGTCGGGGTGGGGGTCCCACGCAGCGGCAAACGAGGCGGGGAAGCCGGGCCAGTCATGCGAGTGGATGAGCGTCGACGACGGGGCGGCGGTGGCGACGGCGGCGCCCGCCGCGCCCGCCCCCGGCGGGGCGAGCACCGTCGTCTTGGCGGCAAAGTCAAAGCGGTCCAGCCGGGGGAGCGCCGCCATCCCCACCACCGCGTGCACGTCGGCCCACACCCACACCCGGTTGGCCTGGCCCGTCACCAGCAGCCGGGTGCCGCTGTGGGGGGAAAACGCCGCCCCCGTCACAGACCGGTTGGCGGTGACGCCGCCGAGGGCACCCCGGACGACACGGCGGCCACCGCCGGCGCCGCCGCCCGCTGGCAGCCGCCGCGTGTCCCACAGCCGCACCGCCCGGTCATTTCCAGCCGTCGCCAGCAGCCGCCCGTCGGCGGGGTTGACCGCCACCGAGTTGACCCGCCGCCCCGCGTGCGCACGCCAGCCGCCGACCGCCGCTGCGGTCGTACGCGGCGTCCGCGGGTCCACGGGGTGCACCCCGCCGCGGGCGTCGGCCACGTACAAGAGGCCCCGGGTCGGGTCCGCGGCCAGGGCGGTGAAGCCAACGCCGGGGGACGAGTACCCGACGTCCGCCGCGGTGAGGAGGGGGGGCATCGCCGCGGCGGCGGCCGCCTGTGTCTCCAGCGCGGCCAGCGAGACGTGGCGCAGTGTGCCGTCAGCGCCGGCCGAGTAGACCACGTCAGGCGACCGGGCGGGGTCGGTCGCGAGCGCCGTGACGGCCGCGGCGCCGTGCAGCCCGGCGGCGGTCGTGATGCTGTCAATGGGGGCGGCAGCAGTGGCAGCGTTGGCGGGGTCTGTCGGCCACGCGGGCGCGGCGGCCACGCCCAGCAGGTCGTGGCGCCACGCGCCCAGCGCGCCGGCCGCGTCGCCCGCCACCACCAGCCGCGGGTGGGCGGAGGGCAAGACCAGCGACGAGACGCGCGTCGGCAGCATCCGCACCGCGGCGGCGGCGACGGCGACGTGGCCGCCCAGGCGGTGGCGCCGCCGCAGGCGCGCACGCAGCGCAGGGGGGGTGGCTGACGCGGAGCGGGCGGCCAGGTAGTTGGGGGTGGTGAGGGTGCCGCCCCCCGGCGGGGGGGGGGGCCGCCCGGGGGGGCTCCCCGGCCCCCCACCGCCCCCCGCGTCGGCGCCGTGGGGGAGGGCGGGCGTCAACCGGTACGGGCACGCGGTGAAGAGGTGGCCCGCGGCGCGGCAGAGGTAGCACTCGCGGGCGGGGCAGAAGCGGCGGGCGTGCCACGGGTCCGCGTCGCAGTAGGCGCAGCGGCCGTCAATGTAGTTAAAGTGGCCAAAGCCGGGGGGGCGGGGCGCCGGGGGGGCAGGGGGCGCCACCGCCGCCGCCGCCACGTCGTGCGCCCCACCGCTAGCGGTTGAGGGGGTTGAGGCGCCGCCGCCGCCGTTGCCGTCGCCACCGTGCCCCCCGGGCAGCGCGGCAGCCTCGGCAGCAGCCGCCCCTGCCGTCGGTGGCACGGCGGAAGCTGGGGCAGCCGCCCCTGCCGTCGGCGGCAAGGCGGCAGCCGCCACGGGGGGCGGCCGCCCCGCGGCGCTCGGAAACCCCGGTGGTGGCCCGGCCGACGGCAGCGACCGCGGCCGCCGCAGCCGCAGCCGCAGGGCCGGCCGCGGCGGCAGCGCCGCCGCCGCCGCCGCCGCCTCTGACAGGGCGGTGGTGGCCGCACCCCTCGCTGGGCCGGGCGGCGCGGCGCCGCCGCCCCGCCCCCCATCGTCCGCGGTCATGCGCTGCCCAGCGGCCGACGCGGCCAGGCCACTGTCGCTTTCGGTCCCGGCGCTGCCGTCGCTCCCACGCCAGCTCCCATCGTGCCCACCGTCACTACCGCCGTCGACGCCGCCGTTGCTGCTGCTGCTGCTACTGGTGCTGCTCCTTTTGCCGCCACTGCCGATTCCGTCTCGGTCCGTACCATCTGCACGCGCAGGCAGTGTGCCCCCACCGGCCGCTGCGGTTGGGGAGCGCGCGCCGTTGGCGGTACCGGCGGCGGCGAGCCGGTGGGATGAACGGCGCCGCATTGGTGGCTGAAGCCACGCACCGATTGGGATGGCACAGGCGGGAGCAAGGGAAGGGGAGAAAGGGCGAAATATGGGGGGGAGGCGGGCACGCGCGGGGGGAGGGTGGAAAGGGGGGGAGGCCGGTACGAGCTCGGTCACGGTCGCATGGCATCGGTAAAATCGCACACCGTCGTGCGCTTATTGCACGCACGCTCCACGCCCCAGCGAGTGTACGGACGCCCAGGTGCCACGTCGGATGCACCATACTTGCGGCCGTCCCGTCGTGACCCTCAAGTGCATGTTTTTGGCAGCCATTTTCGTATTTGCATATACAAGTCGTGGATTCTGTTCATCCGTTGTTGCACTATTGGTACTTATAGAGTACTTCCTATCTTGCATTTGCGAACCCATCAGAGCATGTCTATCGGTGGAACCCAAAACCCATACTATTATGGGTTATAGCTCAGATCATGTCTATCGGTGCACCTATAACCCATAAAAAATAGCTCTGAGCTATCTGCGGGGCCAAATCCGGGCTCGGATAGCGCAGAGGATAGCTCAGAGCTATCCTCTGAGCTACTATAGCCAAGCCAATCAGATGGTTCCATCCCAGGAATGAGCGGCGGTGGCACAATTTCTGTTCAGAAGTAAAGAAGAAGTGGCACAAATATGGTCAGAGTGACACTCGCAACTGCAAAGCCCGCGCAGTGGGACTAAAACCGTGTACCTTACGATCCGTGCAAAGCGGCGTTTACGGCCTCTGTGGGGGGGTCGGCTTCTGTAAGCAGGCCTTCACGACCCCGTGAGGGCCGTTTTGCGGAGAACGTAAGGTACACGCATTTAGACCCACTGCGCCGCCTGTCCCTCCGTCCAACCCATGGCACTACCCGCCGTCTTCGTTGGAGCTGCGACTCTCGAGTGGCCGCCCCCCCTTCGCATGTCAGCGAGGACCATGGCATCGTCGGCGGACAGCCCGAGTTCCCCCGCCGTGACTGATCCCATTCCTGTGCCTGCCTCTAAAGCATACTTCGATAACAGCCTCCTCCTCGTCATCGTCGCTCGACAGGTGCGTAAATAGGTCGTCCATTGGAAAAAAAACGGGGGGGGGGCGGGGGTAGGGAAGGTCGGAGGGTGAGACGGGTCACGCAATGACAGGCAGGCAGGGATGTCGGCAGCGATTCACGAGCGTGTGCGTTGTCTCGCCACTCTTCAAACCCTTCAGACTTAGCAAATTAAATAGAATTCCACATCAAGTGGCTCTCATTTCGACATGCAAGTCTGCTGAAGACGCCAGGATGGCTCAGGACCGATAGACATGCTCGGAGCTATCGCTATAAAAAGTAGCTGAATGGGTATGGGTTTTAGCTCCACCGATAGACATGCTCTCACGGTCAGGTAGTCAACCGACCACCGAGCGCCCAAAGACGCCCTTTGGGCCACGGTCGGCTCGTTCGCGGTTGTTGCGTGTCATTCGCTCGCCCCTCTCGCGAGGCGGCGGCGCCGTCCCACCCCGAAGCGGCCCCCCCGCCAAGCTTGCAGATGTGCCCCGTCACGGCGTGGCTCACGCCGCCCACCGCCGTGCAAAAGCCCGCCGACCGACGCGCAGCGATCCGCCGGTCCGCACCGCGGTGCCCGCCCCCGCTCTCCCCGCGGCCGCCCCGCGCACCCGCCGCCCCTGCCTCGCGTGCTTTGCCGCGCTTCCTCCTTGTCGGCGGGTGGGTGGGGGAGGCTGAGGGAGGGGGGGGACCCCATTTCTCTTTTCCTATCCAGCCGCCCCGCGCGGTCCGCTGCCCCCCGACCGGCTCGTGCCCTCCCCCGCCCGCCGTTCGTTCCATCGAGGGGCAGGGGGGGGGGGGGCTCCCCGCTCGTCCTCCCCTTCCTCCCCCCTTGCGCAATGGCGCCCCCATCCATCCACCACCACCACCACCACCACCACCACCCCCGCCACCTCCCCCCTCCTGCTGCCGCCGCCACCCGCGCCGCCAGCCGCCGCGGGCGCCCTCTGCCTCGCCCCCCCCCCCCTGTTTGGATGGGCACCGCCACGCCCCGTCCGCGACAGCGGCGGGGCGGCCCGCCGGGTGGCGCTGCCAAGCCGCGCCCACCCGTGGGAGGATGGGCCGGGCGGCGTCGGCGCTGCTGGGGAGCGGCCGGGTGGGGTGGGGGCGGGGGGGGCGACGTGGCGCTCCCGGTCGCCCCTTGCCCGTCATGACCCCACTGTGCATCTCTGCCCCCACCCCACCCTACCGTACCCTACCACACACGCCACCCACCCACCCCCTCGGCACCCCCCCACCCCCGTATCCCCGCTCATGATGGCCGTAGGTACATCCACGGCTGGTGGTGGAGGACGGGGGAGGACGGGGGGAGGGCGGGGGAGGGTGGGGGAGGGTGGGGGAGGGTGGGCAACCGGCGACTGCCGCCGGCTGCGCCCCCCGCGGTGCGTGTGCGCCCGGGCGGTCGCACACACTGGGCGGTGGGGTCCCTATGACGCGGTGCGCGCGCCGCCTGACAGCGCCACGTGGACTCCAACCGGCCTGCAGGCAGCGTGCCAGAGCGGGGGCAGACGGGCGCTGTACGCCGACGTGCGCCGCCGCCACTGCAGTGGCCGTGCCGCTCCACGCCCCCATCCCCCCCCCCCGCCCCCCCTTCACGTTTTTGCTGCTCCCATCGTTGTTGTTTCCGACCCCTCTTCCCGCCCATGGGCGCGTGTGGGTGTGTGTCCGAGGGGGGAGGGGGGGTTTGGGGTGTTGCGCATCTGGAGCCTTGTCCCCGACACGCTCCGTTGGGCGTAGTCGCAACCAAACGCCCGTCCGCACGCGCGCGCACGGACGGGGGGGGGTTGCTGACTGGCTCTCGCTCGTCCACCCGACGGTGCGTGCCGTTTTGACGAGCGCGGCCGGTGGCGGTGGCGGGGCGGGTGAGGGCACGGGGGTGGGTGGGGAGGGGGGGTGGGTGGGGTGGCTGCCATGGCTCTGGCAAAGGAGCTGGAACGGGTGCGACGGTGGGGGAGGAGAGGAGCGGGGAGGGGGGGGGGTGGGGGGGCGGCGTGTGGCCGCCGCCGCCCCGCCTACCCCTCACCGAGCCGCCGCTGCCGCCGCTGCCGCCGCCGGTGCCCCTGCCGGCAGTGGGCAGTGCATGGGCGGCTGCGGTACGGGACGCCCCGCCGCTGTCGCCGCCGCCGCGGGGCCACGGGTGGCGGCGCGGCCGCCACCACCGAGTGGGTAGGCGCAAGGCCGCTGCCGCCTGCGCTTGCACTGGGCGGGTTGGGGGGGTTGGCGGCGGGGGCTGGGTGCGTGGCGGGGGGGGGGGCGCCGGGGGGGGGGGGGGGGGAAAGTCGGCGGCCGCGAGAGTGCGCCCCCACGCTGTGCTCCCACCCTGTGGGTGGGGTCAAAGCTGGCCGTTGCCCGCCCTTGCACTTGGCGGGTGTGGGAGGGGGGGGCGCAAGGTGGCGGCACCGCGCGCACGCGCCCCCCACTGGGTGGGTGGGGGCACGCCGGCGGCCGTCCTCTCTGAGCAGGTGGAGGCCAACCGTCGGCGCCGCGTAGATGCCACGGCGGTAGGGGGGACCGGGGGGGGGCACCGCGCGGCGGCCGGCGTGCCGCCGCCAGTAGGGCGCCCCAGCCCTGACACTGTGGGGCGGCGGCGGTGACACCAGCTGCCGGGGGGAGTGGGGGAACCAGGGAAGGGG
The DNA here is from genome assembly GCA_009829735.1 of Pyropia yezoensis. Taxonomy (NCBI): domain Eukaryota; phylum Rhodophyta; class Bangiophyceae; order Bangiales; family Bangiaceae; genus Pyropia; species Pyropia yezoensis. The sequence continues at coordinate 19,023,935 of CM020618.1, read as the reverse complement.
GGGGGGACTGGGCGTGGGAGGGGGGGTGGTGAAGGGTGCGGAGCGGTTGGCGGTTGGGGGCTCCCAGCCCCCCCCCCCCCCCCCCCGCCCTCCCCTCCTCGCAGCGGTGCCCCTAGTGGACGGCCGCCGCAGCGCGCGGCGGCACCCCGTGACTGGCGGCCCGCTACGGGGCGATGGCTGAGCTGGCAGCGGCCGCGGCGGCGGTGGCAGCGGTGACGGCACAAGAGGGGGCTCGGGCGGCCGGTTTATAGGGGCTCCCCTCGGCGGGTGGCGTTGAGGCCGGGGGAGCCGCCCCCACCAGCATTCCAGCATCCCTCCCCCCCGCACGCCCTCTTGCCCGCCCGCCCACCCGCCCGCTCGCCCGCCGGCCTGCCTGCCCGCCCGGCGTGGTAGTGCGCCCGGCTGCTCGGCGGTGCGCCGGCGGCACCGCCAACTCCCCGGGAGGCTGCGTAGGGGGAAGGGAGCGCGTGCGATGGCGGCTGGCGGCGCGGCTGGCGGCGCGGCCGGCGGGCGGGCTGCGGCGGCGGGCGCGCCAAGACGGACGTGCCTCTGCTGCGCAGCGGTGCCCGCCGCCGCCGCTGCCGCCGCTGCCACCGACGCTCGCCGCCGGCCATGGGCGGGAGGGGCAGCGGCCGCGGCCGCCGCCACAGCCGCCGCCGTATTGCTGGCGGTTGTGGCCGCGGCGGTCGTCCCTCAGCCTGCGGCCGGGCAGGGGCTGAACAACGCCCCCCACGCGCGGTGGACCGACGTGACCGCCTCGGCAGGCCTGTCGATGCGGGCGTCCACCAAGTGGGGTGGAGCGCTCATCTCTGACTTAGACGGCGACGGGTGGTACGACCTGGTGCTCAACAACCACGACCAGACCAACCTGATGCTCTACTGGAACAACCGGCGTGGGGGGTTTGTGCGCGGCCGCGACCCGCTGCCGCCCGCCTTTGTGCGCGCGCCCGACCCGCTCGCGTTCCTCATTGACGCCCACGGGCTGACGGCGGGGGACATCTTTCTCAATGGTGCGTCAGACTTTGTCGTAATGCAGGGGGGCGCCAACGGGAACCAGCCCGCGACGCCGCGGCTGCTGCGCTCGTCGGGCCGCAGCCGGCGGCTGCGTCAGGTGCAGCGGGCGACGGGCCTCGAGGCAGACACAGGCGGCCGCGGCCGCACGCCGCTGCTGGTGGACTTGGATGGGGATGGGGATCTGGACCTCATCCTCCTCAACTATGTGGTGCCGGCAGGCGCGCCGGGCCCGCGCCAGCGGGTGTATGAAAATGTGGGCGGCCGTTACGTGCGGCGGCAGAACACGGGCTTGGAGAACGCCAACGTGGAGCGCGCCATTCTTACCGACTTTAACGGCGACGGCCGGATGGATGTGGTGGCCTTCCCCTTTTTCCGCCTCTACCAAGCGACGGGGAACTTTAAGTTTGCCGACGTGACCAACCGATGGATGGCGCGGGTGCCCAACCGGGGGCTGGTGGGGAGGAACGTGTGGGCCGCCGCGGAGCTGGACGCCAATGGCGACGGCCGGTGGGACTTGTACCTGGCCAAGAACGGTGCGCGCGACGCGGTGCTGCTCAACGTCAACAATGCGTACTTTGTGCTTGGCCCCCTGACCGGCTTTGCCGCCAGCAGCCGCGGCCACGTGGACGTGACGGTGGGGGACTTTAACAATGACGGCGCCGTCGACGTTTTTCTCTCCTACGCCGCCACCCCCCGCAACGGGATTGCGCGCGCGCGGGAGGACGTGCTGCTTACCAACGGGCCCGGCACCAACTTTACGCTCACCGTCAGCCACGGGGCCAACCAGGTGTCGGCCGCCGCGGGGGACTCGGTGCAGGCGTTTGACTACAACCGGGACGGCCGGCTGGACCTGCTGGTCGGCGCCGGCGACGAGGTTGTGGGCCGCGGCCCGCTGGGCACCTGGGCCCTCTTTGCCAACACCATCCGCCCCGCGTCGGCCGGCGGCGCCCACTGGCTGCTCGTCTCTGTCGGGCGGAGCCCCAACCGGCGGGCGGCGGCGACCAACGCGGTGCTCCGGGTGACGGCGGTCTTTCCCAACGGCTCTGGCGCCCGCACCTTCCTCCGGCGGGTGGGGGGGGCGGGCGGCAGCGGCACCACCGACGACCTGCGGGTGGTGCACTTTGGCCTGGGCGGCCGCGCCCGGGTGACCCGCCTGACCGTCAGGTGGAGTGACGGGTCCGTAGTGACGCGGACGGCCGTGCCCATCGACAGAGTGTACACGGTGACGGCGGTGTAGAGAGCCAGGGGGGAGGGGGGAAGGCGAGATGTAAGAGGGTGTGAAGAGGAGCAAAGGGGGGAGAGGGGGGTGGGGGGGGGGGGGGGGGGGGAAGAGGGGCGCCCGCGGGCCTGACGGGCAGCCGCAGGCTGGCTGGCCGCCGCCGCCCCGCGCGCGGGGAGAGGGCGGGGTTGCCCCAGCATAACACGTGGGGAAAAGAACAGCAAGCAATAAACGCAGCAGCCGCTGCCGTACTGTAGTGCCTCTACGGATCCGACCCGCCCCCCCCATCGAGGACGCGGGGCCGAGCACGGAGACGACCCCAGGGGGTCGAGTGACACAGAGGACAAAAGAGGAGTCGGGCAGGTGGGGGGAAGGGAGGAGGAAGAGAGGGCCGGAAGGGGAGGCAGGAGCCGAGCGGGCGGGCAGGGGCGGGCCTCTCAGCAGAATAAGAAAAAATAAGAAGAAAATCCGAGGGGGGCGGAGGAGGAACACATACTCGGGCGACTTCCAGGAGAGCGTACTGTGGTTCTTCCCACTGGCCGTCGGCACAGCCGGGAGGGTGGCCCGCACGTCTCCCCCCCCCCCCCCCCCTCGGGCAGCAGCGGTAGGTAGCCTACGCGGTCGTGTCAGCAGGGGGGTGGCGGTGCCTCTAAAGTTTAGTGGGGTGGTATATTCGCCCAGTGCACTTTGCTTCTTATTGTTTTCTCCCCTTGTTCCTGCGTGCACCAGAGAGACGATCACACAAATGGACCAACGCATGGACCGACTTCTTCAACCCTTCTACACTGGTGAAGAGCAAACTGAACTCGCCTCCATGTCAATCATCTCCATCTGCGCTACACCCCTCTGTAGGAACAGCTCAGACGTTCAGACTGTCTGTGTCCCACGAGCGGCGTCGCTGAAGTGGCGCTCCCTACCGATCTGCTCGGGTTCTCGGGGCTGCGCATGGTCCAGACGCCGGCGGGGGTGGCGCGGGCGCCATAGGCTCAGAAGAATTCGGGTACTGGTGGCGTCCCCACACTACCTGCCCGTGCCGTCCGCACCGTGGTGGGTGGTGATGGGGATGGGGCTTCACCGGACAGGGTTTCCTCCCGAGCGGAGAGTGACATCTCCAGTATGGACATGCAGAACTGATCCCTACCTCTTCCAACGTAAAGTGACAGAGCCCGCCATGCAACAAGATGAACCCCCATCGCGCGTTCTCGTCCCCTTTCTCACCCCCCGCGGCGACGGTGCCGCCCCAATTTCCCCCACACGAAAAACCCCTCCCTCTTCCTCCGACACCCGCAACTCAAGCGCGACGCGGACGCTTGCACAGCCGATGCACGCGGGAGGCACGACCAAATCGACAAGCCAACTCCTCCACCATCTCGTCCGCAATCCCCGTGCACAGGCGGTGGCCCTCTGCGACGGCCGGGAGAAAGTGAAGCCCCCCCCCACACGCGGCTGTCCCCACACGTTGACGAGATGGCAGCAAGGTTGGAAAAACGCACCGTCAGGGCGCGCGGAGGTACGCCAGGACGGAACCGGTTGGGCGGGAACTCAAACACGTGCGACACTTCGGGCGCGTCGCCACCAAAGTAGCGCAGAGCGTCTGTAAAAGCAGTGCATACGCAGGCTGACGCCGATGGGTACTCAGAATGGGGCATGGTGCGGATGGGGGGCACAAAAGCGGAGTCGCGCCCCCCCCCTAAGATGCGGGGCACCAACGTGACAGGACGAACGGCGTCGGCGCGGAGCTTCTCCTGCCACACCAACAGCATCGAGTTGTATACTCCCGCGTTCATGGCAAGCTCGGCAATGAGGTACTCGGCAAAGGACATCTTCGCGGAAGTAAAGGGAAGGCACCGCCGCCTTGACCGTCGCAAACAGCGCGTCCGCGGCGTCGCCGCCGCCGTCGCCGCCGCCGCCTGCGGGCGCGCGGGCGGTGGCGGCGGCCGCGTCAATGGGGTGGCCAAAGGAAAAGTAAAAGCGCTCGCCGCCGGGGGTGGGCGCGACGAGGGGCATCAGGTTGTCCCCGTCGAGGCCCGCCGCCGCGACGGCGGCGCGGACGGCGGCGCCGACGCCCAGCGGGGCGGCAAGCAGCCCCGGCCCGTCGACGACAATGTCCGTCGCGTCCTCGACGCCCACACTCATCCTCGACCTCCTGCTCGGCGTCGCCGGCGGCGGCGGCGGCGGTGGCGGCCGCCCACTGCCCGAGGGTGACAATCGCAAACGTGTGCGCTTCAGCGGCGGCACGGCCAAACGCCTCGCCGGGGGCCATCCCCGGCGCCGCCCCCGCGGTGGCCACACACTACCCCGCGTCCTTACTGGCTCCCAGTCACCTCGCCGAGGGCCCACCGAGGGCCCGCTTGTCGTACTTCTCTGTGCATGTACATGTCGCTCCCTGCCCTGACGCTCACCATCTCCATTGCCCGTCTCAGACAATCGGGTGCGTCTTCGGATTGTCACGTACACACAATCCCCATTGTCCGGCTCAGACAATCGGTTGCGTCTTCGGATTGTCACGTACACACAATCTCCATTGCCACACACAATGTCCATTGCCCGAAACAACCATCTCAGTCGAATGCACGTCGGTCGTTCAATCCTGACAGATTTTCGAATCTGCCGTTAAATGACGGGTAAATCTGACCTGTGTAGGAATCTCCATATGTACATACGAACACGGTCGAGAACTGCCGTCAGGTCAGCGAAACCACACAAATCGACTGGTCTATTTTCACCCCATGACACCAACACACACGCCCGAATGGGAAACCACAACGATCCATATCAGGGAGATGTATTCCCAAATAGAACGTGTCTACAATGTTATGTGGGTTGGCGTCACCGAAAGGCCACGGGTGTCACATTCATGCCGACCGCCTGTCCCTCCAAGACACCGCCTCACCTTGTGTGGTCGAGCAAACCGGGAGGACCCTGACGACGCCACGACGTGGTGCGCTGGTCGGAATGGCGGACGACAGACGCGAGAGATGGTGCGCTCGTCCGCATGGTAGACGCGAGCGACCAGCTGTCCCGGGCGCACTTCTCGCCCTCATGGCAAAATCGTACAGGGCGCCAGCCATCTGACCCACAGGCTACGCCGACACAGAAGCGCGACGTGCCCTCCCCAACCCACTGGAGACACCGCGGGTACTATTTTTATCTTCCACCACATCACCGTTCACGCACACGTGCCCATGTGTGAAGACGTGGCGGGGACCGGTAGAACCCCCCCCCCCCCACTTGTGCTGTTTGCCACGTCTACCTGAGATGGGCGCTGTCGCCACAGAAGACAAGCAGCGGGTCAGGGAGAGGGACCGGCTTACGCGGCGTGCACGAAAGGCCGCCCGACGTGCTGCTGCCGCCGGGACCGCGACAGCTACTGGAGGTCATGTGCCAGGCGGTAAGCCTTTTGAACGAAAGGCACCCCTCGGCAAGGCCACTCTGATCGCCCCGTACCCCCCCCTACCAGCCCCGACTCTCTCACCCAAGACACTGGCTACCTCTTTCAAGTCCCCGGGCGGCGCTTCTGCGTGGCACCCGCCTCCCTCGAGCACAGTGTTTGTGGGAGAGGCCCGACCACCACCATTTCCAGCCGTGGCACTGACGCCTCATGGTGGCGTCCTCCATGACGCCGGCGGCCTGTCACCTACTGTCCGTGCTGCCGCCCGCGGAACTGGCTGCTCCACCCTCCTGTCGTTGACCACCGACAGGGTCCCTACCCCCCCCATTGGTTCTGCCGCTCGTGGCCCACCACCATCCCTCCGTGTGCTGGGTGTCACAGTGCGACGAGCGGAACTGGACACTTTGCTCCAGCCAACCCAGTGGCTGTCGGATGTGGCGATGGACGCGGTCAAGGTGCTGCTGATGGTGGTGAACCGGTGGGCGTGTAGCGTGCGACGGGCTCGGCCCATCCACGTTTTTGATGGCTACATCTACGGCGCCCTACGGCCCCCCGTTGGGAACACACGCCTGCCCTATGCCTGGGAGAATGTCGAGCACGTTACGCGGCACATGGACGTCTTTGCCTTTGACATGCTTGTCCTTCCTGTTGCCGCGGACGGCCACTGGTCGGTCGTCGTTGCCGATACGGCAAGTGGCGCAGTGTCGGTTGCCAACTCTGTCGTTGGAACCCACGCGCACCCCACCCACGACGTCATCACCTGGCTAAACGACGTTGCCCGGCAAGGAAATCGTACTGTCCCATGGCACCAAGTAGCGACCGCGCCTGCCCCACAGCAGCAAGACACCTCTAGCTGTGGGTCTTTCTCATTGTGCAGTATGGCGTGTCTGGCGCTCGGGCTCGACCCTTCCGCCCCGTCGCTGGAGCAGGCCACGTCGTTCCGGTCAACCATAGTCGAGGCCATCACCGGCCTCTGTGCGACTGGTACTGTGGCCGGGGGGACGTGCCAAGCAAGCCACGGTGGCGTTGCAGAGGCCGCTGTGCGGCTGGTGAGCCCTCTTTGTGCGGTTGCTCACGCGGTCCCGCCTGACCCGACTGCCCTTCTCCCCTACATCCTCCCTTGTCAAGTGGGCGCCATCCCGCCATCAGTCGCGCCTCCCGTGGGGACTCTTCAACCACCGCCGCAGGTCCCTGGTATGACAACCACCGGCCGTGCGCCCGAGTCTACCCAACCATGGCCAATACCCCCCGGGACGCAGCCCCTGCTGTCACGCACCGTATCGACCTCCGCCTGTCACCTATCTATCCCGTCCCACCCGGACCCGGTGCCGCCACCACCACCCGTCACACCAGCCGATGAACCAGATGTGGGCACACCGTCGCCGATGGACGTACCGCCACGGGGCCCGCCGGGACCTCACCCCCTCCGTCAATGACCAATAACCCGCTCGTCAACCACCCCGCCACCGTCTTCAGACACTGATCACGGGCGGCAACTGACAGACATGTCCACGAGAACACCTCTTCGTGGACTGCCTTCCCCTGTGGCAGCTGCGTCCCCGTGCCGGTCACGGGCGCCGTCCTCGTCACCGCCTCCTGTCCGACGCCAGTCAGCCCGCACGCGGCGTCTCCTCCTCCCAGTCGCGCCGCCAGCACCCAGTGCCGCACGATCTCCATCTTCCCCCCGTTCCTACTCGACCCCTCCCCCATGCCCCTCCCCATCGCCGGCGGTTTCTTCTTCCTCTTTCTACCCGACCCCGCGCCCATCCCCCTCCCAACCCCCTGCGGTGCGGCAGCCCGATCAACTACATACGCCCGTTGAGGGCAACTGTTCTCCCCCCCCACGTCGAGGTGGGGCACGGCGCCGACCTGTGCGTCGCTCTACGTCACCGTGCTCACTGTACCGGCGCCGCGAGTCACCGGCGCCATGTACCCAGTCCGAGGGGTCCACCGGATCCCATTCGAGTCACGGCCGCCGCCCGAGCTCTCCTGGACCTTTACCGGCTGTCCTTGGCCCATCGAGAGACTACGTGCCCACGGCAACGCCCTCCGATCCCGACACCATACCCATAGGTGACGCGGATGCAAACGCTATCCTCCGCCTTCTTGAAGGCAAAGCCGTCTCCCCAATCGATGATGCCGCTACCGTGTGCTCTTCTTCGTGGCCTGACCTCGTCTGCATCGGCGGGGTGGTCACCGACGGAGACCGTGCCGTGGCCAAGACCCTACGGCGACAGGCACTCCAGGCACACGCCGAGGGCCTTGATGTTCTTGGATCCAGCGCCTCTCCTTCTCAGCGCAAGCAAGGTGGTACTGGCCGCAAGGGCGGTCCCGTCGGCATCCTCTACGTATGGGTCCTGAGAAAAGAAGGTCACCCTGACGACGGCAGGATCTACATTGGGCGTAACGCTCGATCCGGCTTGGTGGCGGATGCGCTCAAGGACCGCACGTGTGGCAAAAACCACAAGCACACACGGCACCCAAGTTGGGGCGGTGTGCTAGGGCTGCCTCCCGTGTCGGGGGAACCGGAAGAAGTGCAAGTCGCACACACTCTGTCCCTGTTGTGGGGCAAACCCCCCACGGACAAACAAGAGGATGGTGTGTGGTCCAACAGTTTCTTGTTCGGGACGGGGACGCAGGGCCAAGCCCCGCTGTCCCTCCCCTTATCCCCCCAGGGTCCACTCAGAATCTCGCCACTCAGAATCTCCCACCCCAGCACCTGCCCACCGGGCCACACGAAAATTCAAGACGATAAATGCAGAAAACCCTCAAATCCAAGTTGGATTTACTACTAAGCCAACTATCCCAAACTTAGGGAATATGGACCCAAATGCAGGGGGAGGAACGGATCAGGCTAGTGGCCTGCCGCCCCTTGCATGGCACGTGTTGCCCCCCTACCTGGGGGTCAATACTGCCACACTCCCCTCTCCTCAGTTCCGACCGACCCGGTCGGCCCTGTGAGGGGGTGCGTAAACGCACGTCTCGGCGTTGGGGGCGCGACTTGCTGTCCCCCATCGAGTACGTAACACGGATGTGGAGGCGGTCACGTTGACCGCCCCTCTCCTCAAGCTTGCCCACTCGGCAGCTTGCTCTCCTCAGTTCACACTTCACCATCACCACCACCTCCCCTTCACCTTCCACTGGGCCGCCCCACGCTGGGGAGGCCACCCGTATACCCACGATCCGAGTCCCCCTCAACTCGAGGCGGGTCTCGTGCTGCGATAGCCAGAGCGTCTCTCCCCAACTTGGGGAGAGCCATGGCGACTCAGGGAGTGGAGACGGACTCTCTTGACGAGCGCATGGAGGACACCTCCTACGGGGCAGCACCCGCCGGGACTTCCGGCGGGGGCTCCGCGATCGCTCCGGGGGACGGGACTCCCGCGTCACCCGGCTTTGGGTTGACGGCGGGGTCTCCCCCGGAGGCGGGACAAGTTGTCCCGCGTGAGGCCTTGGGGCGGTGGTTTTACCCCGCTTGGCCTCTCTATGAGGAGGGGCTGACTGTTCTTCGCTGTGGCCGACTTGGCGCAGCGATGGGCCGGGTATGGGACCGCCTACGGGAGAAGTATCCCCGTAGGGTCGGGTTCCCTGCCGGCTTCAGGACGGACCCGTTTGCCTTCCTGGACGATGAGGAGGTTGAGGACGTTCAGCGTGCCAAGGCCATGGTGGACCGCGGGGAAGCTATCCCGGGTCCCGGCGACTTGCCGACCTTCACGTGGGACGCTGTGGCAACTCGCCCACCGTACCTCCACGAGGTCGATCCGCACACTCATCACTTTGATGTGCGGATGGAGAAAGACTTCCGGCGAGGTCCCTACTTGGTGACCTCGGCTCAACTTGAGTTTCCTCAACAGTCTGCTGCCAGTAAGGAGCAGTACTATCCGAAGAAGCCCGAGTGGTGGCCTCAAGTTGAGGTCCCCTACGGGTTCCCGGCGTTGTTGCCACGGTTGCTTGACCACTTCGGCTCCGTCATGTTGACGGCTGCCCCTGATCACCTGGTGTGGGCCATGTTGGCCACCCAGTGGCTCCTCGAGGTCATGTCGACCTGGGTGTCCTGAGTTCAGCGGCGGGGGATGCTCTGGCATCTCCCCCTCCGGCTCCTCCAAGGTTTGGAACAGCTCACCCCTCAGCTAGTTGCTGAGGGGTGCTCATCAGGACAACTCACTCTACTTGAGGAGATGCTCCGGCTCCATAAGTTTATCGAGTGGGAGAGCATTGAGCACAGGTTGCGCCGCCCCACTCGTGGGCCCAAGGACGATGGCGCACTTCGCCAGTTCGTGTGGGTCGCTCGTGAGCTTCACGACGGCCGTGTGGTCCTACGAGAGGGGTTGGGCATCGGGGACTACCCGTATGCCCCGGGGGTGGATCGCCACACTGCGCCACCCCCGGAAAAGCCCATAGTTATGGCCGTGCCGTCCTATGATGACCATATGACTCAACCCACTGCGGGGGCCCCAAGTCGGGGTCGCAGTTACACCCGGGTACCGCCACCTCGGCGGGCCCCTCCGCTTCCTCCTGTTCCTTTCCAACCTCACGGGAACATCCCGATCAGCGTGGCCGTGGAGTCTTCCACCCCGGTGTCCCCCAACTTGGGGGCCACCCTCCTGACGGTATACCCCAAGTTGGTGTTGCCGCCCACGCCTCTAACCTCAGAGATGATGATCACCACGTTGGTGCGCACCATTTCCTGGTTGGCCGCGTCGACCGCAACCCTACAGAGTTCCGAGACTCCTCAACTTGAGGAGCGCGTTCGTACTGCAGTGGCGACCGCGAGTTGCGAGTCGGTGGCGGAGTTTATGACAGCCGAGTTGGCTCGCATTGGGGCTATTATGCCCCAGCCAGCCCCACTTGGGCGTGGCAAACGTCGGGCGAGCCGGGCATACTCGCCTCCTCGCCGTCGTCGCCGACACTCGCGGCGCTCTCCCTCCGTGTCGGAAGACAAGTTGTCCTACTCCGTCTCGGAGTCCTCTACCCCGTCGGAGACGGAGTCTGTCCAGCGTCTGCGTCGCAAACTTGCGCGCAAGACCAGGCAGAAGAGTAGCCACGGTCGGCGCCACTTGCGCGACCGTGAGGGGCGCGACGGTTCCGACTTGGAGCCGCCGCCCCCTCCAACAAGTGGAGACCGTTATCGGCGTGGGTCTCGCCGCTCGCCTCCACGTGAGGGCGAGGGCCGTGGAGTGGGAGAGTCTAGCATGCGTGCCTAGTTGGCAGCTGCCTTTGTTGTGAGAGTGTGAGGGTTAGGGCTGTAGTTAAAAGCCACTCTGCGTACCACTTCGACTTGAAGCACTCTCTTGGCACTGTTGCTCGGCCTTCCCTCACGTTGAGGGAGGGCTGCTAGGGTCTATCTCATTCCGGGCACAGTACGCCCGGACCTTCTCAGCGGGAAGGTCCTCCACGTACTCCCACGTGTCATCCTTGGCTTTGTAGCCAAACCAACGCACCCTCAACATGAGGCGGTCAGTGTCTTCATCCCATCCGTGGTCGATGAACTTATCGAACACGTACTCCTGCGGGCCCTGTTTGGCCGCAGGCAGTGAGGGGAGGCGCCACGATTCCAACGCACGCGCCCAAGCTGGGTCGCCTGCAGGCGGTGGTGCAACTTTGACCACGTCCTGTCCGTTCACTGTGCGGACCCCATCGTCACTTTCGATGGTGAAGCGCCGCCCATCAGTACGAAGGACCTGGTACGGTCCCTTCGTCTGGAATACCAGCTTAACCCCAGTTGGGGTGTGCGAGTGTACCAGCACCCAGTCACCCTGCTCGGGGACATGTTTAGCATTGCGCACCTTTTTGTCAAAGGTACGCTTGTAGCGCTTTTGTGCTTTGTCCATCTCAGCCCTGACTTTAGGGATGAGGTGTTCACGCCTAGCAGCGATCTCCGCCTTACTCTCAGTAGGAGTAGGCGTGCTGCCATCATCCTCCCTAGTTGGGAGCGACCGCCGCACAGCAATAGACCGCACGCGACGGGGGGTCACAAAAGCGAGGGGTACTTCCCCTGTAGATGGGTGAACCTGCGAATTGTAGGCAGTGGTAAGAATAGAAATGTATTGGTCCCACGTTTTCACATGCTCACTCACATAGTGGCGCAGCTGCCTAACAATAGTTTTGTTGAAGCGCTCCTTAACGAGGGCCCTTGAACGGGGCCCTCCCCTATACGGTTGTTGGCGTATAGGGGGTACACCGGGTTTCAACTCGATCCGGTGTTGGGTGGCTCTCATGAGTCCCAACTGACCATCCCACAACTTGTGATATTGGTCCAAGAGGCGTTCAACTTGAACCCTCAACCTGGGTGGAACACCCTCCATGTTCACATGGGGACGAGGAGAGGCGGCCGACTTGGCTTGGTGCTTCTCCTTTCCGGACTTCGGGTCGCTACTTGCGCCCGCGTTGAGGGTGACCGCTACTACCGGTCCCTCATGTTGGTCGATATAGCCGAACTTGGCTCCCGATCAAAGATACTTTCTTTGAGGGTGGCGGGGGTAGCAACTTGCTACGACCCCTGTCACAGGCTCGAGCCCATCACCGACGAGTGAAGGTCCGCCGTCCTCCACCCGCCTAGTTGGCGACGGCTCTATGCCGAAGTTGAATCCAACCCGAGTGGATCTCGCGGGGACAGTCCTCTCACCTTGGGACGTTCCCTTTGAGTGTACCACCCGGTGGCCGAAGTGCGAACCACCGGTCCGAGGAAGACCCTCAGGGTGAACACCCGACTGGGTCGGGGTGGCATACCGCCCGCACCGATACCCACGGCCCTGCTGGCTGGAGTGCCTCTAGCACCTCCGCGACCCCAGGTACACCCTGTGTCGGGCCAGTATTCAAAGGCGCCGGAGTAAAGTCGTCACCGGAGAGTTTCCCGAACGTCGGGAGGTCCGATCCAGCCGTGTTGGCTAGCGATCCACACGACACAGTCCAAGACCACCGTTCCTCTGAGACAGAGGGCCCCCTACACCCGGGTGCACCCGGAGGTAAAGTTCACCTCTGTCCCCTGCTGCTTCACCAAATGTGGCAAAAACCACAAGCACACACGGCACCTAAGTTGGGGCGGTGTGCTAGGGCTGCCTCCCGTGTCGGGGGAACCGGAAGAAGTGCAAGTCGCACACACTCTGTCCCTGTTGTGGGGCAAACCCCCCACGGACAAACAAGAGGATGGTGTGTGGTCCAACAGTTTCTTGTTCGGGACGGGGACGCAGGGCCAAGCCCCGCTGTCCCTCCCCTTATCCCCCCAGGGTCCACTCAGAATCTCGCCACTCAGAATCTCCCACCCCAGCACCTGCCCACCGGGCCACACGAAAATTCAAGACGATAAATGCAGAAAACCCTCAAATCCAAGTTGGATTTACTACTAAGCTAACTATCCCAAACTTAGGGAATATGGACCCAAATGCAGGGGGAGGAACGGATCAGGCTAGTGGCCTGCCGCCCCTTGCATGGCACGTGTTGCCCCCCTACCTGGGGGTCAATACTGCCACAGCACGGACGACCACCTCCGCACCTCGATGCCTGATGCCTTTCACACCGCTCTGAGGGAGCACGGTGCCAGCGCCTTTCTGGTTTTTTGTGCCATGATGTGGGAGGACGCACCCACACAAGACGCTGCAGAGGAGTGGGCAGCGCTCGCAGAGCTGAGCTTTGTCCTGAAGAATGGTGGGCTGGCTACCGACGCGGAGGGCGCTGCAAACGGCAAGCGTCCGACATTCAACTCCATTCTTCCGTCCGTGCCGTTCCACGCCGAGGCCCGGCAACGCCAGCGCATGCGCATCGCGGGCCGGGTCGCTGACTTTGTCCGCCAGATCAAGGAGTTTCACGCACAGTACCACCACGCGGACGTGCCGACGACAGGACGCCATGCGAAACTTGGCCACCTACTGACCAGAGTTCGTACAAGGAGCACGTGGCGGCCCCCACTGATACAGACGTTCCTGAGGCGCACCCTGACAGATTGTGACGTTCTCTGGGAAGCAGACCGTGCTCTTCTTGTCGGCCGGACCCGACTTCGAGTGGCCGTACCCCACTTCAAGATGTGGTGGGACCAGCCTAAAGGATCGCCACCACAGCGGCCCGTGCGATACAAGTACCCCCGCACTGCTCGCCGCCGTCTCTCAGCGAGCATTGGTAGAAGGCTGCCCTACGTGCTCGAGTGTTGGCGAAACGGGACCATGCCTCCAGACGTTGCTGTCGTGCTGGAGAGTCGCGGAGTTACAGTGGACGTCCTGGCGGGATGGGTGTCCCCCGCAGCACTGAAAAGGCTAACCACTGCCCGAGTCAACCAGAGGAAGCAGTACCAAGCCCAAAAGCGCGCCCGAGAAGAAGCTGCATCGGAATCAGTACCCGTCGGCAAGGTCGCCAAACGGACAAGAAGGGACGGCCGCAAACTCGACAACCGAGACGGGGGGAGTGCCGGGGCCACGACATTAGTGGGCGAGCACCAGGGCGGCCCGCGGGGCCGTGGCAGCCGCAGCCGCAACCGGCGACAGACACGCAGGGGTGCTGGCGACGAGTCGGACTCTGTCGGAAACGCAGGGGATGGGCGGGCGGGGACAGCACCCAACGCACCCCAGACCCCACCCCCACCGTAGTCGTCTGGTCGACGGACACGGTAGTGGGTGAACCGTTTTAAGGAAGGGGAGAGAAGAGACACAAAACTATGGTGTGGGGGAGCACATTATTTTTTTTCTTTTCACCCGTTAGCATGTGGGCAGCATACCCCCAATCTACACAGACGACGCAGACTCACAACAGAACAGGACTTACTGGACCAGGTAGGCCGTGGCGGGCAGGCACTCCTACTTTGGGAATACAGTCTGGCAGCCACTTCTCACTCACACGGGCCTCCCGCCCCTGACCATGAACCACCGCGGAAGCCCCCGCCCCTCGCCACTGCCCTCCCTTCTTAGCCACCATTGTACCGCCTACGACAACCATATCGACATCGTCAGCGCCGTCGTTCACCCACACTCCCCCGGCAACGTTGATGGGGATGAGCATCTCGGTGCCGTTCATCCGTCGTGGTCATCCCAAACGACCCCAATCGCAGGCCCTTGAGCAGCGTCACACCCGCCGCGTTGGCCTGACTGGCTCGCACGTCCCCTGGGAATGAAGCGGATACGTAGTCTTGGTCGAGACTCTGTCGCCAGGGGTCTTTTTGACAGACTCTGTTGCCAGGGGTGCCAGGGGTCTTTTTCACGTCCTCACAAACTCTTGCGGACAATGCACGCCCCACAGGTGAGGGAGTTGAGCAGCCGGGCGGGCGGACCGGCGCGGACGACGACCGACGACGAATACGTGCAAATCCTGGTACCCGGAAAGACGCAGGCCCGACACACAGTCGCACGAAACTCTTCTGGGAGGAAGGCGGGGAGGTGTGGCCCATGGTGGCACCATGGTGCCACCACGGGCCACACCCCACCCCCCCCCTCCCAGAAGTGTCGTGCCACATGAACTATTCTCCCTATGCAACACAGCTCAAACGACAGCAGGCGCCAGCTACACTGGGGAGCAACCGTCAACCACATGACAAGCGACACCATGCACCAAACACAATAGAGGGGTGCCGTACAGTCCCACCCCCCACCCCCCCCCGCACTCGAGGATGAAACGAATGACGCTCCCGACTACACCCTGTCGGGAGCCACAATCTCGATGTGCTCGCGGCCCGGCAAGCCTGGCCGCCTCCACCGACGTCGGACATTGTCCCACCAGCTCTTCCAGACACCTTCAGAGCTTGAAAGGTAGTCCATATCACCAATCACGTGGAGATGGCTCTGTGCCCGCGACATCATGACGTTCACGCGCCGTTCGTCGGACAAAAAGTCGAGGATCCCGCCGGGTCGCACCCCAGGCTCTGACCGCACGACGGAGAGTATGGCACAGTCCACAGACGCGCCTTGGCAGCCATCCACGGTGGACACCCTGACGGATGCACGTGGTCCCTCGGGCAGCCGCCCGCTCTCATGCACCAACCGCACGACTTCATTCAGCCGGTTCCGCTGCGCAGTGTACGGGGTGATGAGCATCACCTTGAGTTCGGTAGCCCCTGTGGACGTTGCCCACGTCGCCAGTAGATCCGTAAGAGCCTTCTCGACCAACCGAAGCTCTGCAATGTTCATCAGGCTCTTGTTGTTGGGGGGGGTGAAATTGGGCTGGTGTGCCCTGTCGTCGGCCGGCAGGCGGGAAGTGTCTGTCACTTGCAGCCCTCCAAAGCGAATACGCCGACTTGGATGGTTTAGCCATGCGGGTGTTCCAAACCCATCCTCATGGCGAGCCTTGGGCCCGCGCCCGTCCGACCACACGCCAATGTGCTTGTAAAAGACTTGTCGAAGGAGGGACCACAACAGCGGCCGCATGCGGTACTGCACGGACAGGATGACGCAAGCGGTTATAAACCTGGCTAGCCGCTCAAACACGCTGGATGCCATCGGCCTCGTCTCGCCTCGGTACTCCATACCTGCGCTCGGCGGCAGCTGGGCAGTGTCGCCGACAAGGACAATACATTTGGTCCGCTCTGCTATATGACCGTCCTCGTCTTCGTCCGACGAGCCACCCGCAGCACTCCCCGAACGCTTGGCGCGAACAATGGCGGCGACAGACGCAGGGACGCTTGTAGCCGCGCCCTCGTCAATGATAATGGCGTTAAAGCCTTCGCACCCCACGAGCGCCGCCGTCGACGTTGACGCAGTTGTGACAATGACGGACGCACCGCCCACGATGCGCTTGCAGAGCTCCTGTCTTGCACGCTGCTGGCGAGGCAATGCAGCGTCCAGCACTTGCTCAGCATCGGCAATCTCCTCGAGGAGTCTGGGTGACCCACCTGCGCCCGGCTCTTCACCCAGGGCGCAGGCACGATCCACCCGACCAGCCACATGGGCTACCCGTGCCCTTGCCCGTTCCACCTCGGCTGTCACGGACGGGTAGGCGACGGGGAGGCGCTCGTCCACCACGGCGTCAATGTGCGTTGTCCTGGCACGGTGGCCATCCGGCGGGGGTTCACCCACACGGAGGAGCGTCACGGCGTCGGGTTCCGCGACGCCGTGTCGACTCGCAGCCCCCGGCGAACAGAAAGACTCGTGTACTGCGTCCAACAGCTCGTCACACGCCGTGTTTGTGCGCGACGTCAGCAGGACACGCCCATCGGGCAGCGTCTCAAGGACCATGTCCACCATGGAGACAATGGCGCGTGTCTTGCCCGTCCCGGGGGGGCCCGTCACCAGCTGTACGTCGCACTTGTCCGACAACAGCCCCCGGCGCACACAATCAACGGCGTGCCACTGGAACGGGTCCAGGTGGCCGTAGCTTGGAGGAGTGCTCGGAACGTGGAAAGGCCCCGGTGCAGGTGCAGGTACCACCTGCTGTCCCCCGTGCGGAGGGGTTGCGTGGATGGCGAGCGCCTTCCGCATGACTGGCGGAAGAAGTTCCCAGTGGCCGAGGCCGCCAAACTCGCGGGCGTCCGACAGGAGGCCATGTGAAAGGGTGACGACCACCTCCACCGGCCGGCGACGGAACACCCGCTGCAAGTCTGAACGACGCACCGCAAACCACAACCGCCAGGGGGGGACGGAAGCGCCACCGTGGCGCGCCGCGCCGCCGGCGTCGTCGTCGTGCTCGTCCACACCCGGGCCAGGCACCTTGTCCACCCACCACTGTGCTGCCCCCGCGGGCGGCGGGCCACCAACAACCCCGCCGGGTTGCCCCTCCTTGTCCTCGCAGCGGCCAATAAAAACCGCGTCCAGGGGGGTGCTGTACACCGAGCCGTCGACGGGTTCCGGTACCCACAAGGCACACAAATCGCCCGGGATGGCGTGTGTGGGGTCCACCTGACCCTCCCCCTCGCGGTCCTTGTTGCGGCGGCGCCCAGCGGACACCCTGGTCGGACGGCCGCCCCAACCCGGGTGGCCACCACGGGGGGTGGGCATACGCACGAGCACGTCGCTCATGCGACACGCCAGTGCGTCGTCCAGGATTGAGCCACCCACCTGCGGCGACGACAGGGTGATGAGCGCCTCGATCCGACCCACCCCAAAGCGAGAGCCCAATGACGACGTGGTCACACACCCCCTGCGACCGCCACCGCCCTGGCCCTTGTTCATGCCACCGATGGACTGTGACACCGCCGTTGCACCGCGGGCGGCCAGCTGGCACAAGGTGCCGACAACGATGGCCTGCCAGTGGCCCCCAGGTCCTTTTGCGTACAACGGGGACGGGCGCAGGTGGGTTGGGACACCCTTCCACCCACAGTCAGACGTACAGAGCGTCAACCGACCGAGCGCCACCCGATCACCATCCGCACCACACAGCGTGGGCGGACTGGCCTCGGCGGCACCACCAGCCGCCGCCGCCGCCGCGGGCAGAGGTGCACCAGTGGAAGACGCGCTCCCCCCATCAGCCGGGGCGCTGGTATCAGCGCCCAAACCCACAGTCCCACCTCGAACAACAGCCGCACCCGCGTCCGCACCTGCAGGGGGGGTGGGAGAGGGCTCACCACCCCGTGGCACTGCCGTGGCGACAGCAGCCGCACCCGCGACGTCTGCTGCTGCAGCGGTACGAGGAGGTTCAGCAGCAGGAGCAGCTCCGCCAACACCCGCGTCGGCCACGACCGTCGCGCCAGCAGGAGCTCCACCAACACCAGCAGCACCCACGGCCGTAGCATCCAGCACACCTGCGACTATATTTGCAGCCGATGGAGTGTCGGGAGCAGCGGTAGCAGAAGCCTCTGTTGTACAGGGCCCGCCTCGGACGGCTGCAGTCGCGGCAGAGGTGGCAGCACTCCCAGGCACTGCTGCACGGGCGGCCGCCCCAGGGGCGGAGGACACCCGCCGCTGCCCGGCCACGTGGCCGCCTCGGACCACCCGGGCCACACTGACGACAGTCACGCCATCGTTCTCTGCGTCCCCCAATTCATCGTCGTCCTCAACGAACACAATGATGTTCGGTGGTGCCGCATTGTAGGCAGGGGACACGGCCTGTCCTGCCAACACATTGTCTGGGACCGCCACTGTGGGTAGGTAGCACACAAACTCGACCTCGCCCCCCGTATCGTCGCCAATGACAATGACATTGGGGTCACGAGACGGGCTCGCCGTGTCCGCACCGGGCGTTGCGGGTGGATGTCCGTTGTCCTCGGCTCCTGGCCCGGCACCCACCTCATCGACAGGCACAGCACCTGCTCCAGCGGCATGCACAGTAGCCGGGCCTGCGGCGGCTGCGACGGCCCCATCGACGTATGGCGCATCATACCCGCCCAGTAACTCGTCTATGCGCTGCCGCAGCTGCACGACCAGGGGGATGACCTGCTTGCCAGGCTTGGCGGGCGGACAGAGAACATCCCTCAGCTGGCGCAGGGCCTGTGGACAGGTCGTCCCCCCAATATCTGCGACCCAAGGCGACAGGCCTGAAGGTGATGCTAACCAGGCAATCGCTGCCTTGGCCAGCGCCCTCCGAGATGCCCGCACGCCCGACGCAAGAGGTACACTCCCCAGGCTGCAGATCGCCGCACAGTACATCCAGCTGTATTGCGTCCGCTCTGCCTTGTCAAGTCCAACAGCAACCTCCCAGAGCCACGGGAGCGTGTCAACCCACTCATTGACAACGGGAAAGATGTGTCCCACGTCCAGGACGTCAAAATGGGCGGAGCACCGAGTGGGATGGACGAATCGGGCGAGGCACGTGAGGAGAACGTATCGAATGACATCACGTGTGCTCGCGACGTCGCGGTGGAAGCCCAGCCGCATCAGCAGGTTCAAGATACGGGCGAGTGCCCCACTCGCAGACAGGTGATTCGACTCGACTGGTGAGCTCACAGCCGGGTGCCCCGCGCCCACGTCCGTCAGCACTTGCCAGCTGCTTCGCACAAAAGCCGTACATGCGGCAAACAGCTGCAGGGGGACACCATCCCAGTCAGCATCCCCACGAGTAGTGCGCACCCTGACATCCAGGAAGTGCAGGGCGTTTTGGATGACGCGCAGGGCGTCAAAAGGTCGTGATCCACCAGACGACAGACCTGGAACGGGAGCGCCGGTAGGATCGCGGGCGGAGACACCGCGCCCTCCCCCATCGGCCGGGACGGGTGAACACCCATCCAACAGGTCCATGACGGACCACGAATCAGACCGACCACCCCCCTGCTCACCCACACCGGAAAGGCGGCGAATGACGGCCTGGGCGGTCCGTCGAAATTTTGGGGAGGGCGCTACCAGCCATCCGACGCCAGCGTCGGAAGCAGTCACGCTCGCAAAACGTGAAAACAGGGCCGCAGCCGGCGCGACAACAGCCGCAGCGCCCGGGGTGCGCAGAACGGACGAGAACAGAAGCGCGGCCGTGTCGCACATTGCCGTTCTCCACTCGCGGACCTCTTCAAAGGCGGCGAGGAAGTCTGTCGGCAACATCGCCAACGTCCCGGGCATGGACATCAGCAGGGCCACGTCGTTGGGGCTGCCTGCGCTGGCAGGGACAGGCTCCTCCTCACCACCACCCCGCTCCACGACGGCAGGTACACAGATCGCCGCGACTAAATGCGACCACAGGCGGGTGTGCAGCTTTAAAGGCCGCTCGTGCTGGATCACTGCAACACCGGTCTTGCTCTTGCCCGCCCGCACCGCCCGGTCCACGGTGGCACAGTCTGCGTTACATGCGCTTAAAAGGAAGCTCTGGGCCTCGCGGGGCCAGACACCCAGGGACCAGGCGGTACGAAAAAACGTCACTTGGTGCGACCAGGAGGGAGAATCGGCCAGCGAGCCGTGCTCGCGCAACAGCTTCGAGCAGGCGGCTCCGACGGCGGCAACCATCTCGCGGCTAAAGTGGGCGAGCTCCGGACCACCCCCACCGCAACCATTGCCAGAGTCTGCTGCAGGCGCATCTTGCGCGGGAAGCGTCGCCGGCGGCGCGTCCGCCCCAGGCCGACGAAAGGCCGCGTGGGGGGGGTTCAGGGCCAAAGATCGGGGAGACGGCATCGCAGCCGGCCCCGCGTGGCCACCAGAGCCACCGGGCGCGGTGAGACGCAGGCGCTTTCGCCCCGACCGGCCGGTCACCATCATATTGGTGGGCGCTGTCGCCACCGCTGCCGCCCGCACCGACAGGCGGTGGACCGTCTTTCTTGCGCGCCACACGTCAGGGACCATGATGGGGATGACGAACATGTCCACGAGTGCCTCGAGGTTGTCGCGCGGCAGATTGGCCGAACCCGGGCCACAAAGAGCGTGCTGGACAGCGGCCGCCATCTCTCGTGCCACGACCGGGTCGCCTGCATGTGGCAGATACAGTTGAGACAGGTAGGCAGCAGCGGTTTTGGCAACCTGCACACCTTGGCGGCTACGCAGAAGGGTCGACATGGCGTGGATGATGCGCAAGGCGTCGACCTGGGTCGTCGCCCGAGGGCTGACGCGAGCGAAGAGGGCGTCACACTCACGCCCCAGTCCGAGCGCACTCGTGCTTTGTGGCCGCCTCGCTAGCGCAACCTCTGCCGGGTCGGTACGAACCGCCGCATTCCCCATCACCGCGGGCCTCACCACCGGTTGAGTGACGTCCAGCGTCGCCACCGCTGGCTCGTACGCCAGCACAGGTGCCGACCCGCCCGGTCGCAGCGGTACAATCTCGTCGCAGCCCATGTCCATCTCTTGCTGCCGCAACAACAGTTCAGTCGCAGGCGCGACCGGCGCTGCACTCACCCACGCTGTCGTGGTCGGTGCAACAGCCGCCGGCAGGGTTGGTGGCACGGCCCCACCCGCCGACTCGGTGACCGGGTCAGCCACTGAATCGGCCGGCATCACAGCCACCGACTCGACGGGTATTGCGCCCACGGAATCGGCTACGGGGGCGGGCGCGGACGCGGCCAAAATACGAGGCACCGCGCCTACCGGAACGACCGACACCGCACCCGCCGACGCGACAGGTGCAACCGGCGGCGCTGTCGGTACCACGACGGGCACCGCGCTCACCGACTCGTCCACCGGCTCGACCGTCCCGCTGCCCGTCGACGCCGTCGTGGACTTGCCCGCCACACCCGCCGACGCGACAGCTGGGTCTGCCGCCGGCTCGGCCGTCCCCTTGCCCGGCTCCGCGGCCGCCGGCTCGGCCGGCGCGGCCGGCACCGCGCCCACCGACTCGTCCGCCGGCTCAACCGTCCCGCTGCCCGTCGACGCCGTCGTGGACTTGCCCGCCACACCCGCCGACGCGACAGCTGGGTCTGCCGCCGGCTTGGCCGCAGGTGGTGTCGCCACCATCGCCACCACCACCCGCCAACATGGCCACCACCTCTGGAGGCGGTCAAGGGGTAGGCGGAAAGGTAGTACCGAGGAAGGGCCGGAAGGAGCAAGGAGGAAGACCCGCGGCGGTGGGGCGGGGGCGCGGCTCGGGGGCGGCACCCAACCCAGCAGCGGTGCCGACGCGGTTTCAAGAACCGCGCCGGCCGTGCTGGCGCGATCCGCCCCCCTCCCCCAACAGAGCCGCCGCGCCCGTGCTCCCGCCCCGACCAAGCCGCCGATCCGCCTCCTCGACACCCTCCTGCTTCCCCTCACCTCCCCCCGAACCCCCCCCCCCTGCCCCCCCCCCCTCCCGCACACAAGAGAAAAAAACCGCCGCCGCGTCGGACCGACCAAACGCCACCACCACGACCACCGGCCACCGCCACAGCCTACCCGCCTGCGCGGGCGGGCGGGTGAGTGGGGCGGGCGCAAAGGTGGGGGGAAGGGCCGGAAAGAGCAAGGAGGAAGACCCGCGGCTGTAGGGCGGGGGCGCGGCTCGGGGGCGGCACCCCAGCAGCGGTGCCGGCGCGGCTTCAAAAACCGCGCCGGCCGTGCTGGCGCGATCCGTCCCCCTCCCCCAACAGAGCCGCCGCGCCCGTGCTTCTGCCCCGACCAAGCAGCCGATCCGCCTCCTCGACACCCTCCTGCTCCCCCTCACCTCCTCCCAAACCCCCCCCCCACCCGCCCTCCCCCTCCTCCCTGGCGCCAGGTAGTCACTCACAGAGAACACGATGGCGGATATGGTCTGGCGTGCGCCGTCGGAGACGATGGGGAAAGGGAGGGCGGCGGCGTCACAACGGGAAAGAAGCGAGCGTGGGGGAGGCGCGCGACTGGTGCGACCGCGGACGTGCGCGCGCATGCATGCGCGTAACAAGCAAGCGCACGCACGTGGCCGTGCGTGCAGGTCCCAGTGCCGTGCCGCTGATTAGCCCACTGTAAAAAACAGTTGTGTATCCACGTCATATTCAGCGGTAGTGTTCCCTGGGACACTGCATTTCCAGGTCAGGATCGAACTGTATTGGCACGGTTTACTTGGAATTGGGGTCTTTCCCATGTCGCAACGAGCGTCTCATAATAAATAGGACCTGAGTGATTAGGCAGGCAACGTGTGCTCAACGTGTCCACGCACCACAAAGCTTCCACGCGTGTTCGCGACCACGCGGCCATCCCTGTCATCACCATGGCGGCGGTGGCGGCATGGTGATGGCGGCAGTGGCGGCATGGTGGCCGCGGCGGTGGCCGCGGCATCGGTGGTGGCTGCCCAACCGTCCCGCCCACCGCCCTGCGTGGTGGGCAACCCACGGGCGGGCTACTCGCCGACGTCCGTGTCACCGGTGCCGCCGGCCGTCGCGCTGCCGCTGAGCGGCAGCGCACGCCGTCTCGCTCGACCCTTACAGATAAGGGCGTGCGGTGGGCGCCCCAATGAGGACAGGCGTGGCCCTGCGGTCACTGTGGCGGCGGAAGCTTCTACGCCCTGGTTGCCTCGCCGGCGACATAGCCGCCGCCGCGGGTAGTCCCGTAGGGCTGGGGGTGGCGGTCCCGCCACTGCGTCGCTGACGGGCGCCGCGAGCTCGGCCCCACCCGCCGCCTTGCCGGCACCGGCATCGGTCGCGGGGTCGGCGGTGAGGGCGGCTGTGGCGATGGCTGCGGTGGTGTAGGTGGGGGCCGAGCCGACTGTTGCGGCGATGGCGACGCTTGCGGCGTTGGCCACGGTGTCGACGAATATAATGGCTGAGGTGACGTTGGCGGTTCCCGTCATGCGGCGTTGTAGCCGGTTGCTGCGGTCGCTGCGATCGCGGCAATGCCGGCGCCGGTCCCGGTCACGACCCACCGCCCTACCAGCTACCAAAGGCGGTACACAGCTGGCTTTTGGACCACTGAATTCGAGCTATTGTGCAAGGCCGTGGTGGTGGTTGTGGTTGTGGTGATGACGGCGGTGGCGACGGTGGCTTTGGTGCGTGCGTCGGTGCTGGAAGTTGTGGTGGGGGCCGTGCCGACAGGGGCTATTGCGTCGCCTTCGGCCTTGGTGGCGGCCGACATGGCGCTCGGGGCTTTGCTGTTTGTGGTCGCGGCGTGTGGCTATCCGCAGCCCCTTCACCCACCCGACGCGGTGGGTACCCCGCCAGTGGGCTCTTTCAAGCTGCCGCCGCCGGCGGTGGCGGTCGTGGCGGCGGTGGTGGTGGTGAAGGCACCGGTGGTCGGAGCTGTGGTGGTGGACCTACCTGTGGTGGGTGCGTTGTCGACGGCGGCGGTAGTGGCGCGGGCGGTCGCGGCGGCCGCAGTGGCGGCGGCGGCGGTGGCGGTGGTGGCGGTGGTGGCGTCACTCCTGGATTGTCTTGGCCTCCCCCAGAGTTTGCCCCCGCTGGCCGCAACCACCCGTGTGGCTACAACCACCGACCTAACCATACCCGTCACGGTGTCACAACGGACTCATACCCACCGACCCACCACGCGCGGCGTCCTTTCACGCGGACAGCGTCGCAAAAAATCGCCCTTTGAGGCGTCGAGTTTGTCCCGGGTCGCGTCACGACATAGTCATGTTTATCGCGCGATAAACATGACTTGGCCGTGGTCAGGGCCCGGAACCGCCCACCATCCCCCGTTACACGTTGCAATGATTTTGACACGTGGCAGCCAGGAGGTGGCGTGGCGATGGCCTCATCACGGCCAAGTCACCAAGACATGTTTATCGCGCGATAAACATGACTTGGCCGTGGTCAGGGCCCGGAACCGCCCACCACCCCCCGTCACACGTTGCGATGATTTTGACACGTGGCAGCCAGGAGGTGGCGTGGCGACGGCCTCAAGTCACGGCCAAGTCATGTTTATAGCGCGATAAACATGACTTCGCCGTGGTCAGGGCCCGTAACCGCCCTCCACCGCCCGTCACGCGTTGTGCTGACACTCTGACACGTGGTATGTAATTTGCTTTTTTTGATGTGACAGGTTAGGTGACAGTTTTTGTCGTTTAGACGATGTCAACTCCTACTGTGCCCACCGGTCATGGCCGTCTTGCTGGCAGCACCGTCGGAACGCACGACCTTCTTCCACATGCAATATCTTTGTTTTGTCAGTTGTTCGCACCCCCTTGCGTGCCTCTCCGATCCACCCTCCCTCGCCACACTCTTGTGTCGGCGGCGCACCTGCTTGCGTCGCGTGCGTTTGGTGGTGTGCACGAACGATAACTGCGGGAGGGCTGTGTGTGTCTCCCGTGGTTTGGAGCCACCATCCTGTCGGCGACACACCGTGGCGGGCGGCGGGGCAGGCGGATAGCCCCCGTGTACTGTTTTCAGACACACCCTGCACCGGGGGACTGTGTTGCGTTGACGCGACTGTAGTACGTCGGTCGACCCACGAGTTCGAGCACGGGGTGAGAAGCGTGGGGGGCGGGGTTGTGTGGTTCGCAGGGGGGAGGGCGGCTTGGCGCGGCTTGGAGCTGGTGCGGGCACGGAGGCAGGGACCCGCGCAGGGGGGGCGGGCTGCTGCTGGCGCCTCGGTTTCATCGGTGACGGGGTCGCTGCCAGCACGCTGCTCCCACTGCACAGGCCTCGTCGCCGTCGCATCCCGCCCCGCTTGATCTTCGTCTTCGCCCCGGAACGCGTGCGCCCCGGCCTCTTCTCACGGCGCTTCCTGAAGCAGGGCGGTGCTTAGGGCTTGTTCTGTTTGTGACACTGGGCTTCCAGTTGGTTTGGCTTATACAACAGCCACGCACCGGGTGGCTGTGGCTTGTGGTGGTGGCTAGCCTTGAACATGAGTGACTCGGAAGGGGGTCGCGCCTGTGCCCGCTCTCGCCCGCGTTCTGGTAGAGTGCCAAGGGGCACAGGTGGGGACGAGACATCTCGTGCTGCTGCACCTGAGGCTGGTGGAGCTCCACGCACGTCTGGTGGTGGTGCTGTCGGCGACGGGGCCGCACTCCGTGGCGTTCGCGGTGGCGGTGGCGCACCTGACGTCCGCAGCGGACGGTCCGCCCAAGTTTTGTCTCGTGGCGAGAAACATACAGTTCAACCTGGCACCCGCTTACATGGCAGCATGCACAACTGTGCAGGCGACAGCCAATCTCGTGGAGGAGGCGACCGCACTCTTTTGTCTGCAGCTCGGGTGCTGGACGGCGGGGGTGGTACTCGAGACCGCCGCCCACTCCCTCGCCACCCCCCCCCTCGTGCAGATCTCCGCCGGGACCGTGGTCGCCCCCCCAGCCCGCCGGCCCATGTCAGTCGCTCGCCGTCGAGGTCAGGCCGCCACCGGCGACGCGACGGCGATGGTGGTCATTTGTCGCCGAGGTCGGGTGACCACCGCCATCGCGACGGCGCCTACGACAGGCGTCGCCCCCGCTCTGTTTCTGTTGATGGTAATGGCCGGCGACGCGACGCCAACGACGGGCGTCGCTCTCGGTCTGGGGATCCGCGGCGACGTGGCGCCAACGACGGGCATCGATCTCGGTCTGGGGACGGTGACGGCCGGCGAGGCGGCGCCAACGACGGGCATCGATCTCGGTCTGGGGATGGTGATGGCCGGCGAGGCGGCGCCAACGACGGGCGTCGCTCCCGCTCTGCTGATGGTGGCGACCGGCGACGTGGCGCCAACGACGGGCATCGATCTCGTTCTGAGATTGGTGATGGCCGGCGAGGCGGCGCCAACGACGGGCGTCGCTCCCGCTCCGCTGATGGTGGCGACCGGCGACGTGGCGCCAACGACGGGCATCGATCTCGGTCTGGGGATGGTGATGGCCGGCGAGGCGGCGCCATCGACGGGCGTCGCTCCCGGTTTCAGGATGGCCGGCGACGCGACGGCAACGGCGACGACGGTCGTCGTCGGCCCCCACACAGCGGCGGAGGCAGCACTCGTGACCAGCACCCCCCCCGCGACCGCCCCTACCTTATTCGTGATGGGGACCGCGGTAGCTCACCCGGCAGCATACATCCCCCGTGCGGTCGATCGCAACCCCGGTCCGGAAATCCTCCGCCTCGTGACGGCGACGGTGGTAGCGGTGGCAGCTGCGGTGGCACCCCAGGCCGTCGCGGCAGTCTGGTGGGACCTGCTTCCGGTGAAGTTCTTGACCCCCCTCCTCACTTAGACGGCCGCGGAGACGGTAGTGGTGATGGTGCTCGGCATCATCATGACCGAAGCTCTCCGCCTCGTAGCGGGACACACCCTCCCCACGCACGAGACACAGCCATCCCGCTGCCCGCCGCGGCTCCCCATGTGACGCCCGCGGATCAGCCTGGGACGCAGCGAGATGCAGCAGCGACGGTGGGTGCCGAGCCTGGCGCGTTCAAAGCGGCCACAGGGACCACGCCCGCATCTCTGGTGTACGTGAATGACATCGACGAGAACAATGTCGACGCCGACAGTACCGTGTATGCCGACATCCCTGTTGAACAGCAGATTACGCTCCCGGTGACACTGAGGTCCAAGTCGCAACTGTACAAGGTCACCGTCGTGGTATTACGACTCGATGCCATTGAATTCACTGAGCGGACGCCCAGGGAAATCGTGGAGGCCAAAGTGGGTGAGTTTATTTCCAAGATCCTGCACTTTGGGTACATATCGACCAACGGCGTCATCCAGGTGACCCCCAACCCCCTCAAGCCCGGTCGGTTCATTCTTATCGACGGCGCGCATCGGAAGACCGCCCTCGTCCGAATCATGGACTCTGGAGAGAAGGACGTTTATGGTCGTGACCCAGCCGAGGCAGTCGTCATGGCGGTCAAAGAGCGCATAGACGGGGTGCCCATGACCGAGGTGGAGATTCTGTTCGAGGCCGGCGGCGCAAACGCCGGCGCTCTGACCCCGCTGCCCATGTCGAGCGCCCACCAACTGCAGTGGGCGACGCACGTCATGATGGCCATTGCACAGACGGAGAAGCTGGTTCTTGCGCCCGGGATTGTCAACGTGGAGACCACCGCCGAGCAGCTGATGCAAAGCGGCAACGTGCCCAGCTCCCAGAAGGGCGTGCCCGTGAGACTTCCGACGCTGAAGCGTTTCATCACGATCGGGATTATGCTGTCGGTGAGCCTTCGGACACAGAACCGCCTCATGCGCTACCTCAGCATGTTGGAAACGGACCGCATGATGGTGAGCACGATCAAGAAGAAGAGGAGCCGACCACCTGCGCAGTCAGGGCGGTCATCCATTTCATGCGAGGGACTCGTCTCGCCAGCGTTTATCTTTTGTCCGGGCAACCCACGAGAGGACGCTGACATTGTTCGTGACAAGCAGCTCGAGATCGGGTGGCTGTGGACGGGGGTGAACACGGGCAAGAAGTCTCCCAACCGCCTGATGAAGGGGCACGACAGCATGTTTTTTACTGTTGTCCTCGTCTTTGTCAACCGCTTGCGCGTTGCCGTGCGAGTGGCCAAGCGGCAACTGGAATGGGCATCAGAGGAGCAGGTGGTCGCTGCACTCGCAGCGCGCAAGCAGCACGTCAAGGACGTCATTGCTCGCAAGGTGCTGGTGGATGGCGGTTGCAGGACACGTGAGGGTGAGGCAACACACCGCCGGCGACGGATGCGCGTCGACGCCCGCAATGCTCGACGACAAAAGACGATTGCCAAGCTTCGACGGAAGAAGGCCGACGACGACGACCAGGCACAGGGCAAAATTGAACGCCTCTTGGACGCGATCAACAAGGAGAATGGCGACACCAACAGCGACAGCGACTCGTGCGATGTCGGAGAGGATACGGAGGCCGTTCAACCCAGCTACCTGTTGCACGGTACGCACGAGGTCGGGCCCGATTTTGACGTGGCCAACATGTGGAGCCTCGTCCACCCCTTCTTTGGCGGCAAGACGATGATACAGCACCTGACGGACCTGGTCATGTCCTATGACGTGCGAGACGTAGACAGCGGCGAGGGCGGTGCGTTCGACGGCGGCGACGGGGGCACGGATGACTCAGAAGACAACGGCGACGAGGAAGTCGACGAGGAAGACGGGTCCGGGACAGAAGACGCGCGCGTATCGTCTGCTGGGGCACCGAGCGAAAGTGCCAACGCCAATACCCGTCGTGAACAAGAAGACGCACGAGCGGCGATGCGAAAGGGTCGAATGGCGAAGCAATCCAGGGCCCTGGGCGTGAAGCGGGGCGGCTCTGCCTATAGTGGCGTGACAGCCGCAAGTGTTCATGGCTTTTTCAAAAAGCACTGGACCGACTGGTGCGCCCTGGTCAGCGAAGGGTCACACCCAACAATGCCACCCATGCCCCCGCCTCCACGTGTGCGGACGCCCCCACCACCGCCTTCTGGTCCGTTTCTCGTGCAACAATGGCTCCGGCGTACTCGGCCCGACAACCGTGGTGGTGGGGGGGGGGGTGCCGCGCCTCCTCCCGCAACTGGAGATGCTACTGCCGTCAGCGCGGGGGGCGGTCGTGAGGCAGCCGATGAAGGCGCGCAGCCCCGACAGCGTCAGCCATCAGATCTCCAGGCCCACCGCGATGTGGCGCCTGCTGGCGGGTCAGTTCGGTTCATGGGACGTGGGGACCGTGACAACAGTCCTGGTGGATCTCCTGGCGGCGGTGGCGCTGCGCCACGGCCTACTGGGACAGAAGGTGGGCCGCCACGTCCACCGCCTGTCCTGGGCGCTGTTCATGGTCGAGGGAGTGACCGGGGGGGTGGCCCTGGCATGGGAGCCCGCGGCGGCGCTGGTTTCAAGGACAGGGCGATTTGGGGCGGGAGCTCAGGCTCCAGCAGCAGCGACGAGTACGGAGAAGAAGGCTTTCCACAGAGCCCTCTCCACGGTAGCCGGTCAGGTCGCTGGCGGTCGCCCCAACACCCCCCCGACCCGGACCTGTGTTGTTCTGACGGCGGCCGTCTGCGGGGGTCACCAGCAGGTACGCCGGTCGACGGCAGTGGCAGGCCTGGTGCGCCGCCCGCCCCATCGACTGCGGGAACCAATGTTGGTGCACTCGCCGCGGCCGCACCGCCATTCACACCCCGGAAGGTGGGAGCCGATGCCGCGGTGGTGTCGCCCACACCTCTGTCTTCTGCGGGTGCGAACCCCGTCCCGCCCGCCCCGCGGAGCCCCGCTTCTGCCTTCACCCCCGCCCCGCGGACTGCTGCGGGAACCGACCCCGCTGCACTGGCCGCTGCGGTGGCACCACCCTCCCCGCGAACTACGGCAGGTGCCAGCCCCGCCCCGCCTGGCCCGGCGCCGACGTCGCCCGCCCCTCGGACTGAGGAAGCCAACCAACAAGAGCCGACGCCTGGCACATCCCAGCCACTGCGTGCGCGACAGGCCTCCAAGCGGCCATGAGCAGAAGCTGGAGCCGAAGGCGAAAGGCCGCCGACCCCGGCTCCCTCCAAGCGACGTCGTCCGGCTAGTGCTGGTACCACCGCCGATGATGATCCCGAGTGGACCCCCCGAACTTCTACGGCCCCGCGGGGCCCGCGACCCCCCCCTGCCGCGCGTCGCCCCCAAAAGAACACGAGCGATTCGTCATCGGCAGGGGGAGAGGGCGACGGGCCGCCAGATATGCCGGACAAGCCCGCACAGTTGACCCGTGCCGAGCGGGACCGACTGGCGAGTCGGAACCCCAATTCTCTCCCATACTTCGCGAGATTGCTGCCGCCCGACCACCCCGCTCGTGGTGCGGTCGAAACCGGCGTCTTTCATGCCATTGACGCACACGTTAGAGAATTTGGTCGGCGGCAGTTGCTACCCCAAGGGGCACCGTCCGCGTTGGCGCCGGTGCTATTCGTCTCGGAGGACGTGGCCGCGACCATACCGGCCGTCGCTACCTCGTCTATGTTGTCCATCTGCTTCTTCGCGGCCCGCAACGAACAGCTTCACGATCGTGGCTATGTTATTTTCGAAGACGCCCTTCGTTCCAATACCCTTTCCGACACGCAAGACCACCTCCTTCGGTACCTCCAGTATTTT
Source organism: Pyropia yezoensis (assembly GCA_009829735.1). Taxonomy (NCBI): domain Eukaryota; phylum Rhodophyta; class Bangiophyceae; order Bangiales; family Bangiaceae; genus Pyropia; species Pyropia yezoensis. Next base: position 18,993,205 of record CM020618.1, on the reverse strand, counting down.
GTTGCCGCTCTACAGAACGAGACAGTACTGACCGAGCACGTGGCGACGTCGACGATGGAGCACACGGAGTTTTGCTTCATCCACAATCGATTGCCGGCAGATGACCCCGCTATCGGCACTCGAGGCGAGGGGCGACTGATGACGACCCCGCACTCCGTCTCTACAGGCCTGAGGCAGCAAGCGAGGGACGTGTACATGAGCAAGCTGTGGGTCGACCTACTTCTCGCCGCGGTTGCGGCCCGGACGCTGGGCGCTGTGGATGCACGCGGCACTGACATCGTACACATCCCGCGCACGGGGTCACGCCTGCTAGTGACGACGAAGAACGCGGAACGGCAGCGGCCGCACACAGACTCACCCATTCCGAAAGACGCGTACGGACCGGCCGTTCCTCGGGCACGGCGCCCCCCCGAACGGGGGATTCGCGCCACCACACCACCCCTGACCCAAGTGCCGGATCACATGCGCGGCGCACTGGACGCGGCCTTTCGAGAGATTCCTCAGGTGCTGGGCCACGCACGCGACGGGCTCGGCGCACCTGTCCAAGGAACAGATGGCTGCCCTGCCTCTTCCACGCGAGACTCGGGCGCCTGTGCGGCGCCCTCTTACTTTATCATGGCCTCAGGGCGTAATTCTTTCCCACTCTGGGTGTGGCCCGACAGCCATAACCATGCGTGTCGCGTCCGGGACGGTATGGATGGCTGGTCGTTAGTCCCGCCCCATGCTCGCCTGATCACCGTTCCGCCGATTTCCGTCCTGATGGTCCGCGGGGACGTGGTGCACGCGGGAGCTGCCGACGCGGATGACCACCCTCGCCTCGGGACAGGTGGGTACGTCAAGGCCACCTGTGCTTACCCGCGGAACCTTCGCGTGCACATGTATCTGCGCAAGGCCGGTGAGGTCATCTCGGACGCCATCTACCCGGCCCCCTGGTATCATACCTTTCTGCCCCCTGCCGTCGGTGAGAGTGAGGGCGCCGCCGGTGACTTGGTGGGGGCAGAGCCCCGAAACCTGCCTGGTTAGTGCCATGGGACAGCCCAAATGGTGCAATCGGGGGCGGTCAAGTTGAGAGCGTCGTTCCTCGTCTCTTGGCAGGGTCCGCCTGTACACTCCACTCTTTGTTTTCCTTTCTCTTTCTTTCTTTTGCTGCTGTGCTCTCCGGATATTTTGACGGTCGTACGTTTCGCGCGTGCGTTGCCGCTCCACGCGACACTCCGTGGCTCTCTCGTGGCAGGCCTTCTCAGATCTGGCCGTGTATCACCACGCGCCCTCAGTGGGCTTCTGAGAACGGTGGAATGGGTGGGTGTCCCCCCCCCCCCCTCTCCCCTTCTTCCCCTTGCCACCGCTCTGTTGTAGCTTCTTTTTTTTTGCTCTCGTCACGAGCGGAGCTGGGCCAGAACGGCCGTAATGGCAGCCGGGCAGCCGATTGCTTTGCGCTCTGCCGCGACAGGACCACGGGTCAGGGTCACGGTGCCAGGGCACAGACGGCTGGCAGTAGTGACTGCTGTGTCAGGAGCGCCTGCTCCACTCACCGGGGTGATCATGGCCCCCAGGCCCGTGTGTTTGGTTGTAAACTGGTGCCAGAAGGATATGTCGAAAATCACTATGGACAGGGCCCCTGGGCGTCGCCACGCCACGAGGGAGAAACCAGATTACACCCACTGTGAGAGGCTGTCCTGCTGTGCTTTCATAAAGAGGGTGCTTTCGCACCCCCCGAAAGCCCCCTCCTCCGCACTTCCAGCTGCCACTGTTCGGCCATAAAACTTCGTGGCGTGTCTTGGTGCACCCGGACAGACGCGCCAGGTCAGCGGCTCTCCAGCGGTGTCTCGTCCGTTTTCATGGGCCCATTGGTTGACGAGAAGCGGGCGGTTGAGTACTTCTGGGGGGGTCAACCGTGTCGGCGGAGGCTCACACCCCTCCCCGCTTCTCGCGATGCGGCGGCTGGAGCGACCCTCTCCCATCCTTCCGCTTGCTTGCGGTAGCGGTACCCCCCCGACGAGGTGACCGCCGTCTCTTTGATGGGGGGTGACAGCAGCATCTGTACGAGGGGGGTTCCCGGGTCACCCCCACGAGAGGACAACAATGATCCCCCCCCCCCCCCCTCCCGTCACGTGGGCGGGCTGGCGCCGCCCACCTCCCTTTCCTGAATAAAAAATATAAAAGGGTGCTAGAGGACCCTCCAGACGATCCCCCCACTCCCTTCTGCGCACCGCCAGTACAAAATCAAGTGGTGCGCCCGACGGACGCCGCCATATCGACGGCCGTTGCACAAGAGGGGATAATAGCAAGAGGGGGGAAGCAGACGAGGGGGGGCTCTTCCGCCAGAGCTACAGAGATAGCAGTTGTAAACTGGTGCCATACGGATAGTGTTTTTGGAGCGACCTGAGAAAGTGGAATCGGCTGACACATACTTTCGGCTCTGGGAGCCTGGAGTACTTATTTCGTAGCACCGATCAAGTTTGCTGACAGTCCGAAGTGGACGCGGGTGGCGGTCTACACGTTTCTGCTCACTGGCTGGCCCCAATCGGCGTCCTCTCCCGACCGTGGCTGCCAAGCACGTACTCCGTCACCTGCTACCCCACTGGCAGCCTGTGACGGCGGACTCGCCCTTCTTGGCGGTCCCCCCATGTCTCGCCCTCCTCGCACCGTAGGTGATACCCTTTCGACTCTTGCCGAATGTATCACCGGAGCAGCCTCGGGTGATGATGATGCCGTCCATCATATGAACCGGTTGCCTTGGCGCATGCTAGTAGCCGTCGGGCGCTTGTGCGACGCGTATCTATGTTCCTTGGTGACGACGGGGGCTGCGGAATGATCTATTGGCCAGCGACGCGGGGCCGTTCGCAGTTCCTGGGCAAAAGTCTGCGGCTGGGTGGACACGGCTGTCGGCACCAACGGCATCACACACGACCATGTCGGATGTCTGCGGTCCCCCGCTTCAGCACAGTTGTCGGCAGCGGTTAGTGTGTTGCTACACTTTCGTAGCACTGACCTGTGTCGCGCATCCGAGAGGGCCGCCACGTCTCATGCACGCGGCGTCGAGGATGTCGGGCTTTCCTACACGAGCTGGCCACCACGAATGGCCGACTATCGTACATGGCAAGTTTTGCTGGCATGGACGGGATGCACCGAGGAGCTGGCTGTCCAGGCGGACGCCCTTGGTCGGGCCCGTGGGTGTCACCCACTCGCTGGACCAACTACTCCCGGAGCGCGGGTCGCTGTCAATGGCCCAACCGTCTTGCGACTGCCACTGCGGTCCTGTTGTGCTATGACCAGCGCTGCCGTGGCCCCGTCGTGGCTGAATGACGTCCTCGACGCCGTCCTCCCGTCCTCGCGACGTATCGTGCGACGACGCGAACGTGCGAGGCGGCAGCGAGCGTCTCCCCTGACGCCATTTGAAAAAGTCCTCTGGCTGTCGCGCGTCATTCACCTTACAAGGGAGTCGTTGTGCGGACAGCGGCACACCGATACGTGCAAGGTAAAAAGGGGAGCGGGCGTGTGTGTGCGCACCGTGTCTGGTGTTGTCGCGCGCTCCGTCCGCGCCCTCGTCCGGGCATGGGTTGCGCTCGCCCGCCAGTCTCGCTTTGCCTCAGCCGAGGAAATGCTGGCACCCTATGTGCTTTGGTCCCCAACGCAGCTCAGGTACGAGGCGCTGGTTGGTGGGGGCACTGGGCGACTGGCTCCCCTGGCTCAGCTGCGGGATCTTTTCCACGGCCTAGTTCCGAGTGCTGTCCGGAACAGTGTGGACGCTGAAGCACTGGGGCGCTCACCTGCAGCGGACGACCAGTTGCGTATGGCGGCCAAGATATTTTTAGAGCACCTCGACACTGTCACCGCCAACAAGGACGTGTATAGGTACGCCGAGCGGCCGTCGAGGGAGCCACGGCATCGATTCAAGAACCTGTCTTCCAACCTCCTCCGACGTCGCCGCTTGACTCGAAGTGTCAGTTGTGGGGGTGGGCAACAGCTGCCTCCACCTGAGGAGCCACAACCTGCCCGCCTGTCTCTGGCACATTATCGGGTACCACGATCCGATTGCTCAATGAGCGGTATTCCGCCAATCCTTACTTCAATCGCAGCAGGGTTGACTGCCGTGTATCCCCCAGAGTGTGACCGGGAAGGAGTCCTCGCACCCGGGACAGAAGACTCTGACGTCTCTGACGTCCACGACGCTGAGTCACCATATGGGCGCCCCGCTTGGTTGAGCAGCAGCAGCAGCAGCAGCAGCAGCAGCGGCAGCAGCAGCAGCGGCAGCAGCAGTAGCGGAGGCAACGATAAGGGGAGCGGAGGCAACGACAAGGTCAGCGGTGGCAACGACATTGACAACAGCGACAGTGGCAGTGGGGGCAGCAGCAGCGGCAGCGACAGTAGCGGCAGCGACCTTAGCAGCGGCAGCGACAGCAGCAGCGGCAGCGACAGCAGCAGTGGTGACAGCAGCAGTGGTGACAGCAGCAGTGGTGACAGCAGCAACCGCGACAGAGTCAGAGGCGTCAATTGTGGTAGCAGCGGCCATGACAGCAACAGCCGCGCTGACGCCGTCAGAAGCCAAAGGAGACCACGCCCGGCTCTCGTGCGCTCGGAGTGCTCGGACTGGACGGGGCGCACCAGCTAAACCTTGTCGCTGATGGCGCAGCTATCGTCCTTTTGCCCTTCGTGGCTGACATCACAGGACGTGCAGACAGTGTCGGGGTGCGGGGTCGACTCGGCTTATGCTGGCAGTCTCCTTGCCGCAGCGGGACCCATTGTTCCACTGACTTTTCCCCATCCTCTCCACCCCCATCGCCGCCGAGGGCACATGCCAGCTGGAGCTGCCGCACCTGATCCAACACAGCAAGCGCGGGCCAGACCCCCGGGGGGGGGAGCATTGGGAGATGGCCAAGCACGAAAAGTGGCGGCCGCCCTGTCGGCCTCGGAGGCTCGTGCAGCGGAAGAGGGTTTGGCCTGGGCGGAAGCGCAAGGTGTTGTCGAGCGCTCGCTGCGTGATGTTGTCTGAACGCACGCTGTGGACTTTAAAGACCTCCTCAGCACTCACAACTCGTCTAGTTCGGGTCGTGATGGTATTGGGCCACCTGGGACTGGCTACGGCCCCATCAGGGGTCGTGTGCAGCTGGTGCTCACCGATCCCCCGTACAACACACGCAGAGAGCGCCGTGCCAAGGATGCAGAATACGACGTTTTCGAAGACAGCGACTATCGCGTGGCCGCCAACCTGTTCCGTGACCTACTGCGAGCCGGCGGCCACGTGCTGATCTTCTGCTCCTGCCAGCAGCTTCCCATTTGGACAGACGCTCTTCGTGCCTGTCGTGTCGGCGACGACGGGGACGACAGGGAAGGGCCTTCCACCGCACCGGTGCCGTCGCGGGTCAAGAAACGGCGACGCCGAGACGATGGCAGCAGCTCTGCGGCGACCCACCGGGCGGCACCCGCTTCGACGCATGCCTTCATTGTGGACGACGTACCCTTGCTCGTGATCAAGGACCCCCACGCCTTCTCTGCTGGCCAGACGTTTAGCTCCGTCGTGTTGACGAACAAGGCCGAGGTTGTCGTCCATGCCACACGGACAGGACTGTCCTCCAGCGATCCCCACACCCAGGTTTCCTACCGGTGCTTTGGCTACGTCCCGTCAGACTATGCCGCGTCCACCAATGTGATCAACAATGCTCGCGCACTGCCCCGGGCAGAGGCGGTTTTACGGCATCCTTCTGCGCGGGCTGGGCCGTTTCTGCGCCCCGAGCAAAAGGTCGTGGCCCTGCTTCAAGAGCTCATCGCTCGCTTCTGCCACGCCGGGGAGTGGGTGGCCGACCCGTTTAGTGGCACTCTCTCGGTTGCCGTCGCTGCGCTGACCATGCGGGCGGGCCAGTACCGCCACGCGTTGGTGAGCGACAAGGATGCAGCATGTCTCATCGGGTCAAAGGGCCACCTGGTACGTGCGTTCGTCTCTGCTATACTCCAAGGGGGGCTGGCTGAGCACGTAGACGGTCACATCGTGCGGGCATGCCGTGTGTTGGCAGAGGCGGCCTTGCGAGACGACCTCCTGTCGAATAAGTCCTACCTGGTCCAGTCGGCACACTCGTACGGGACGTCGTACGCCGCGCCGTTCCCCAGCCTCCGCCGGCCTGTTGGGTACCACCTGGACTTGCAGGTGCCTGCTGGACAACCAGCACATGCGGCTCTATCCAGCAATGTGCTCGCCTGGCTCACAGGGCGGTGGGCGACGCCGTGGGATGGCGGCATCAACCGGGTGGGCTGCGTGTCCATCCGACGCATGCTGTGCCTTAGGGTTGTCGCTCTGGATCGCTGGCCGTTGGAGCTGCGCTGTCGCTTGCAAGCAGAGGACTTGACTGCAATGCGAATTGCAGAGGCCGCCGCCCTCGGCCTGGCCGTGGCTCCCTCGACCGTGGATGGCGGTGCCGCTGGTCTTGGTGTCTTTGTGCTGCATGACGTACTCCCCGGCGTGCAATTGGCACCGTTCTACGGCGCCCTCGTGTACTGCGACCTCTCCAAGGTGCGAGAGAGTCTCAGTTCCCGATACGCGGGAGACGTTTTGGGCGTCCTGGGCACCACGCAGGTCGACTATACGTCTCGTGCGATGCAGGTACGCGTGGACAAGCACAAGTGGCGCGCTGCGGCGGCCCCCATTCGCGGCGGTTCCGGTGACTGGCGAACCCACCGGGAGCGGGGTGTGGCGGTCAGGCCAGCCCCGTTTTGTGTTGGCGGATTCGTCAACGACTACCGGGCCCTCTCTCCCGTGGAGAGAGCCATCGTGGCGGTGGGCGGTGGCGGTCACACGGTGGCCGAAATGGTACAATCACGTGGCGGAGGAGGAGGAGGCACAGGTGCCACCACCACTGACACCCGCCCTGCTGGTTCAGGGCAGGCAGTGGATACCGGGTCGCCGCTGCCGTCGGCACCGTCCCCACTTTTCCAGTTGCCACAGCAGCGGTGCCTCAACGCCCGCCTGTGTCAGCGTGTCGAGCAGGTGACCAGTCCTGAGGAGCTCGTCTCTCCGTGGGCCCTCTTTCTTGAGACGACAAGAAAGATCAAGGCCGGGGAGGAGATCCTGATTGACTATGGACCAGAATGCGACGCGCAGTGGTGCGCGCGTCTTCGCTCGCGGATGGCACTGGGCGGCCAGACAAGAACAGCCCCGCACACGTTTTGTTAGGCGGGGCTGGCGGAGGACGCTGTGTCGGAGGGGGCTGTGGTTGTCGTGGCCAATGTCGATGACGCACAGCCGGTACTGTTCACGAATGGAGACTTTGGCAAGGCCGCTTAATGGTGGCCTTCGCGCCGAGGGCCACTGATGAAATGGCAATGGCGGGGCGGGTATGCTACTGGACTGCTCGCCGCCCCACAATTTTGCATAGGCAGGTGGGTGGGCATACCATGTGTACACGAGCCACGCACACGCATGGAAAGCTACGAAGAGAAGCCACGCTACAAAGCAAAATGCAGAGAGACATGACATAGCTGACGAGAGCCGGCGGCTGAGCCCCTCATCAAGGGCCGTCCGGCTCCAACCCCTCCACCTCGTTCGAACCCCCCACCCCACCCGCCCCATCCCCAAACCCGCCCGACGTATCGACCCCCTGAAGGGAGTCGATGTCGGACTGGGATCCCTTGGGTGCCTGTGTGAGTGTAGCGGTGAGGTCCTCGTTCGCGCGCGTCACTGCCGCCAACTTGTCGGACACGGCTTGCATTTTCCGTGACGATGCGAGCAGGTCGTCCGTCAGACGGGCAGCCAAATCCAGCGCCGCCGTGGTGTCAGGTGTAGTGGGGTCCGACTCCCGGGACACGCGCACAGGCCCAACATCCGTGGATGTTCCGCCGCCGGTGGACGCCACGTCGGGCACGGCAGTACGCAGCAGCGCGGTCAAGTTATTGGCCATGTGAAGAAGGTGCTTCACCTTAGCGGCTTCCTCTGCCACCTGACGGTTGAGGTCCTCCATCGCCCCACGGCGCGCGCCCGAGCGTCTGCGACGAAGCAGCTGTCTCTTGGTCAAGGTGCCCGCTTGGCCACCTTGTTCGGGGGGACTGCCAGCCCCGGTGTCCAGCACGAAAAACCCAATTCGCGTTAGGGCTTCCTCGTTGCTCGAGAGGGGCGCGTCGTCGGGTACAGGGCCCGCCCCACCGGCTTCCTCATTCTCCGCGACGTCGACGACGGTGGCAGATCGTGGGGGCGGCTGCACCGTCATGGCACCCGATCCCCCACCCGATGCAGCGGACTCCGCGGCGTCGGGGTCGCTCTCGCTCTCGCCTGCCCCCTTGGTCGATTCTGATGACGCGCGCTTCCGGGGCGTCGAGGACGCGCGCTTCCGAGGCGTCGAGGACGCGCGCTTCAGGAATGCTAGCAGTGCATCCTGGATGGCGGTCGAAAGCTGGTACCGTCCCGGGTTCCTCAGTTCGACCTTGCGCCTGTTCCTGGCTGGGCCTGGTCCGCCGTCGGCAAGCGCATGACCATGGGCTTCGACTGCCAGGCGCCGAAAAGACGCCACAGCATCACCGGCAACGTCAAAAACGGCGAGGAGTACATCTGGGTCCACATCGCGCGCAACGGCCACGCGGGCCTTGGCGGCCTTGTGGCGCGGGGCGCGACGAGGCATGCCTGAGCTGCGAGACCCGCCGCCGACGACCACTGCTGGCCGACAAAAAGCAGGACCAGGCGACGTCTGTCACCCGTACACGTACATGGAACAGCAGCACCAGGGCGCCCACCACCACCAGCCCGCCAACCTCGAAAGCCCCGCCGGTCACCGCCACCAGTGGTTGCCGGCGATCAGCACGTCCAGGTGGCCGCTCCCGCCCCCGTCCACCGGCCTGCCGCCCTCGTCCACTGGCCTGCCGCACCCGTCCACCGGCCTGCCGCACCCGTCCGCCGGCCCGCCAAATGCTGTTTGGCCCAGAGGGTCGCAATCGCTCCCACGCAACAGACACGCGCCGACCCCGTCCGCCGGCCCGCCAAATGCTGTATGCCAAGAGGGTCGCAACCGCTCGCTCCCTTGCAGCAGACACCCGCGGATGGTCTCGGCCACAGGCCATGGACGTCAACTGACAGTCGGCCTGGTCGGTTAAGACACGCAAGCGGACGAGATGTCCCTAGATACGATGCGTGAACCAAACAACACAGAACTTTGGGCGTTCACAAAAAAATGACGCCAGATTGACCCATTGGCGTCCTGCCCGTTAGGTATGATACGTTGCAGAAAAAAGATACACGGAGCGTTCTTTTCTCATTCCTCCGAGAAGCTTTGGGCCACAGGCCTGAGCTAATCAGATACCTTGACGGTATGCTCCGGTGTGATGGGCCCCACATGAGCGGTGGTGGGTCCCTTTCGGGAAACCCTGCCAGCGTGCTCATTAAGTGGGACAGCGGGAGGGGGGTACACGAGGTGGGGTAGGCCACGACACGCGGGATCGGGCCGGTGCGGCGGGCAGCGCCGGCGATGGCGGGCACAGCGACGACGACGGTGACGACGACGACGACGATGGCGACGATTGCGGCGGCAGCTGCAGCAACGGCGGCGGCGGCGACGTCGGCGGTGGTGGCCACGTCGGCGGCAGCGGCGACGACGGCGAGTTTGGGAGGGGAGGGGGGGGACGGCGGTCGCCGCGGCGGCGACGGCGATGGCGGCGGCGGCGGAGGCGGCGGCGATGACGAGGTTTGGGGGGGGGAGGGTGGCGGCGACGACGTAAGCGGCGGCGGCGGAATGGACGGCAGCAGCGACGACGGCGAGTTGGGGGGGGGGGGGGGGGGGGGCGTCGGCGGCGATGACGGCGGCGGCGGGGACGGCGACCACGCTGGTGGCATCGGCTGCTGTGGCGGCCGCCCGGCGGCCGAGGCGGAGGTGGTTGCCACCCTGCCTGTGCCGGTGCCCGCGGTGCCGGCGACCCCGCGCACCTCGGTGGCCATGGTGGCGGCCGCCGTGGCCGACGAAGCGGCCAAGGTGACCGCGGTTGCAGCGGTGGTGATAGCTACGATTTTTGGGGGGAGAGCGGGGCAGAGGTTGACGGCCTTTTTTGTTGGGGGGTAGGGGAGGGCGCCTGGTGACGGCGGTGGGGATGGTTCTTGATTGAGGGAGGGTGCCCGCGATAGCGACATGCGCTGTTCAATGGCGGTTGGGTTGATAGTGGGAGGGAGCGAGCGGGGGTATGGGGAGAGCTCTAGGCGGCCTGGGGGCACGGCAGCTGGGGTAAAGTAACTGTTGTACATGGAACGGGGTGGGCGACGACGTCGATGGTGGCGGTGGTACTGGCGCCGCCGGCGCTGGTTTTTTTGTTGTAGGGGGGCAGGCCTGCCCCGGCCGAGGTCAGGGTGGCTGCGAGGCAGACGCGGAGGCTCTCCTGGGCAAGCGGGAGCTGTCTGGCTTGGCTGAGCACTTGGCTTGGTGTGGGTGGCAAGAGGGGATGTGAGGTAAAGCAGGCGCAAGGCGTTGCTGTGGGGCCTTTTTTGGGGGGTCTCGCGAGAGACACAGTCTGCTTTACGGACAAAAAAAAAGCAAGGGCCTTCGTGCTGCCCGCCTCTCCTCTAAGACGAGGCATCACCACCCCCCCTGCCACAGATGCGCGGGGCGCGGTCCCCATCGCCCCCACTGGTCGCGCACGTTGGCACGTGCGGACAAATGTCCCTCTGGGCCCTGCTCCCCGCTAGGCCGCCCTCTGTGCACGGAAGGTGCCCCGCCCAAGTCCCGGCATCGGGGACCGCCGCGGCGTGGGGCGGGTGGATTCTGAAGAGGCGGGGGGGGGCCTGCCAGAGATGCCTGAACAGGCAAGGGGCACATGAGGACCTGGCTTCTTCGTGGACCAATCAAACGAGCCCATGACGTGGAACAATTCCCCCAAGCATAGCGTTCTCAAAAATAGGGACCCGCACACGGAGAAAGGTCCTCAAAACAATGGCCTACAGCCTTCCCCGGGTTCCTCCCCAAAATCGAGCACCCCTCTTCCAAGCCTCAGTTAGCGCATGGGGAGCCCGGACCGACCCGCGAGCCGGGCAAAAAAGTGCGAAAAGGATGGCCCCATTTCAGGGTCGGAAGCCGCCAGTTTACCGAGGGTGCCCCTGCGAGAGGTATACCGGCCGGGAGACACACGGACCTCATGAGTTCTCGTGGGGCTCTGTGATCCTTCTGTCAGCATGGCGGCCGCCGACCCCTTCATGGCCGGTCTCCCGCCCGGGCCCGAGCCGAGAAGAACCGCAATGTATTTTCTTTGTGCAACGGACCATAGATATCTACGCTCACACTGCCCATCAATATGATAGATACAGATCCTCAACAGGGACGCTTTCACTGTGTGGACGGCTCGTGTGGTTTGTGAATCCCAAATACTCGCGAGTCTACGCACTACGTAGACTGGTCGGCCGAACGCCACAGCGCTAATCATGTGCATTTTTGTGAGATCACTTAGGCCTATTTTTGTCCCGCGTTCCACACAATAGCATTGCTCCACGAGCGCGCGCGCGCTTGCACGCGCGACGCGCGCGCGCTTGCACGCGCGAAGCGCGCGCGAACGCACATGCGCGCATGCGCGCGTGCACGCTCACGCCTGCACGCTAGCGGGAGGGCATGAGCCTTCTCCACCCATTCCCGTCCCCATACCCCCCGCCCCCCCTCCCTGCCCAGCCTCTGTACGTGTCCCCCCTCACCACGCGCTCTCCCCCCATCGCACGCCCTCCCCTTCCCAACCATCCCTTTCCCCGTGTGCTAAACCGCAATCTGTACCGCTGCGTGCGTCGGTGTTTGGCGTGAGTAACTACCTGGCGCCAGGGAGGAGGGGGGGGCGGGGGGGTCCGGGGGAGGTGAGGGGGAGCAGGAGGGTGTCGAGGAGGAGGATCGGCGGCTTGGTCGGGGCGGGAGCACGGGCGCGGCGGCTCTGTTGGGGGAGGGGGGCGGATGGCGCCAGCACGGCCGGCGCGGTTATTGAAACCGCGCCGGCACCGCTGCTGGCGTGCCGCCCCCGAGCCGCGCCCCCACCCCACGGCCGCTGAATCTCTGCCGTGCCATTTCCCCCTCTTTCCCCGCACCCCCGTCCCCTCACCCCCACTTCCTCCCCCCGCAGGTGGTGCTGGCGAAGGCGGCGGGAGGTGGCGGTGGCGGCGGCCTGACCGGTGGGTTTGTTGTGGGGGAGCGCGGGAGGGCGGGGGGGGGGGGGGTTCGGGGGGAGAGTGTGGGGAGAGGGTGGGGTGGAGGATCGGCGGCCGGCCGGGGGGGAGCACGGGCGCGGCGGCTCTGTTGGGGGAGGGGGGCGGATGGCGCCAGCACGGCCGGCGCGGTTATTGAAACCGCGCCGGCACCGCTGCTGGCGTGCCGCCCCCGAGCCGCGCCCCCACCCCACGGCCGCTGATTCTCTGCCGTGCCTTTTTCCACTCTTTCCCCCCACCCTTTTCCCCTCACCCCCACTCCCTTCCCCCGCAGGTGGTGCTGGCCAAGGTGGCGGGAGGTGGCGGTGGCGGCGGCCTGACCGGTGGGTCTGTTGTGGGGGAGCGCGGGAGGGCGGGGGGGGGGGGGGTTGGGGGGGAGAGTGTGGGGAGAGGGTGGGGTGGAGGATCGGCGGCCGGCCGGGGGGGGGCACGGGCGCGGCGGCTCTGTTGGGGGAGGGGGGCGGATGGCGCCAGCACGGCCGGCGCGGTTATTGAAACCGCGCCGGCACCGCTGCTGGCGTGCCGCCCCCGAGCCGCGCCCCCACCCCTCAGCCGCTGGTCTTCCTTCCTGCTCCTTCCGGCGCTTCCTTCCCTCGCCCGCTGTTTCGCCTGCTTCCCGCAGGCGGGTCGGTTGGGGCCACCTGGGCGAGTGCACTCAGGTTGGAGGGGTGTTCATTGTTCGGGCGCAGCAGGAGAGGTCGGATTGTTGGCAGCGCTGTGTGGTATGGTCATCTGAATAGCAGCACGACGCGGGACGACAAGGATGTCAACGATGACAAGGCGAGGCTGAGAAGGCATGGACGACAAGGACTGCAATGAGGCGGGGAAGACAAGGGCGGCAAGGCACGGCAGGGGCGGCAAGGACGGCAATGACGGCGGGGGGAGATAAGGATGTCAAGGCACGGCTAAGACGTCAATGATGACAAGGACGGCAAGGACGGCAAGGACGGCGACTATGACAATGCGCGGCAAGGACGGCAAGGACGGCAAGGACGGCAAGGACGGCAAGGACGGCAAGGACGACGGGGAAGACAGGGACTGCAAGGACGGCAAGGACGGCAAGGCACGGCGAGGCACGGCTGAGACGGCAAGGACAACGGGGAAGACAGGGACGGCAAGGACGGCAAGTACGGCAAGGCACGGCTGAGACGGCAAGGACAACATGACACGACAAACAAAGCTATGACGGCAAGGACCTACGGCGGCGGGGAGAGAAGGATGGCAAGGACGACAAGGACCGACAGCGACGGCGGGGAAGTCCAGGACGGCAAGGCCCGGCCAGGGCGCAAAACCCGACAAGGACAAATACCGGCAAGGACGGCACGTGTGACGAGGATGGCAACGCAAGGCAATAAGCACTGGGGCAATGCGGGACGGCATGGATGACCTGGATGGCGAGGAGTCGAGGAGGCAAGGCAAGGCCAGCCTAAGACGGCGACTGTGTCATGCGGGACGGCAAGGAGGGCCAGGACGACACGGCAATGACGGCAAGGATGGCAATGCAACGCAAGGCACGACAAGACGGCAAGGACGGTAAGGATGGCGACGCACGGGAAATACGATAATGACGACAGGCACGGTAAGGATGGCTTGACGGCGAGGACGGCAAGGACGGCAAGCGTGGCAATGACGGTAACAATGAGAAGGGCGGCAAGGATGAGAAGGGCGACCAAGACGACAAGGACGGTAGGGACCAGCACTGACGGCGGAGAAGACAGGGATGTCAAGGCCCGGCAAAGCACGGATAAAGCGGCACCGGAAGGCAAGGCCGAGACGGCAAGGCCCGGCAAGTCACGTCAATGACGCCAGATGGCAAGGATGATAAGGCATGGCAATGCAGGGCAAGGATGTTCATACAGGGCAAGAAGGATACGGATGAGAAGGGTGACAAGACAGGACAAGGCAAGAGGCACAACGAGGACGGCAAGACAGTGCAAGGACAGACAATGTCGACGAGGATGTCGAGGGCGGCCAGTCAATGCAGTGATGGCAGGAGTGACAAGAATGGCAAGGGGAGGCGCTTTTTGGTAAGACAGTTCGTGGCAAGCATGGAAAGGCGAGGCAATGTTGACGCGGATGGCTAGGCGAGGCATTTTTTGGCATGGCAAGGCGGGATAAGGCCACACGAAAAGGCAATGTACGATGGCCAGGTACGGCTCGCGAGGACCGTGACGCTGGGCAAGACAAACAAGGCTAGACGAGGCAACGATGGCCATACAGGGAAGGACAAGGATGATACGGCACGGAAGGGGCTACAAGGATGGTAAGGCTAGGGCGCACGACGACGCAATGCGGGACGGCGTGACAGGAGGGAGCGGTATGGCCATGGACGGCAGTAGGCTAGGGAGAGGATGATGTAGAGAGGATATTGTAGAAAGGCTTTTGAAGCTGGCTCCTCTGTGGGGCACGACGTTTGCCGACCGCCTGGGTAGTGACGAGCGCGAGCACGTACCCGCGCCCAGCGTGCGGTTGCCAATCCCCATCCGCGTGCTGTCCCGTTTGGGACGGTCGGCCCGGCTCATTCCGACACGTTCGCGTTGTCCATTTCCTCGGTCACCGGTAGGATCAAAGGCCGCGTCAGTGCCCGGTCACCCTTTTCGCCGGTACAGCTCTTGAGGTGGTTATAGTGGCGCGAAACGGCAGGCGCTACACCCACGCGCATCGGGGGGGCCAAATAGCATGGCACTGTGGCTGATTCTCTGGCGCGCCGGCCGTCGGCATGCAAGTGTGCTCTTTTTCCACGACCACAATGAACCCTTTACTTAATCTACGCACGACAACCCGAAATGGCAGGTGAACACAGAGAACATGTGGACACTCAAACACAAGGCCACCTGAACCCTCAGGACAAGCAAACGATCACACACAGGGGGTTCCCGCCCACCTACTCACGAGCCCCCGCTGTCAAGGCACTCGGCTACCACATGCCCGCCTCGTGTCGACGCAGAGGCGTCGTCGGTGGCGGCGTCGTCGGTGGCAGTGTCGTCGGAGACATGCGGCCGCTCGATTTAACGGCGACGGGCGACAGTCCGGTCGAGATTGTGGTCCTCTGGGGGCCCTCCCTCCCATACCCCGCCAGTGTCGTCGTGTGCCCCTACCGCATCGGGAGGAGGTGTGGGTGGGGGGGTAAACACGGGCGACGGCAGCGGGGTGCTCCGTTGTGACTCGTCCAAGAGAAAATCACGGTTGAGCCCGCTCGTCCACAGCGTGAATGCACTGGGTACTGTCGCGCCTGGGGGGGTGGGCGGTACATGCGCGGGCGCCGGCGCGGGCGCCGGCGCGGGCGCGGGCGCGGGCGCCGGCGCGGGCGCGGGCGCCACGGGCCGGGCTTGGTTGGGGTGGATGGTGTGCCCGGGACGGGGGCGGACGCAACCGTTACCGGGTCGAGCGTGGGCGCGGGCGGTACCGACACGGGCGGGCGAGGGCGCGGGCACCACGGCCGGCGCCGGGGCGGGCGCGGGCGCCGGCGCGGGCGCGGGCGCGGCCGCAGCGTAGACGCCAAAAGCCTGAAAACTATGCTCGGGCTCGGGGAGGACGTCGCTGGTGCTCGGCGCAGGGGGCCGTGACACTGGCGCGTCTTGAGCTCTGCTTGCTACCACGCCGTCCGTGCCTGCGTCTGCATCCGCGCCCGTGTCGTGACAGACGGTACACGGGAGGCCAAGGCCATACTGGCTGTCATGGGCCACCTGGGATAGGGCAGCATTGTCCTCAACGACCATCTGGATGAGCTTACGAGCGGCCAGGTGCCTCGCACAAGAGCTTTTGCTGCCAGACCATTCGTCCACGGTGGCGGCGACTGCACCCGAGTAGCGGGTGGGTGGTAGTTCCTTGACAACCCTGTCCAGCAGCGCCTCGGCGGCGTCCAGGGCTTCCATCTGCCCGTCTGCCTTGACGGCGTCACAGCACGCGTGGGCCTCGAGCAGCAAGGCGGTGGTCGACAGAGACTCTAGCGCCGTAAATTCAGACGGAAACGTGGCCCGCAAGACGGCCATTGACGTTGGAGGGACGTCGGGTGAATCACCGCCAGCCGTAGCAGTGGTACGACGGCGCGTTGCCACTGGGGTCGACACAGCCGCCGACGGCAGGGGCACCACAGTCCATGCAGTCACCCGGCCGGGAGTAGCCGGCGGGGTGGATACAGTTGCCGACGGCAGGGAAACCACAGCCAGTGCGGTCGTCGGTACGGGCACCGCAGTCGACGCTGTCGCCGGGCGGGGTACGGCCGTCGGGGCGGGGACGGGGGAGGGCGGCCGGGCGGTTGGCGACCACACCAGAGCTGGTGGCGGGGAGGACACAGCCGCCGTCGGCGGGGGGGGCACAGCCGCCGTCGGTGGGGGGGGGGGCACCGTCGCCGGCTTGGTCTCAGCCGCCGGCATGGGCACAGCCGCCGTCGGTAGGGAAATGGCCCTCAAATCAACCGCCGTCGGCGAAAGACGTGTCGTGCTGGGTTGCGCCAACGCGGCAGATCCGAGAGACGCCCAGGAAGCCACGCCCGCCGCCACTGCCTCTGCTCCCAGCCGGCCGGCAAGGCCCGCGGCCATTGCAGCCTGTGCGGCCACGTCGCTCGCCCTTTCCGCCTGTGCGCGCGTGCCACCGGCGAACAACCCTGCCCCTGTGGCCCGATCACGGGCGTCACGCTGTGCCATGCAACCGAGCGTGTGCTTGACCTCCACCTGTGCCATGGCATTGTGGCCAGCCCGTGTGGCCTCGGCTGCCGTTTGGCCGGCAACACAGGCGGCCACCGCGGCGGCTGCCGCGGCCGTCCCCGCCATCTCCCCCGCCTGGTTTGCTTGAGAGGGGGTGCCGCCCGCGGCCAACACCGCCTGGGAGACACGCGCCCGCGCCGGGCGCCTCGCCCGCGACGCCCAGCAGTTTTTACGGGCAGCCAACAGCCTGGCCTCCTCGGCGGGGTCGCTCGTCTGCCTGCGCTTGCGCCCAGGCGCTTTACGGGTACCGCCGGGGGGGGCGCACGCGTCTCCGACGGTAGCGGCAGCAGCAGTAGAGTGGGCGGGCGGCGCGATTGCCGACCCGCCCGGTGGCACATCCGCAATTGCGGGCGCTCTTGGTTGACCAGCCGCCCGCTCCACGCCCCCATCCGGCGGGGAATAAGGCCTGCCGGCCGCGCCGCCGCCAGGTTGGGCCTCCCCAGGCATGGTCGGTCGGTGAGAGGTGTGGAGAGGACGGGAGGGGGTTGAGGGATGGGGTGGGGATGAGGATGGTGGGTGGGCAGGTGGATGTGCGGGACGGAGTACGGTGAACGGAATGCCAGGAAAGGTGCGCGTGTTGGTCGGAAAAAACGGTTCGTGTGCAGTCGCAAGTGTACGGAGAGTTCGGGGGGACAAGAGCGAGGCCACCGCGCGAGCACACGCGATGGTATAGGGTTTGGGGGTCAGGCCGCCCTCCTCCTGGACACTCCACGCCCATGGCAGAGGCGCAGCGTGTACCCTCCATATCGTACTGGGATATTCAAATACGAAAGTAAAGGGCACCCAACAAGTTTGTCCAATGTCCCGGCAAATATCGCCATCCAGATAGGGAGGGGGGGCTGCTGGGTGCCCCGGCCTGTGATTGGCATTGACTGGACAGCCAGGCACAGGGCCCCACGGGGAGGGTGGGAGCCGGGTGGGTGGGAGATGGTGGCAAGGGAAGAGGCGGGGCGCTCAGACACCTCCCGCATGGCCCCCGGCGACGGGCCGATCGCATGGATGAGGCGGGGGGGGGGGGGGGCCAGCTGACAACGGCTCGGCTACATATGCGCGGCGGGCCGGCGACCCACAAAGACCGGGGGGAGGGGGGGGGGGGGGGGGGGAGAGGGTATACGTGGAAGGTCATGGAAGGCCGTGTATGGTGTCGGGGGGAGGAGCTCGGTGGGCTTCCGGCCCCTCGCCAGCCACTTCACTGCGCCAGCACCCACAAAATTGCAGCTGTGGGCCATCACACCGTACCTTTTATCGGTGCCGCGCCGCACGGCCGCGTCGTCAACACGCTGACCGTCACCCAACGCGGCCAGGCCTGTCTTGTTTCCGCATATGGGGGGGGGGGGGGGGGGGGGGGTGGGGGGGCCGCTGCCGCTGCTGCCCCCCTCGTGCCGGCCACCCCCGCCAGCCAGGACGCGCGGACCCCCCGTCAACGCGCTTCCGGTGTCTCTGCAGCTGAACCCCTGTGGGCGCCCGACACCCCCCTCCTCACCCTCCCGAGTGCGTCTGCCCTTTCATCGGACAGCAATTAAAGTGGGGAGGCGCACGGAGGTCAGCACGGTTCCGTAAAAACGGGCTCACCTGGGGGCCCGGGGCGATGCCGTCCCTGCCTGCCCATGGTCACGCTTCTTGGTCGTGCCGCCGCGGTGGGGATCTACGAAGGGAGGGAGGGTGGCGATCGCTTATGTTTTTTACAGCGGGGGGAGGGGGCGGCGTTCAAAATGTGAAGGGACGGGACTTTGTTTTCCACATGGTCTTCCCACCGTTGGTCGTTGTCTAGATATGGGAAACCACATCTTCTATTTTCCGTGGCTGCATGCCCCAATAAATTTTTGTTCCACACACTACCCCGCGTGCTTGCTGGGAGAATTGGGACAGACAGGGGAATGATTGGTGAACAGTCAGACACGGGGAGGGGGGGGGGTGGGGGGGGGGGGGGGTGCAGACCAGGGGTTGTCAAGCGTACTTTTCTCAAGCGTAGTTGCGCGTAGTTTTCAAGCGTATATACGCGGTTGCTTGACTTTCTTCGAGCCGAGAGAACTACGCTTGTCCGCCGACAGACCGGAAGATTGTACGCTTGAGGTTGAGTCTGGCGCGTAGATTTTTAATTACGCAATTGGCTCGCCAAAGCGCTCGACCCGACCGAAGTACGCCTCCGCCACCAGCACTCGCCACGCAGAAGTCGGGGTTGCGGGGTGTTCCCCCTCCGACCTCCCCCCGGTGGCGTTGGCGGAGGTCGCGGAGGCGGCGACAACTGCGGTGGCGGCTCGACGATGGCGTGGAGTGTTCCTTTTCCCCGATCTATCGAAGCGCCCTCCCCCTAGCCCTCCCCTTCACCCCTCTGATGTTTCCCGCGCCAGCCCCAGCTCCGCCGCAGGTGCCGTCCCGGTGCTTCCATGGCCACTGCCGGGGGCGGCGCCAGTTCCCTTGAAGCGCCATTTGGGCTGCCACAGTCGGTGGGGCCGACCACCCGGCTGGGCGTACTTACGGTGCTGCTTTGGGAGCTGCTGTGGCGCCTTTCTCCCGGGAGCCGCTGAGGGAGCCGCGGCGCGAGCCGGCTGCGACGTCGCCACTGCCGCTGTCACCGTCGGGGGAGAGCTCGAGTTGGGCGCAGCGTGGCGGCGGCGGCGGCGGCGGCGGCGGCGTCGGCGGCTGGGGCCGCGGCGGCTGTGGCGACGGCGGCGGCAGCGGCGGCGGCGGTGGCGGCGGGACCTTTGGCTTGAGGCCGTTTTCGCCGGCCAATTTTGCGCCGGCGGTTTGTCTGGAGCGGACCATAACGACCACCGCCATCGGCGACCCCATCCTCGTTCTTGCCGGAGTGACGCTGTTCCTGCCGCACGCGGTCACGGCGGATAGCGGCGCGCTGCTCGACACCCGCGGCGCGGGGTGCTCGCGGACAGGGTGCGCGGGATAGCGTGCTCCACCGAGCTGGGGGGGGGGACGTACGTGCTGATGGAGTTTTTCCGGCCGGCGGCCCAGCGTGGCGGCGGCGACGGCGGCGGCGTCGAGGGCGGCGATGGTGACGATAGCGGCGGTGGACATGGCGGCGACGTCCTTGGCGAGCTGTCCATCGAGATTGATATTGTGGTCACCCGCCGACCGCGAGTGGCGGAGAAGGCGGCGGCGGTAGTGCTGCACAAGCGCGGCGGTGCGGAGCGGCGCGGCGGCGTCGACGACCGTCGATTTGGTGGCCGTGGATGCGCCGCTCCGGGCGCTCTGTGCTGACGGCCAGCACGTAGGGGCGCTGGTGGACCTGGTGGAGCCGCCGCCGCCGCCGCCGCGGTTGGTCGGGGAGGTGGTGGTCGGCCCGTCGCCGCCCCCGGTGTTACCCTACACCGTCACCAGCAGCCGCTGCAGCGTCTGTGCGACGGTGCGGCTGCGGTCGCTCGCGTTGGGGCTGGTGCCGTTGGCGGTGCCGTCCGCTCGGCCGCTGTGGGTGGGCGCGGGGGGCACGCCGCCAGCATGCCACCGCCGGCTGCTGCCCATTGCGCCGGCCACCACCTCCCCCACGGCTGCCTCCTCGTCGGGGGGCGACACACGCATGGCCGTCAGCAGTGACGACCGCGGCGGCGACAAGGGCAGCGGCAGCGGCAACAGCGGCAGTGGCGGCGGCAATGGCTTTGGTGGCGACCGTGGTGGCGGCCGTCGGCAGCGGCCACAGCGCGTTACGGAGCGCCCATCACTGCCGCACCCCGCCACGGCGGTGGCGATTCCCCCCGCTGTCGACGCTGTGGGACTGGCGGCGGCGGTGGCTGCCGCCGCCGAGGCAGCTATCGAAGCTGCGCCTGCTAGGGAGGCGGCGTCTGCCAGGAAATTGGCGGCGGCGACGACTCTGTCGTCAGCGCAAGTTTGGCAAAAGCTCGGCCGCCTTTCGCCGCTCGTGCGGGACCTGGGCGCGCCGCCCCCGGTGGCGGCAGCGCAGGGGCACCGCGATGGCGCTGTGGTGGTGGCGCTGTCGCAGCGGCGCTGCGACGGCGGCGACGCTGGTGCGGGGG
This sequence comes from Pyropia yezoensis, assembly GCA_009829735.1. NCBI lineage: Eukaryota > Rhodophyta > Bangiophyceae > Bangiales > Bangiaceae > Pyropia > Pyropia yezoensis. Next base: position 18,972,377 of record CM020618.1, on the reverse strand, counting down.
GTGGACGCGTCACCGACTTATTGGCCGGTTTGCGGTCGGGTGTGGGAGCTGGGCGTGCGGGATGCATGGCCGGTACCCGGGTTAGGGCAGCCGGCGAAGGCGGAAACGCCGGGTGGTGACGCGCCGGGCGCGCGATGGGGGTGGTAGGGGCGGTGGCGTCTGCGGCGGCAAGCTGGGCGCCCCGCTGCTGCCGGTGGTGTTTTTGAAGGTCGGCGGCCCGCCGTCGTTGCGGAAGCCGGGCGCGCTGCCGGCGCCGCTGGCGAAGGCGTCGACAGGTGGGGGAATGCCCCCGCAAGTGGGGCGGGAGCCCGTCCGCCGGCCGCCTGTGGTGCGGGAGCTGAGCGCGCCGCCGCCGATGGCAGCGGCGCGGGGGCGCCGCGGCGGCGCGGTTGCGGCGGCGCTGTCGCGGAGGTGCTGCGGCGGTGACGGCGCTGCGGCTGCGGCGGCACTTGTGCGGGGGCTGGACGCGTCACCGTCAGTGCGGACGGCCTGCGGTCGGGTGTGGGAGCTGGGTATGGGGGAGGCATCGCCGGTTCCTGGGCTAGGGCGGCGGGCCGAGGGGGGAAGTGAGGGAGAGCGCGAGGAGGCGGCGTGTTGGTGAGGGGATGCTGGCCATGAGCGGGGGATGATACGAGTCGGGTAGCCGAGCAGGGTGCGGGCTCGGCGCGGGCGCCGCGTGGGCGCAGGCGTGTGGGCTGTGGGGGGGGCGGTGGAGGGGTGGGGCACCGTCGCACCGGGATTAGGGGAGAGCAAGGGATGGGACCACGCGTGTGATTCATGTCGCCCTCGCCGCGCGGACGAGAGAGTGCCAGCACGCACACACGTGGGGGAATTTTCTTCAGCCTTTCAGTCCCCATGATGTTGCCCTCACCCCCGCACGTAGTGCCCGACGGGCGCAGCAACCACAGTGTGTCAACGTGAAAGGCGGGAGCGACTCCAGCAGGTTTCGCCCAGTCTCGACGTGTCGCGATCTCCATTGCCTCACATCTCAGTCGGTCACCCCGTCCAGCACGTATCTGCCTCCACCCCGTCCTCCCACGCCCGGCTCTTTCACGACTCGTCCCGGCAGCTGCTGCCGACACATGGCAACACGTGAGGATGCCACTTAATAGCTTGTTGCAGTGCCCTTCGCGGACAGTGAGCTGGCGGTGTCGGTGCTTCGCGGATCGTGTCAGGCCCATCGTGGCACTCTCCACGTGGTTGCTGATCACGGGTGAGTTTGCTGTCGGTGGCCAAACGCCGACAGTCGGGCGCTGCACCTTTGCATCCGTTGGTAGGGCGTCCGCGATTAGCTGCCTTCGCCTGGAGGGACACCCATACGAGCGCGATAGCCGAGCGAGTGCTTTCACACCTGGACGCCCATCGGTATATGAGTGGGGAGCGCACGCCTGGTAAGGTGCCCGTCTGAGTCAGACAAGCAGCTGGCCTAGTGTCTCCCTCCCCCCGCCCGACTCCTGACGGCCCCCCGACGCTCATCACACCCCTGTCACGGCTTACCAGCCAAACACGTCATCCAGAGACCGCGGCCATGGCGATGGTAACAGCCTGCGCCCGTATTTCTGTGCGCGATTGAGTCTCGATGCTCTGGTGGTACGCACCGCTGGAGCTTTCCGTGCGCTGTACAGCACCTGATGGTAACTATTTGGTACACCTTTAGGGAAGGGGAGGTGCATGAGGTAGATGTGGACGTTCTGGCCACGGTGTGACGAGGGGTCTCTGGAAAGCGGTTTGCGTGGCAATGACGAGCTCGAGTGGCTCATCGTAGCTCACTCATACCAGGCTCTGACGCGCCTTTCATGCCTTTCCACGGTCTACCTCTCTGTTGATGACTGCCCCCTATGGCGTGCTGCACATCAGGGTTCCACATGCTTCATTGGGGGATGGACACAAGGCCACCAGTGGATCAGCGGCAAGCCGGCCGATACCCGCAGACCATCACCGGAATTCGCACTGCGCCCTCCGACCACGACGCTCAGACGGCGACGGGCCAGCCCTACCCGGCAGAACCTGCTTGACATCACCATGACAAGATGGCCTTTCTGGTATCACCATCCACGCTCTTGAAGTGGAGGCCTCGAGTCCAGCCAGGGCATCCCAGCCGCTACACGATGACTACGCAGCAGCATCCGCGTGGCACCAGTCGGTTGGTCGTGCCAGGCCTGCGGTGGTGATGAGCTTCAGCCCCACCCACATCTTCCCACGGCATCTACTTTACGCGTAAGGACTCCCCACCGAAGAGACCCGGCTGGCCCACATGATTGCGGCCGCGCGGGCAGAGTCGGGGTCGCATGCCTGTGCGCAGCCCGTCGTGAAGTGCGGCGGCAAGCTTGCGACCCCGATGGCCCTCAACCGCAGCGATGGCTAACCCCTGCACCCGGTCAACTGAGAGCGGTGTGAGTCCATGGTCCCCACTAGTGTGGAAGAGGCTGTTGCAGCGCTGCCTGGTGCCCCCATTGCACGCAGAGACAAGGTAAGTGCGCTTCCATTCCAGCACGTGCTATCACTGCCGCGTCAACTGTGCCTGTCTTGTGTGCTTTACGTGCTCGCTGCGCATGTTCCCTATGCTCCTATGCCGCCACCGCTACCTGCACATCAAGGCGGACACGTGGGGAGGCACGTGGATGGTGATAGGGCTGCTCTGTGCACACTTAATTAGGTTACTAACTGCGCGTTCTTCCGTGGCACTCAGTGGATCGCCTACTTTTACGACTGTGTGCGCCCCTTTACTCAAGACTTGAAGTCGATGACACACGCAGGCCCAGGTACGACACCACCTCACACTTGCCAACGCGCACCCGCGCGCCACGTGACCCCGCGCGGCTGCAGCCATTCGTGGGGCGACCTCATGCAGCCGCCACCACTGGTTACGTCACTTGGCATCTCTCCGCAAGTACGTGGCGCGCCGAGGGCAGTGGCAGACGAGTCGGCGTACGTGTCCTCTCGAGTGGCACGCCATGGCAGTCCCACCGCGGTGCTCTATGCGGCAGCCCAGCCACCACGCAACGTTGGCAAGTCGGCAGGCACTTTCGTTTGCGACGCCTGCAACTTTCCAGACTGCAGCGAGTGCGTGATAGGCGCAAGCAGCTGATTCACGACGCTCGTTGCGGGCCCTTCGCGTTTTCAGCCGGGCTCTTGAGTATGATCGATGCCAACGACGTCGGTCTCGCTGCCTGCCCGCCCTCTTCACGCGCTTTCAATGCCCTCCTTGCGCTCGACTGTTGTCGTCGACCACTCTGTACCCGGCAACCCCACCTGGCCCACCCCATGGATACGGAAGAGGGCCCCATCCTGTCGTCACAGCAGGCGGACTCAGGGGGTGGCACCAGCGGGGAGGCCGTAGCTAATGGCAAGGCGGGCAACGGACTCCTGACCAAGAGGCGCATGGGGGAGACCGAGAGTGCGAGTGGCGCGCCCACGGAGGAGGTGGACACCATCCTGTCATTGTGCGGGCCTGTCGCAACTGCGCCCGAGACCGTTGAGCATAAGAAGGTTCAACACGTACTTCTGGACAAGACCGCAATGCCATGGAAGGCAAAGTCGGCTGCTTGGGGCTTCCTCAAGCTGTACCAGGCGGATACCAGCCAACGGGGAAGCGGCAAAGAGAAGGACGTGGTGGCTTTGTGCCTTTTGTGCCTCCGACTTGGCAAGAAGGACACGAAGCTGATGTTGTCAGGTGGCAACGTGTCCAACGCTATCAAGCACCTCCGCCAGCTGGGGAGCCGAGACATGCCGACCATGACGCAGTTGGTGCACAGCAGAGCAGCTCTGTACGTGTCCAAGAATGTGACGGGTGGTTCGTCGTCTGCGCGGGGGCTGGTGGAGGCCCCGTCTATCAACCGCTTTTTGACGCCCAAGACAGACCGCCGGTCGCACCACGTCGGTTTTGTGCTCATGCAGGTGATGACGCTCTCGCCGCACAGCTTTGCTTCTCACAGGCACGTGCGGGGCTTCTTTAACGACCTGGCCTCCTACACTCCCCCGGCTCCCAACACGGTCGTGCATCACCTTGCCGAGCTGTATGACTGCCTGCTTAGCGAGGTACGCAACCGTTTGTCGCGTGTCAAGAAGCTGTTTGGAAGGCTGCCATTTGCTCATGTCGTCACGGACCTGTGGACAGAGGAGCACACGAATACGTCCTTTGGCTCGGTGGTGGTACGCTTTGTGGACCCTGAGGACATCAAGATGGAGGTGGTGCGTCTGGGCGTTTCCCTCTTTGTGGGACGTCATGACAACGCCACCATCAAGGCGTGGCTGCTTGGGCGTCTGGCCTACTTTGGGTTGGCCGAGACAGACATCTGCTCAACCACGACGGACTCCGGAGCCAACGTGCGGAAGGCGATGCGGCAGCTGGCCGCTCCCTGGCTTCCCTGCTTTTCTCACTCGCTCCACAACGCCGTCAAGTACGCTGTGGGGGGGCCATCTGAGGCGCGTCCTCTGCGCGGCGTGCAGCAAGCTAGCACAGCCGGCGGGATGCAGCAGCAGCGCAGCCAGAACCCGGGGGCCAGGACCCTGCTGGCGAAGCTTCGAAAGCTGTTTGGTCATTTCAACCACTCAGAGGTCAGCGTCGCCATCTACAAGGACCTCGTGGTACCCCATGCAGGCAAGTGCAGGACTCTGGTAACAGACGTTCCCACGCGGTGGAGTTCTACATACAACGCAATGGCGCGACTGTACACCTGCTTTTCCCGTCTGATGGCGTTCTTCTCGTGTCGTGACGTAGGTGCCGGTGTCCGCAGGCGACGGCTGTCCATGGATGAGTGGGACCGCATGCGACAAGTAATGGGCATACTGCGTTGCTGTTATGAGGTCACCACGAGGACCGAGAGCGCCACTCTTCCCGTCTCTTCCTTGCTCTCCCTACTGGCGTCTCTCCGGCGAGCGGTGAATTCGGACCAAATTTTGGTACCTTGCCTCCCCGGCCAGTTATTGGCTGAGGGGGAATGTGCCATGAAGCAGTACATTGAAGACCATCCTTCCGATGCCGTGCTGGTCGTGGACAACAACTTGTACCCAGCCGAATACCTTCATGTGGGCAACCATCCCGTCGTGGATTCCCTGTGTCAAGACGCTTCCACCGCGGTGCTGGTTCTGCGGGAGCAGTTGGAACTCCGGTTTTTTAACAAGAGCGATGAAAGCCGCAACGTGTTGAGGAGCAACCCTGTCCTCGCGTCGAGTGTGCTGTCGCCCGGCGGACCGCGGTTGCTGCAGAGCACAGCGCGTCTCTTGGGCGAGACCGACCCTTTGCCTCACGCCTTGGAGCTGGTGAAGAACGTCTGCGACAAGTATTCTAACCTCTCACCGACCGCCCCCCCCCGTACCTGCCGCTCCCGGGCGAGCTGCAGCTACTGCTGGGAAAGCATGGAAGCGGGCGAGAAGCTGTTTGGTAGATTCGAGCGACGAGGAGGGGTCGTATGGTGGGAGTGCAGCGCAAGGGTCGCCCTCAAGGTCGGAGCTCGCCAAGGCGCAACTGGAGTCAGTCCTGCATCTGCCGGACTTCCTGAAGAAGGGGGACGCGTTAGAGTTCTGGATGCGGAGTAAGCACAAGTTTCCGGACCTGGCGGTGGTCGCGTGCTCCCTCCTTGGCGCTGTTGGTTCCTCGGCGGCGGCGGAGAGGGACTTCTCACTGGCGGGGAACGTCATGAGTAAGAACCGGTCGACGCTGCTGCCGCAGCACCTGGAGATGCACTCTCTTATCAGGGAGAACGTGGACCTTTTGCCCAAGGTGCTCAAAGACGTTCCAGTCTTGAGCGCCGAGCAGGCGGCCAAGTTGCGGAAGATGACACCTCTGGGTGGCTGTCCGCAAGTCAATGGGGACGGGGACAACTTGTCGTCGGACGAGGATGGGGGGTAGCACGTTACGTGTTTGATGTTGATGTCGACGTTGAAGGAGGCGTAAGTGAAGTGATCTACGCTAAAAAGTACGCTTGCGTCCAGCGTTTCGCTTTTACGCTCGACTCGTTCAATAAATAAAAAAATAATCTGAAATGTACGCTCGATGACTCGTCCTGAAAAAGTACGCTTGGGTCCCGGCTCGGACTGGCATGTACGCGGTCACTTGTTGATTTGATCACCAATCCGACCTACGCTTGCTGAAATTATGGTCGCTTGACAACCCCTGGTGCAGACTGCACCATTGCATTGTCGGGGGGCGCCATGTCTGTATGACAATACACACGTCTGTATGGCGCCATGTCAGTATGACAATGCACATGTCTGTATGACAATGCACGTTGAAGCGGTGTCGGACAGCATGTCTGTATGACAATAGATGTGGGAGATTGGGTGCAGGTGCGCAAAGCCACGGCCGACGCCGAGGTTGTTGACGTGCCCCGGGACGGCGGCAGTACTGGGCGTGCCGCCGCCGTCGGCGGCACCGTTCTCGCCCGTGGCAGTCGTTGGAGGTGGCGGTGGTGGCGAGGCGCGGCGCGGCGCGTCGGATCAGGAACAGGCATTCTCCCTTTGCCGCCCCACACCAGCTCGCCTTCACCCCCCTTTCCCACTTTCTGTGCATGCGTCGTCGGACAAAGGGGGGTGTGATTTTCAGGCGCGCAGAGCAGTCCGTATGGGCTTGCCATCGCACATGAGGAGAGTGTGTAAGGGCCAATAGCATCGGGTCGGGTCGGGTTGTGAGTTCTTTGCGAGGGGGGCTGGCGGGCGTAGCTGGTCTTGCAAGTTCTCTTGCTTCATTGTTTTGTCCTTGCGGCTCATTTTTTCCTTCTATTGAGCGGTGCGCTGGGTGGTACGGGAGGGGGCGGGGGGGGGGGGGCTGCTGGGAAGGAGGGGGGGGGGGCCGGGGGGGTGCTGGGAGGGGGGTGCCGGCTCCAGCCAATGGCCGGGCGGCTGGGAAGGGGGAGGGGTGGGGGGGTGGTGGGAGGGGCGGTGCCGGCTCCAGCCAATGGCGGGGCTGCATGGAAGGAGAGGGTCCGGGGAAGTGCTGGGAGGGGGGTGCCGGCTCCAGCCAATGGCGGGGCTGCAGGGAAGGAGAGGGGGCGGGGGGGGTGCTGGGAGGGGGGTGCCGGCTCCAGCCAATGGCAGGGGGGCTGCTGGGCAGAGGAGGGGGGGGGAGGGGGGCGGCGGGGGGGTGCTGGGAGGGGGGTGCCGCCCATCGTATTGTCGACGGGGAGGGGGAGGAACCGCCGCAGGCACAACGCGGTCGCCGGCCTCGTCGGCCCTACCCGGTCCGGCGCTGGCATTGCGTCAATTGTAGCGCTCCCGATGCCGCCGCCGCTGGCCAGCGCCTCGGCAGGGCCGCCACTACCCCTCATGCACGACGCAACTGGCGGGGCGGTGGCTGCATCGGCCGGCGGCACGGCCACGTCGCCCGTCAACGCCGGTGCCAGCAACGGCGCGGCCACCGGCGACGGTGGGCACCCCCCTAGCGTTGTCGAGCGGCTCTACCCCGCCGACCAGATGACCTCCCTGGTAGAGGCGCCCAGGTTGTCAACGCAAGGGACGGGGAAGCCGCCGGAGCGACGACGCCGGCGTCCACCGTGTCGGGCACGGCGCCCACCCCGGCCGCGGGGCACCGGCACCGCGTCGCAGGTTGCGCCACCGCTGCCGCCGCCGGGCATCGGCGCGGAGGGCCCGCCACCGCCTCCCGCGGCGGCCGCCATCGGCGCGGCGGCGGCGACACAGGTCGGCGACGCGGCCACGCCCGTCGCTGCCAGCCCCAGAACGGGCGGTCCCTGAGGCTGCTTGGGAACCCGCAGGTCCCGACGGAAAAAGCAACGATGGGAGGGAGCTGGGGGGCAAGCCGCGTGGGGGGAATGAAGGGAGGATGATGGCAGGTGACGCGACCAGTGATGAGGGGCAAGGACCAGCGAGGGGGTCATCCCGCTGTCCACCCCATGATGGGGTGGGGCAGGCAACCGATGGGCGGGCAGGGGCGAGAAATCGCGGCGCGTGTGCCAGCGCCGCCGCCCACACCCCGACGAACGACCTGGCGGCTGGGCGGCCGGGTGCGGCAAGAGCCACCCGGCGGGAGGCGGCCGCCCCCACCTAGACAGCCCTGTCCAGCGTGGTGGCGGTCGCCGGCCACACGCAAACCCCCACCGGGCACGAGGGGCCCCCCGCCTAGCCCCCTGGCCGCCCCCTCTCCCCGCCCCCCCTATTCCCGCCGCCTTCCTCTTGCGCACCTACCTGCCCCCCCCCCCCCCCCCCCCCCCCCCCCCGCCCCCCCTCCCGCCCGCCCGCCCGCCCGCCCACGCGGCGGGTCCCGCCGCCGTCAGCCTCGTCCTCACCCGCCGGGCATTAGGATCTTGTGACCGCGACACGCCAGCCGCCGCGCGGAGGTCTGGGGGGGAGTGCAAGGGTGGTGGCGGACGAGCGGCGCTTGCCCAGGTGGTGACAGCCCACGCCGCGGCCGCGCGGCCAACCCGCGTGGGCGTGGTGGGCAACTGGCGGCGCCGCCACCTCCCGCGCGCGCGCCGCCGCCTGTGGGCGTGTCCTGGGGCGGGGTGGCCACCGGGTCGGGTCGGTCCTGTTGCGGACTGCCGCCGCACTCCCTGGCTGGCGAGACGTGGGGGTGCGAGGTGGGGGGGAAGAGGGATTCGCGGAGAGAGGAAGCGCAGGTCGCTGGCAAGCGGGCACTGCACACCCCGCCGATGCTGCACAGGTGGCTTCCCCCCCACCCTTACCCGCCCCTCCCCCACCGCTCCTACCACGTCGCGCGCCGACTGCTGTGCCGCGCCGAGGCAACCGTGGCCATCGCAGCATGGCCGCCCCCTTCCTAGCCGACGCAGCCGTCTGCCGGTGGCTCTTCCTCAAGGACATGGGCGCCGCCGATGCCGAGGTGCTGCGGTGCCCTGCCGCCCTGGCCGCGGCCCACCTCCACACCATCCGACGGGTGGCTGACTGCTGCAACGGCGGCGACCCCCCGCGGGTTGACTGGTCGGCAGCAGCGGGTGGCAGCAGGAGCGGCTCCTGTGCTGGGGGGAATCCCCCGGGTGCCGCCACCCTCCCCACTTCTGTTGTAGGCGGGCCGGTGGTGGCGGATCTACGACTCGTCAGTCGTCACATCAATGGCTTCTTGGTCGGCATTGCGGTGAACGGTGGGCGGCGCATTGCCCCACTGAGGGCAAGGTCGTGCTCATTGAGTTTGGGTGGATGCGTGACGACAACCATGCGATGGTGCGCCTTTTCACGTGGACCCGCGGCCGCCGCGGGTCTGGTGTCAACGTTACCACCCCGGTCGTGTCGTTTCAAGGAACGGTACTGACGCACGCGGGCGCCCGGCCGGGAAAGCTGCCGCCAGCGGATATTGTCGCACGTGTGTCTTTTGACGAGCGCTCCTGCGGTTCGTGCGAGTCGCTGGCTGCTGCCAGCTCGGCGGGGCGCGGCACCACCAGCGCCGCCCCGCCCAAGTGTGGGGAGGCACCCGCCGCGCCGTCGAGGGGCGTGCTGGGATGTGACGTGGGGTGTACGTACATGCATACTGCACTGCCGCCCCAACGCCCCACTGGCCGGTGGGGGGCGCCGCGTTGACGGCACCAGACACGGAGGCAAAGGGGGGGTGGGCAAGGCGGAGGAAGGGGCATGGGCGGGGTAGAGAGGAGCAGAGGAGAGGCCAGGGGTCGAGAGGGCGGCGGCTGGGTGGGGGGGGAGAGGAGACCCCGCTGAGGAAGAAAAAAAAAAAAAAAAGGAAAAAAAGGGGGAGGGACGTAGGCCCATCTATACCGCCAGCCAGTGGTCCAAAGAAAAAAAAGAAAGGGCGGCCTAGCTCATGTGGAGACCACCGTTTTGGTCTGGGTGGGGAGAACGGGGGGGGGGGGGGGAATTGCAGCAGCCAACGTGCCGGGCGGCACCAGGAGGTCATCAGTCCCCACAACCATCCGGGGCTTGTATACCGGTGATGAGGGTGGCTGGGTCAGCAGGCGGCTCCACCAAGGCACTCAGCTCCCTCGACGCGCTTCTCGTCGCCGCCGCCGCCGCCCCAGTCGCCACCACTTTCTCCGACGCCCACACAACCCCGACCACCCCCCACGTCCGGCACCCGCACAGGTACCCCCCCCCCCTTCCCCCCCCCCCCCACCCACCCCTCCCCAAAACGTACCGATAATTTCCCCCGTGATGAACCCGCTCATGGGGCTGATGAGGAAGCGCACCACGTGCGCAAACTCCTCTGGCTCACAAAACCGCGACACGGGGATGTAGCGGAGGAGCATATCCACCACGTCTTCCGGGTAGGTCTCCACCGTCGGGGTGCGGATGTAGGCGGGCGCAATCCCATTCACCGTAATCCCGTCCTTGGCGCTCTCCCGCGCGAGCGCAAACGTCAGCGTCTGGAGGGCGCCCTTGGTGGTGGAGTAGGCCACCCCCGTCGTCACCCCCCCCGTCTTGCCGGCCAGGGAGCACGTGTTGACGATGCGGCCCCACTTGCGCTTCCGCATCGCCGGCAGCAGCGCGCGGGAGAGGAGGAAGGCCGAGTCCACGTTTTGGGCAAACACGTTGCGCCACTCGTCAATGCTCGTCTCCTCCACCAGCGTGTTGGACAGGATGCCGCTGTTGTTGATGAGCACGTACACCGGCCACGCGTCCGCGTCAATGCGCGCGACGGCGGCGGTGACGGCCTCTGAGTTGGACGGGTCAAAGCAGATGGGGTAGCACACGTCCCGCTTGGCGGCGGGGCCCAGCTCGGCGACAAACTCGTTGAGCGCGTCCACGCTGCTGTCGTGGATGACCACCCGGAAGTTTTCCGACAGCAGCATCCGCGTCACCGCCATGCCCAGCACCCCAGACGCGCCCGTGACCTACCCACCACCAAAAAAAAAAAAAAAAACCACACCAAAAAAAACAACAACAAGGTGCACACCCACCATGCACCAACAACCACCGCACCGCACAGCATCAATGGCAGGGGAGGAAAGCGGGGAGCAAGCCACACCAAGGCACACAAAACGGGCGCCCACCAAACGCAAGTTTCACCCCGCGTCAGTTGCTGCCACAGCAGTCGCACCTCAAACGCAAACCGCGCGCTCACCGTGGGGGGGAAAAGGACGCGGGAGGGATGAAAGGGGGGGGGGGGGGCAACCCGCCGCCCCCCCCCCACCCCCCCCCCCCCCCCGCCACCCATCACCCACAGCCCGCGCGGCCCGACACCCGCCCGCCTGCCGCGCAAGGTGGGCACGACAGAGGGAGGGGCGGAAGGGAGAGGCGACACCCGGCGGCAGCCGGGCGACCCCCCCCCCCCACCCCCCTTGCCAGCGGCCGCCGCAGCGGCGGCACCGACCGTCCCCCACCCCCGCCCCCCCACCCCCCCCCCCCCCCAGGCTCCCCTCGCGTGGCGCCGCGCGCACCGGCAGGGCGGGAAACCCCCGACGGCGGCGTCGACGGCGGCGGCGGCGGCGGCAGCGGCGGCGCGCCTCGGCCCACCAGCACCGTCCCACAGCTGCGCGCCGCACGCGCACCTCGCCGCTGCCGCCGCCGCCGCTACTGCCGCCACCGCGCCGCTGCCCCCACCAGCCCCGCCCTCAAAAGCCAACACCCCACCCCCTCCCACCCCCCCCCCCCCCACCCCCCGCACGCGCACGTGCAGAAACACGCACACGCGCATCGCCGCCCCCCCCCCCCCCCCAAATAAAAAGACAAAACGTACCATCGCCGTCTTGAGATCCGGCTCGTACTCCCGGAGGAACTGCGCCGGCCGCCCATTCTCCCCCGCCCCCCCCCCCCCCACCCCCCCCCCCCACCCCCACCCCCACCCCCGCCCGTCGCGCCCCCCGGCCCGCCACCGCCACCGCCGCCGCCACCCCCACCCCCGCCACCGCCGCCACCACCCCCGCCGCCGGCGGGGGTGGACGCGTCACTCATGCCGCGGCGGCGGTCGGTCGCCGCCGGCGTCGGCCCCCCGTTGGCCCCCGCGGCGGCCGCCGCGGCGCTGCCCGCCGCGCTCCCCGCCTCGAGCGCGCCGCGCTGGTCCAGCCGGCGGCTACCGCCGCCGCCGCCGCCGCCGCCGCCGCCGCCGCCGCCGCCGCCGCCGCTGCTGCTGCTGCCAAGGTGCCGCCGCCCGTCGTCGACGAGCGGCGAGTCTCCCCCGGCGCTTTCGCTGTCGTCGTCGTCGTCCTCCTCCTCCTCGTCGTGGTCCTCCTCGTCGTCGCCCTCGTCGTCTTCGTCGTCTTCGTCGTCGTCGTCAACACTGGCGGTGCGGCGACCAGTGGCGGCGGTGGCGCCCGCGGCGCCACGCGCAACGGCCGTACCGCGGGGCCGCGCCACGGGGCGGCGGGCGGGGGCCCGCTGCCGCGCCCCGTCAGGCGACGGTGACCGGTCGGGGGGCTGGTACGGCCCGTCTGGCGGCCCGCCGCGCCGCCCCACCCGGCCGTCGTCGACGCCGCCGGCCGCGTCGCTGTCGTCGTCGACGGGGGGGGCGGCGTAGGCGGGGGGCGCCCCCGCCGCTGCCGCTGCCCAGCCGCCGCCGGCGCTGCGGGTGCTGCTGCCGCTGCCGCCGCCGCCCCCCCCCCCCCCGCCCGCGCCGGCAGCGGCGGCGGTGGCGGCACCCGCACCGCCCCGCCCGCCCGCCCCGCCGCCGCCGCCGCCGATAGGACGGCCGCCGCGGCTGCTGTCGCCGCTGCTGCCGCCGCTGCGGGTGCCGCCCTCCCGGCCGCCGCCGCCGCCGCCGCCGCCCCGCCCAGCACCCCCACCCCCACCTACACCCCCACCGCCACCGCCACCACCGCCACCACCGACACCACCGCCACCACCGACACCACCGCCACCGCCGCCACCACCACCAACGAGCCCGTTAGCCACCGGTGCCACGCCCACCACCGCCCCACCACCGCCTCCACCCCGTCGTTCGCTCCCCACCCGGCCAACAGCGGGCTGCGGCAACGGCGGCGGCGGCGACGGCGGCCCAGCTCCCAGATCCGCCATGCCCGCCCGGGGGCGGCCACGCGCAGAGGGGGTGTGCCGGGAGGCCACCGCCGCACCACCCCCCCCCCCCCCCCCCCCCCCCCCCCCCCCGCCCGGCCCGCCCGGCCCCCCCGGCCCCCCCGGCCGCCCGCCCCCCCCCCCCCCCCCCCGCGGCAGCGGCTGCCTGCGCGCCCTTGCTGGACAGGCGCGCCGCCGTGCGCGCCGCCTCGAAAGGAGGCACGCGGCCCCACCAACCACCCCCCCCCCCTCCCCCGGCCGCTCTGTCTGTGTGTGTCCCCCCCACCCACACACCAGCGGCGGGCCCTCCCCCCACCCCCCCGCTGGCGTGGGGGCCCCGCGGGGGTGGGTGTGGCGGCTCTGTCCACCCGCGCTCCTCCCCGCCCCACCCAACCCCAGACCCAACCGCCCCCCCCCCCCCCCCCCTTCGAAAGGCGGCTGGACACCACACCCACAGACGCTCGCACCGCCCACGGGGCGTGGTTCCCCCCGCCCTCTGGCGGCGACGGCTGCCGCCGGCGGGCGCCCCACCACCAGCGACGCCCCCCCACCAACGACCCGACCGGTGTTGTCCGCGCACCACCCCCGGCCGCTGCCGCCGGCCGCCCGCCGCCCGCAGACGCCGCCGCCGCTGCAGACGCCCGCGGCTGATTGAGGGGGCTGGGGGGGCGCACGGGACGACAGCTGCTCGTTCCCTCCTCTCTCTCCACTCAACGCGCCGCCCACACGAGCGCGCGCCTCCCCACTCCCACCGAAAAAAAAGGCAAGGAAAAAAAAAGAAAAAAGAAACGGCCCGTGCCGCTGGCAGCCCGACCCCCCTGGTGCGACAGCTGCCTGCGCCGCTGCAGCAGCCCGCACGCCCAGCCACGACCCGCAGCGGGAGGGTGGGGGAGCGGGGGTGGGGCGGCAGGGGGGCGGCGGCCGCGGCGGCGGCGGCGGCGGCAATCGGCAATCCGCAAGCGGGGGTGGTGGCCCCAAAACCCGCAGTGAGCACACGCACCTCGTGTCGGCACCAACCAGCGGGACAGACACACCCCCCAACGCCGGCACCTCTTGAGGCAAGACGCACCGCCCCGGCCCGCACCTCCGCCACGCCCGCCGCCGTCCCCCCCCCCGCCCCCCCCTCCCGAGCTGCAGCCCCGCCCCCGCCGGTCAGCTGCCACGAACCGCCCGCGTCGCGGCGGCGCCCGTCCCCCGCCGCGCGTGGGGGGGGGGGGTGTACGCCGCGGCCACACCACCGCACCCGCCACGCAAAAAAAACGCCCCCACCCCCAGAAAAAAGACCACACACGGCGGGATTGACCCAGCAGGGGTGTGGCCGCCGCTGCCGCTCCTCGTCCCACCCGCTCCCTCCCCCCCTCCCCCCACCTGCCCCCCCGACCCTCCTCTTGGCGCGTTCTGTCTACGAGGTAGCGGATGGCCACCTCCCCAGAGCGGCGGCTGACCACGCACCGCTCGCCGTGCGGGTCGTCGCCGGGGGGGGGGTTGGGGTGGGGGGGCGGAGGGGGGGCGATGGGCACGGGAAAACGCTGCACGGAGGGCGGGAAGGCGGGCACGTTGGTGAAACGGGTCGGGGGTGGTTGGGCAGCACCGGCACCACCACCCGCCTCCACACCCGGTGACTGCGCGCCTGCGAGCCGCCGTCGGCCTTGCGCCCGCCTCTGGCCACGCCCGTCAAAAAAAAAAAAAAAAAAGAGAAAAGGAGGGGGACGGGGGCGAAAAGAGCTCGTCAGCTGTCGATGGTGGCGGTGGGAGAGCTCGCCACGGGGCCCCGCGGGGAGCTTCTCCCCCCCCTTCCCAGGAACGGAGCGAGACGTTGCCGGTGGTGCAGAGCGGGGTGGCCCAAAGTGGGAGTCGGGGTGCAGCACCTGGTTGGCTCTGCCCGCGGCGGCGGCGCGCGGCAAGTGGCGCCGCCGCGGGCCGCGGCGGCGACGGCTGGCCGCCGAGCACAGCGCCCGGGGGGCGGGGAGGCGACGGCCGACCTCTCCTCTTTCTTCAGTGTGATTGGCCACTCGAGGGCGGCCGCCACCCGCGCCATCCCGCTTCCCGTCAAGGGAATGCCTGCACTCACGCAAGCGCGATTGCCTCGTCAGAGGAGTGGCAGGGGTGTGACCAGTACGTATTGTAATGGAGCAGAACGAAAAGTAGCAGCCCTAGGTGGAAGCCCATGGAAGTGCACAGAGGAATGGGTTCTCAATCGATGGGGCAAGGGCATCCCGAGCAGGATTGTCACTGGATTGGACAGGTCAATTCATGGGGGCGGGGGGTGCCACGTGGGACACCCCACGCACCGGCGCAGCATGCGCGCGGGCTGCCAAGAGCCGGCCCGCCCCCCGTGGCGGCCGCCGTCCTCGCCGCGGGTGGCTGCCGTAGCGCCGCGCTGCGTGCGTGCGTCTGACCCTCTGCCGGCAGCCTCCCTCCTTCCATCCGCCGCCGCCGCTCCATTGGCGCTGCGCGCTTACGGGGCTGTGTGTCACCGCCTGCTGTGGCTTTTTGTGTTTTTCTCCCCGTCGGTGGTCGCGGCGTGGGAGCGCCCGCCGCCCCGGTCTCGGTGCGCCGTGTGCCTCTTCCTTGCGGCGACGGTCGGCGGTGGACGCTTCCACGCCCCCCTGCCCCCCCACTTTCCGTGGCCAAGAGAGGACCAACCTTCCAGACCACCACTTCTGGCATTTCTTCGGCCGCCGCTCGGGGCTGGCCGGGTGGTGTGTCGCCCTCCCACCGGGTGCGCGTCGTCAGGCCGGTGTGCTGCCACTGTGCCCCCTCCGCGCTCCGTTTGCCGGTACACGGGTTGTCCCGCCTATTCACCCCCCTTCCCACCCACCCCCCTATTTATTTATCGGCTTTTTGTGGGTGAGCTTGCTGCCCGGTCTCGCGGGCGGCCACCCGCGCGTCCACCGCTGGTTTCCCCTACCGGTACCCTCCCCCCCCTCCCCTCCCCCCCGCTTCTCCCCCGTCACCATGATGGCGTCCACGCCGACCGGCGGCAGTGATAGTGTCCCCGTCTGCCGCTTCTGGCGCGACGGGTCATGCAGATTTGGGGAGAGCTGCCACTTCCGTCACCCGCCGGAAGAGTTTGGTGTGACGGCCGGCTCGGGCGGCGGCCGCGGCGGCGGCGGTGACCGAGGCGGCGGCGGCGACCGCGGCGGCGGTCGTGGTCGTGGCCGTGGTCGCGGTGGCAGACGTGGTGGCGGCCGCGGCGGGTACCGTGGTCGTGGCGGCGGCGGCGGCGACTATGCCCGCGGCGATAGGCCCAATGGGCACGACTCCTTTTCCCCCACGCAGCCCCCTTCCCCCACCGCTGTGGAGCCGCAGTGGCCGCTGACGTCGTACGGCTTCGACAGCCAGCCGTGCGTGGTGACGGGCGACGTATCCCCCGAGGAGCTCCGCGCTTATGCGTACGCCTCCTTCCCGCAAGGCTACTCCCCGGCGGTGGTGGCAAGAGAGCAGGAGCTGGTCATGCAGCACCGTGCGCGTATTGCAGCGTCGCGGCCGCCTATGCCCCAATGAAGGGGGGCTTCACCCTCAACACCTCAAGCACGGACGCGGGTGGCAGGCGGCGACGACACGACGGCGGATGGTCAACGGTGGTGGCGGCGGCGGCGGCTGCGCGCGGCATGAAGTGCCGGGCAGGTCCCTTAGTTTGGGCCGCGGCCTTACGGCCCTAGGCGTGAACGGTGGCTAGGCGGGACAGGGTGCCGCGCGGAAGCGCCGCGGCGTTCTGATCGGGCTGTCGCGGTGGCTTGGTCTGCCCTGACGACGTCGCGAGTACCAGCTCCGGACGCGCACTTCCTGTGCGTGGGGGCTGACCTGCCGTACTGGACGCGGGAGCGTTGATTTGCTCGCGTGTGGCGGCACCCGTGGCCGTCATTGTTTATTGTGTTGTGCGCGTCCAGCGGCCGCTCGTCTCCCTCCTGTATCACGGATGCTGTGCTTCCTCTTTGATACATTTCTCCTTTTTGTCTTTCTCTACTGGCCAATGATGGATATCTGCACGCCCGCGGGGTGGCAGGGTTTCCTCAATGTTACTTGCTCGTTCTGTTCTCTCTTCTTTTTCTTTTTTTTTCTGTTCTGCGCTCCTGGCGAGCAAGAATCAACAAAACGGACCAGCACATGAACACAAACGCACGCGCCTTGTGGCAGACTCAATTAATGCATGATCAACAAACGTGCTGGCCTACGAGCTAACTGTTCACGAAGCACACACACAACCATCAACAACAGAGGTGCACATTGAAGAGAGAAAAACATGCCCCTAGCCGGTGCGCAGCACACCGGCGGCAATCAGTTTGTTGATTTTGGCCGCAATCACCGGGTCTGCCATGGCCTTCGCCGCGTACTTCGGGTCCGTCTCCATCTGTTGCAGCATGTTGTTGATCAGCGGGTCGCTGAGGATAGCCTGGATCTCTGGGTCTTGCATCGCCTGCTTGGCCGTCGCCTCGTCAGCGCCACCCTCGTTCTGACGCGCCGCAATGGCCTGCTGCGTCTTGAGCAGCCCGTCGCGCATCTCCTTGCTCGTCGGGTCAATCTCCAGACCCTTCTGGTACACATCCAGACACTTGTGGTACTCCTTCATGAAAAAGTGGATGGCACCCTTACGAGACCACGCCTTGATGTACTTGCCGTCAATGTCCAGGCACGCATCACAATCCTTCATGGCCATGGGGAACTCGCCCAGCTTGGTGTACGCCGCCGCCCGGTTCGAGTAGGCCACCGGGTCCGTCGGGTTGCGTTTGATTGCCTCGGTGTAGTGCTTGATGGCGGTGGGGAAGTCCTTCACGCGAAACGCGGCATTGCCCTCTTCCCGCGCAGCAGCCGACAACTCTGGGCTGATATACGCCTCCTCGGTCTGCTTCTTCAACGCCCGCTTGGCAGCCAGCAGCTGCTCGTTAATCTTGTAGTCATTCGACTCAATCAGGGAGGACTCAAACGCCTCAATTGCGCCAGTCAGGTTTCCTGCGCGCGCCCGCGCCGTGCCGATGCGACCGTGTGCGCGGGCAATCAACTTGAAATCTGCCCGCAGATTGCGCTCCTTGTTAGCTTCAATAGCGGTACGGCAGTCAGCCTCGGCGGCAGCAAAGTCTCCCTGGTCCAGCTTGACCGCCGCCCGGTTAATCAGCGCAGCCAGGTTGTCCGGGTTGATCTCCACCGCCTCGGTGTAGGCGGCCAGCGCATCGTCATACTTGCGCGCCTTGTACGCCGCGTTGCCGGCCGCCTTGGCATCATCGGACTTGCGCTTGGCGGCCGCTTCGGGGGTCTCCTCCTCCTCCGCCGGTGGTGGTGGCGGCGGCGCGGTCGCCCCAGACGTGGCCCCCGCTGCTGGCATCGCACCCGAAGATGACGGCATGGCGCGGCTGGCAGCAGCGTCAAAGGATGCGCCGGCGACACCGCCTCCCTCGCCACCCGACTGCCGGGCGAGCGCAGAAAATATCTGCATCATGCGCGGATCCGAAATATGGGTGGCGAGCGTCTGGGGATCCCGGCGCAAGTCCGCCATCTTCGTCTCGAGGTCGGGGTTCTCGCTCAGCAGCTTCGAAACCTGCGGGTCATTACGGAGCTTGGCCCACATCTCCTCCCCAAACAGGCTCCCCGTCTGTGCCATGGCGACAGCGACGCGCAGCCGACGGCCACACCAGCAGACCAGGCAACCGCGCCGGGAGCAACCGAGAGGGCGAGCACAGCAAGCAAAGAAGGGCCCCGGGCGTCACGGCCAAGCCAGCGTCCGGGTGACAACGGGAGGCAAGCGCAGGCCGGGGGCACGTCCGCTGCTCTCGCTTCTCACGACGCACGACACGCGCTCCGACCGTAGGCGATGGCCGCCGACAGGCCCAAATAGACTGTCCCTAGGCGGTGGATTGGTGCCAAACGGACTGGCCTCGCTGGACACAGGATCCTGGGTCGAGTACGACGACGCAGCCAGACGGAGTGCTGATCAATTACGGGCCTTCCAGAAGCATCGCGATTTACACATTGCGGTGACTCCAATGTAAGTGTGCTCTTTTGACAACTAGTCGACATGGCTGGACAGAATCTCCCCAAGAGCCGCCACGCGGTCCCTCGGGAATGGCAGCGTCTGACCAGCACTGGAGTCACACTTCCTCCTGAACCAGGCGCCACGGCGTGAAAGCAGCAACAGTGGCACTCCGGCCGGAAGGGGGGTGGTCCCCTATCGATACTGCGCTCCGTGACGTGCGTGTCGTGCTCAGCTGTCAGCGATGTTGGGATTGGGGCCAGCGCGGATTTTGCTTACCTGGCAGACTTGGCTCATCGCGTCCTTGCCCGTGGGCCCTTGCTTGTGCATTGTGAATGCATGTGTACATATGGGCTCTCTCTCGTTTTCTCTTTCTACAGTGCGGTGTCACCCTGGGTTAGCCCTTCTTTTTGTTGACCACGCGTCCCCCCCTCCACCTTCCACTCTCCCCGCCCTTCATCCACCCCTTCCCCCCGCTCCCCCACCGTCACTCTCTGCGTTCGTCTCTCTTTACTCACTTCGTTTGTCCCCGCTCCCCTCACCCCCCGACCAGTGCGGTGAAGGCCGCAACGATGTCAGCCGGGGACACCTTGACACCCCCTGCGGCCGCCATGACAGCTGGCGACAACGAAACCTGGAGAATCACCTCGACGGTGGTGTCATTGGGGGCCACGGGCGCCGCAGAAGACACAGAGGTCGCGGTTGCCGCGGGAACCCGGGACGTTACCGTTGCGGGTGAGACCGGCGCCGCTGCAGGTGGAGGGTCTTTCTCTTCCACCGTCCGCCTGTCGTCTGGGGTGTGCGTGGAGCCCACGGCGCCTCCGCCTGTGGCGTCGGCCATAGCGGTTGCTGCTGCGGGCACTGCCGCCGCTGCGGGGACAGCTACGACCAAGAGCAGCAAAGGCTTTTTTTTTCGACGAGCGTCCAAGGACGTGTCTTCCCCAGGCCACTCGCGTCGTCTGTCCAAGGAGCCGTCCTCGAACAAGGCGACAACTGATTCGGTGACCGCGGCGGCGGGGGCGGGGGGGGTTGCCCCCGGCCCTGCAGCCGCCCCGTTGCCGCTGTCAGCCGGCACCTCTGCCGGTGGATCGGTCACTGGTTCGGACGACGCGGCGGGGCCACCAGTTGATGCGGTTCCATCGCCCGCCAAGCCCAGCAGAAAGTCCCTTTCCGAGGCAGTGGCACCCCACGCAAAGGCCGACGCAGCGTCCGTCATGGACGCAGTGGACAACGTTGGGGCGCTTCTTGACACGGCGGTGACGGCTTCTGCCACGACCAGCCGTCAGTTGCCGGCACTGGACCCCGCCGGTGTGCACGCCGCGTACATGGCAATTGCCAAGTACCTTACTACGGCTTCAACGGTGCAGCGCGGCTTCCCGGTGACCGCCCTTCTGCTAGCGGCGGCCGAGCGGTCCCTGCGGGCGGTCGATGCACTGCAGAGCTTGCGGCTACTGGCTTACAGACGGCGGCTGGAGCGAGCCTCTGCAGGGGGGAAGCCTGTGCCCAAAGTGGCCGGCGCGGCAGCGTCTGGGGACAAGGAGATGGTCGCCCCAGAGGGGCCGAGCACCGATGGTACCAACGCTGTGGAGGAAGACGCTGACCTGCGGGTCCTCACGGCTGACTACGCGATAGTGGTGCGGGGTGCTTTGGACCGGGTCGTCTGCCTCTTCCCGAGCAAAGAGGACAGTTTCTTGGGGCGGTGGCAGAAGCGGGGCGCAGTATTTATTTCTCCTGCTACCAAGGCCGCGATGGTCGCGGCAGCCCGCGAGCTCGACTCTTCACGACTGGCCGTGCGGGCACCCTTGGCCGCTGCTTGTGGGGCGTACGACGCGCCAGACGTGGAGGCAGAGGGAAGGATGCTGTCGCCGAATGCAGAAAAACGATTCTCTTGAGTGCCTGCATTGGTAGTCATTGTGATGGAGGTGAAGGCGTCTGGCTTGAGGCATAAATGGTGCACGTGTGCTCAGCCCCGCGCTTGCAGGGCTGGCTTGGTGTGCGGTATTGCGTTGGTCGAGCCTGTCTGTTGACGCCGCCAGACTGACTGTGCTCGCCAGTTTGTGGGGCACGCGTGCTCTTTGAAGCGGGCTCGCCTTTGCGTGATGGGTGCTGCCACGGCGAGGACTCCTACCCTTGGTCACCGTGCCCCTGGTTATCGTCGTCGCGGGCTTCTCCTTCGTCTAGCTCGCGTCTTGGCATTACGTGGGCGGGTATCTTCCGGTCGCCGTCGCATGTTGTGGCACACACGGGCCGTGTGCCCTCTCCGCGTGCGTCGCAGTCGTCCGCGTTCCCCTAGTACAGTGTCCGAAGGTGAAGTTAAAGGAGGTGTGCGTCTGCCTAACGCCCACGCTCTGCCCGGGGCTAGTCCCCGGCAAGCGCCCCTCAAGTACCCCTCTCGGCGACGACCGCCCGTGCGGCGTCCGCCCCCACGTCAGGCATTCCCGCCAGCCCCCGAAGAGCACAATGCAACCCCTGGCTCCATTGTCGCCGCAGATAACAGGCGATGGGTGACATTGTTGGGCGGTTGTGTCGGGTGCCGTCTAAGCAGTATCATGGGCGGTCGATGCAGGCTGCTTCGGCCACCTCCATCTTCAGCGCCTGGCGAAGCTCAATAGATAACTATGAGAGCAACCGCCCGAGATATGTTGAGTAGTCGTTTGGTCAAAGTGGAGTTCAGCACGGGTTGTTGCTTTTTCTCCAGCTCTGCAGACGCGGGTTCCACTCACATCACGCACACTGGATACCAACTCTGTTTCATGCTTCTCCCCATGAATTCATGCTTGCCATATTAGCGTGCAGCCCGGACGGGCGTGCCACTGTGGGTCGTTTTGACCCCGGCAACGTCACGTCACCCGATCGGGCACCGTACGCCAGTCAGCAAGCAGACAGCAAACTCGAAAACAATCGAGTTGGTCGCGGAATGATGATTTCCGGGTCCTGAGGACCCGTGTGAGTGGGCTACAAGGGCTTGCGTGTGCACGCACAACAGTTCGGACTTCAAATAGCTCTCTCACTTGAATCCCACCCCACCAACAGATTCACTTTTTTTGGCAGCCACTCCACTTCTCAAATTTGTCTTGCAGAATAAAATGTAAATAACTTCGCGATAAGAGCTTGTGATTCTGCACCCGCCCGTTTTCCGCTCGACCACGGATACAGTGGACGTGCCTGCTGCGGCGGATGGTCATCCTATGATGGTGACTATGTGGTGGCAGAGACCGCGCAGTCGTTGTGCGCAATACGGTACGGCAAAGGAAAAATCCCTCGTGGCAGAAATTAGTGTCAGATCGCATCGCACCCTTTGCATGTCGCCCACTCGAGCACTTGTTGAGCCCCGAATGGTTCTATTACTTTCGGCCTGCGCACCGCAGCTGCCCAAAATGAGAAGATAGCGACGACAGACCGACAAACAAAAGCGTGGCTGCAGCCTCACGAATCACTCCTGATCGTCATATTTGTCATATTATGAAAGTCATACGACAGTCATATGACAGTCATGACAGTCATAAATGACAGTCATGGTATGACAAATTTTACAATCAGGAGTGATTCGTGAGGCTGCAGCAAGGCTTTAGTTTGTCGGTCTGTCGTCGTCATCTTTGTGGCGGGTGACGACGACAGAATCCTCATTTTTGTTGGTTCTCAACGCTTTGAGTTAGACATACCATTGTGATGAGGAGAACGAGATCTCTTCGAGGACGTTGGATTCGATTCCATCCGACCTGGTGCAGTTGACGTATCGCGTAAAAAAAAATGTTGAACTTGCGGAGACTTTAGAAAACGCGCTTTCACAGCCCTTCCGGGCCGCTTCTGGGGTGACATTAGCAGTTGCACAATCTTCAAAGGCCGCTATCTCCGTTCGACTCTTCTCAAGAAAATGAGGATTATATAGTCACCCGCCACATGCTATGACGTACTGTCACGTCTTCTTTTGCCAGTCACAGGGATCGCGCCAAGAATAGGGGATGCGCTCGTGCGACTGCAAGAAAAGGGAAGGTGACAGCTCCTGACCAGAGTGTCTTTTTTTTACCGGTGTCTTACTTCGTAGATGCAGAAGCGTCCTGTACCCTGTCCACGTACTTAGGCTGGCTCTCGGCGTCCCTCGACGCTCTGGGCGCTCATCCCCACTCCCGTGCTCGAGGAAACGGCATGCCCTGGCACGTACACCGCGTCTCCTCTCTTGCGTCAGAAAAACGCGCCACTTCGTGTATGAAGGGACTGCGTGACGTCCCTTCTCTCACTCTGGGAAGATAGACAGGCTTCTGTTGCGTGTACGGGGCCCCTGGAGAAGCAGAAACAATAATACACGATAACAAGATAATTATCAAAGTCAGGCGGATGTATACTATTGTCATCCCCCCTTGTACCTCACAGCCAAGATGTATCAAAGAAGTACGCAATGAACGGAGCTGTTTTTTCAATGAACAGCTAACTCCTAGCAGTTCGAGCAACAGCTTTTCATTAGTAGACGACATGTGTGCAAGACTTATGACGGGCGAGGCACTTCATTTGCAGCTGACAAAACGATAAGCATCGCAGTGTAGGAACTATTTGGTCGATTAATTTGTTCAAAATTTTGCAGGGTAGGGCCGTTCATTCCATTGAGATAGTCATCTGCTTGCTCGCTGAGTTTTATTCAGGGTGACAGTGACCGAAACGAATGTTTCTTATGCTAGGAGGCGGTCACAAAGGGCATCGGCTCCTACTACTGGGACTTTGAGATTTAGTATTACTCCTGCCTCCATGACGCGGGTGTGACAAGAGATATACACGTTTACATTTTCGCCCTGCGGTAGCGCCCCGTGAGTCTCAAGAATCTTGACGGGGCCGGCAAGCCGTGTACGCGGGTAGCAGCCCGCGCCCACGCAACGAGAGGGTAAACAGCGTGCCCCGCCATGTAGGCAGGTAAATATCGACCCGCTAACGGAGCGGGCCACGTGGGCGCCAAGCCGGGAAGGAGGGCAGGGATGACGCAGCGGCGAGAGAGCCGGCGCCAGGGCAAACGAACGTGCCTGCCATCTGTGGTCGGAAGGTACCGCCCGCGCCCGAGGCTAATCTTCCCCACCGGCGGGAGCAGGTCCATCCCCGCTCTGAGGGCGGAAGAGGGCTGATCGATCTGCGGCTGCGATCCGATCACGCACAGCAATTAGAATGGCAATGTCAATGAGCCCACCCGCTGGACACAGGCATAACAGCTTCATAAAAACAAACAAGACATAACAGTCAGCAGGATGACTGATCAATAACTTGGCAGGAACATTGGTTTCTCGGAGATGTGCAACAAAAGAAAGGCTATTTCGCCCTGTGAAGGCGCACAAGTGGTGGAGTCTGTCCCAAGAGCGTTTTCTGTTGGCTGTCCCATGGAGTTTAGAGCACAGCCTGTGAGAGTAAGTTGCGACCACGTCTTTGCTGTAGCCAACGTGCTTCGGTTCAGTTCTCAAAAGGTACTCGGACTTCTCGGAGGCATCACAAAGACACAGTCTAACAGACCCGACCCCTCTAGGTACGAGAGGGTCACCTTCTGCATGCATAACGAGTTACGCTACAAACAAGGCACCAAAGAAAGCGTCGAGTCCACATTTGTCCTGTCGAAAAGCAAAGCGTTTCTCCGTCACGGCAATGCCTACAACAGCGTGAGCTTTTTTTCAATTATCTCCGCTTGTGCAAGGGGTTATCGAGACACGATGTAACAATATGCATGGACGAACAATCTTTGGTGAACAGGTTGCCAGCGAAAAAACTGCCAGCGCGCCGCCGGGGAAGAAGTGTGTCTCGCCGACCGTAGTGTATACAACCAGTGATGTTTTGTTTTGATACATCAGGTTGCCACAACGGAGGCTTTGTAAGTCATGTGCTGGATTGAGCACGGCGAAGTGTTTGTTCAAAAGAGGATGATGCGTGCAGGATGGGTTAAGCACATCTCTTTCTTGTACTTTTCAGCTAGCCTCGGTGCGCTTATACCAGCGGCCGTGTGCCTGCCAATTCACGATTTGGTGAACGGAGCTTATTAATGAGTACATGAGGCGGCAGACTATGGAAGACTCATCCTGTTCCGGAGGCCCAACCAGAGATACGGGCCCAGCAGGAACGTCAGCTATAAAGTACTCGGGGCCAGACGAATACCGTTCGTGACACGATCAGGTCTCTCTGGGGTGTGGCAGAGCTGGCCCCACGCAGGGGACAGGGCGCGCCACACGGGGTCGGGAGACAGCTGGTCTGACCCGGTTCTCCCCTTGCACTTGATCTCCACTTTCTCGCAGTCAGGGATACTTTACTTGATAGTAAATCCAACATTGGATTTTAGGGTTTTCTGCATTTTATCGTCTTGAATTTTCGGGTGGCCCCGTGGGCAGGTACTGGGGTGGGAGATTCTGAGTGGCGAGATTCTGAGAGGACCCTGGAGGGATAAGAGGAGGGACAGCGGGGCTTGGCCTCGCTTCCCCGTCCCGACCAAGAAGCTGTTGGCCCACACACCATCTTCTTGGTCCGCCGTGGGGGGATCGCGCCACAACAGAGATGGCGTGTGTGCGACTTGCACTTCTTCCGGTTCCCCCGACACGGGAGGCAGCCCTTGTGCACCGCCCCAACTTGAATGCTGTGTGCGCAAGTGGTTTTTGCCACATTTAGTGGAGCAGCAGGGGACAGAGGTAAACTTTACCTCCGGGTGCACCCGGTTGTAGGAGGCCCTCTGTCTCAGACGAACGGTGGTCTTGGTCTGTGTCTTGCGGATCGTTAGCCAACATAGCTGGATCGCAGCCCTCGTCGTCCGGGGAGTACACGGGTGATGCACGTACTTTAGTTCCTTGAATACTGGTGAGACACAGGTAGGTGTACCTGGCGTCGCAGAGGGACAAGAGGTACCTCCAGCCAGCAGGACTGGGAGTACGGGCGGGCAAGTGGCCACATAAACTCAGTTGGGAGTTCATTCGCGTGACACCCCCAAAGATGGAGGTTCGAAATTCGGCCACCGGTTGGTGAGTCCTGCGGGGACGTCCCAAGGTCAGGAGGCGTCTCTAACGGGAACCCCTCGGGTTGGAGCCAACTTTGGCATGGAGATGTCGCCAACTAGGCTTTCAGAGGACGGCGGACCTTCGTTGGTCGGTGATGGGCTCGCGCCCTTGCCCTCAGTTGAGACCCCTGGGGATCGTGATTACCCCGCAGGGGGACTCCCGGAGGCTGACCGAGACTCAACTGGAGTCGGAAACCCTCTCCTGGAGGAAACTTTCCGTCGGGAGGCGACTGAGGTGTTGCGGCAGGCTTTGCCGGAACTGGTGGTCACGATGACGAGTACCATTTTAAATTATATTGTGGCGAGTTTGCCAGGTGGTCCCAATGTCCAGACCGGAGTGGGGCTTTCGAGCCCGCAGACGCAGGGAACACTTCTCCCTACGCCTGCATCGGGGCGTCCCGAACAGGGATCGACCCCTGTGACTCCCAACGAGGGAGCCACAATTACGTCGGCAGGTCGAGCGCCTTATACGGGGGCGTCCCCCGCAGGCATGCTGAAGGCTGCACCCAGCCCGCCGGTACAGACGGCAGAGACGTCAGGTCAGTATACCCCTCTGCCCCCGCGGCTATTCTCTCAACGTGAGGTGCCACCCAAGATCCAGGTAGCCAACCCCGTCGACCAGGAGATCTTTGACTGTGATACCTACGCTCTGAACATCTAGTCGGTGGCGTATGGTCCTACTCAGGCCCGAGCTATGGGCCGTGCCAAGAAGAACGTAACTCACTCTTTTGGGCACAAAGCGGAGTGGGATGAACCTCCCCTCCTCCGTGTCCTTGAGTTCCAACGTCGTTTCACGAAAGCCTGTGACGACAATGCCGTAAGTGAAGGCATGGCATTTTATATGCTGCAGGAGTTCACCAAGGGGGACCTCCCGACGGAGATCATGTCCGTCATGCCCAGTTCCTCGAGTGGAGGAGCTGGCGAGGTAACGTCCTACTTGGAGCTCATCAACTGGTTGTTCCGAGCTATGGTTGACGAAGCCATGTTGGCCTCTCAAGCCGAGGAGGTTACGCAGGCACACCAGAATGAAAATTGAGGACGAGTTGTCCTTTGCGGAACGTGTCCGCAAGCTCAACAATCTTTGTGGCTTTCTTCATCCACAAGCAGTGGTGAAGAGTCGCATTTTGGAAGGTCTCCATTGGTCGGTTCGTATGGAGATCCGGGAGCATAATACCTCCCAGGCGACGCTGGCGAAGTTGGCTAGGTTCTCCTACCGGAGAGGTGAGGCTTACCGCAAGCTGCGAGATGAGCAACGCCAGGAGCGGCAGGCGGAGTTGGCCAAGGAGAAAGAGGAGGCTCGCAAAGCCAGAGAGCTACGAGAGGCTCGCCGGATCCGTAAGGATAAGGTGGTGGCCGCTGTGAGAACTCCCCATGGCAGCCCCCTAGGATTCCCAAGTCGGGAAGACGCTCCCGGGAACAGAGTATCGGTGTTGGATGTGAAACGCTGATAGACACTGGGCATACGACTGCCCGAAGTTGATTGAACGCATTCAACAACTTGTCAAGATCGCAAGCAAGAGGACGGCCACGACCAAAGTACGCTCGCACCGCGAGGGTGGGACGCGGCCGGTGGTGGCTGTAGCCACGCCCTCGGCTAACAAGGTGGACACGTCGTCCTCGGCTTCGTCGTCCTCCCCTTCGCCCTCAGACTCCCAAGCCAAGTCGGTGGGAAACGAGGAACCGCTGGAGCTGGTCGTCCGAAGCTCACAGCGGCAGCTTCGACCAAGTGGGTCAAGAGGACGAATCAGCCCTGTCGCATACTGTGCCGACCCAAAGGGGTCCGCCCACCTCGGGTAGGACTCCTTAAGAACGTAAACCCACGTAGGGTCATCTCCGTGTTGACAGGAGAGAACTTCCAGGTGGCTGGCCAGGTGCACCTAGCCCCAGTCCGTGCGTCTTGTGCCCTGATCGCACTTGATACTGGCTCAGGCCCTTCTTTGATACGTAAGTCGCTGTTGCCCGAGGAGGTGGAACTCCAACGCTGGAGGCCCAAAGCGAACTATATGATCGACATCAACGGTGGAATACTTCCCATTGTGGGTGCTGTGACCCTGCCAACTAGGCTGGGGTCCCATGAGGTCCACGTGTCGTCTGATGTGGTTAAGAACAAGTCGGTGCCCCTGCTTCTGGGCACCCCGTATGTGGTTTCTCAGGTGCCTTCGATTTGCGGCCCTGAGTACTGGCTTAAGTTGATGAATGGGAAGACTATCCCCATCCTTGGAAAAGGGAAGTATATGGCTCCTGCGACAGTCTCACAGTTGAAGTCTCCTTGTACGGTATCAGAAGGGCTTACTGCTACGTTTCTTCTGGCCCGTAGAGCCACGTTGCCTCCCAATTCGGTAGCCCACGTGGACGTTGGAACTGATTACACCGGGAGCGGGTTGGTGCACCCTAACTCCCGTCTTGGTCGAAAGCACCAAGTGCATGTTGCCCTTGGCACGATGGACTCCAAAGCGGGCGTCCAGTGGAAGGTTCAGGTGATGAACCTCAGTTCCTCACTCAAGTACTTCAAGTTCGGAGCCCAGTTCTGCCATATCGACGAGTACCAGGGTACGGTGATAGCGGTCACCTTCAACGCGGGTGCGACCAGTTGCACGAAGCACGCGCCAGAGAGGCACAAACCCAAGTCGTCAGCCCTTCCCCGACCCTATGTGGATATGGAGAATGTTCCGCCCAAGTTGG
The DNA here is from genome assembly GCA_009829735.1 of Pyropia yezoensis. Lineage (NCBI taxonomy): Eukaryota > Rhodophyta > Bangiophyceae > Bangiales > Bangiaceae > Pyropia > Pyropia yezoensis. Next base: position 18,943,857 of record CM020618.1, on the reverse strand, counting down.
GGGTCCAGGTTGAACGCCTCTTGAACCAATATCACTAGTTGTGGGATGGTCATTTGGAACTCATGCAAGCCACGGAACACCGGATCGAACAGAAGCCCGGAGTGGCCCCAGTACGTCAACAACCGTATAGGGGAGGGCCCCGTTCAAGGGCCCTCGTCAAGCAGCAAGTTGCTTGCATGGAGACCCTATACGTGATAGAAGCCTGCGACGCCGAGTCGGCGAGCCCGGTGGTGATTGTCCGTAAGCCAGATGGGACCCCACGGTTCTCTATAGACTATCGTAAGCTCAACGAGAGCACGGTGAAGGACAGTTACCCTCTTTCGAGGATGGATGACTGTCTGGACTCGTTGGGGGAGGCAAACGTGTTCTCCACCCTAGATTGTATCGCGGGGTAGTGGCAAACTCCCATTGCCCCGAAGGACAGGCATAAGACTGCCTTTACCTGTCAGTGTGGCACGTACCAGTGCAAGGGGCTGCCGTTTGGGCGGTGCAACGCGCCCGCAATTTTCCAGCGCGCCACGGACATGTGTCTGGCCGGAGTACGGTGGCAGATCTGTCTTGTGTACCTCGACGACATCATCGCGATCTCCCGAACACTGGAAGAGCACGTGGACCAACTTAGTCAGATGTGTGGTATAAAACTCGATCCTCTAAGACACGCGTCAATATCCCTCGGGGGAAAGGCACAGGAAACACAGAAGGGGTAACTACGAGAGTGGGATGCCTGTTGCCTCACGTGCCTGCTGGAAGAGCCAACAGATACGCACGGTAGTGCACACGGGGAAGAGGAAAGCAAACGCGCAGTTGTGTTTTTTCTCTCAGGGCGCGTGTCAAAGGCGCCTCGCTATCCCTCTTAACGTGCATCTGGGGGAGCCTCGGCACGTTGGCCAGGTAGCCCCCCCCAACCCCCGAGTGGCCCCGACCCGAGTCTAACCTCGTCAGGTCGGGGGCCACTATCACTACTAATTCTATTCCTCCTTACTAATCTTACACTCAAATTCTCTCAAATCAAGTCCCGCACAAGTATGCAAAGACCCATCAGAAGTCCCTCTCGCACGTGCGGGTAGCATAGTCCACCGCATCCCAGTGCCGGGCACGGGCTACGGCCGCCAACCATCCCCACACGGTGGGCGTATCGTGGCACCTGGTGCCCCCTGGTCGCCATCCCGGGTCGGCGCCAAGTCAGGGCCAGGGATGTTACACATATCCCGAAACGAGTTGGTCGCGACCAACTCGGATACCAACTTGGGCCCCGAGTTGGTTTCCGAGTTGGTCGTGACCAAACCGGGGCCAACTTGAGCGTAAACGTGGCACGCAAGACTTGAATCAACTCCGTCAACTCCATTCGGCCCTCCACACCAAACGGAGGTCCGAATCCGCCCGAATCGGGACGCCACCAGACCTCGGCGACGGCCCACAAGCGCCCGCTGGGCTCTCATTGCCCGAGATGGTTCGAAGCCACGTGGGGGCTCAATTGAAACCTGCCAAAACATATGCGAGTTGGTATTGAGTTGGTTCTGACGTTGTTGGAAACACTTTCACGATAGAAGCCTCATTTCTCGTGCCTCTGAATCTTTTTTGAGTAAGACTCACCACCGTGACGAGCAGAATGAAATCACTCCGATGACGTTGGATTCGAGCCCGTCGGACTTGGTGCAACAGACTTACGGCGTAAAGGAAAATGTTCAACATTGCCATGCCGTCAGAAATCTCCATCTCATGGCCCATACAGTAGGGTTGTGCTTCACGCTTGACTTTGGGGGGCGTGGCGGCGTGAAACACCTAGAACAGGCTTAGTGCACGCCGTCAAACCTTGATCACGCCGAGCACGCCGCTTAATTAGCCCCATAAAATTGTCTTTATTTACCTCTTTCGGGGAGCCTCCGCCAGCCCCGCCGGTTGGCCAGCCGGCGCAATTGGAGCGGCACGATGGAAGGCAGCGGCGGCGTCACAAGGTGGAGTGCTGGCGCCTTGGGGTGGAGAGAGTTGGGGACGATAGAGTCTATGCGTACTGGGGCCCTGTATGCGGGGATAGTGCCCCCCTGCATACAGGAGCGGTACACGCCTCGTTAAGAGGGCGTTTCTTGTGCAGCCTGGGTTTCACGTGCTCCTGCGTCTCCTCATTGGCCGACGAATATCAATTCGATCGCTCTGAGAAGCCATTCTGTCACCGCATTGGCTCAAGAGCGAGTTGTCATGTATTTTTCTTCCTTTGGGCCACAGGATGTTAAAGAATGTACACGTGTTCACCTGCACCCGTTGTCGCGGCCGTGTGGGGCAGGTGAGAATAGAAAAGATTAGAAAAGAATGCATGTGGAGAATCAACCTTTCGTCGAAGAACGGCTGCCGTAACGAAACACCACACCTTGGTGAAGTGCCACCCACCCCACCTCATTCCCTCGCACAGCGCCCAAACGCCACCACCCTCGCCCGGCGCACCCCCCAAAGGCTCACTACCCGCCACACCCGGGGTTGTCGAGGTCAAACAGGGGTGGGCCTGGCGCAGGGGGCGGCTTTTCACGTCTCGGAGGAGGTGCGGTCCCCCCATGACTGTGACTCTACCACCTGTGGCGGATATACGGTCCTCTGCATCTCGGAGGCTTTTCGACCCTCATAGTACACCGGCAGACGCTTCCCCGGGGCATCTCAGAGATGTCTGAGAATGCCCGGGGTAACAGCGACAGGACTGGAGTTATTGATGGGGGAAGGGCTGTCACCTATCAGACCCCGGCGGGGGGGGGTTGAATGGGGAGGCGTCAAGGCGAAGAGAGGGGGGGGATGGGTGGAAATTTCGTGCAAGGGTTGGGTAGATTCAATCGCGGGGACACACTCATGCGCAAGATCCGGGTGGCCGCGTCACCGGGGCTGCGCCCGACCGTCCCTCACGGCCTCTGTGGCGTGGTGTGAAAATTGGGGTCATGAAAAAATCCCAATTTTCCTCTCACCCACTCACAGGGCTGCACGTTTCTTTGAAAAGGCTGGTGTAAAGAAACCCAGGCTGCGCACCTTGACTTGGCGTGAGTGCCGCACCGCGTGGTCACCCCTGGTTTCCCTCACAACGCACAGCGCCCCAGACGCGTCAGAGGCCCCGTGAGAGGGTGTCGGCCAAACAGCCCAGCTTGACAGCCCTAGCCCGAGATGGACTCAATTGTTTAGCACCGCCCAAATACGTTTTCCGCGGCGCAGTCGCGGAACATGCCAGCACCTGTCCGCTATCCATGCCATCCATGTGAGCCCCTGCTCACTTCTTCGTCTTGCATTAATGCTTCAATATGGAAGGTCAAAATTGATTGTTGTTGTTCAGTACTGGATCACGCCGTAGTGCACGCTGTGAAAAGAGCGGCGTGCTGAGGCCCGTTCGCAGTTGCAATCGGCGTGACGGTATATACGCGTAACGCCGATCTGATTGGCTGTGCCCATCCCGACGGTATACCGCGGTATAGACATACGCGGGGCGCCCGCGTATGTCTATACCGCGGTATACCGCGGCGTACACTGCAGAGATCAAGACTTGACGATCGAATTGAGACCAAGTTTGGAGTTGCCAGAGACAACTCACAGGTTCGAGGGGTGTCGTTGGACAAAGTCCATTGGCGGGCAGAGGCGCCGGGAAGAAGACCCACAACATTGGACACGCACTGGCGGCAATGCAAAAGCGACCCCGCCCCCGGAACCACTCGAGACGCCAACCCGCACATCCACACACACGCTTCCGGACCAGAGCCTCACGCCTTCTTCCTACCTGTTGTTGCGTCGGATCGGACCAGTATGGCTTCCCGTGTAACTGTTAAGCAGATGCGAGCCGAACTGAAGCGTCGGGGGCTCCCCATTCACGGGACGAAGCAGATGCTCGCGGACCGGTGCCGACAGAATGGGGTCTCGTGTGCTGGGCCGGCTATCACCGGGACGGATGGATCTACCTCGGGTGCTCGGTCGGGCGCTCTCCCTCCCCCGTCGAATCCTGGTTCCCCTGCGCCCGACGAGCCTCGCCCCTCCCCTCCTCGGCGCACACCCGCAGGACAGAGCGGAGCGCCAAGCGATCCTGACGCGACCGTCCCTGCTGCGGCAACCCCTGGACAAGTGTCTGCCGAGAGCGGTGGCACGGCAGCCATCCAACCGAGCCCAGACCGACAGCCTCCGTTTACCAAGCACGAGAGAGCGCGTCTCGCGCATGTGATGTGCCATGGCGAGGTCGCTGCTGGTGTCATCGTGTCTCGCGGCCCGATGTCCCGCCAACAGGTGGACTCGAGGTCGAGTCGTACGGAGGTCTGGCCAGTGGTCGTGGCGGAGGTGTTCAACGGCCCAGAGGTCTTCACTGTTCCCGCCGCGTGCGCAGACGCAGCAATAGACCCCAACCTTCACACAGTTCGGCGCACGGGTCAGTTCTTGCGTGCAAAGTGGACAGAGGTATGTTCTCAGCGCGATCTATTTATCGGGCCCGCTTAAGTGCTGCGGTGAGGGTTGTATTGGAGGGATCTTTCTGCGCTTCTCCGCCGCCGTAGCGGTTGTCTGACGCCCCGGCATCATTTCATTCGTGTGTATCACTCTCTGTGTGCAGATTGCTTCTGGTTTTTGGCGCGTGCATAAGCGCTACTCCAGCTCAGGCCAGAACGATCCGAACTTGTGGTCAAACTTCTCGCAAGGGGACACGCTGTTGGACTATTTGTTCGTGTTGCTGAAAGACAAGGAGATTGTTCTGGAGCTCATGAACCCTGAAGTGGGGCCCGCGGGCGTAGAGGGCGACGTGCCTGGGCTGACCACGGTGGGAGCCGCGACCTCTCGAGCCAAGCGTAGGCGTCCGGTGGAGGCCGGAATTCAGTCGCTGATCGACAGCTCTGCCAGCATCGCAGCGTCGGCCGCAAAGCAAGCGCGCCTGGCAGAGCTCGTTGCTCTGTCCACTACCCTCAAGAATGCGCAGGACGCTGGCCTACCGTCTGGGATTGTGCTGGCCCTCACGACGCGATTGGAAAGTGCTGTGCAGTCCTCCGTCGGCCAAGAGCCTCTCGAGACTGCAGCGGAACCAGAGCCGGTCGCAGCGGTCGGCGGCGGCGGGCGTGGTCAAGATGATACTGCCGGCCCCGTGGCTGGCTCCTCTCAGCCCCGTCCGGTTGACCCATCCGTGGACGAGGAGGAGGCGTGAGGGTTTTTCAAGGGATTGCCTGTGTCGTTTAGAGAGCTGTTCATTCTGCGTCCGATTGTAATGCGAGGGCACCACGGTACACATGGGCTTCTTGAACGCGGTGGGCGGTGCACATGGCGCACGTAGGAAAAACAATGTCTTGTGCACACACTTGATTCAGTACATGGGAGGTACCCCCGGGCGCAGCAATCCAAGCTCTTCCACCCGACGAGTCATTTTCACCCTCAACAAGGAGCGCTCGCGGTCGCGACGTCGACCACGCTGGTCGGCACTCACGGTGTCATTCGGCGCCAAGTAAACATTCCCTCCAGCGCGGTCGTTGGCGAACGGTGCCAAGCGGTCCGTACCGCTCTCGGACTCGTCACAGCAATAGTTATGCAGACGAAAGCACGCTCGAATCAAAGCTGGCCGCTTCGAAAAGGGCACACGAAGAGGTCGCCAGAAGACCCCCCACCGCCACACAAGCATCCCAAAAGCCTGCTCAATGTGAATACGGAGGGATGAGAGATGGAAGTTGTAAGAGTCCCGCCAGCGATCACCCCTGCCACCACCTGGCCACGGGACGGCCAATGCCTCGCTTGCAGCGTACGCATCGTCTGCCGCAATACAGTGGCCATCCCTAATCAGCGCCGCTGTTATGGGGTCCTCCGGCCTCAGGAGCGCCTGCCCGAGCAATGTACAAGAAAACGCCGTCGAGTCGTGAGAAGACCCAGGACTCATGCAGGACATCCATCGAAACTTGTACGAAGCGTCACAAATGGCCTGCACATTGAAAGCGTAGAAGCCCTTCCGAGAGTAGTAGTCGGCCACGCACGTAACATCCGATGGTAGGGGCTGCTCCTGCTCAATCGCCACGCCATCGAGCGCTCCGATGACGTTGGAGAACGGGGAATTCCGCCCCGCTTGGAAGCCAGCAGCGTACGCGAGTCGACGAGTACTGTTCCCTACCTGGAAGTCCAGAGCCAGTGCAGAGGTAGAGTTAACAGCGTCCACGACCTCCCACACTGCGCGGTACAATGAGGCCGGGTGTACCCCAAACGCCGCGCAAATGTCCACGTAGCTACCGCCTCCCAAATAGCGCAGCGCCAAAGCAGTACGCGTCTCCGCAGAGAGGCCACGACGGGGCAAGAGAGGGCGCAAGAGTGCCACCAGGCCATCAAAGGCGCCATCGGACATGCGCATAGCGCGAGGGAATAGGGCGCCGTAGCGTGCCCGGACGTCGGAAAAGGGTACAGAAACAGATGTGTATTGAAAGGGGTCAGAGAACAAACCACGGTGGGCATGCAAGGCTCCAGCCACAGACGTCATGAACGCACCCGCCCGCCAGATAGGAGTGGGGTCCATGATGCTGTAGGCGGCGATATGAACGGGCTTTGGTGGCGCTCGAGCAGGGCGGACCATCTGCACACCCCACTCTTCAAGTCACACTCCAGTGTTTGTGATACTTCAAAAAGAGTCATGATGAGTTGTTCAAAACTTATGTATTTGGTATACCGACCGGACTCCCCTCTCCCGTTCCTTTCGCAGGTATATACCGTCGTCACATGAGACGGTACGCGAACTGCGAACGGGCCTGAGCCCGATTCACGATTCTCTGACTTACGGGATCGACTTAAATCCCACTTCATATGTAGGTGGTCTCAAAAGCCACCTTCCGACTTGGCGAAGGGCCCAAGTCTGGGACACCTCTCGGAGGTCTTCCAGATCCTGAGTCGGAGGCCGGTGTCGGAGCCAGTAAATGCGACGACTTGTCTGGAGACTGTGCATCTGATTTGAACCAATGTGGAACCAACTGCGAGACGCCCGCTCGCTGGACCGTCAGCCGCTGCCATCGACCAGTGTGCCGCGCGCACTCGTTCGCCGGCACCACCTCTGCCAGTCCCCCGCAGTTGATTTGGCCGTCATCCTGGCGCCGGTCGTACCCCGCCCCCCCCCCCCCCCCCCCCCCCCCCACCATATTGCGGTGTGCTGCCCCTGTGCAATTGCATTTGCGTGATGGCCCATCTTCCGGGCGATGCCTTGGAGGGCCTGCAGGCTGCCGGAGGGCACGATCCCGAGCTCCGGGAGCTTGCCGCTTCACTCTCCGTGGACGAGGCGGCCCTCGGCCCGTGCTGCGTTGCATCGGACGAGCCCCTGGGGGCGTGGCTTGCAAGGGTGGTGGGGTTGCTCCGCGCGACTGACTCGAGTGCGAGCGGCCAGTGAGCCGAGATTGAGAGCGTTCTTGTTTCATTTTCATCGGCGTTGGGGGCGGGTGCGGTGAGGGGGGGCGATGCCGACGAGCTGCTCGAGATGGCGGAACTGGCCGACCTCACGGATATCTGTGGCCAGGGAAACCGGGCTGCGCGCCACGCTCGCGACCTTGTTGGGCGCTTTTATAAGAAGAGCATTGAGAGTGGATCTTTCTTACGTGATGTGCGCATGACCCCGACTCACTTCGATGAGGTCGTGGCGCTGGCTGAACCTCATCTTCCACGCGGCCGGCGCGGCCCAGAGGCTCTTCCACCGGCCTGGCGCGTATTTGCTGCTCTGTTCTGGCTTGCGCAGGGTGGGCGGCAGCGGGTCGTCGCGAGAGCCGTGGACGTGGCCACGTCCACGTTTGGGAAGTTTTGCACCCCGGTCGTACAGGCTCTCTGCCTTGGCCTCCCTGCGCCCACGTGGCCTGGGCCAGATGAGCGCCGGCAAATATGCACGGACTTCTCCCAGCTGACGGGGGGGAACCGGATGGGGTGGCAGGGTCTGTACGTTTTTCTTTGCGATCCAATGACTCTTCTCTTTGCAGACCGACAGGATTGTGGGTCGAGAGCGACAGACGGGGGACGCGGACCCTGGGTGGATACAACCACACCCTGAGCAATATATCTCACTCTGATACAACTCTTCTCATACTGCTCTTGCTTCGATTGGCACAGTTGCGGGGCGTTTGATGGCTCCCATACTCCACTCTTGACCCCATTCGGAGAGCACAAAGAGGACTACACAAACAAGAATGCCACATCTGCGCTCCTTTTGTTGGCCATTTCGGACACCCGTCGTATACGCTACTTTGTGGGCGGGTTTCCGGGATCCTGTGGGGACTCAACCGCGTTGAAGGGGCGCTCGTGGTTCCAGGCGATGTTGCTACCCGACGGTGACCTTCGACCACTGTCTGCCGGGGAGTTCATACTCGGTGACGCGGGCTTTGGTCTGACGCCGTTCCTGGTACGTTCCATCCCGTTTTTGCTCCGGGTAGGGCCCAGAAGAGGTGGAGGGGCGAAGGGGCGCAGTGTGGGAGAAGTCGCGAGTGAAGAGGCCGGTGGGGTTGGTGGTGGTCATCGCGGCCGGACCAAGGTTTGCTCTGTGCAGACCGTACAGTGAGGCTGGCCGCTGACCGCTGAAAGCTGTGCGGCGCACTCGAGTGCCGCATCGTTTTGCTGGAATACGCTCGCCTCTTTGTCCGGTCTCTCTGTACTGCATGGTTGCATCCCGTCATTGTTCCTGCAGTCTTTTGGAACATGATGCCCGCCCCCCCCCCTTTTTTCTTTCATCCATTCTTGGCATGGTACAGATAACACCTTTCATGGAGGTCGATATGCACGGCCCCAGCCTGGCAACCATGCGGCGCTTCAACCATCTGCATGCAAAAATGCGCGTCGTTGTGGAGAATGCTTTCGGGCGTCTCAAAGGACGCTGGCACATTTTGCGGATGATCTAGGCGCATGCTGGCCTGCCTGCGTCCGTGCAGGAGGCCTGCGTCGCTCTGCATAACTTTTCGGAGGCGCGGGACGGGGCATACGACGCAGACCTGGAGGTCCCGGACGAGCAGCCTGGCAGCAGCCCGATGGCAAGTGCGGGTAGTGACACCTTGCTGTCCGCGGGGCAGGCGCGGCGTGTGGAGATTGTGAAGGCCCCGGGGCTGCCGTGGGTGGCCGTCTGAGAAACGGCTCGAGAAGGTGGCTGATGTGGACTTCGAGGAGATGGGCCGGGGAGGGTACGTGGGTGCGGGAGGCGGGGGATGTGGGAGGCTGGGAGGTGGGGGTCGACTGGTTATCTGATTTCGTATTGTCGTTGTTGCATGAGAAGACGTGGAGGCTCAGAGAAAGGGAGGGGCACTGAAAAAGGGAGGTGGTGGCGGGGGCATGGAACAAGAACGTCAAAGGCAGAAAGACAATGGGGCTCACCTGGAGACGCCATCCAAAGACACAAGTCATATATCGGTCCATGCCCCACCAGTGCCACGGCGCTTCCAAAGCTGAGAGGGGCCTACTAGCCACGAGCCTTCTCCGCAAAAGCATTCAGAAGATTCACCACCGCGAGACGCACCTCCCCAACGCTCGCCTCACGGGGCCCACCGGTACCGGCCGCGCTACCGGCCTCGTGACCACCCGCGCCAGGCGGCCCGTCAGCCATCTTCGCCTGTAGGTACTCACGCAAGACGCTGGCAGCCGTTTCCTTCTTGTCCTTCTTGGGGGTCTTAGACTGCTTGGCGTTGGCCTGCGCCTCAAGCTCGGTTGCCGTCTGAACAACAGACGGCGCGGTGGCCGGGGGCGGACTCGCGACAGGCGTGGTCTCGTGACGGTCGCTGGAGCAGCCGTCCTCGTCACTGTCCATCTCAGCGGCAGCTCCCTCCGCGTTCCCGCTGCCCCCATCCTCCCCCGCGGCCCCTTCCACCTCAGCCATCTCCCCCGCATTCCCGGGACCGCGCGCCCCCCCAGGCGCCGCGGCACCATCGGCCCCCTCGCCCCCCTCCTCAACCACCGCGGCCCCCGCCGACCCCTCGGTCCCCCACGCCCCACGAGGTCCCCCGCCCCCCCCACCCTCGCGCGACACTCCCGCCCCCCCGTCAGAGCTCAAAAGATTGACGGGTTCACGGACCGTGCGCTCGTTTGAAACATGGCATTTTCGAAGACGGCTTTCGCCATGCCGAATAGGATGGCTCCGCCAAACTTGATGACAGCGTCCTCCTTCTGAGACGTGCTGGCCCCCGACCCAGAAGCCTCCTTGAGGGCCACGCCGTAGCTCGTGCGGAGATTCTTCAGCTTCTTGTCCAGCGCCGTCGCGTCGCGCGAGGCAGCGTACGCCTTTTCGTCCGCCGGCACATTAGCAACAAATGCGCCCACCAACTCCTTGCCGGTGCGGCGGGTCTTGTCCCCAGTGCGGCGGCCACGGAACTCAGTCCAGTGGTCACGCCCCGCCGCAAGCAAATCCATGCGCTCACCGAGGGCGAAGTTCTTGGCCCGAGAGGTGGTGGGCTTGCACGCGGCCGACCGCTTGCCGCCGCGCGACTTGGCCGGCGCAGGCGAGCGCGCGCTCGTCATTGTCTTTGGAGACGGAGGAGGAGCCACGACAGGCCAGGGAGCAAGGGGAGTGGGCAATGGGCGAAGGAGTGTGTGGGGGAGGGAACCGTGAGGCAGGCAACAGAGCGGGCGCAAGAGGACCAAAGAGAAGGAAGAAACAGCGATGCGTCGCGCGTGTTTAATGCAGACTGGGGCACCCTCATGGGCAGTGGTAGCCCGTCTACTGGCGCCGCGCCGCCCGCCCACCAGCAGGAACAGGTACCAAGGAAGACCGCGTGCGCGTGACCAGAAATGGCGCGCCCCGACCAGGCACGAAAGGGCGGACGCACCATCAGTACCTTCCGTCCGCTCTAAAGTGTCGTACGATTCTATGTCAAGTGCTCAATAATTTCTTTCCCATGCGTGTCTTAGATCCTGAGACCTGACTTAAGCAGGCAATAACTGTGAATCGTCCTCAGGCATGTCACGCCGTAGATCACGCCGTTAGAGCATGTCGAGTGTCACGCCGCCGGCGTGCAGCCCCACCATACCGTACCGACCGCTTCCGGGAAGGCTTTAGGCGCGAGGCGATATCATTAAATAGAGTCCAATTTGCGCCTCAACTACGCCCTCTAAAGAGTCATCTCACCCCGAGGCGCCTCTCGTAGCCATTTCGTGGTTCATCATTTGCCCGCGTAGTACCCTGTCTCACACGTTAGTGAAGAACTGCACGCGAGTCTGCCCTGGTCCGTCGGTCTCATCCTGCAACTCCTTGGCCATAAGTAGGTATGGGGCACTTCTTGTGAACTGTGGTGCGCAAGAGGACGCTGCTCTTGAAAGCTTAGAAAGCAGGAGAGTTGGAGCCATTTGAGGGCAGAGGGTCAAAGAAGAAAGGCACAGACACGGCCATGAGCTCCTCCGCCGATTACTCGTTGGGCTGGACGCCTCCGGCCGCCGTAGGCCATAACGGTGTGATGAGGGCACAGACGGCCGTAGCTGGGGCGACAGACACTGCTGACCGCAGCCTACGACGAGGTGGTGGCCGCACGGCTTGCCGTAGCAGGGGGGCAGCCGAGGCTGCACGTGTCATTGGCGCGAGGGGTGGCCCTGGCTCTGTAAGCCGGGGAAGAGTCCCGCCGCAGAATTCTAAACAGTAGCTGACCGCGCCTAAATCGCGAACAACGGCTCACTAAAACCGCATTTCTCACGTGATACTGGTTCCGGCCAAGGCGCGATTCACAGCCCTGATAACTGTTCGACTACCTTATCTTTTTTGGTGCCGTCCAGGTTGACAGCCGCTCCGTCTGAAGATTGGATTAAGCGTTTACGCTTGCAAAATATGCTGGAGAACAGGCTGGAAAAACCATTCTCTTTTCAGAAGAGTGACGTACGTCAGTTTTAATCACGCTCACTTTGAGGAGCTGGCCTTAGCGTGCGCTAAGCTCAATTTGGTACGCTGGAAGAGCCCTCGTCTTGATGCATCAAACGACATGTCGGCACACACCCTGTAAGAACGGTGACTTTCCGGACATATAGCTCCAGAGAGGCTTCAGAGGTCTGAAGCACGATGAAGCACCAGACATACAAGGGCAGAAAGTACATGACAATGAACAAGAGAACAAGGCGCGTCTGCGCATAGAGGATACTTTTATTTCTTTGTGGCCATGGTCTCTCCTGGTGTCTGCTCGTCTTCCCTCGGGGCGCTGCTGTGCGCGTTTGGCGGGGATTTCATCAGTCGACGAGCTCGGCTTTAAGACCCACAAGACCGCCCTCAACCGAGTGTGCGCAGTCGCCACGCACCTGGTGTAGTCGTTCCACAGCGGCGCGCTACCGCCGCTCTCATTTTGGCCGTGGTTGGGCGGCGCCACCTACCCGCTTGCCCCCTCAGAGCCGCCTGGTCACCTCGTACTCTACCGAGGTCTCTGCATGAGGTGGCCCGCCCGCGCGGGCGTGCTAGGCGGCGCTCCACGCTCCCCTCCCTCCTACAGTTGCATCTGTTTCCCGTGGTGAGGAGGGCCTGTAGACAAGCACGAACATTGAGCATGAAGAAGAGTGTAGCAATATGGTTGTCCGTATTGTGACCCTAATATCAGGGGGGCTACTTCTAACTCTTAACTTTCAATTTGAGAGTCCGAACTGGTCACGGTATCTATAAGTTACGTATGACCAGAGGGACTTGCATCTTGGGGTGGAGGGTAGTTAGTAGTGTCTCCGAGGGTTTATAACGAGGGGGCCGGTGGCGAATCCACCGCCGGCCAAGGAGAACAACAAACCCCTCCCATTTGGGCTCCCATCTTGGTCCCGTGGCTTGCGCTCCAAGGACAGCAACCTTGGCCTCCCGGTGACGTTGGTGCCGATCCCCCTTGGTGAGTGTTCCCTGAGAGTGGACGTGCGACGGATTCCTATTGTGCTACATTGGTGGAGCAGCAGGGGACGGGTTTCCGTCACCCTTGTGGTGACGCCGTCTTCGGCCCTGGCACACGGATAGGGATCCGGTCCTTTTCTTGTACTCGTGGTGTTGCGACCTGATCGATTGTGTTGAGATTTTACCTGTGACTGTGACATACTGTTACTCTCCCCAATCTACCCCCTCGCTCTCTTATTCGTGGTGATCGTTGCGTCGGTGGACTGATTGTGACTATGTCTACCCAAGAGACGGGGAACGTTCAAGATGACGGATCGGCGTCGACGCCGACTCCGGAGGTGACTACGGGAACCGAGATCGGGAACCCGATCGATAACATTGACACGCCAATGCTTTCCGGTGCCGGATCGACGTTTGGCACGGCTCGGACGGCAGGAGGCGGGGGCCCGCCTCAACTGTCGTCGACCGACCTCACTCCGCCGCCTCCTTCACCAGGGGATTCCCTGATGGCATCAATGGCCCGCATCGAGGCCCGGTTTTCCGGGCTCGACGCCCGTCAAGATCGGACGGAGGACGCAATGGCAGTGTTGATGTCAACACGGCACACGACGGGACCCCGTCGTGTTCCTCCCACACCGGTACGGTTCGAACCGGCCGGACTACTTTCGGAGTCCACCAGGGTCAATCCCGGGGTTGCTACTCCTGGACAACCCCCGGACACAATGGGGTATGGATCCGACTCGTCGGCAGAGTTGGAACGGAGTCACACGGAGCGATACGCTCGGAGCACCCGAAGCGGACTCCGAGGACACGACCCGGCGGATACTTACGCCGGGGGAGAGTCGGTTATTGGGGGAGGGAGTACCCTCTCGCAGTACCCCCACGACGAAGGAGGCCAGGCAACTCGGGTTCCCGAGGTGCCGACGCCTGAAGTACCATCTTCAGTGGTGGAAGCTATGACCGCGCAGGTAACTGCGAGCCTACTGAAGCGGATGGAGTCCGATGAGTTCGCTCATCAACTGGCTAAGCGACTGGATATCCAGGACGCTGACACGGAGATCGTCAACGAGGTCTTCCGGTCGGTTCTTACTCCGGAACGTTATCGTTTGGAGGACCGCTCTACCACCGTATCGGAATCGATGCGTAATACGTCGCATCGGGCGATCCGCTCTATGCAGACCCTTATGAAGGGAGTCCCTATGTTCGGGGGGCCGAACGGACGCCCGTTGGCAGTCATCGGCTTCTTGACTAGCTTCAAGGCAGCCGCAGACAAGGCGCTCGTTAACGAGGGGCTGGCCCTGGAGATCCTCCCGTTCTTTGTTGATGAACGGGTGCGAGGCATTCTTCGCCAGGCATCCCCGATGCCGGGAATGAGGGTCGCGGCCACCCCCATGGATTACCGTGGGATATTGAAGGAGCTGCTGAGCAGCTACCTCAGTGAGGACAAGTGCGAGGACCACTATCGGGCCCTTCGCACTGCCACCGCCCAGTCCTGGGAGGATGAGGAGATGTTTGGACGCCGGATCCAAGAGCTCGACTACGAGCTGGGGAAGCTCCTCGGAGAAGGGGAGCTACGGGCCATCCTGTTCGCAGGAGTACCCAACTACGTGCGGATATCCGCACGGGGCGCCAACACGGCACGGACGAACTTCAGTCGACTGATGCATATGTGCAAGTCCCTAGGGGACGCCTACCGGGTTCTACACCCGGAGTGTGCCTTGGCCCCGAAGCCCAAGGGTGAGGGAGGCAAGCCCAGTCTTACCCCGGTACCGAGGCAAGAGAAGGTGGAACGTAAGGCCGCACCAGTACTGGTGGCGACCGAACATACCCCTATTGGTGAGGATGACCCTCTAGTCGACCAACAGGGCCACCTGTTGCTACCGGCGACGCCGGTGATTGATGAACATGGTACGGTAGCGTACATCGCCCCGGCTGGAACCCAGTTCCAGGTCAACGAAGGAACGGGACGGCGCGTCCCGTATGTGCGGACTACGGGGTACTCCCCGGTGACGGGTAACCCTCACCAACCCTTGCCAACATGGGCGGTGCGCACGGAGGCACCTCCGCAGATTGCGGGCCGACCCAACCGGTTGGGGGAGTCCATGTTCCGGTTGACCCAAGGACCCAAGGCCTACCAGGGAGCAGGCACTCGGGCGCCCGAGGGAGGCAACCGTAGCTACGGGGCTACCCCGATGCGAACTCAAGGGGGGACCGGCACGTCCGGGTGTATGTTGTGTGGGGATCCCCAGCACTGGGTGTCTTCCTGCCCACTCATCCCCGAGGAGTCTCGGCGGGCAGCGGCGCAACGCAAGGCATCTACCGGGGGGTATCCCGCCCGAGCACCCGGACCCGCACCGGGTAGGCAGCCAGCTCCAGGTGGAGTACTGGCCGTCGAGGGGGCACCTCCTCAGCCGGATGTCCCGGCGGACAGCACCCTACCAAGGGCGGGAAACGAGTAAGAGGAAGGATGACCGGGGGGCGCTGGGGTTACCCAAGCAAGCCACCCCGGAGTACCGCGGGGAAAGCCCCACGGAGAGCGCGGTTGAGCCGACGCCGCATCAACCCCCGGGTACACCTTCCGGCCCCGACGACACGGCGTCAGGGGATTGATGACCAACCTCCAAGGTTGGGAGGAGAGGACGGGAAGCCCCGTCACGTTGAACCAGACAAGGGCCCTGTTCAGGATGCCCGAGCTACACCGGATATCGGTGTAGGACATGTGTTGTTTACCTTGGAGAACTTCAAGGTATCAGCCACACTGCGGGTTGACCCCCAGTCGACACGATCGTACTACCCTGTACTGGATACAGGGGCTGGACCCAACCTTATCCGGAAGGATACCCTCCCGGACAAGTGGCTTCCACGAGTCAGAGTGACTCGGGGACCCACCATCAAGGACGCGAATGGTCGACTCATTCGTACGACCGCAGCGATGTCGCTGCGGGTTACCATCGGGGATCTCACCACGGAAGTTGACTTCCTGGTATGTGAAACGCTATCGGTGCCCTGCATACTGGGGTGCACCTTCATCAACGTTCACGTTGATGCAATCCGGCCAGGCCGGAGGACCGTCGAGCTTCAAGAAGCCGACGGGACGAAGCGAGGACACACGGCTATCGTCAGGGATCTGACGCTACAAGGAAGCCACGTTAACGTGGCTGAGGTGTACGCAAGCGTCGAGCCGAAGACACTTCGGTTGGCCAAGCGAACTCGCTTTGAGCCGTTGTCAGAGACAGTCCTCCCGGTTAACTGCGACCTCGCAGGCATCTGCAGAGTCCAGTCCAACCTACGGACGTACAAGCGCCATGGGTTGACCATGGCCAACGGTCTCATAGACCTCCCAGCAGGAGGGTCGTCCCTCCTAGTGATGGCGAACTATCGCCGTAAGGCAGTCACCCTCCCGAAGGGAACTATCCTCGGGATTGCCGAACTCTACGAAGGAGATATCCTTACCCCTGATAAGGAAGGTCAAGTGGAACCACTTGAAGTACTGGCGGTCGCCGAGACCACCGAGCGAAAGCAACCCGATGACGGGAAGCCTAACCCATCGGCGGCGCCGGCGGACCTGCCGCCAAAGGACCAAGAGGCCTTGAAGGCACTGGCCGAGGCTGACCTCGACCACCTTCAACCTTCGGTAGCCGAAGGGGTACGACGGATGCTAAGAAAGCATGACGTTATGTGGACAGGCGGGGCCTTGGGGACCATTGGGGCAACCCAACATCGTATAGACCTGGTACCAGGCGCACGACCCGCCCGCTCACAACCGCACCGAGCGGGACCTATGCAACGAGAGATCGTTGATGGAGAAGTGAAGAGGATGAGTGAAGCTAAGGTGATCCGACCTTCGATGTCGGAATGGGGTGCCCCAGTCGTTATTGTGCCGAAGAAGGATCAAACCCCTCGGTTTTGCATCGATTATCGACGCCTCAACTTGGTTACCAAGAAGGACTCATACCCTTTACCAAGGATGGATGAATGCATCGACTCCCTGGGGGAGGCTACGGTGTTTACCACCATCGACTGCAATGCCGGATACTGGCAGATCCCGGTGGCGGACGAGGATATCCCCAAGACGGCATTCGTCTGTCACAGTGGAGTGTACGAGTTCCTAAGGATGCCCTTCGGATTGTCCAACGCCCCCGCTACATTCCAGCGGGCTATCGACATCATACTGTCGGGGGTGAAGTGGCGTAACTGCCTAGTGTACCTCGATGACGTCATCGTCTTCTCGCGTAACATGGATGACCATGTACAACATGTTGACGAGGTACTCACCCTCTTGAGGAACGCCGGGGTAACCCTGCGTCTGAAGAAGTGCGCCTTCTTCCAACAGACGGTCGAATATCTGGGCCACCAGATAACCCCTGGTAAACTAGGGGTACTCGAAGCCAATACCCGGGCACTCCGGGATGCCCGGTTCCCTAACACCCAGACGCAGCTCAAGAGCTTCCTGGGAATGTGCAATGTATACCGACGGTTCGTCAAGGACTTCGCTCGGATAGCTAAACCGTTAACGGTTCTTACGAGCAGTACCTTACCCAAGGTACTCCAACCCCCTTCGCCTAGCGAAGAGGAGGCATTCGAGTCGCTGAAGCGAGCCCTACTAGCCCCACCCGTCCTTGCGTTACCGCATAGACGGGGTACCTTCGTCATCGATGTCGATGCGTGTGATACACAAGTGGGATGCACCCTGTTACAGGGAGAGACGTTGATAGGTACCGACAACGTTATCCCGGACCTACGTCCGGTAGAGTACTTCAGCCGGACACTCAACCCGGCTGAGCGGAACTATAGTGCCACCGAGCGTGAATGCCTCGGAGTTATATGGGCAGTGCAACTGCTCCGTCCATACCTGGAGGGCTCCAGGTTCATCGTGAGGTCCGACCACGAACCCCTACGATGGCTCCTCAACCTTGGTGACAAGGATTCCGATAGCCATGGGAGGCTAGCCCGATGGAGGCTGAAGATGGCCGAGCACGACTACCGCACGGTGTATAAGGCTGGGTCAACCCACCACCTCGGAGACGCGTTGTCTCGACCCGACACCCCGAGCGGAGATACCCGCCCGGTGGACGAGGACATCCCGGTGGTACCGGTGTGCATGGTGGGTAATGCTACCCAGGGTATGGCTGACCATACCAGGGCACACCTTGCGTGCCCATTAACCCTCGCGGACTTCCGCGAGGCACAGGCCAACGACGATGACTGTAGACGTCATCGTGCTAACCTCCTGGCCGGCACGGCCGGCATCTTCTCCGAGAACGAAGACGGACTCATATACCGGCGGGCACCCGCCGATGGACGACATCAAGTCGTGGTTCCCGTGTCCTTACGGCAAGCCGTCATGGAACGAGAACACGAGAACCCTACAGCCGGACACCCGGGGGGTTCACGTATGTTCGCAGCAATGCGAAGGTTCTTCTACTGGCCAGCAATGGCCGTCGACGTGGTCGACCACGTAAGGGGATGCCACCCCTGTGCACGTAACCGCATGAGTCTACATAGGCGGCGTCTGCCATGAAGCTATTCCCACCTGATGGGCCCAACGAGCAAGTCGCTATCGACATACTCGGGCCACTTCCGATAACGGAAGAAGGGAACAGGTACATCCTGGTCATGTCTGACCGCTTCACTAAGCTGTCAAGAGCGGCAGCCATCCCGAATGATACGGCATACACGATCATGAACGCAGTGGTTGACCACTGGATCAGTGCATACGGAGTCATGAAGCAACTCCTCTCCGATAACGGAGCAAACCTTACGTCGGCATTCTGCACTAAGGTCCTGGGCATGTTCGGTATCGAACCACGTCGGGCATCCGACTACCACCCGCAGTCCAACGGGCAGGTGGAGCGGTTCAACCGCACCATCGTAAAGATGCTACAGTGCTACGTGGCCGAGCACACGAACACTTGGGACAGGCTTCTGTCCGTACTCACCCTGGCATACAATGCCAGGCCACATCGGAGCACAAACATTGCTCCGCTGGAGTGGGTCATGCCACTAGGCGTCGGTAACCTGACGCTGCCACCCGGCAGGTGCACTCGGTATGATACACCGAAGGGCCGACCCGCCGAACGCATCCACCTAGCTTGGTTGGCCAAGCTATCGTGGATGATTCCTAAGCTCAAGGGTGCCCTTGACAGAACACAGCTTCGATAAAGAAGAACTTCGACGCCCGACTACGGGTGCGCAACGCAACCCTGGTAACAGGTGACTGGGTCTATATCAGACACCAGAAGTTCCGAGGGAACAAGCTTATGCAACCGGTCAAGGGACCGTACCAGATCCTCCACAGAGATGACCACTCTGTTATCTTACACTCCGATACGGAGATCCAACGCATCAGTATGAATGATGTCACACCTGCTCCGATGCCGGAACAGCCTCAGCCGGTACCGGCTGGGTTGCTACATGAAGCTCTTACAACCCACCGGTCGGATGACCCGGTGGGACCGGATGGGATTCCATACCAAGTAGAGAGCGTGGTCGGACACACCGACCCGGACATACCAGGACCCTGGTACGTCAAGGTTATGTGGGTCGGATACGACTCACCCACCTGGGAACAGGCGGCGAATATACCCCGCCAACTACTCATGCCTTACATGAGGCGACGACGCCTACTGTAACAACCCAACCGACACCGACTTCGGCTGTTGGGGGGTGAGGCTTATACCTACTAAGTAGGGTGTGACGTGGGTACGGCAGACTTAGGTTTCTAAGTCAAATCAGACTTAGATTTCTAAGTCGAACCAAGCTTAGGTAACTAAGTAGAGCTAAGCTTAGGTAACTAAGTAAAACCTGAACTTCAATAAGTTAACTTAAAGGTAAAGGCTAACTCCGATAATATCGAAGTAACTAGGGAGCTTACACGGGAGGATGACCTCCCCAAGCCAAGACACAAAGTGAGGGAGGATAACCTCCCCAAGCATTAACCAACCGGAAGAAGTTGGACGGGAGGCAAGGCACCACTGAGCCAGAAGGGGTACTCCCCAGGGCAGCAAACAGAGGCAAGCAATGCCCCCAGCGGGGGATGAGTTTATACTCACTACTACCCGGCTACCATAAGGGTTGCCGGGGCCCTCTCCCGCACAAACAATAGCACTCCTCAGTGGGTAGACCCACTGCCTGAGGGAGGCCACTCACGCGTAAGCGCGTAGACCTCCGTGCTCCACCGGTCGGCAACGTCACGACGGTCGACCACCCGAGTTACCTCGGTGCATAGCTGGACGAGGGTGCTGCGGCCAGCCTCCACGTCCTCCAGAGCTTTCTGGAGGCGGTCCAGCACGCCACCGAAGCAACGCGCTGACCCAACCAGCGCAGCACCTGGGCGGATATCCCCCCAGCTAACAGAGAGACCCCCACGCATTGCGCGGGTAACAAGGGCGTCAACGCCCTCATACCAGTGACAGGGACCCCCGTCATGTAGGACAGGGGCGGGAGGTGACACTGGCGCAGCCAGAGGAGCCACAGGAGCCGACACGGCTACCACCGGAGCCGGTGGCACCTGATACGAGGCCCGGTAGGACCCTACCGAAGGGGCTCCACCGTAACCACGGCGGTACTCCGCCCGACGACGGGACACCTCACGCTCCCCACCCACAGAGCCCCACTCTCGGGGACGACGGCCAACCGCCGCCGGCATCGGGTTACCCAACCACGGGGCAAGGACCTGAAGAGGGTCATGGATAACCATGGGAATACGCAGGTCAGGAACGGCCTCGGTGGACGCCCACCCATGGCAACTAGGCTCACCCGGCTGAGTACGCCGGACACGCAACGAGTGACGAGGCAAGGGGGAAGCCCCAGCCTGCGGGTCCCGGTACGGGGGAAGGGCCAACACCCCAGCCCAGTTCACGGCATCGTGAACAGCCAGCAGGGCTTCGAACTCCCGGGCCAACCCGGTCTTGGCAGCTATCAGATCCACGCCCAACTGCGCGATGTGCCGACGGACACCCGTCGGAAGATGAAACAGACGACCCTGCCGGCGGACGGACAGCAAGAAGGATGAAGCCTGCCCGAGGGTAACCTCAAGGGTGAAGGTACCCTGCAACGGGTGGACCGGTCGCGAGGCCAACACACTCCCGAAGTAGCGAAGGCAGGAGCCGGTGTCAAACCGGAAAGCAGGGGCGGGTTCCCACCCCTCCTGCCATAGCGGCGGGCGCACGGGAGTGTATACCGGAGCACGACCGTTGCCGGTCTGCAACGCACACGTTATATCCGTGCGGAACGCATCCGCCATGACACCATGGTTACGTCGCCAACTCGACGCCGACTTCAACCCCGCCATGGGCGGGTAGGGAGCCGTCAACGACAGATACGGGGGTACCCCCGGGTAGTAGTCAAAGTCGGGATACCGACCGGTACGGCTCACCGTCTCCCCAAACGCAACCGGCTCCGCCGCCGCCGCAATCCCCGAGCACTAGCCGGGTAGTCAATCTCCCGCGGCAACGCGGGGGCAATCAGGTCGCAGACCCCGAAGGCGGGGTCGAGGTAGACCTCACCCCGTCCCACCCGGGTGCGCCAGAGCTGCGCATGCCGGTCGTCCGGCTGACTCAGGATCCAATGGTGTTCCACCCGGACCGCGTTCGGCTGGTTGACCAGCCGTACCAACTCCCGCTCCCAGCTCGGGTCCACCTTGACGCGCCGGGAGGACTCTCCACGGGGATGCACCAGGTGGAAGTCCACCCGCATACGCCCATCGGACTCCATCGACTCTTCCACCGTGAGGCCTCGAACCCGAGCCACCAAGTCGGACACCGACATGGCGGGTTGACCCGCCGCCACGGCGACGCCGCCACCCAACGGGGCAACCCGGGCAGGACCAGGAAGAATCGGGGGCGCCGGGGGACGCACCACCGGCAGAGGGGCCGACGTCGGAGATTGACGAGGCCGAGGAGGAAGAAGAAGGGCGGGCGCCCGCCCGGAGTAACTCCCGGTGTCAACCGCCATGGGAGAAGGAGCGTCTTGACCGCTCGACACCCGCGGCACCGCAGGTACGGTACCGGCGCCGGCACCACCAGTCGGCGTAGCCCCCGCCGCGGAAGGGGAAGGCACTTGGACAGCCTCCGGAGCCGGAGCCCTGGCCGTGCGGACACCCGCACCGTCTTGACCCGCCACACCGGGTGTCGCAGCGCCACCACCACCCGCGTCAACGTCGGGACCGCCTCGAGGAGTCACCGCCCGGACACCCGGACCACCTTGACCAGCCGGAGTCGGCTGCGGGTCGCCACCTCCGCCGCAGGGCGGACCATCTTGAGGTAGCTGCGGTGAGCCGGCACCGGCACCAGGCTCCATCCGGGCAGCCGGCAGAGAGGGGGTAGAAGCCGCCACGCGCGGTTGACCGCCGGGTTGACCGCCGGCCGACGGCACCGTCGTGCCGCTGCACACGGACGACAGTCCTCCGGCCGACAGACGGACGGAAACCGCAGGCCCGTCGTCGTCAGACGAGCTCACCCCGTAACGCGCGGCGTCGGGACCGACAGGCGCGTCGTCCTCCATCTCCTCCCCGATCAGGAGGTCTTCCTCCTCTCCAAGCACCTGGGGATAGGACATGATAACGGGTGCGGAGTCCCCACGCCCACAAGCCGTCGACGGCTACGACCCGGTACGGTGGGATAACCGGGACGAGCCAGGGAAGCGCGGGCACCCGCGCTTATGACCACAAACGGTTACGAGAAGCGCCACAAACACGCGGGTCGACCCGCGCCCCACGGGGCTACGAACGCGCTCCACTCTGGCACCTGGGCGGGACGGGGCCACCCCCACACACGGGGTAAGCAAAGGGGGGTCACCCCCAACCGCCCCCACGCAACGCGGGCAGCCCCCGCCCCCCACTCAATCGTCCACACGAGAGGGGCCCCCCTACCACCAGGCACCTGGTGGCGGATCCGCTTGCACCACCCCTCGGAAAGGGGGGTCGTGAACAAAAACCCGCATCAGGAAATTAACGGTCCGGAAAACGGATCGTGTGTGTACCACACAAAGGGGGGCACCCCCCTCGGACAACCTCGAAAAGGGGTGTCTGTCGCGACGGGGCGCAAAGCCCCACCCGACGGGTAAACAGTCACGCGACCCACTTACATTCGGTAACCCGAATGCAACTCGACCCGAGGACGGGCCGAATCTAAGGGGGGGATATGTAGCAATATGGTTGTCCGTATTGTGACCCTAATATTAGGGGGGCTACTTCTAATCCTTAACTTTCAATTTGAGAGTCCGTACTGGTCACGGTATCTATAAGTTACGTATGACCAGAGGGACTTGCGTCTTGGGGTGGAGGGTAGTTAGTAGTGTCTCCGAGGGTTTATAACGAGGGGGCCGGTGGCGAATCCACCGCCGGCCAAGGTAGAACAACAAACCCCTCCCATTTGGGCTCCCATCTTGGTCCCGTGGCTTGCGCTCCAAGGACAGCAACCTTGGCCTCCCGGTGACGTTGGTGCCGATCCCCCTTGGTGAGTGTTCCCTGAAAGTGGACGTGCGACGGATTCCTATTGTGCTACAACTCGGAGGAGGACCAAGAGGATGGGGCCAACCAAGACCCTCGGGACGAGCCGAGTTCGTCCGCAACGGATGCGGAACAAGAGGATTGAGAAGAAGGGAACGGGTATATCAAGGAGAACACGCAATACAAGCATGGAACAATCAAGGAAACATGCACCCGCTCGGGCAACCCTTCTCTCCGCCTCTTCCCTCCTCGCTTCTCCCAAGACCTTCACCCTCCTTGCCTCCAACTACTACTCCCGGCGCGGACGCTGAGCCGCGGGAGTGTCCTCCAGCGCTGCCTCCGCGGCACGACGGGAACCGGAGGAAGACGGGATGACGTAGTGCGGTGGACGCGGTGCATCCCGGTATGACGCCATCGGAGTAGTACCGGTAGTTGCCGGGGGCTCCCGCTCATCCAGATATGCCCGTCGGCGCCCCTGGAAGCTAGTGAAGGTCTCCGACCACTGCTGGGCCAAGCCATGCCGCGTCAAGGTCACCAGAAGTTCATCAACCACCAAGCTGTCGGACATCTGGCCGCTGTCCGCGCAAGCAAACACCCGGTCGACCACGTTGTTCAAGACGCTGGCGTAAGTACCCAGCACCAGGGAGGACCCGACGCCCTCAACCTGCACCGGAAGACGACCCAGCTGGTCTTCAATCATACCGACGTCGTACTGGTCGCATGTCGGACCACCTTGGTTCAGGTACCAGTCAGGCACCCGGAAGCGGGTAAGGCGCAGAGTCGGCGCCGGAATCTCGAACCGCCCCGAGGATGACACCACCGGACGGTCCACAACGGCCCCCGAAACCGGAGTACCCAACTCCAGCGGAGGCACAGCGCCGCCGGCGTTGGAAGAAGGCGTCCGAGGCGGAGCGGCCGGAGTGGTAGGCGACCGCACGGTCACCCCCAGACTCGCCGCAGACAGGCGCGGTGCCGGAGGAGCTTGAAGTGCCGGCACAGCCCGGAACAGGGCGTGAATGCGCCGGCGACGGTTCAGGCGAGGCCACCGGGGCGACAGGTGCAACAGGAGGAAGCGGAGCCGCCGCAGACGCCCGACCGACCGCCGCGGCCCATCCCGACTCTTGCACCGGCGGCCCAACTGGCAGAAGATCAAGGGCGGCCGGGGCAGGAAAGCTACCTAGCTGCGGCCACGCCGGAAGCGGCGTCGCCAGCTGCACATTGGCCGGAGAAGACTGGTAGACCACCTGCGCCCAACCG